>CM044550.2:18139853-19339853 GCA_024416835.2 Perccottus glenii
CCACAGACAGAGCCCATATTCAACATCAGCAGCTAATTCCTCAAATACAGGGGCTGCAAGACTCGTCATGCAAAGACACACAAGGGGCACAAACACATCTTAGTGTCTCTTTTTTTCTTCCTCTCACCAATTTGCTTGATGCCTTCTTTGTCCTCAATCAGCAGCTGCACTCTAGGGATGTCAATGTGTAAGCGTGGACCCTGAGGAGGTCCCTTCACTGGTGTATCAAAGCTGCGGTTGTTTTTACTGTTCCACAGAAAAGACATACACACAAATCCACCATGTTTAAAATGGTTCAAATTAGTGGACAAAGCTTACAGGCCTTATTATGCTTAAAGAAAATCACTGACCTGATCAGCATCTCGGCCAAGCTTTTAGCATCTAGAGTGGCCAAAACACAATGATTGTTTTAAAATACACTTTTTTTGATTATTAATATTTTCTTATTTCTTTTTTTTATTTCACACTTTCTCTGTTATTTCTTACCTCTTAGTCTTTTAAGCCTTTTCTCTTTGCGTTTTTTTCTTATAATGAAGAGGAGTGCAACAGCCAGAGTAACTATTATCACCGGACAACCAATAGAAAACAGCTTTTTGACATCATCATTTTTTTCCAGGGGAGACTTGATAGGTGGGATTGTACCTGCCAAAACAGAGAAGCTTGGTTACATGTGTAACATTACACCAAGACAAAGTACATTTACATTACATTTACATTTAGTCATTTGGCAGACGCTTTTATCCAAAGCGACTTAGTTTTAGTTGACGCTTTCATTAAGTATAAGCATGTCACCAGATGTCTGTAGTCACATAAAGATCACATAAGGATCTTTCTCCTGAACAATTTTTACAAATACAAAACACTAATTGGTTGACTAATACTGGCTAGTGTTTTAACAATGGGCCCATGAGGAAACCCCTCTAACATGTAAAAACCCGAGTGTTTGCAAGAATCTAATCAGAAAACATGTAGTGAGTAAAACTTGGAGTAAAAGTGCAAGTCCATTTTCTAGATGGATAATAATTTGATGCTTTTAAACTTAACAATAGTAAGCATTACTCATGCAAGAAGAAACTTACTTCCATCATAGTCCAGTGTAGCAAACTGAGAGCTCTGATTGCCACAGCCAGCACTGTTGCACGCTTTCATCTTCAGTTCATACCAGGTAGCTTCACGCAGTTCAGCCAAGAACACATCTGTGGTGGCATTGGTCCGAACACTCTGCCATGACCACGTACCTGCATAAGACAAGCCTGTTCAAGTTTTCTTTACATTTGCTTTTGAAGTGTTTGTCCTGACATTTTCTTTCCATTTAAAGACTGAAATTGCCTCTGGAATTTGCCTTCTTACAACCTTGCTTGCCATTTTGAATTTCACTATTCTGCATGATACCTTTTGGTCGAAACTCTAGAGTCACTGCATTGATAGGACAGCCTCCACTAGCCCAGCCCTGCAGGTTAAGGCGTGCATGGCTGGAGTTGATGTGGGTAAAAACTGGCTGGTCTTTGTTGAATTGAGGCTCTGTCAAAAATATATGAAAATAAAAATAAAATACCATACAAAGTATCAATGTCATTCAGTGTTTCCATCAAATGAATATTCCATATAACATTAACTAAAAGGAAAAAAGCAAGACTGACTATTATGTCATGTTGTCATTTCGACAACTCTTACATTTTTAGATTGTTAACAATATTGTACACAGATAAAACTCCTGATAGTATTGGTTTCTCACCTCGCCCATGGGTCTTTGCCTCAATGATCTCACTGATGCGTCCAGCTCCTACACTGTTTTTTGCAGCAAGTTTGACTTTATACCAGGTACCACATCGTAGATTGTCTAATTTAAAAGAGCGCTCAGTAGAACTGATGAAGACATCTTTCCATTCTTCTGTGTTGTCTACAGAGTATTGCAGCACAAAGCCTGTATAAAAACGGATCACAGAAAATACAAATATGTCTTAACAAATTGTCCACTAGATGGCAGTATTACAAAACACTTCCTAGCCTGGGCCCAATTACAGGAGGTCTAGCTTCATTCTGTCTAGTATTAGTTACCCACAAACCTCAAGTCTGAGATGGTGCTGAGTGAGCATCTATGCAAATAAGCCAATATGCAATATGGTGACTGTATCAGCTGCCTGAAAGAGCCAACTCCCCTCTACTGAGAGACACTTGCATTTACTCTTTATTCTGTCAAAATCCCCTTCTGTCTGTTTGTATATAATTATTAATATATTCAAGTCTTTGTTTGTGGCATTTATTTTCTTTGTCATCTCTGTCTCTATAACACATGATGTGATAAATTCTGCAGAAAAAAGGGTTAACAGACCTTGCAGATCTTACAGTATTTGTTTATGTGTCACCCTCTGTCTATCCCCAAGATAGTACAAAGAACAGGACAGCCCCGTCAAAGAGCAGATCTCAAAATAACACTCAATTGCACAGTTAATAGTCAAATGTTTGACTTTTGTCTATATAATAATAATAAAAAAAAACTTTAGAATCAACTTTTTCCAAGGCAGCATGTTGCATCATTAAAAGTACTAGGTTGCAAATCTCTTAGCAGTACTAATGCAAAAATACATGTGTGGCTGGGGAAGGTGAGCAGTGCCTCCTTCTGACACTGTACAGATAGCTTCCCAGACAAAGCACCACTCTGGTATAAATAGTATTTGGTTTAGATCAGACTGGTTTGTGAAGAAACAAAGGATGAACAATTTAATATTAAGTACTGGCTCCCAATTAAAACAAAGAAACATGCTAGATTATAGAATGTTCAAGATATCAAAAACTACAAACGTAGAACACAGATAAAATGTTAAAATCACTACACACAATGTGAAGTAAGATAAAAGTTCAGATAAAACGCCACCACAACATTTGACATTGTAATGTAACTACAACCCCCATATCAATACATACAATACATGTAAGGGCTGCACACCTCTAATAGAGCTCCCTCCGTTGTCTCCTGGTATCCAAGTTAATGTAATTGAAGAGGTGGATGTTGTGGAGACTGTTAGACGAGGTTGATCTGGGGGAACTACAAAGAATCACCATAGTATTTGTTCTTTCATACAAATAGGTAAGAAAGCCAAAAATGGAAAAGTAGATAAAAAGTGACTCAAAAGCCCTACCTTGCACTACAAGGTTGACTATGATAGTGTCAAAACCAAGAGTGTTGGTGGCTGTGCAGGTGTAGTACCCAGAGTCCTCAGCTTTAACAGAGCGCAGCACCAAGGTGCCATTGGATAAAATAAGACGTTGTCCATCCAGAGATAGAGGGATGGCTGTGTCCTCACTAACACCAAAAGAATACGTAAACACATACATAAATATATATAAAAATAATTCTGGCATTGTGATTTTACATTAGCTCCAGAGGCGGACGTTACTGCTTGTAAAAACAAAACTGAAAAGCAGTTAATTCACTAAAATGTTAATGTAAAGGAAGTATGGACTATTATTGTTTTCAAGCCTTCTATTAAAATATGTTTTACCTGTCTTTGGTCCATTTTATTGTAGGTGTAGGTTCTCCTACTGAGCTACAGGGCAGTCGCACCTCTTTCATCCACGGAGTTGTTACTGTACCGCCAAAAGAAAGGATCTTAGCTGGAGCTAATGGAAAATGAGAGACAAACGTTACAAGAATAGAAATGAACTATAGGGCAAGGAAAAATTATTAAACCATAGGCATAAACATGAGAAGGGGAAAGGGCTAATTAAAGAGTGCCAATCATTTAATCTTGCATTGTCAAATAAACTGTTTTCAAATCCAATAAGCTGCTGAGGTTTTGCTAGGTTTGAATCAATACAACAGTGTGATGGTTGATTTGTAATGCATGTATTGATTTATTTTCCATTTGGAATTCTTTCAGTAAACAGGATTTACTAGAAGGAAAAAGCACAACATATTTCCTGTGATTCACAGCTGGTGGAACCAATGTGTGTGCGTGGGGTGGGTAAGTGACCTTTGACACTGCCATCAGAGAAGAGAGTAAAAATAAGATGTGAAGAAAGGATATAAAACATGTCCACCATTCAGTTACCCTGATATTCTATGTCATACCCGCTCTCTGCAACTTGCTTTTTTCTCAAGCTTCATATCTTAATGCTAGTGCTCTAGTGCACTTATGTTAAGGTTGAATGAAGTATTGAATGGGCAAGCCTGGAGGACACAGCCTTTTATAGCGGCTGATCAGCTGATGCACACACCCATACAAACACACACATAGCACAGTACTCCCACAGTCAAAGAAGAGAAACGATAAAGAAAATGATAACATGGTGCAAAGTTCACTCTAGTCTGCTTGGACTCCCTGATCCCTCCCGTCTTTTAATCCAAAGGCTATTGATTAAACTGCCCTCTTCATTTTCTTAAATACTCTGCCTCTCTATTGTCTTGTGTATAATTCAGGTCTGCTCCTGTTTCTCTTTTCTCTTTCCACCTGCTGTCCTCCCTCATGTTTCCCCTCTTATCGTTTTACTGGTTAAGGGCAGTTTATTTTGTGCCCTCTGAACTCTAAAATCAATAGTGCATCTTGCTTTGTGACTCAACGCAGCCAGGCTCAAGCCAGGCTCACAGAAAAAGGCAGGGAAGCCAAATAATGTAGAGGCTGCAAACTAACAGCAATACCTACATATTTAATTCATTGCATTGTTTTAAAGATTAAAACTCTACTGCTGAGTTGGAAAATGTATTTTGGGATGTATTTTGGGATGTAACTGCATGTAACTTAATACTTGCTTCACAATACCTGCATGTAGGCTTACCTTTAGCAGCTGGCTCCACTGTGACCTTATCACTAAAGTTGCCCCGTCCTGCGGTGTTGACGGCTGCAGCCCAGATCAGGTACTGCTGCCGGTGATTAAGGTGTGTGATACGGTAGTACAGCAGCTCTGGGTTGGCTTCATACTCACTGGGCAGCTAAAGGAAACCAAAAGAAGAATAAGGTGAAAACAGGGCATACCTATAGTAAAACATGCAGTGCTACTGTGATGGGCACCTTTCATGCAAATGTAATTTCAACTTTATTTTGATCCATTTGGATTATTTTAATTGTTTGTTTTGGGGCATTTTGCATCAGAAACTGATCTGCACACAAGTCAGTGTTTCAATTTACTGTGGCAGAAAATTATTTGATTCACAGTGCGAACTGATATGGCCTCTGCATTTTATTTCCTTCCTGAATTAGTATGGGAAAATGAGGTGAAGTTGCTGAGGTGTCAAAAGCTTGTGAAAAGGATAAAGCTGGAGGGAAGGACAGAAGGGATATGACAGCAGATAGAAGGGGTCAAGAGCGCTGGGTTGAGATGAGAAAAGCTTATTCCCCGTTCTCCTCCTGTTTTCCTCAGGGACAACCAAACAGAGGAACACAATGGGCCAAAGAAATGAGTCACAGATATCATGAACAGTCATACACTAATGAGGTCCTATCTACATCAGTGTGGGGTAGAGGAGAGGGATGGGGGAGAGGACAAACACAAATGCATGCAAATACTCATATGTACTGAAGAACTGGTCATGATCTTATTGCAGAGACACAAACAATGGTGTACAGAAGATGACCTGGAGGTGGTTGTATAATGCCAAGTGTGTTTAACCCAGCCATGTGTCTATTGACAAGATACATCAGCATCACTGTCTCTTTACCACACACAACCACAACACCTTCTCTTTTAACATTCTGCTGGTCACTGTCTAACAATAATACTTTTGTGTTTGTACTTACAGTAGCTCTGTTGGACTGGTTTATAGTAAAAAATAGGAAACATAATAAAATAAAATAACAGTTTGACATGCAGCCTCCATTAAGTGTATCAAACGATTTGAGAAGTCTGTAAATGTGGCAGACTAGTAAAACTTGCACTTGTGTTGCCGCCCTAGCCCACTGCGCTGCTTTCAGCAGAAGAGTTCAATCTGTGGAAATAGATTTCCTTATTCGTGTTGTTTTTCACATTTATGAGCTATCGTCATAGAGGATTCCACCGGGCTTTTTAATACTTGTTGTGTGTGTGTTCTCTGTTCATCATTCATTCCACTTCTGTATTTTTTTCTTTCTCTCTGTTCTTTACTGCATCATCCTACTATTCTCTTCCTGGCATCACTCTTTATTCCTTTTTCAGTATTCTGCCTATGCCACTCCACATTCCCTTGTCAGGTGTGGGCCTACTCTTTTCTTGCTCGTCACAATACTACCGTGTGTTTTGCATCTTCAGTGTGCATTTCTACTCCCTCACTCCCTGTTAAAGCCTTCTTTTTCACTGCAGTCTGAGGTATGGACACAGAGACTATAGAGGAGGGATAGATGGATGAATGGGTTGGTGACTAGATGTTGGTAAGGAAAGGGAGGTGTCACAGAAAGTGGTGTATGTGTGTGTGTTGCTGTATCGGATATTAAAATATTCCTCCTGCGTGGATATAGCGGTGATCCGGGGAACGATAGAGCAAGATAATGAAAAGAGGAACAAAAGTACTCCCCGTGCGGTGTGTCTCACCCCCATCCCTCCTTCCTTCTCTCCAGTCGCACTCATTTACATAGTAATCATCCCGAACTCTGCATGGGGGCTTCAGAGAGAAAAGAGAGAGAAGAAGAGATAGATGGGCTGATAGAAAGGTAAAGTGTCAATGATGGCGACTAAGGAGGAGAGTGCTGGTGTATTTTTGGAGGTACACTCAAACAATGAATTTGTGTCAGCGTGTTTTTATGCGAGTATGCAAGCACTTCTGTTTTTGAATTCAACCTGTCATAAAAACATGAGTTGGATAAATGCATTCACACCCATATGCATGAAGTCATACATTTATGTGTGTATATGCGCCAGTGCTCGTGTGAATGTGTATTTCCAGTCGACTTGTTTTCTGCCCTCGTTGATGAACAGATGAGGTTGTCCTGGCAACGTGATGAGACGCAGATATGCAAATGAGGCTGGAGGGTGAGCTTGCACGCACACACACTGCAGTATGAGGAGAGCTCATTTTACACACGTCTCACAGAGACTGCAGCACTAGACCACACACACTTTCCAAACACACCAATGCAGAGCAGTATTAAATTAAATTTAACATTTTATTAAATTCACAGCAATGTTTGCTGCAGAGAAAGATGTAATCTTCATATTTTAGCTGCCATCTTTGGATGGCCTTCTTCCTACTTCTCCAGAACCTCTCTGCACCCCTCTAAATTCTCACCGGTTGGCCTGACCCAGGGCTGGAGCAGTAGATGGTGTACTTGCGGATGATTCCATTAGGCTTGTGAGGGGGTAGCCAGGACACTACAACACTACTGGCAGATGAGGGCACAGATTTGATACCAGCTGGAGGTCCAGGATCTAATTTACAAAAGAAAAAAAATAAATAAATAAAGAAATGGCATGTGTTAAACATTAGTGCAGTGGCTCAGGAGGTAGAACAGGCAGTCCAATAACCGCAAGGTTGGCAGTTTGATCCCTGCTCCCTCGAGTTCATATATTCATGTTGTTGTGCCCTTGGGCAAGACACTTCACCCACCTTCACTCCAGTGCCACAGCACTGGTGTATCGACGTGTTAGTGTGATTGGGGTGCATTGGTGGGATTGGTGTTGTGTTTGTGGTGGTCGGAAAGGACACTGCAACCACTGGTGGCAGCCAAGTCTATCTATCAGTCTGCCCCAGGGCAGCTGTGGTCACAGAGGTATTACCACCCCCTCCACAGTGTGAATGTGTGTGTGTGTGTGTGTGTGTGAATGTGTGAATGGAAGCTTGATATAAAGTGTGCCCAAGAATGTAGAAAAGCAACATAGAGATGCATGCCATTTATCATTAGATTTTTGTGTATGTAGAGTTTTTACCTTAAATTTACATCAACTTTTGAGTTTTATTGGCAGATAGATTATATGTGGTTATAAACGTGTTTTAGTATAGTCAGATATAAACAATACATTCAACAATACAAAGACCGTTGTAACAATGCCACAGTCTGTCCACAAGACAATAGCATAGAAAGCCGAATGAGAAGTGGTTGTTTGTACAATTAAACTGCAGACACTTTTCCATATGTTACAGATGGAGGGCAAAGTGAAGTTTAAGATGGTGAACATTGAACATATGTGACCATATGTTGCCCCTGGACACGGTGTCAACCTGCATAAGGGAAAAAAAGACACTGACCAAAACGCCACACACACACACACACACACACACACACACACACACACACACACACACACACACACACACACACACACACACACACACACACACACACACACACACACACACACACACACACACACACACAGGCCGATTCAATACAATATTTTAACATTAAACAGCTCAAATAAAAATAAACTACAAAATAAAGCATTAAACTTTATAATTTTTAAGTTCTGTTTTCAAGTTAATCATTATTTTACCTACGCATTTAAAAAAGAAAAGAAAAAATTTTATCTAAATTTTACGAGTAATATCTGGCCAATGTTGGTCACAACTAGACATTTTTTGACCTTTTTTATGCACAATTATTTTTTGAGCATTCATTTATGAAATCCAGTGTTTCCATCGTCATAGATTGCTACTTAGGTGTTTCTGATTGTTTTTCTAGATATGCTCAGAGAGGGCTAGTACAATGGTTCCAGATGTTAGCTTGGTTGTGTTTGGTTTAATCACATGTCCACAGCCCTCATCTTTCCTGACCTGACTGGAATCATTAGCTGGTTGTAGTGTCCACATGTCCCCACTTTAAGTAAAATTGATTTACTTTACATTTCTGTTTGGACTCTCAGTTTTCCTACTGCCTGCCTACCTGCTTGTACATTTTTGTTCATTATAAATTCACCACATCCAGCCTTCTGGCATCCTCCAATTGTATATACACCTACTTTTCTTTCTCTTTGGGCCCCTGACCGTAACAAAATAAAGGCCTTTTCTCTAATGACACTTAGAATATCTGCCCCTCCAGCTTTTTCTCCCTCTTTCTTGTATCTTCTCCATCTCCAGACACTCACCTCCTCCTCCACCGCCTGGCCCCAGGGAGAAAGAGGAGAGGCGGATACGGATGTAATCCTCTGCCCGCCAGTGTAAGCACAAAATTAATTCTTTTTAAGCCACAAAGAATTAATCCCTCTTCTTGTACTGGGTGCCTAGACGTGCACACACATGTGCAAATACATACATCCATTCACAGATATGTAGAACACACTTACCTCTTTACATGCACACACACACTTTTTGGCTTCTTAATTCTCATTAGCACTGGTAATGGCACATCAGTGCACAAAGAGGTTTTAATCAGCTACCTCAGCCTTCCAAAGACCCCTTAAAGCCCCTGGCTTTTTGCCGCCCACTGTGCAGCTTGACAATGGACAAAAATCTTAGATGCCCTAAAAATGAACAAACTAATGTAGGTGTATTTCCCTGATAAATATGCCAAATAAATCATAACCCACCCTGTCTTATTCAGTAGTCTCTTGTTCCATGTTTTTCTTCTTTTTTAAGGATATTTTGTCTGATTTTAAATTAACCTTTTTTTTTTGGTGATGTCTTTTAATGACTATTTGTGACCTCTTAGTGTTTTTCCTTTTTTAATCATATTTTGCAACATCAACACTATTTGTCTGTACTTCAACCAAATATAATCTACTGTGATCACAATCTGTGTTCTTCTATTGTGTAAAAAGAAAGAAGTGACATATAGTAGACTCACAGTCTTCACGAGTTTGTATGTACAGTACATTGCTCCGAACCCCGTCCCCAGCCTGAGTATAGGCCAAGACCTGGATGCTGTAATTGGTGAACTTCTCTAGACCTTTAAGCTCCACTTGCTCCTTGATGGTGGTAATGTTTTGCATCTCACCCCACTCTGAGTCACAGAAAGGATAGGAAGCTGTTAGCACCAAAGAATAAAATTTATCAGTTTGAATTTTAAAAGTGGCCAGAGATTATAACTTAACACGCCTCCATCCGGGAAGACAGCCCAGAACACAACGCGGTATCCCTTCAGTACGCCGTGCAGGGTCATTCGGGGGGGCTCAGACCATGTGATGACTGCCTCGTCAGATGTTACTGAGATGGCGCGCACATTCTGAGGTGGCTGACTTGGTACTGCAGAAGAGAAGAAGTTCAGTGTATTATGTGTGCTGTAAGTCAATAGAAACATAACATCATCTTTTAGGAGAACTATAGGCCTTACACACTAAGACAGGTAACAAAAAAATCAGACATGAACCTCTGAACTGACAGAACTGACAAGGGAAAGCAATGTCACAATGACTTTTACCACATCCAGTTTTAGCAGTTAACCTTTGTGACTCCCACTCTTCATAATTTTAACTGATAGGCCTTTTTTTATAAAACACTTTTGTATTTATCACACTTTAAACTTTTTACTCTGGCTCCAGAAAATTTTGGATTTGTACATGCCATAGTCCGAGTGGCATAACTGAGACGCGACGCTAACATTGTTTTATTGTCATTGATACAATTATTGCAATAAATACCAGAAATATTGTGAAATAGTGTTCATATTACCCACCAATCAAAACTAAAAAAAACAACAAAAAAATAATAAAAACCTACAATTGTTCAGTACGTAATTACCACCCTGCTTTCTTTTTACTAATGTTTAGTATATTTCATTGCACATTGATATAAAATGCTAAAATGTCACTTTAATCATTTCTTCCTCTTCATTTGATAAAATAATAGATAAATAAACCCTCTTTGAAAGCCTGAATCCTATTTCCATTTCAAACATGAACTAACTAAACAGGCCAGTGATAAAAAGCTCTCAGCATGTGTCCAGTCTGATGTATATAAGACCATCTCTAAAACGCCACATCTCAGAGCCGTGACAATCTCCCCTCTGTCCTAGTCAGCCCAGGTGTCACTTCTATCAGCTGCTACTGACCATTAGTCTTTTAAGCTGTGAATAACACACACTGTTGAGGATGAACAAAAGTCAACTTGTGAGCGACGGCGAGGCAGGAAGAGAGGAAGAGAGTGGAGTGAAAGAGGGAGCAATGAAAGTGAGGGATCGGGCCAAGTCCACCAGGGAATTTCTCTGCAGCTGGTGATGGCAGAGGAGGTGGGGAGGAAGGGAGGGAAAGAAAGGGAAGGATTAGAAATGCAACAGGGTTTTGCATGAATAAAGCTTTAGGCTTCTAGTCTGAGTAATTAGCCTCAATTTTCAGCCACACCTGAAAGACAAGGGCATTTAAGAGCTGAAAGAGTACACAGCTTTCAATGGTCAACAAATTACAACAGGATTAGTGCAGTTGGTATATGCAAACGTGACTAGTGTTTGCAAAATTAAAAATAGTGTGCCAAAAAGATTCAAGTAAAAGTAAGTAAAGACAACTCTACATTTAGAGCAGAAAAAAATAACCAGCCTAGCTATCATCAAAGTGTGTGAACCAGTGTGAATAAGCTCAGAATAATGTGTTTATGTCCAGCCAATTCAAAAGGATGGTTGTAAACCCTTTTAGATATTGGCAGCATGTCAACCATTGTGGATATAGGTGTTGTACAGAAGTTAAAGCATGTTCCAGAAAATATACTCTTACAAAGTTATACAAAAAGCAACGAAATAATTATAAATCTTATTATTATTAATATTATGTACATATTTAAGATGGTTACTACATGTCTGCGTATAAGGTGGACTTAGAAAATAAGAAGTTTCAAGAGAATATGTAAAGAAAGTGAAAGTCAGTTTTGGACTGGGACTAAAAGGAGGAGGACAAAGAGTGTGGGGCAGAGGAAGAACAGGGAGGAAGACAGGAAGTGAGTTAAAAGCAAGGGGAGCAAGGGAAGGGCAGAAAAAGATGAAAAGAGAGAGCATAGAGACAATGCACTCAGCTGTGGGTAATTACAGCAGGAAGCTAGCAGACACAGAGACAAGCTAATTATAATTATTTTTAGTATGCTTGTTGTTATCACTATTATCATAATGGCCATCAATATCACTGTCGCCACGGTGACAGCCGCAGGGAAGGACTGGAGGGCTTGGTCGGCTCTGGACCAATGGGACTCAACCAAATATTCACTGGGTAAATATGTGCTGTATATTAAACATGATGCTTCTGTGTTTTTGCATGATGCATATGTAAATTGTGTAAGTGACAGAGTCAGCCATTGTGGATGTCTTGTAGTACAGACAATAAAAGGTCCATAAAAATGCCTTGGTTGAATCCTTTGCCCGCATCGGTTTGTGCTCAAATAGAAAATGACTATATTTGAACAAATTGCAAATTGTATAAATGTAGACTCTAATTTTGTAACTCACATACAAAATAATAATAAAAAAGTGACATTTGGGTCATCTTCTAGTGGAGTAGTATAGATTTCTCAAACTGGCAATGTATCTATGGCTCTTTAATGCTGCTGTACTGTGTGTGGTGTCAGTGACAGTATGTATGTCTTTGCATTAGATTCATAGGGATTGAGGAATAAATATATAAAATAAGCTTTGTGTGATTCCACGTCCTTAACAATGGTAAAGCAGTAACAGTGCAGTAACTATAAATTCATATCTGACAGTGTTATGTATGTCCTTTGTATGTCAAAGTGGGTCAGTTAAACTAGACCCCATTTACACGGCCATTTTTCCCTTATTCTCACCATCCTCCAGTGTTGTAGCATTGATCTCAGAGCTCGAGGGCCCAGTGCCAGCTCTGTTGAAAGCCTGCACAACCACACCATACTGGGCAAACTTCTTCAGGTTATCCAGAGTGTAGACTTCACTGTCCCCAGTGGCTTTCATCTCCACAATGCTGTACTGACCGTTACTGCCCGGGCCATTCTCTCTGTAACCAATCTGGTAACCACGGATTACCCCATTCTGAAGCTCCTTTCTAGGAGCCTGAAAGATAATATAAGAGACAAAGACAATTGTCTCTGAAAACTGAAACCTGTAACCTGTAAATACCAAACATGAGTAAAATGATGTAAATCAACTAAAAAATTAAAAAAGAATTGTAAGAAAATTAACTACATGCAGCTTTACCTTCCAGGTGACTCTGATACTCTGAGATGTCACTGGTTGCAGAATCACTTCCATGGGAGGACCATCAGGCTCTGCAAGGACAATAAGTGGTAGACTAGGTTTCATAAGAGCACACATTTGAGTGTATTTAAGTCTAACAAACGGCAAGAAAATCATAATTGTTCTTGATGCTACGTACGTGCTTCCTCTGTGCTAATAGTGAGTTCTTTGCTGGCCTCACTTTTGCCTATAACATTATATGAATACATTCGAATGCTGTAGACAGAGGCGGGGTGAAGGTCCACTATGTTGGCTTGATTATTTGTTGGTGAAATATTACGAGTTGCATGCTTTAGCTCCCAAGAATCTACCAAACAGAAAAAGAATACAACATACATTATAGGGTCGCAATAAAGATGACTTTTAACATTTTTATCATCCACACGATTAGGATATCATACCTGTCTTGTTTTTATACTCAATGTCATAAGAGGTAATGGGACTGTTTCCATCAAATCTCTGTGTCCATCGAAGGTTCATACTACGATCCTTGACTTCTCGCACTTCTAACTCTGGAGGGTCTGGGGGTTCTGATGATTTAAAGGATATTTCATAAAAATGAACTTGAGACATGGGCAGGATAGCATTTGACAGATAGACGGAAGAACAGAAGACAGTGCTTGCAGAAACAACTTACCTTGTACTGTAAGCTGAATGAGGCCTCGTCCTTCTCCGTAAGAGTTGATGGCATGACAAGAGAAGAATACGGAGTCCTCACGCTCTGCTGGCTTTAGCTGAAGAGAAATAAAATGTAAGAGACAAAATACTGTGTGTGCAGGTAAACTTACAAGGGCTCATTTTCTATGATATAAAAAAAGATTTTTTTTTCTTATGAGATGTATTTTTTTGACTCAGTATTCTCTACACTTGAAGAAGAGATTCAATGGACATGTATACATTTTTAGTGACAATTTGTTATTTCAGCTTCTGAAAGGTAAAGTCAGTTTTACATCTTTAGAATTACAATCACAAATGCATATAACACATGTGTTTATTATAATAAAAGGAATAGGTGTTATCTATATTGCATGAACATGTACTGTATCTGTATGCACTTTAAGCATGCTATTTGTGCTGCAATGCAACATGATACTCACAACCCAAAAAGCACAGAGAGAAAAAAAAAAAGAAAATCGAATACTATCTATTAGTTAGGACTCATAAAGACATTGCTGTCTGGTTTCATTAGATGAATGCTCCACTACTTGTTCCTTACCTTGAGCGTGGACAACACCTCGTCTGTTTTTTCATTGGGACTTGTAGTAATAGAATATCGGGGGTTACGGTCCGGGTCAATGACTGTGTCGCCCCTTTCCCAGCGGATAATTATGGGCCATTCTCCCCTGGCTGTGCAGTTTAGCTCCTTTACATGACCCTTTTTTGCCATAGTAGTGTTGGGGTGACTGGTGATCATTGCTGGGACTGGAATGAGAAGAGAAGTGTAATAAATATATGACAAGAAACATGGGGGAGTGAAAGACGTGAAAGATAAGCTTGTACTAATAAGTAGGATTTAAGCAGAAAAGGAGAAAGACTAGACAAAGGTGAAGGGAAAGCAGTTGGCGGTGAAAAGATGTTCGGAGTTACGAATAGCCAAGTTTCAATGCAGTAGAGTAATGAAGAGCTATGGTCAATGAGGAAAAGTCAATAAACCTCCTCTCTCATTCTCCAATAGTTAACATTAAGGTTTAGCTGAATGAAGAGGCATGACTATAGACTCTACATTTTGTGGACACTCTATAGACATAATCACTTACATACTCAATCTTCTCCAGTCACGCACACACACACAATATTGATCCGAGGAGGTACTGCTGTTTTGTTTTCATCACTTATTCATCTCACCCTCCCTCTTTTCCTCTTTTCCACTCTCTCCACTGAGCGAAACAGACAGAATTGAGGGAAGCAGAAGAGAGGAACAGTTCAATCAATAACACTAACACCCAAAGGAGAGAGGAAGAGCGAGAAAGTGTGTGGTAGCTGAACTTGTTAAATCTACAACGTGCATTTTTTGCATGCCTTTGTGGTGTTTTAAAACTGTTTATGCAAGTATGGTTTGTGAAGTGTGCCACAAAATAATAAAATACAAAATACAAGTGCCTCTAATTCTGCCTATAATCAGACCATAGCCAAATTGCCAAACATAAATAACATTAATCACTTAAAATTGTATGTTTTCAACTGAGATCCAGGCCGCTTCGACAGGTGGACCGACGCTTTATATGTAAATGATGCTGAAACACATGTTCACACTGCATTACAAAGAGCATTACTGAGTGTGGGGGCTGACTGAGCAGATTGATTACAGATAATAATTAAGCTCCAAGTGTTTCATTGTCAGAATCCCAAGAGTCAAAGATCAATTATTCTGTTGTTTGGTTAAAGTCTATAGGACACATAGTACAGACCTGCACACTTACATATGGTCATGCCCTGGGATGGCTGTGTATTGCAGTGTCAATGCAGACTGGAATGTGTCTCCATCACACTCAAAGAACTCATACACCACTGAGGCCATGTTTAACTGCTTACATGAGTGACAGGTCTCTTTGTATTTAATGAATACAAGTGTCAATACTCACTCTTGACGGTGAGGACCATACTCTTGCTTATGTCTGAACCCACACCGTTGGAGGCCTGACAGAGGTAAAAACCACGGTCCTCTTCCAGCACGTGTCTGATAAGCAGAGAGCCATTACTCATTAGCTGGATACGCCCCGTCAGAGGCACGGGGTGGTACTGCTGTGGGTTCCCTATTCCAGCTGGGCACAAAAGAAGAATGGAACAATTAAGTGGAGAATAACTTGATATTATGACAATGACAATAAACTGAAAATTACATTTCAGTGGAAAAAAAGAATGAAAAACTATGTACCTAGTGCACCTTTGGCATGTTTCCACATGACTTTAGGGGGAGGGTATCCATCCACTGAACAGTTTAGGATCCCAGCCTTCCCATAAATCCCATCCTGGTTGTTGGGTTGCACCACAAATCGAGGAGGCACTGGAAATGGTTGCAAAAATATAAAAGTGTTTTCTAAGTCTATTGGAAAGTATTTCTGTGAACCATGTAATAAACATCATATTTTTCATGCAGCCAATTCATTGCACTAACCAATTTTCAAGTTTCAAGGTCATATTACTTTTACAAATACCTTTCAATACATCGACATAGCTGCACTGACTGTGAGAAGGTTTTTCAACTTTCAAAACGATGCGTCGAGGGCACATTCACTTACAGTCAATATACATGGCCATAGCTAATAAAAGCCAGGTTCAATTTGAATTTCTTTTAAAAAATGTAACCTCAAGTCTGTGCTAACGTCTGTGCAAAAAAATATAATTCCTAAAGTCTTCCTACAATAAATCCTTTAGAAATGTTTTTTCTCATTGTGTTCTTTCTTACCTGTGACTGTGAGCTGCCTTTCTGTGCTCACAGTAGCAGCATCGTTACTTGCTATACAGGTATAGTTGCCATTGTGTTTAAGTGACACTTTAGATATCTGGAGCGAACTCATGAACTCCTTAGTGTCAATGGTAATGCCAGACGAGGGCACAATTTCCTGTCCGTCTTTTCGCCAAGTGATGCGTATGGGCATGTCTCCAGATGACACCACACAGGCAATGTACATCAGTTTACCAATGGAGGTTGGGGGAAAGTCAAATGGCTGGATCAGCGGGGGAACTGTAAATAGACACAGTAAAAGGAGGGATAAGCCCAGGCAGATAAAGCTTGGACAGGCAAGGATAGGCAATAGGATGAAATAAGAAAACAAAGAGAAATGGAAATGGAAAACAGATAATAAAAAACAAATGAGGAGGGGTTAGGAAGAGGTGTAGACACAGATTTGAATCAAAAATGAAAAAGTGAAGCATAATGAAATTAGGAAAAATTGAAAAAAAGAAATGTGGACAGACAATGATTTGCTCATATGAGATCCAGTGCGAGAGTGGAGGACAGAAAGACAGTAGGAGAGAAAAACAGCTTTATTTTACCAAACAGGATAAACTAGCCTTGTATCTGTCTGTGTGCCTGCAGGTGATCAGATGTCTTGAGTCTGTCATATAAGTATGCTCCCCTAAAGTGTGCAAAGCACTACCGCCTGGCCTAGCCCACTACCCACTCAGCAGCCTCCTCTGCCCCCTGCCAACCCCTCAGCTCCATCCTGCCCTGCCCTGCGAAAACCAGCCCATAATAGCTGCTCTAATTAGAGCCCCATCTGCAGGGGAAGAACAGTGTTGCTATGGAGACCGGTGGAGGTGATGGCGCCGGGTTGGAGTGAGGTAGGAGTTGTGGTGATGTTGGGGGGGGTTAAAGCTGAGACATCTGGGAGATTTAATCTGGGCCTCGTTAAAATTCATCTAATTAAATCAGAGACATGACGAGCACACATTCATACAAACACATACCTTTGCTCCGTACACACAGCATGTAGACGCACATATACATGTGTATGTATGTACATATGTGTATAATAATAAAGACCTCGTCAAATTTCCCACATCTGCTAATGTCAAGCCCAATCTCACCAACAAAAACAAATATGTCAAGATATCTCTGCCAGGAACTGAAACCTTATACAAAATGACTTAACTATACTGTACAGTATATATGCCGAGTGTGTGACACACACACAAACAAATCTTATACAATAGCACTTGTACTCTATGTAATTGCTGAGTGGTTGAAAGAGCGTACTAGGCTGCTCCGCCTCTTAATCAGGGGTTATTAGAGGCAGTGCATACAGCCTCTCCCTCTGTTTTACTCACCCTCTTCACTTATCTGATTACAATAACTATTTTACACATTTACATTTATTATTGTATACTTTTTCATAGAATAAGTCACTGCTAAATTCACTGACTCATATATTTATTCATTTTCATTAATTTTCTTCCGCTTAGTCCTAACAGGACTAAGCGTCACCCCAAGGATTGGTCGAATCCTTGGGGTTGACTGGAGTCTATCCCAAGCAGCTTTGGGCCTGAGGCGGGGTACACCCTGGACAGTGGCCAGTAAGTCACAGGGCTAACATTTAGAGACAGACAGTGACAGCCAACCATTCACTCTCACATTCAGTCACTAGGAACACTTTAGAGTTACCAATTGACCTACACATGTATGTCTTTGGACAGTGGGAGGAAGCCGGAGTACCCGGAGAGAACCCACGGTAAAGGCCAGAGCTGGCCAAGGATGTTCAAGTCGGCCGGGGTTTGAACTCACAACCTTCTTGCTGTGAGGCAGGAGCGCTTATTCTTGTCATATATTTATTACAGTTTTTTTCTAATTTAATAATAATAAATAATAATAATTTAATAAAACAATTTGTATGACTTACCTTTGACTGTGACATAAACAGTCTGTGTGATGAACAGCTGTGGCTGGATGAGCACACTGCAAACATAAGCCCCCTCGTCCATTCCTTTCTGAACATCACTCAACTTGAGTGTCCCATTCTCAAAGACCACCTAGACAGATTCCAGCAGTCACATGTCACAGCCATATTTTATGTATAATTTATATAATTAGGTACTAACTACCTATATATTTGTTAGTTAGTACTATTTCAACAACTTCAAATAGTGCCTATACTGTACTCACCTGGCGATGGTTGTCAGGCAGAAGAAGCCCCTCCTTGTACCAGTTAATTGAGTAATAAGGATACCCAATCACACGGCAGTTTATAAAGGTGTTTCTTCCAGCTACTGCAGTGATGTTCTTCATTGGTCGAATCCTTGGAGGTCCTGGTAGAGAAAGAGAAACAGAGAAATGGACAGAGTAGAAAGATAGAGGGTGACCAAAAAAAGGTGAAAAAACATTAGTCATTATTGTCAAATGTAGGGTTAGGAATTATAGGGAGGGGATATAGGAAGGGTGTTGGGAAGAGGGGTAGGTATAGAAGAAATTAAGCATGTTTTGTTGTGGCAAGA
Organism: Perccottus glenii; assembly: GCA_024416835.2. NCBI lineage: Eukaryota > Metazoa > Chordata > Actinopteri > Gobiiformes > Odontobutidae > Perccottus > Perccottus glenii. Next base: position 18,158,810 of record CM044550.2, read on the forward strand.
GATGCCTGTATATACCACGTCTCTGATAGTTACCTTTAACAGAAACAGAACTCAAACCTCACTAAAACTTTGCCAGAATAGCAGTGACTCAATTGTTATGGCAACTTCTCCAAACTATCAATTTGTCATCAATTATCTGTCTACAGGTATATGTGTTTCCATTTCAATTCTATCATAGAGCTAGACAGGGTGTTTAAGTTTAAAGGTCAAGCTACAATGTTTTGTGTGGCTAAGAAACTAGTTGCAGCAGGATGACTCTTTGAAACAAAATGCCAAAATGTCTTCCCAAAAAACAAAGCTGTGCTGGCGATGTTTAATGCCAATGGACAATGAAAAAGTGACTATGTTCAGGCACGCAAGCAGACAGTCAGATGGAAAGACGATGGGTTTAGCATTGTTGAAAGACATCAGGAGCTATAACTCAATCACTTGTCACTTCTTTCTCTGACCTCACCATTGTACGACATAAATCTGTGGTTTTTATTTTTGTCAGAGTTTCTACTCCTTACTTCTTACCCCCTTTCTTCCTTTCTCAGTATGTGCTGAGCTTTGAAGTCACAGCTCTGACAAGTCAAAGATGTATTATTCAGTAGCCTCGTCGCACAGACACCCCCTATCCAATGTAGTATAGGCTACACATGCGTCTATTTAACCATGTGTGGCTGAGTACCTCTGCGGTTCCACACTACAAGGTAAGTGGATCACATTTCAGTGAGTGGATAAGCATAGTGTGGTGTGATTCTGCTTTATCATGTGTAGCAATGAATGTCGGTGAGCCTGGCAATGGGGCTCATTCTCACTCCAGCAATCATTTTGGCATATCTGCTCAGAGCGGACTCACATGTCAAAACTACACATCTCACCAAAGTGTGCAGAAATGGAGAGAGCGAGAGATAGAAAGAGATAAACACAGAGTCAGAGATACAGTCTGGTCCACGGGTGTCACTCTTCATCCTTGTCATCTCTGTTGACAGTGACATCACCGGTCCTGTCACCAGAGCTCACCATCACCCACCAGACAGACAATGGCACTCCTCCACTTTTGTAGTTTTCCATACTGTCTCAGTCTCTCATTTCATCTTTTCTGCCCTGTTACCTCTGGTCATCTATCGTTTTCAAATACAAGTTAATAAGTAAACAGATTCTTCTGAGTTTCTTTTTTATGTCTGTCTTGATACAGATAACTGTGAGTTACAATGTCAGTCCCCATAAAATTCACAGAAAACGAGTAAAAGTGATACCCATGAGAACATATAAAAGATAAAGAGGTGTAGAAGGGAATGGGATAGGATTTGGGTCAGGGTAGGGGTCAGGCTCTAACAAGCCTCTGTATGACTGATATTGAAAAGTAGACAGGCACCTCTTACGTTTATGCGCGCTTGGTACTCGGCACTACCGGCCGAGTTTCGTGCGGCGCACCGATACACTCCTCCGTCGCGGATCTGGGGGTTGCTCACATTGACATGGCTCACAGTGCTGCCATCAGAAAGTGTGTATTGGCTGGCTCGGACTCGCAGCATGTCTCTGGCCACGGGCTCATCATCCAGGGTCCAGGTTATAGTCGGTGGAGGCGCTCCTTTGGCAGTGCACATTAAGGAGAATGGTTCACCTGGGACAACCACTCGCTCACTGAAGGAGGCAACGATACGGGGAGTACCATCTGAGGAAACGATATGAAGTTAAGCCAGTTTTGAATTATTATGCCCCACATGGAGATGAGAATGACTTTGTACAGTAAGATAACACATTTCTGTAACACACATCTTCCAAAAATGTAAGACCAATGTAAAGCACAAAAAGGAAGCAAGATTCTACAAATGAAACGGCAAAGGGAAAAGAGAAACCAGCCCAAAAAATTATATTTACAAAATATATTCCTTTCCAAAACTTGCATCTCTGAATAAACACAAACATCAAAATAGCTTTGTGCTCTTACCTTCGAGCAATATGATGGAAAAGTCTTGTGCAGTTTGGCTCTTGCGTGTGGCAAAACACTGATAAGCTCCAGAGTGTCTCTTTTGAGCAGCAGAAATAAAGAGGGTCTCATTGTGAGCCCCCTGTATGGAAAAGTGCTGATCAGGTAGGACGGGTTCAGTATTTCTGTACCAGGATACAGTATAGTGCGGGGAGCCCTGAACGGCACAAGAAAGGATCACTGTACTGCTAATTCCCGTCTTCAGATTCTTAGGAGACAAGGTGACCCGCAGTGGCTCTAAAGACAAAACAAGAAATAAAATTAATAAATAGCCTGGTACTTTCTGAAATGTAACAAAAGTTAATTACATTTATTGTGTAGAAAAGGATTAATGTTTTTTTGGATCATTATTTCACACTATTGAAAAAAGTGACGTGACAGAACAAAACACATCATCACAGTGTGAGCATTTGCTACTTGTGTGTAACAATATCTGCTGTTGCTTTTGTGTATCTTTGTGAGCTAAGCATGGAAGAAAACCGAGACAAGAAAAACAGAAAGGGTAGCAAATGTCAGTAAGCAATAAAGCAGCTGGTGTTAAGTGCTGGAGGCTGCTGAATGTCTGTGTTGTGTTTGTGTTCTTGTAGTGAATAGGTCTCAACACAATGAATAAGAGCATGTACTGTAAGTGTGTGCTCCAAATTCCTTGCCTGTCATTGGATATTTGTGGGCTCTGCTGTGAGGTGCCCTGTAGCCACTACCTGGTCCTCTTTATTTCTGTCATCCTTATCCTCTCCACAGTGAAATGTCTCTTCTATCACCTATCACAATTATGAATTACCCATCTGTCATATCTGTCCCTCCTTACTTTTATGTCGTCTGTAAACACACTGACACACCTGCATGACCACCATTCTGCACTGTCATTGTAGCAACACCTTGGCAAGATTTGCGAGTGCAGCGGAGAAACAAGCCGTCCTTAGAGATCAAGCTCATGCTCAACCGAGATGACAGCGAGTTTGTGTAAGGAAGGGGCACAGCTAGCCGAGCTTAAATGATGTCTCTATTCTTCCTGTCTGTAGTCTGTCAGCCTTTTTATTATTTCTGTCCATCACATACTCTTTCTCTCCTAATTTCACTGCTGTCAGTAACTACCTACCTATAACATTGAGGTGACCCGTCACCTCTTTGGAGCCAAAGCTGTTGGTGACCTCACAGATGTAGTTGCCACTGTCTTCCAGCCTTAACTCAGAAATAGTGAGGCCCGTGATGCGCCGAGTCCAGCGGGAATCTGCAGGTAATGGCCGTCCATCCTTTAGCCATCTGATGGTGGGGTTTGGATATCCAGATGCGATGCAGGGGAGCTCTATACTTTGCCCAATTTGCACCTCTCCAGTTTGGAAGCTGTCAAGCACTGTTGGGGTGGACTCCGTAGGGTCTGAAAGTGGTATATTACTATTTACTGGTACGTAGTCTAAAAAATACTTTTATTATACTTATATATACATATGTTTGTCATTGAGTAATATTTTTTAATGTATTCTTTGACATTCAGTTGTTGCCTACCCATAACAGAGAGTCTGGCTCCATTGCTCTGGCGAGTTTCTCCACTGTACTTGTGCTTTGTGATGCAGCGGTAAGTGGACAAAGCGTCTTCCTTTTGCACTTCTGAGATATACAGAGCGCCATATGAGGTCAGGAAGAAACGGTTACCTGGGGTGAGCACAAGACAGGAAGAGGAGGAGCAAATGTTAGTCATAATATTTGGTTAACAAAAATGAGTTATTTGCATTGTATGTTGTTGCCAGGTTTATTTGCATGTGCAGCATCAATGTGTCCACAATTCAAATGTTAACTTATCTGCTAAATTCTGAGATTTAAAGTGGCAATAATGTGTAACAACGTTTTTATTTGTGGGTTACAAATTCTTGCTCGCTTTTGAAGAAAGAGTAAACAACCATTACACAGACACAAATCTTATACAACAGTAAATATTTGTAGGCTTTTTTAAAGGTTTTATTGAGTGTTCGACGTCTTCGGAGACGGTCATATCCTTATGATGAATATGACTCTTTTCCACTATAGTTGCCCTTTCATGTGAAAAAAGTGCTACTAAGTGAAGCACAAGTCACACTAGATGTGAGCCCTGCTGTATGCCAACCACTATATCATCTCTTTAAGACCCACCTGAGGAGTACTGAGAACAGTTACACAGATTTGAAGAGGAGAAAAGAGCAGAATATAGATCTTTGGAAAAGCCCAACCACTGCACTTAGCTAAACACATGAAAGCTTTTAATACACTCTTCACCATCCATCCACACACTTAAACACAATAGAAGAAGACAGATGAGAAGAAGAGAGTTATTGTAGTAGTTAATAATTGATGCGTCTGTGTGTGTTATAGTAACAGCAGATTAGTGTCGTTTTCAATTCACATCAGTGGCACTTGGTTTGCTTCTGATTTATCTACATGCCAGTAAAGAAAGTATGAAAGTATGTGTGTGCGTAGGGGAAGACAAGAGCTAAATGGAGAGAAAAGGGACAAGGAGAGTATATTTCAATGTTTGATTCTTTCTGCTTCTCTGAATATTTTGTTATTTCTACCCCCAACGGGTAGTGCACACTTCTGAATTTGTTGTAGATTGCAGGCAGTTTGGTTATGTGAATGCTATTTCTGCGTGTGTGTGTGTGTGTGTGTGTGTGTGTGTGTGTGTGTGTGTGTGTGTGTGTGTGTGTGTGTGTGTGTGGAACATAGTGGATGTTGTTTGCTGTACAAGATGTTTCAATGGCTTTTAACAATGTTGACAAGAAAGTGCTTGAGAAAAACAAAGGTGCACTGAAGCTGAAATCTACACACATGGACACACTGCTTCAAGCAATAGGTCAGTGACAGTGTAGACTATCTATGTTGAAATGCCTGTACCTCTGATTTACTGTTAGATTGCAGATAAATGCTACTTCTGGGTGAGATATTATAACTGGGTGCTGACAAGGATGTGTGATCCAGTAAGTCTGGCCCTTTGCATCAATTAGAATATTCAGGATCAGGCAATGTACTTTGACAGTTTCCAAATATATTAATCCCCTCTGGTCTTTTAAACTACTACTTGTATGTCTTCTAAGGACCACAAAATGCTGTGACGCAATCATACAATGTAATAAAGAAATAATAATACAAAAATTCACAAGACTCTTTGCTGACTTTATCTATTTGATCTTCAAGCAACTTTGCCTGTGTTTGCCTAAAATGCAAACCTTCAATGCAAATGTCCCATCCTCTCTTTTCAGTCAATAAAAGTCAAACTCAGATTTACTCCTGCCACCTGTCATGTGGTTTGATGCCTTTTCCTTTCCTCTATGAGGCACAAACTCACAAACAACCCTTCTATATAAACACAGGACTAAAATAGTGAAAGGCAGGTGGAGGGCAGTATGTTTAAAGACACAGCTAGTTGTATGCCTTGTTACGAAAATGTTACTCTTGTGTGTGTATATTGGATGGCACACCTTTTTATATATGTATAAAAAGAGCTGAAAACTGTTATAGACAACTGAGAACTGTATGGAATAGAATTATTTAGGAGATGACAACAAAGCAGCAAGCAAAGAGACTTCCGTGTAGAGCCGACACTACATGATAACCTAGCAAAAAAGATGAAAGACAGCTGCAGGTGTCTGTATCTCCAATATTAGAATTCTATTATTAAAATACCTGCATTTTTTATAAACTGTACACGTGATATGGCTGCATACGTTAAAGTTCACACCCAGATGTTTTCATGCAGTCAGACTGTTGTATTGAGTGCTAAGAGACGCAAGCTGTAATTTCCAAGCCTGCCCTTTGTTCCAACCTGGGTATTAAGCCTTACAGGATAATGTGCACTTGGTGAGTAGAACCCTGTATAACACAGTACTACACCCTGTCACAACATGCCTGCATAGAGAAAGACAGACCAGGAGGGGGTGCGGGGGGCGCAGGCGGGGGTAGAGGAAGAAATTCAGAGGATGGTTAAGAATGAAGAAGAAAAAACTGGAGCGGTAGACAAAGCAGTTGGAACTGATGTTAACAAAAAAACAGATTGTTCCTTTTTTATTTACTTTTAGTTCTTTAAACAATCTAGAAACAAGCAGGCCTACAAGTCAAACTGCACCACAAGAAGCAAAGGGCAATACCAATGACCTCAGTTTAGGGTTGATTTTTATTTATTTTTTTAACCAAATGTAATGTATGTCTACCACAAACTTGTTAAAAAAGACCTTCCCTGTTTCTTTCTAAATCTATTAAAAGTTTAAATATTTGAGAACAAATATTTTGAATTGTGAATTCAATATTTTTTGCAGATTGAAAATACAATCATGTTTTCTAACATAATAACAGATAATATTGGAAAGCATCTGGCACAGGATTGGCGACTAACTGTAAATACAGAATCCCAGAACCTTCACAATTTAATGCATGTGAACTCTATGTGGACTTTCTTTAGTTGAGGAAAGTTTTCTATGGGCTAAGTGTATGTTTATAGATATATTCAAGGCAGGCATGGTATTTCTTTTTATAAGCAGTGACAGCTGTGGCATGTGTCTTCAGCCTTTGCTTGTTTTCCCTGATATTTAAAATTTTAGTCAGTACTGTCTGTAAAGCTGTGACACACCTAAAACAGCAGCAGTGAGGGCGCAGGCAGGCAGCGGTGGAGAGGAGAAGTGGCACAGGAGAGGAAGGAGTGACCCTACAGGGAGCGGGACGGCAGATGGAAATTGATGGAGGGAGAGTTGGGCAGATAAAGAGGAACAGGCCGTTGGGAACATCAGAGTGAGAGGAATGAGGGGCCTGCAGGCCTGAAAAGCACACATGGGCAAAAACAATTCTTCTACATCCCTCTGTCTTGCTTTCCCTCCCTCTCTCTTTCTCCCCTTGCAAGCATCTCCTCATGGGAGAAGAGATCAATTCTCGTCTAGTCTGCCTACGCCTCCAGAAGTTTGTTGTTGTTGTGTGTATATATGTGCCTTAGTGTCCAGTTTCTTTTTTTACTGTGGAAGGCAGAAAAAAGAATTTTTGAGGTCTGTTCCACACCCAAGGCAGGCGCAAAATACCCTTACTTCCTCCCTATTTCCTGACCCTTTCTTCCACTTGTTTTGCTCTTTTCTTTGGGATCTGCGTGACATCTATTCTCCATTCCTAGCCTCTCTTCCTACAGTCTCCCCTCTGCCCTCTACCTCTTTCTATCTGTCTTTATTCTCCTTTCTAGTCCGTGCAGCTCTCCTATCTCTTTCAGGGGGGTCTGTAAGTAATGGAATCAGTTCAGCTGATCTGCCTGAGGCACGGTGTCAAGCCAAGTGCAAAGCGAAGCTGCTGTTGAATCTGCGCGTATGCCAGAAATCCCACAGACGGACAGATACATGCAAATAACGAGCCCAAGACAGGCAGAGGGGAAGAGAGACACAATGAAAAGCGGATTAGGGAGCCCTGGAGCATCACTCGTCTTCCCCCAAAGTTCTCTCCAGAGAGAGGGCACCCCTTGTCTCGGAGATATGTGGAGGAGATATGGGGGGAAGGGAAAAAAGGGAGGAGGTATGAAGATGGAGATGAAGGCAAATGCAGGAAAATGAATAGCTAAATATATCTGCCCAGATAGTACAGATGCAATTTTCCCCAAATTATCATCAAATTGAGAAGGAAGGATGAACAACAATAAGAAAAGGTGATAATCACAAGTCACAAAGGAGAGAAGAAAAAAGATTAAGAAAGCATCTAAGATGAAATGCATATTTTAAGACTTGGGAGAAACAAAACACACAAAAATAGATAAAGCGTGAAGTGAAAGAACGAATGGAAACAATGTAAGGGAAGGGGTATGTTCTTGGTGCTGCCATGCAAATGAAGGCGGCGCTGCAGCAATGCTAACTAACAGCAATTCACACTGTTGGACTCATCACTTATTAATGCTCTACGGCTCCCCCTCACTCCCCTTCTCTCTCATTTCCCTCTCCCTTGCTCTAGCCAGGATCTCTCGTTTTTGTTCGCTCTCTCGCTCGCTGTTGCTAGGGTCCATGCACTCACGTGACAACAGCTGGGTAGGGGGCGCTGCGGTGGCATACAGCGATATGAGCACGCAGGTGCGCGTTTCATGTGTTTTTGGCACGCGCATTCGTGTATGTGCATGCGGCAGAGTACCCTTCATTAGAGCTAAAAACGGAATCAGCCATTTAAATGAAGGCAATGGAGATTTGAGAGACAGGAGCTGCTGACTGAAGGTGCAATTTATTTGCATAAGGCCAGAGCCACAGAAGAGAGCCAAACATTGCACTGAAGATCTTATCACATCTTTCACTCAAACTGTTGACAAAAATACTTATTGTCATGTTTTGTTTTGTCGTTTCATTTCACGACAAAACACTGGGTGTTTACTATGCACCCCAGTGGAGGCCCAAAAGGACATCATCAACTGTGTGTACAAAAACTCACACATTTAGCATCACTTACACTCTGTTTCACAATATACTGTCTCACAAACCTTACTCCCACAGTCTCACAATCCATGTTTGCTGAGTGCACACAGGATGGTACAAGGCAGAGCAGACGGTAGAATACACCTACACTTTTTACTTCATCCATTTCTTCTTCTCCTCATCCTGCTTGATATTCAACAGTCTTCTCCAGTTTTGTTTTCTTTGTTTTTTTATCTGTGTGTGGAGTGGACACATACACATGCACTCATAGTAACTTGTCCCACATGAGCAAAAATGTGCTTGTATTGTATTATTAGGAGTTATTGAATTTATAAAGATATGGATGTGTCAACTGAGTGTCTGCTGATTAATTTATGGTTACAATGGCCCAATACCAATTCTACCCCTTAGCCCTTAGCCCTCACTTTGCACATTCACAAGAGACAAGGGGGTGTCCCAATACTCATTTGGATCAAGGTGAAGTGGTAAGGGGTGTGCACAGTGCTTAATTTGTGGGGAAATGGAGGAATATATTCCTAAAATCGGGCCTGGGACCTATTTGACTGATTCGGACACAATTTTATTTTTTTTAGGAGAAGTAAAAGTTAATGTGGACTGTTTTAAAACATGTTTAACTCAGTCTTTTGAAATTGCCCATTAGTTTGTTAAAATGGCATCATTTTGAAACAAAAAACTATAATGCAGTCTTCATAACAACATCACATGTTTACTTTTGTTACCGATGCTGAGGGAATAACTTCCCTAAATATTTTCTGTGTTCCCCCACCTCCAGCTTTACAAATTAAGCACTGGGCGTACACCCCTTTTTGAGGAGATTTTGGAATACCACACTTAAAACTAAGAGGGTAAGATCATTTCCCAACATGCAGTGCGTTCACCAACATCACCGACATCAGTCTCGTATTTGCAGAGGTTTTTAAACTATACTAAACTAAACTAAACTAAACTATAAATTGATAACATATACCATAACATATACTATAACATAAACAGTCTTTTTTATGTTTGAGGTGGTTGTGTCTTATGTTTGAGACAAGAACTGAGGTGTCCCCTTCCTTTAGAGGGCCATGGGGTAAGAGTAAGTTAGAGAATTGGTATTGGCCCTAACTTGATGATTTTAGTTAACAGTTGCACCGTTAATAGATTACACACACAACAGTAGATGTGTGTGTCAGTTTGGGGGAAAGAGGGCACCATTACTGCATTCACAATTTATTTTTGTTTCTATAATTAATATCTGCACAATACTAACACAAAAACACCAAGCTATGCAATAAATCAGTGCCATGGATAGTTACTGTCAAACCTGTGATAATCCTGTCTGATAAATGAGCAACATGAGTTTGGGATTGTACATTTTTTTGTTTGCTTTCCAGTACCACAGTCTACTAACGTGGAACAATCAGGTGTTGTGGTAACAAAATGAAAGGAACTGGTTCCTCCCCCTCCAATTCCACTCCTTCCTCAGGCAAATTTGTTATTTGTAAATACCATCAGTCCCATTATGACTGATTTTCAAGGAGGACTTGGTAAAGCCTATTAAAAGCTATTTCATTATAGTAGCTCATATCTATGCATTCTCTTTGTATCATATGTACACACACAGACACACACACACACACACACACACACTGACATGCCCCGAAACATAAAACATGACTAGTACTAATGTGAGTCCATTCAACCTCACAATGTGATTAACATAGTCACTCCACCTCCACATGCATCTAGTCGCATGAGCATTTGTGTGTAAGGGCACAGAGGTGGGCAGGGGTGAAAGATAATAAAGATTGGATTCTAATAAAATGTCCTCATCCTTCAAGACCCCCCACCACCAACACCCTCTTCACCTAAACCTGCTACATTAACACCGCCATTACAAGGGCAGAAGAATGAAAATGAACAGACCTAGGGTGTGATTCCCCGACTGTCAAATCAATACCACTCCCCTCCTCTGCCATTTGTGTTCTTCCTCGTGTCTGTTGCTATCATTTTCCTGTTCTCCTAAGTCGGCTCTGACGAATTGGCATGTGTTTGACAAAGGGAAATCTACACCTTAGCCACAATAGACTCTCTCCCCATCTGTGCTTCTCTCTCTTGTATGAATTGAATGACACTTGCTCCTATCTCCTCTCTATTCTCATTCAAAGTAGTCTATAATAGTTAAGTGCTACTGAGAACAAGCCAGATGTAGAAAAGCCACAAGGACAGCATATTACTGCCACTTTCTTTGACTCAATCAGAGACAAAAGCATGCAAAAGGACTGGTGAGAGGTGATGTCAAAACACGGGAAGGTTAATAATGAAGACTTGGGTGAATTTCAAAGGATCTGCCTGTTTCTCTCTCAGTGAATGGAGACACATATGGTCACCAGAGGCAGTAGAATTAAAAAGGTAACACCAAAACCCATTCAAGTGTTCTTCCTAGACCACAGCCCTTTGACCTTTTATCACCTCTTGTTTAGATAAACAGATTTTTTTATGCACATTGTAACATGAAGTAATCTGAAAATCAGGCCAGAATCTTTACAAGTACTATTTTTTAATATATAAAAAAAGCAAATGGACATTCTGCATATATTTAATGTTTTGTGTTAAATAAATATAATAAATAAAAAAACATAACCTCTAAATCATTGATTAATGGTTAAAAACATGGAAAAGGAAGGATACGTTTTCTTTCATTGACAGTGCACCAGGAAGTCCAGATACTCCACTATGTAACTCTGAGTGGCAAGGCAGGGTACCGTCTCATGAGAACGGATATGAACTTAATAGTCCTATGGGACTTTGCAGCAGTGCAGTTGCTGACAGAGTCCTTTACTGAGTGTAAATCCTAAAAAGTTGCGGAGTTTTGCTTTAAAATAGAGAAATAAGAACATCATCATACAATACAATTGTACAATAATAGATTGATTAAATAATTATATATTCAAACCAAAACATGCAACCTTTTCATTACATAACTATACATTTATTTTCTAAAATGGAATTTTTCCTTAATGCCTGAACCCAGCCAATTCAGAAGTAAAAATGTAATGCCAGTCCCGCAATGCAAACTCACGCCTCTGGTGACAGCTGTGTTTAAGTCTTATAAATAAATCCACCAGGTCAGATTTATGTATTAATACATGTAAACATTAGTATTCCTTGCATTTGTCATAAATGGCACAAAGGCTTTGCACTCATTAAAAAGGTTTGCTTCGCCATCAAATGTCACATTAACGCCTTGTGCTTTCTGTGTCTCTCATTTCTCAATGTGGATCTGTTTCCTTGGTTTCTCCATTCCTCTTTCTGCTGCCATGCCTTTTCTTTTTCTATATCTGTTGTTAGAAGGTGACACCCCAAACACCCACACATTCCTCACCCTCTCTGAACAACTCACACTTGAGACAAGAGAGAGATAGACAGAAAAACAGAGGAGGAAAAAAAAACAAATAAAAGGAAATGGAAAAATGCACTCATCCAAATCAAAATCGAGGAAGAATAAATCTGATAATCTGTTGGGTTTCATCATCAGCCCATCCCCATCTTCTTCATCTCCTTTCTCCCTCTATCATGGCTACTATCACACTAAGAGCAACCTTAATTTGAATAGCCATAAATATTCAAGCAGCAAGATGGAGGCGAGGATGAATATCAGGAATAAAAAAATCAGGAGATGTGGGGGGATGAAAAAAAAAAGCCCATTTATCATTTTCACTCATTTCAAATTTGTTTCCATGTTTTTCTTCATGTTGTGCATTCGATCAAACCATAAACTGACTTGTGCTGAAAGGATTTGGGTCTCCATTTGGTCAAACTTCTGGCAGTGATACAAACATCCCACCTTCTTGTCAACACAAGGTGCATTGTGTCACTTTTGCCTTTAATCATTTAGTCTCATAGATAATACATTGATACATGCCTTCCAGTCATGAGAAGGCTAAGAGTACATATCTTATGCATTACATACACACACACTACAGCAAGCAACTGGCATCAACTAAATTTCAGGGCTTTTTGTGTCATCTATTATGAAAAGGACAAGGTAAACTGGGAAAAAACTGTTGTATTGTGGATTTTCTGAAAGCAGCACTTGAGGCACGTGTTTAGTTTTTCAGCCAGTCTACTTTTGTTAAGAACACTCTAAAGAGCTATAAAGCCATGTGTGTGAGAAGAGCAGAGTCAGAGTGATTGTAGGCAAACTCTCACACAAATCAATAAAGTCTTGGCCTTTGTAAAGCCGTGTTGTCTGAAGTAGGAATACTACTGTGCCCCAGCATGTAAGCACTGCCACAGTGACACGCTGAATCTCAGGGAGGTCACCGGGGAGCACGGCCTGTGTGTGGATGACTGCACCTTGCATGGCAGGCAGATGTGAGGAACAGGGAGGGGAAGACAGTCCTACGCATTCCTTCTCTGGCTTCCCTCGTTTGCCTGTGCCACCGTGAGGATGTGCCCTCACCGCTGTTGCTGGGCATCTTGGTGACAGAGATCCCAAAAGTGGATAAAAAAGGAGGAGCCAAAAGGAATAAAATGATGGAGAGCAAAGGAAATGCAGAGACAGATGTTGCAAATTGGAGTGGAGTAGTGGTGACACGCTAAAAGCGGGTCCCCATACGTTGTGCGCAGGCCTGAGGGGCCACGAGTGCCAGAGGTACACGCTCAATGATGGAGGGGGCTGCAGCAGCCTTTCCCTACCCCTGCCTTACTGTCTGTATGCCTCTTCTGCCTCACTGCCCCTTACACTCTGTCCCACTTTAGCCCAATGTCACTGGCAGAGCAAGGGGGAGGGAACAGCAAAAACAGGAGCAAAAACGAGACGGGAGCGAGGAAGAAGAAAGAGGAGAATGGACAGATTGAGGACTAAATGGAAAAAAGAATTCAAGTGAGGAAGATGATGATAATGATGATGCAGATTTAGTAAAGGTACAACCACATTCCTTCTTTATGTACATATCCCACAATCCCTTGCCTGGGAATTCTTTTGTGTTCTAGTGACACAAACACATCACGTTTGGCATATGTAGTGTTCCACAAGCAACCAAGCACAAAGTCTCCATTGCAGATACATGTATGTGCCTGTGAGCCTGTGAACATAGAGAGTGGCTAGTCAGGCGTGCTTTGTGGTCTTGTCAGCTGATCCCATGTCCCATGGCACAGTGATGGGTGATTCTTTGAGATAAGCATGCTTAACGGCACAACAGTGCAACAATCCAAAGCCACTGTGGGCAAACGGTTCAATAAACATTTCTTTCACATTGCTGGGCTTTGATACAGTTTTATTGGCCATCCTATCCATTTTCTACAAGTATTTACACATAGCTGCGGTTCACTGGACACATGCAATTTAACGCTGGTATTTAAGTAGTAAATGTAAATATTAAAGACACTATTTAGGCAAAACAAACAACGGGAGGAAAAGGAAACTTGAACTGTTATGGTTGGTGTGTTAGTAAAAAGACTATTACAAAACAGGAATGATAAAATACAGCTTCGCAAAAATAATATATTGAATTCTGTTGTGTTGTAAATAAATAAATAAATAAATACATAAATATACTGTGTCTGAAACAAAAGCATAATTGCACAAAATATTTTTCATGTCTCTACTTTTTTATATACAGTATATATAAAAATATATATATATATGGTTAAATGTATTAAATGGCATTTCAGTTCAGATGAATATATAATATGAATATTACCTTTCTTTACAGATAGAATAACCCTTTGTCTCCGTCTGGATCGAGACAGAAAATATTTTCTTACTTTTTTCTGTGTTCAGTAGTCATTTCTGTGATTCAACAACAGTGGGTCAGTTCTAGCTCTTCTCATATTCAGCCACAAGGTCAGCTGAGGTTATTAGAAAGGCAGACATTATTACAGGACATTGTTTTTAAACAAAGTCCTGCCCTTGGTCACCCATCTCTTTTACTGCTCACTAACAGGTAAAAGTCAACACCAGCTTTGAAGCAACCCAGTTGTTGTTTGATTTAATTGTTTCTTGTCATTGGTTAAGGCCAACATATACTGTATACCTGAAATGCCCCAATACATATAAACAAAGTAATAAAACAGTGAAAAGCACAACGTGTTATGTTGTCATCCTGGTTGTTTTAGAGGGCCATTACTAACCCATAAAACAACCAAAACCTTTTCTTGATTACTCTACTTCTAATGCCCTAGCAGGCCTACTATAAATGGAAGACTAAACACAGATGATAAACTCTATCATGGTATAGCGACGCATGTAGCCAGCTGTGCAGTGTACCTACTATCAAATCCTCATCCACAAGTGGAGGCTCTTGTGAAAAACTGGCCCTAACTCATTATATATACAGTATAGGTGCCACTTACTTGGCAGGGCCATTTAGTTCTGTTTGTTTGTTTGATCGCCTCAGCTCCATTTGAGTATATTTAGATATGAGAAGCGCTAAGACTTTAACCATTTTCAGTTCATGATGCGGTATGCAGAGCAGGCCGTGTTAGGAGGCTGCCTGGCTGTCTGTCTGCAGCAGAAGAGAAGGCTGCTCCCACTGCCTCTGCTGCTTGGTTTTAATGGGCCAGCAACTGAAGCTGAACCTCAAATCATCATAATGAGAGAGAATGAGATCCACATACGCAAAAAGGAGGAAGGAAAAGTAGATAAGGAAAGGGGGGAAAACAGAGGAAGGGTGAAGAAAAAGGAAAGGAGAAGGAGAAGAAAAAGGGGGTTGAGGAACGATGGAGAGATTCCTCTGCATCTCTGATTTGCTTGGGTGATATTCATCAGAGCGACAAAGCGTAGGGGAGGAATAGATGGAGAAAGGCAGCAGCCAGGGTGGAGGCAAAACAGAAAGAGTGCATTTTTCCCTTCTGTATAAGCCATTTATTCTTATTAGGCTCCACTTCCTGTCCTTGTAGCTGTTTACTTGTGCTTTCTGTGCAAACTGTATTTGTTTATGTTGAGTAAGTCACATGGCTGTACAGAGTGGTATTTACAAGAACAAAGCCAAATTAAAAAAAATATTAGCAAATATATTTCTGTTTGTGGTTACAAGTTACACAAAACAGATTAAATATACATAGAAGTAAAGAAGAAATACAAAGAATGAAAGTCAAAAGTTTCATTTGTTGTTACATTTGTTTGTTATTGCGCATAAAAATGTTTTGTAGAATACTACAAACTAGCATAAAGCAACTAGCAAAAAGCATAGGCAGCAGTTGAGATGATTAAAATAGCTTTAAAATTCTTGCTGTAAGGGAAAAAAAGCTCAACTTAAAACAATATATGACAAGACACAGTGCAGCAAAGTGTAGAAGAATAGGAAAAAGGAGCTGAAAGAGAATGAGGGATAGGGAGGATGGGAGGAGGAGGGGGACAGAAGAGAAGGAATGTGACAGAGTGGTGACAGAGGGAGAGAGCGGAGCGCTGTGTGTGTCTGTGCTTGTGTCCCCAGGCGCAGGCAAACATTAGCTGCATTAAGTGAGCTGACAGGTCCCTCCCCATTACCACTACTGGTGGCCCAGGGAGGACGAGAGAAATGGAAGACACTGTTGGTCTTACCAACTGTCTGTGCAATTCAAAGAAATGAAGAGCATGCCATGTGAGAGCACATACTAAAGCATTTCCACTGGCTGTGCAAAAACATTCTGAAATATTTATGTATTATGGCTGAAATCATTAAAAACAACTCTAATATAAATATTGTGAAAATTCAAAGTGCTGTCTGATGCTATAGTTCCTTCACCCAGGAGGAACATGGCCTCATCCAATTCAGTGTTTTTGGCTTTGTTACACAAAATGCTACAATGAATGCTGTTACATTCCCATTCCCACTGCATACAGATCTATTCATTTGTTTATAAAGTCGCTAGGTAATAAAAGGTATTCAAATCTAGGGACCTATTTCTGAAAACATTGTGATTGGCCTTTGATCTTTAACCTACTGGCAATAAACACAACTGCTGTTATCCCAATACAAACTTTGTCATAACTAAAAGATTTTTGATTTGCTATTTTTTTTAATGATTGTGACCTTTGACTCACAGGTAGAAACATGTGGAGTATTTGAGGGACTCCTGTAACGGCAGAGAGACAAATTAAAAATGTCACACCTCTATAGCCACAGCTCTTAGCAGTGCAGCAAGACACATATATACCACACTAACATACACTGACAACATAAATTTCTGCATCTACACACTACACATCCAAAGTATTCCCACGGTGTGCTGAAAAATATATACCATTCATCATAATAACTGACAGCCATGTTCTGTCTCTCATAAAATGTGTGGCTGGGATGTTTCTGTGAGGATCCATGTATCATAGCCTTGCTGCTTAAATATTGATTGTTGTCTTGTCTGGGGTTCAGGGTTAAAGACCATCTGCTGTCTCCACCCTTCAATTATTCATTAACACCAAGCACCAAGCACTCTACCTTCAAACACACACACAATTTCACAAATTAGTCCTTAAGGGTCCATTTTAAGTTTTACAGCACCACAACAGCCTTGTACAACACACGCTCAGGATCATCATATCAGCTCAACAACAAGTGTAACAATGTTTGGAACAAAACATTTAAAATGAACAGAAGAAGTAGGGCTAGATAATATGACCAATATGACTATATCACGGACTGGAAAACGGCAAAACAAATCTCTGTAAAGAAGCAACTTAGATCGAGGTCCTACGTGCAACCTGAGTCTGTGCCACATTTAAATCATCACAACTGATTATCTAAAGTTTCCATGCATCTGTCCAGCTGGGGGTAGACTGCAGAGACAACTTCCAGTTTCCTCTTAAAGCGACTGCTCACTTCTTCCCCAAACACTTCCCAAACTTCCCCAAAATTGCACTGTACTATGAAAAAATACAGGGTTACTATATTACACGACTATTATGATTCTTTTACTCACCAGCACCACACAAACCAAACACAAATACTACACACTTCCATTAAATATGAGCAAAAGCTTACAGGTCACAGGGGAGGTCAAGCTTTTCTCTCAGACACCAGCACTAGAAAAATAATAAGAATAGAAGATGAATGAAGAAGTTGGGGAGGAAGATATAGAGAGGAATATGCAGAAGCAGTAGAAACAAAAACTGTCCTTGGACCTAGTGAGTGGTAGAGAAATGAAGAAGCAAAACCGCAATAGATGGCAAAGGCCAGAGAGGTTCTTGACCCCTGGCTATGGCACTTGTTGAGTTAGTGAGGGTAAGAAGAAGGGCAGGAGGCTGTTTGTTAGTAAAGATGTTTTTTTCCTCAAATGCAATGTCTCCGTGCCACAGTGTGTGTATGTGTGCATGTGCATGTCTGTGTGTAATCTCCACAGGCAAATCCCTCTTTAGCCAAAGCAGGGAAGAATAGACAAGAAAAGGAAAATCCATCTTTATCCAAATCCAACTGCAGCTGGAAGGAGAGAATGGCATGAGGGAGGTGGAGGAGGAGAAAAGAGAAGGAGAAGACGTAATTTGTCTGAGGGATTACAAGGTGCGCTGGCACAACATGAGGGCTGACTGTGAGTGTGAATGCCATGGCCTAATCCAGGGCATTAAGAGTATAACAACATCAGAGAGAACCCACAACATATACTGTACCTCTACAGCTCTGCTCATTCCAAACTTCCAAGAAATGGTGTGACTAAATCCATAGTAAAAGGCCAGAATTTGTCTTGCCCTGGTTTATTATACATTAGATTACACTGACACCTGTCAAGGTTGGGTGGGATTTATGTGGCTTTAATCTTATTAATATACAATAAAAGGATTTACAAAACAACAAAAGCAGAAAGCACTTTTGTTTCCAAAAGGTTACCAAAATAGAATTTACCTGTAGTTGTCACTATTTACAAAGTTGATGCTGCAATCCTGCACAGGCCACCATAAAAACACAAGGGTTTACCCGTACCGACCGGTGTCGTACCCACCCTCTAACCTACCTAATGCTAATAATGTCTTCAGTATATCATAACAAAAAAAAAAATTCAGTTGAAAAGGCGTCCAGACAGCGAAAGGGTCATGGGTGCACTGCTATTATATGATGTGACTGTACAACATAGAATAACACATATCTGCCTGGAGGAGGTTAAGAGTTAAGGAGAATGGAGCCAAAATGTCAGTGCGAAACAACATCAATGTCCCTCTCTGTCTCAGTGAGTGACAGTGATACAAGGCAGTCTGGCCCTTGCACACACATAGATGCCCATCGGCTCAATGGCGGAACAGCTGTTTTGCTCTGACAAACAGCATACACTACACATCACTCCAGATATACAGCAGTGCCTTGCCCTGAAACACACGGACCACTATAACACTCAGCTACAGTTGCCTGACCGAATGCTGACACACTCTTCTAGGCTTTTTATTGTGTCAGCTTACATTTAGGAGTAGCACCCTCATACATTTGGCATCCTACTCAAAGGCCTGGACAAAGCTTTGTAGAAAGATAGACAAGCCAAATTATACAACATGCTGTATGGAAGAAAAATGTAATATAATGTAGCACTGTCCCACTCCTGTTGCTCTGCTAAACCTTGCTGGTCTTCATGCAGCCACAGGTCGATCTGGGATACAGTCACTGGGAGTTCTCTTGTTCTCTATTAGTCAGTGGAATGGAGGTGCAACACAAGGAAAAGACAAATAATGCAACTCCATAGCAGCGCTTAAAGTAAGTCTGCATTATTGATGAGACAAAGCAAAACAATTATTTATCATAGAAGATGTGTAGCTCAGTAGAAGCCCACAAAGCTAAGACACACAGTGTGTACAGTAGAAGGTCACAGAAGGTCACGTCTAAACATTGTGACTTTTTTGGTCAGCTGTGGACCCTTTGGCTGCGGGAACAAGGCCAAGCCACCCATTTATTAATAGTTCTTTCTTGACCTTAATACTCCATAATGTACTAAGTCCTTCGTAAGTCCTTATTTTTTTATCTTATTCATTTTATAAACTTCAATCATCCAGACTAAAGGCTTTGTGCCAAAAATCCACTTATATGTCTTTGTTTTTATGACCAGATTCAAGAGTTAAGTTTTTGATGCTTTTCAACTAGAATGAGAATCCTGTACTTTGTTTGACTATCTTCATAAATCCTTTCTGAAATTTGAAACATTGCTTGGAATAAACCAATGTGATTAAATCTTTGTGATTTATACATACGATCTCAAAGAAGCTTTTTCCAACAAGAGCTGTTGTTTCAGTTGAATATACAGTAGGTAACTAGAAACTCATGAATGAACAACGCTTGTAGTTAAGACAACGCTTGCATTCATATAGTTGCCATAGTAAGCTCAAATTGTCACCTGCCCACTGTCCTTGGCTCAAGAGTACACTCCACTGCGCATCAGATTAGGCCCAATGTTTGGTTTAAATAATGCACATTGTTCTGTGACTGATGGATTTGCGAGCAGCTGATGTGTGAAAGTGGGCAAGCACGTGAACGTATGAAAAGTGCGATTTTATGGACATGGATATACATTGTGTGTGTGCGTTTGTGAATGTTTGTGTGTGGCCGTTAGGGAATAAGCACTCAATAACAGCTGACACTGAGCTGCCCTCTGCTCTTGCTCACACAAAGGACTATGATTATATTACTGTTTGACTGCCTGTCCCTCCCTCCCTACACCCCCCATCATACCCTATACTGCCAAGCCCTCTGTGCACTCAATGGCTAAGATAATTACCACTATTGTGTACCACACACACGCACACATGCAAAGTGTGCCACGTGCTCTGCCAGCTCCCCCATCTGCTCCTTCACGCTCCCATGTTTCTCTCTCTCTTTATTTCGTCACTCCATTTCAATGTTTTCTTCCTTTGACATTCACTGGTTGGCAGGGACGCCTTAAAACACACCAGAGTGTCAAATAACAGTTGAACAGTAACATTTGAACAGAGTCTTGAACTCTGTTTAATCACAATAGTGTGTAACAAGAGGAAATTTTGTATTTTTAGTCCCATCTGAGCAACAAGATTTTTTTTGGGGAGGAGGGGTATTTGGTACTCTTATCACTAGCATGAATTTTTGCATGCATACATTGTGATAATATTCTTACAAGTTGGTGATATTAATTATTATCTTTATCTTGAATAAAGCACATTAGGGGAGACAAGTATGTGTCACCATGTTTTTCCGATGTCCCCTTTCTTATTCTCCAGCTGCAGTTAAACTTTAATGTGTTTTCCCACTCAAGTACTCAGGGAAACTCCTCAGAAATGGCTTTGGTTGCAGAAACACCAGAGTGCCTGTAGTGTGGCTTTGTGTGTGACCGTACTGTAATAGTGGAAGGTTTAAGTGGTAAGTGGCTGTGTGTATAAGGTGAGGGTGGGGTCACTACATGGAGTCAGAGTGGTGTTTACACGACAGAACAAAGCCACAGACAAATGTAACCATTAATACAGCGACATTCTTCTGCCATTATCCCCTACTCTCATCCATCCAGCCTCTTTCACCTGCCGGAACAAAAAAAAAAAAAAAGAAAAAACCTGAAAACGCACACCTCTTCCTCCTCACTCTGTGTCGATGCTGGAGGTGACCACCTTGAGAGAGTGTAATTGTTTAATAGCCTGAGAGCTCCTATGTCTACCCCAGAGGCCTTTGCTCACTCAAGATCGATCAAAAGCTGGCTCCCAGTGACAACTTCCAAGTGACACACACAAACACACACGCACAAATGTGCAAAGACACTATCAGTGAGTGCTGCCGGAGAGATGGACAGTGGCAGTTTAAGGAAAGGAGAAAGAGTGAGAGAGGAAAGAGGAGTGCCTCCCTTAGCGGCTGCCATGTGGCTTTAGCCATCTGTTGGCAGAGTCTAAATTAATTAGCTCTACTCATTACTATTTTGCAAGAGGCCTGCAGTCTAAACCAGACACCAGCTCATGTTTATTACAAACCTTGCCTCTTTTCTCTAAATCCTTTCAAGAAACATTAAAACCTATAATGTCCGAGGTATCTAGCACTTTTCCAGACGTTCTTATAGTTCAATTGACAAACACAATCCTTCAAAACAGCTGGATTGCCTTTTTCCACAAATAGATTTTCCATCACATTCTTAAGCAGTTCATGTTATATAATGCTGCAGGTAGGTGCACATTTACATACAGTACATGAAGCACAATATTAATTAGGTATAAGACCTTTAACCTCACAGTGATTATTGTCAAAATCACATTTAACAAAGCTTTGTGGACATGAGATCAGATTATGTTATGTATTGAGACCAACCCTTCCTCAGCCCTACACCTCACTGTGTCTCTCGATTGTCTCCATGCCCTCTTATCCCACTTTTTCCCTGTCATCCTCAGGAGTGTTCGGTGCCACTGCACAGATGACAGATGGGGCTCAACATCATCCACTGAGCAACAGAGAGAGGCCAGAGAGAGAATAGAGGGAGGTTGCATTTATTATTTACATCCCTTGGTATTGGAATATTAATGCTAAAAGCAATTGGGCAACCCTTCATTAAATTAACTGGAGATGTAGGGAAAGAGAGGAGATGGTGGATGGAAGAATGGGGAGTGAGAGAGGCAGAGACAGCGGAGCACACTCTGTCAAATGGGCCCTAAAATTAGTGAAGCAAAAACACCTCCATTAAGAAAGCGTGCATGTCCCTGTCCCTCCCCTCCTCCACTTGAGCTCCCCTCTTCCCTTGCTTCTCTTAAACACCTCTATCTCGCTCTCACACACAAAAAAAATCACTGCTTTGCCCACAAGTGCCCGCTCTGAACCTCTTGAGAAATGTGCATTTCTGTGCTGTCCCTCTTAAGTGCCTGTTCAAAATTTAAACATGCTTATGGTGGCAGAGTGTGTCTTTGGGCCCTGTGAGCATCTCTCCAGAGAATACTCCTCTGTCTTTCACTTTCTATCCGTTTTCTCCATCTTTTTTTACACTTCAAATAATTTTACCTTGCATCTATTTCCCTTCAAATCTGTCATCTCTTTTCATCTTGTTCCAGTTAGCGATGGATGTTATAATAATACATATAAATGTGAAAATGCTGAAAATGCAAATACACAGGAATAACACACAGCTCTGCATGTATTCATAAATGTTCACCCTCATGCACAGGCACACAGACAGTGAGAGTAGCAGAATGGTTCTCTCCTGCACAGCAACACATTGCGTATATGCAGAGCCACTCTTCCTATTAGTGGAACGCTGCTACGCACTGTTGACTTCTGGAGAGAAAAACATACAGTCATGTCCACTGGTTATCAAATGATGCCGCAATTACCAACCCCTCCAGCTGCCACTTGGCACTTTACAGAGTGTGTAGACACTGTGTGTAACAGGTAGGTTACTGCTAGAAATACAAAAATATATTTTAAAATTGGGATACTATTTGTGATAGAAGCCTCAGCTTTTATCATGTACACTACCTAAAACATCCTTCGAATTGTGCATAGAGCTCTGGTTTGGAGGTTTAGCATATTAATTAAAGCTGTGCTTAATAATGCATGAATTGTGACTTTACAGTTGTATTTAAGTAATGCAGAGCAAATGGACTTGAACGCTGTTATAAGAGTTTTTTTGTTTTTAAATCCAACCAATGCTTTTATGATGTAGTCCAAAAAAATAAGTAAAAACCAACACGTCATTAACAGGTCATTACTACTATACTTTCACTGGAGTGCACAATGCCTCAATGTAATAGTGCAATGCAAATATAATAATTGATCAAAAAACAAACCCAACTTTAGTATTTTTCTATTTTAATGTCAGTAGGTACATGTTTACAGTGTATAATGTTGTACTTGGGGTATTTGAGCACTCCGACAGCTGTCGCTATCACAATATAATTTATTTTCTAAAGTGGCTGCATCTGACATACATTGTATTTTCAGTACTTGGCAGTGGGGATATAGTCAACAAGGATGAATGAGCTGTAGTGCAAGCACTCAACTGTCAATCTGTGCTCGTACACAAGAGCTTTGTCCATAAGAGTGGGTGGGTAAGCCCGACTCCACAGAGAATATCAAGGCTAAAATGACTTTCAAGTGAAATGCGAGATTCAAATTCAAAAAATGACATTCGCCTTTTCCTCTGCACTCAGTCTTCCCGCTCTCCTCTCACCCTTCCTGTGTCTTCTGGGAGCCTTAGTCAGCTAAGCTCAGATGTAAAAAGATTTTCCTCTCTCTCTGTCTCTCTTCCTGTATCCACACACACACAAACACACTCACAAAAATACAAACACATTCTTAGTCATAGACCAGCTGGACTGAGATACCAATACACTGGAAAAAAGTGAGCTTCCAGGTTGTATAGATAAAGTAAAGGTCAGCTGTGTACTCTACTGTACAGTAACAAACTGTTGGTTATAGTGACGTAACATATGCATGACTTTTACACACTGCTCTCATTTGTTAAAGCACAAACATCCAAAGAACACACTTAAAATCATAGCCTTGAGTAGAACTTTGATTATGCAATGTTTTCAGAAATGTGACAATGAAAGTTCTTACGATTAATTAAAATGATGTTTACATGCTGTTCACATTTTTAAAAAACTTTGTAAATCTGAAAATTGAACAACAAAATGATTTAGTATGATTACTTGCACTGATACTGTTTGTTATTTGTCTAATTTAGAGCAATTTGGTGTTTGATTTTATGTTGAAAAGTATGTCAGTATCAAATAATTGTCAATCAATCCCATTTTCTTCCACTTATCTATCTTATTCTGTCTATTAGGGGCGGGGTAAAGAAATTGTAAATCTTAAATGAAACACAAAAGGCAGGTTGTATAACAGAGAGAACTGTTGTGTGACACAGACTGCTATGTAACACATGCATGAGTAGTAAAATCCAGTGAACAGACTGGAAGTGACTCATGAGCTCAGAGAGGGTTGAAGAAGAAGCACAAAGGTAAAGAGAAAAAACATGGAGAATTCCTCCTAAGATGTGTTTGAAACTCACAATGCTTTTTAAAACAATTTCTCTAGTGAGACATTGAGAGAGGAACTGAAGACTTACATTGCCCAGGGCATTAAAAAACAACAGCTACGCACAGGAACAAAACAGACACAAATAGAAAAAAAAAACTGCACTTTCAAAATGCCAAGAGCTGAGGTATAGAAAGTAGTAAGAGGAGAGAAAATAAGTAGGTGAGGGAAGAAAAAGAAGGCACACTGAAAATAGCAGAAATGGAAGGAAAATAATGATGCAAAACAAGAGGCGGTCAGGTGGGCCAGATAAGCGCTTGAGAGGAATAAATGTCAAGTCAAGCAATAAGACAGCACTAGGAGGCAGACACAGGAAAAAGTGAGAATCTGAGAGTCCATTTATGATGCAGATAAACCAAATAAGGAATTTACAACCAACATCAGCATCTCAAAAATTGTATTGTTCAAGTTAGTAGGTTAAACTGCAATTAAGTCATGATTTTTTTTAATGCATACTAGTTGAGAAAATGACCTTTACACGTGTTATACTCTACTGACTTTTATGAAATATCGATGCGTGTGTGGAGAAATGTCCATGTGTACATTGATACCATAGTATATGACTTGTAGGAGTCCCCTGGGTATCACAGACATCCCAGAAAGACCATTGATTAGCTAATAATAAAGAATGGATATAGCATCGCTCACAGGGGAGGGACACACACACACACATACAGGCTCTCGTCAATAGACACACACAGAAAGTACAGGCACACATGCACAAAAAGCCTTTAAGGTATCCATACTACAAAATATATTTTGAATTAAAAAAAACTTATAAAGGAAAGGACTAGAGTTGGGCTGGGACAGAAAAATAAGACAAATTTGTCAGTCTCTCTAGATTACATTTGCATCTATGCTTTTTTTCTTTCATTTTCTTGCAGCTTTCTTTCTCTTTTTCTCTGTAGCCCCCGCACCACCCCTTTCAGTCCTTCCTTCTCGAGCATGTACATCTTTAAGTCACGGGTCATTAAGTCAGCTCCAGAGGGGATGTGTTGGAACAGGATATTTCTCATATTGCCCTGCCCCCATCACATTGCTATGAAACACAAAAATATGCATGACTATCACACATTGTTCTCATTCATTAACACACAAACACTGACAAAACACACTCAAAATCATAGCCTCTAGCAGATCTTTGATTATGCAATGTTTTCAGAAATTGAATTTATTTCAACAATGAAAATTATGGTAATTTAACTAATTGAAATTATGTTTAAATTGATCATGTGCCTTTGATTTGTATAATTTCAAAATGAACACATCTGTTTACAGTTTACAGTTACTTGCAGTTTTTTTTTTTAACAATAAAATAATCTTTATACCACTCACATTAATTATAAATACTCTACGGATTTCAGAATACTTTGAGGTATCATCATTTTAAAAATTATTTTCATTCATATTGATTGACAAAAATAAATTCATTTGAACTCTGGTAATAACCTCTTGACATGGTCACACTCTCTCAACCCTACATACTTCTTTAGGCAAGTCATGATCCCCATTAGAGATTGCCTCAAGTATATATCTGATTGTCCCATCGTGTTTCTCTAATTAGCTTTAAAAGCTTGGGGCAGAGCAAAACTGTTGGTGAGAGCATCACTGTGGCTGATGAGTAATATGCTGATGTCGGTTTTGTTTGAGGAACAATGTTTGACAATAGTTCTGATTAATGGCATGTACTATTAATCTGAGTGGTTATTATATATTTTGGTATACTATAAACTTAAAAAACTATGGATAATAAGATAATATTCAAATATATGGTCGATGCTGGCTACACAAAAACAAATTGACTTGTATGCACTCTCACACACCTTAGCTGTGTGCAGTTAATGAATAACTAACTAGCAGAGAGGAAAGGGAGCCATCTTCTCCGAGTAAGGCCAAATGAATTCGCCAAAGCACTATGCAAATGTTCCCTGGGCTAACGAGACTGCCTGCATGATTGGAGTGCCATTGAAATTCTCCTCGTGTACCACTCTTTCTCTCTTCCTACCTCCTTCTCTTCTTTAATCTCTACCATCTCTCCCGCCATACATCTATCTATCAATACATCTTTCCATCTTTCCATCCATCCATCCATCCATCCATGTGCGTGTACAAATAAATCAGTCTCTTCAAAGCTACATTTCCTTTCACGCATCGTGTCATCTGCATACTCACACTGCAGCCTATCACTGCGGCCCTCTGGTCTTGGGGACAGCAGTGAATGCCCCAGTGTCTTCGTTTCTTTCTCGTTCTTTCTTTCTGTCTATCTCACTAACACAACACACACATTGCCTCAAACAGAGCGCGTTCAGATTCACTCTGCACCTGTTTTCTCTGTAAAACATCCAAACATGAGTGCTGAATAAATAACCCAACCTAACACGCATCACTGCCAGGTTCACACAAAAACGACACACATGCAATACAGACCACAGCCCATAAACACAAATCAATAAGTAAACACCATCCATTTCCCCTTCACAGCCAGTGCACACCCTCTTCTCCTCTACCCCACATGAGGTACGAACTCCTCCCATCCTTAAGCGTGACTCACTGAACGTGTGGAATTGTTAATGGCCAGATACTAACTGGAGATAAATGATAAAATAAAAAATAAAAACAAGGAAAAAGAGAATGGGAGATGGAGGAGAAAGAGTGGGGGCATAAAGTACTTGTGAGATGCATCTTTAATGGGAGGACACAGCAGCTTTAAAGCTCCTGGCCTCATCCTGGTCCCTTGGGTGCTGGGGACAGCAAGAAAACAAGGCGCATACACCTTTCTGTGTGTCCATGTGCTGTCTTTTCATCCTCATATACCTACCATCAGCCTCGATCGTATGCCCACTTCTCCATCTGCATAATTCAGCATGTCGTACTTTTGTGGCACTTTGTCTTTTTCTGCCTGTTCTGCTATTTTTTTTTTGTTTTGTTTTTGTGCCGATCTGTTGTTAACTTTTAGATTTGATGGAGTGGAAGCAAAAGATGATGCTTTGTCACTTCATCATCTAAAAAGTGCTTCCAGAAAAGGGACAAGATAAGGAAGAGCAGCTATATAGAGGAGTAGTGGGAGTAAAGAGTGGCCACAAAATGGAGACTGGGGGAAGGAGAAGTGGCAGCTCTAGTGACGCTACACTTCACACGCAGACACAAAGCCACTGTGTGTGTGAAAGAGAAAGGGGATTAAACAACCTCAATCAAAAAATGCTAAAAACCCAGATGTCACACTCTAAGCTCACTCCCTATGTTTTCCTTTTCAACAAATAAACTAATCAATGACTTTATCAGGGAATAAATCAATAAGTCAATCCATCTAGTCACATATATTTTATCTTTATATTTTATTTTTGCTATTTTACTGCACTTTTTATGTTATTGTAAATGGGATTCCAACACTATGCAGTACTATGTGGATCAAAGGTTCTAGTGTTTTAGCATCATTAAGGTGGCAGTATTATGTATTTATTTATTTTCTATCCCTATATCCCCTCCTTTAAAGGGTGTTGGAGGCTGGAGCATATTTGCCTATGGGATGAAGTTGGGTACCCCATCACCAGTTAATAGGACAGACACTTGAGAGATAGAGACTGACAGATAACAGTCATATTGTATGAGAAATTTACATTGCCAATTTGCCTAGTAGGGCCTCAACCAGGACCCCACAGGGAAAATATGCAAACTATACAGAATGGCTGTGGCCAGCTGGTCAGGGGATCAATTTTACATGAATAAACCAAATTGTTATCTTTAGATATTTCTTGTTACTGGAAGTGACAGTAGATATTATTGCATATTGTCAAACAAGTAAAAAGTGTATATTTAGTTACAGTTTAGTATATACACTTTTGTACAGTTCTTAAGTTGCCATTAATTCTATATATAAAAAGACAAACACTGGAACTGTAGTCAATATGGTAAAAATTGAGGAGCAAAAAAAGGTTCAAAGGCTTTCATAAAACAAAAGATTCTATCGTTTGACAAATGCATAAAAACACAGGGGTGCAATCTGTATGAATGTCTCGTCTGAGGGCATGTGTATGCGCATGTGTGTGGCAGATCTGAGCCATGGTGATGCACTAATAAAAATCAGACAGCAATGCATCCTCACACCTTCCTCATTCTGCACGCCAGTTCGCACCCGTTACCATGGTGACCAGATAAAACTCACACTGTTTTAAGCTCCAACTGGAGGAGGAGATGGATACTAACTAAGTGACACATATACACAAGAAGAAGAAGTCTCTTCATACACATCTGTCAACAGAGCAGCCTCTCTCAGTTCCCTAACTGACAAACAAATGCAAATTTTCTAACCCACGGCAACACCAGCAAACCATCAATTAGACGAAGAGACATGGTTAGACAAAGACATAGAAGGAGATATGACAAGGGAGTAAAACCCAAGATAGCCAGCCAACACAGCAAGCCTCTCGTGTTTGACTGTGTGGCTGTCTGTATACCTTCCAGCCCCACCCAACCTCCCTCCATAAACGGGCCTCAATGCAAGCAGATTTGGCTGTCAAATAGTGACACAACACCCAGGCAGGGTCGTCTCACAGTGAGGCCAGCTGTCAGCTAACACCATTGTGCCGTTTCATCAAAGCCCATTCAAACTAAGCTTTATTGACCAACATGCCGTCTATATGACATATGTCATCCTGTCAAGCCAATACCTTGGCATAAACTGTTCCTAATAAATGGCAAACCACCAGAGCATCTCAAGTGCTGTGGAAAGAGACAAAGATGTACATGCCGCCAAGACAAATTAATTGATGGATGGATGGATGGATGGATGGATGGATGGGGTGTGTGTGGTGAAGTGAAATAGTGGAGGGACATATAGGTGTGCTTGGCATGCAGGTTAGTGAATGGCTACAGACTGCTGACACAAGCCACCAAGAGGATGGAGAGATGAAAAGAATAAGAGGAGCACTGTTTTACAAATAAGAGCTATTCATCAGCCTGGACAAAGAAGAGAGGCAAATTATGAAAAACAAAAAAGCTTTTAAACCTTGCCAATTTTTTTAAAGTTTATCTTATATCTTGTACCCCGTTACACTGCAAACTGCTTTACATACTCTTATCATATATATTTCACACAAAACTTTAAATTTTGAGTTTTGGTTAATTAAATTTCTGTTCCTTGAATGGTTATGTGCATTGCATTCATTCCTGTTTGTTCATACGTATACATGTTTTAATAAAAAGGTCAATCAGATGATCGATAACATACTCCCACTGAGCTCTTACCAAGCAGTCATGATACAGTGGCTTTTACAAACACACACACACATAGCATTTGGGGAGCTATCAGTCAAACAGACCGGCCCCGGTCTCACCGCTTTCACACTGAGGGATCTGTGACAAGAGAGAGGGGAATCCAACAGCAAGCTTTATCGATCCAGACTGGAAACCCCCCTCAGGCCACACACACATAAATACACACACTACAGCTGTGCTGGATCAATGTGTGCTTCGCTGTGAAGGACAGAGCCATACAAAGAGGTACACCGGATACACACAGCTCTCCACACACATACACACTGAGCGAGATAAAAGAGGTGCTTGGTATCAGAGAGCCAGATAAGGGGCAGCAGGAGCACTACGTATCATCTGACCTGAACAGTCTAATCTGACACCCTGCAATTTGCAATTGCTCTACGGAGCAAATGTTAACACTGCGCGACACAAGCTTACACACACACACTCAGGATATAAATACCAATGCAAGGACAGGTTGCTCAAGCTTATACTATGATTCCTATTGTAAATATCAAATGATTTAAAAAGCCGATTAAATGAACTGTATCACAAAAGGCTGAAGAGATATCACAGAGCAGTGGCTGCTCTCTTTG
This sequence comes from Perccottus glenii, assembly GCA_024416835.2. Lineage (NCBI taxonomy): Eukaryota > Metazoa > Chordata > Actinopteri > Gobiiformes > Odontobutidae > Perccottus > Perccottus glenii. The sequence continues at coordinate 18,188,961 of CM044550.2, forward strand.
GGCGGTTGTGACGACCTGCGAAACGCATCTCTCACTCATCAAATTAGATCCCCCAGTCAACACACACACCACCATCTTTCTGTCACTCTCTCTCCCACACACACAACAACTGATTCCTGATTTATCCCTGTAACACAGCTATTAACCACAATGATGTCAGTCAGTGAGTGAAGCACCAGGGATGTGCCAAGCAAAGGCCATTTCATCAAACATCTCTAAAACATTACACATTGTTTTAAGATGTTATGCCATCATGTTTCATTGGTAAAATAAGGACATTGACAAAGGCATAAATTACATCAATAACTGCAGCGACCACACATGGCACACAAAAACTGCAATCAGTTACTACAGTAAAATCTAAAAATGATTCCCATCACTAAAAACTGCCGACATTAGATCATTTGCTTTCCAATAATATCTACCAGCTAATTAAATATAGCCAGCACTCACTCAGGCAAAAATGATTAGCATGGTCATAACATTGGAGTAGCATTGACATTACATTTCAATAAGTGAGGGATTGTCAAATTGTTGAATTTATTTTAGCAGTTCTATAAGTGTGTATTTCCTACCTGGGACAATGGAGACTGTGTCCTTCTCCCAGGAAACAACACTGACATACTCCTGGACAGCTGAGGGGATGAGGCACTTGAACACGGCGACATTACCTCGCATGGAGCGCTGGTCAGCCACACGGACTGTGTAGGGCTCCCTGAACACTGTGATGTTGAGAAAAAAAAATCCATTTTGTGATTACTGTTGGTATTTATAAGTCCCCTTAGATCTCTGCCCTAACAAAAAATAAACACAACATAACAAGCACTTTACATTATAAATATAAAGTATAATACATTTTCTGTCAGAGAAGTTGATTTTTGGAAAGCATTCACTCTGCCCGTGTGGTTAGCCCCAAGTCAAGCCATGAAAAAGGACATATCTAGTGTTGTGTTGAAAAACCACCAGGCCAGGGTTTATCTCTTCAGCTCTGCATTTTAAGTTTGTGATTGTAAGAAGGGCTGACTTGAAGCTGCGCTGAAGGGGATACACTGCAAGTGGCCATTGGCCTTTTAAAGAACAACACCACAGATGCCATGAGACAGAAAGGAGTGGAGGGCTGCTCACAGCCGATGGAACTGTCACAAGCAGGCACAAGGCATCAAAAACACAACCTCTGCACATGGCATGTAGTGCACTAGATTGTGCATGGGTGCCAGGGTCCAGAAAGAATAGTGGTGATTAAGACAGGCTTAATAATGGAAACAGTGGCCCAACTAACTAACTCTGTCCTTTTTACGTTAGTGAGGAATGTGAAATACTGATTCAAAGGCATACATTTTCATTGAATAAATTGACAATCAGTGCATTAAATAAACAACACAAATGCTGGATTGAAAAGTAACATACATTCTGAGAAAAATCGTCTTTACAGCATAAAAATAAGACTAAAAGTAAGATCTTAAGTGAGAAAACAAACTGTGGGCACCAGCATCTCTGATGTTTTAAAGACTTTCTGGCATGATCACACAAAATTGTTTATCAATGTTATTCAATAAAGTACCCTTAGAAATTGGCATAATAATTGCTAAAAAATGTACAAGATACAGACACTCACAATACAAAGTATCTCTTCACCTTCCCCTGTGTTTGCGCTCTTCCCCAACTTTTCAACAATATAATTAACATGTCATCTGAAAGACAGTTTCCTTAGTCATTAATATTTCTTTATGTCAGGCATCACTGTCACTGGAACCCAATAAAACCTCTAGTCTCTTTCTTCCACCTAAAAGTCAAAGATTTGGTTGCCCAAATGGTTGGTTGTTTGATTTAAGCCACTGTTTTAAAATTTTTCATTGGATATAAATCCCTCATTCTGTTTTTTACCATGGAGTGAGGGACTATGAAACCTCAAATGTGTTACAGTGGGTTATACACATTAATTGGCTTGTGGGGCTTGAAAACAGCAGCCTATAGACTGATATCTTATGATGCTACTTTATTTCTTTGGTCAGCTGACATACAGGCCGGTAATATAAAGTAATATCTTTTTACAAAAACAAATCAGAGGTAAAGGACAAATAATTCCACTCATGTCTTCATTTTAATTCCTCATTTAAATAGCGTCAAACCTGCAGATCAATAGCTCGAATCGACTGAGGAGCCTCGGCTGTTGTGGCCAAGTCAATTCTTTCAATCATTTATTTACTCTGACTTACCCCACTGCCACTCGTCAATAGTAGGGAAAATCCCCAATGCCCAAAGAGCCTTTCATAGAGTGTTTAAAATCAGCTTGACAGCTTGTAAATGTTTGGTGATATGATGACAGTCACAACATGTCAATTTGCTGTGGTTCAATCACAGTCAAGGTCACTGCAGGTTTAAACTAGGATGTGATTCCAGTCTGGTGCGCTGTTTGTGGTATAAAGTTGGTCAAATGTATTTAGAATATATAAAAAAATCTTTGTTAACTACACACCATTGCATTTAACACATCTAACTGTTACGATAGCACTGTCAATTAGCATACATTATTATTCCTATATAAAAGAAAAAAGATGATATATTCTTCTCTTAAGCTTTGAGACAAGATGCAATTTGTAGTGCAACTGATTTGTGTCTAAATTGCACTCTCCCCATCGCATGTGCGGCAGAATCATTAGGATGTTACTGATGCCTGACTATATGCAGGCTGGTTGCCTAGGAACGAGCTAAAACATGGGTCTGGTGCACTGGGCGCACTGGGAGGCTAGTCCTGTATCACTGTCGCTTCAATAATTAACAACGGGGAAACCAAATACTGCATTTACTTATTCATAAAGTGAGCCACAAAAACACACCAAAGGAGAAAGAGAGAGACATAGAAAAAATATTAAAATGTTGAATAAATGAATGTATTTAGGTTCAGATGATGAATAAATATTCTAAGAAAGACACAAAAACATCAGGAATCTAAACACCTGTTGTCTTGGCTCAGAATTGTATAGGTTTGTGTTTTAGTTCCAAGAAGAAGTGGGACCGCCAAACAGCTGCTTGCATTTTCTTATTTAAATTTAGCAGCTGAGTGCACCAAACATGAAGCTTTTTGCAATAGTACAGTGGTTTCACAATTGAATTATATGCAATGAATCATATTCATTTAACTTCTGAAGACTTTTTATTGCAATAAATGTGCAAAACCGCTTCAGTTAACCGGACTAGTAAGAAAGCAGGAGCTAAATAAAAAACACAGGAAAAGGCAGCCCACATTGTGCTTTTCATAAATGTAGAGCTATTCAGACAGGTGCTGCTGCTATTACTGGCCATAATCAGCATGCATGGGAAAGGTGAGAAAGAGGGGGAGGAATGGGGAGAGATGTAAAGATGTGAAGAGAAGGGAGAACTGGACGAATGGCACAGGGGGTGGGGCTTAATTTTGGGGGGAGTCACACTGTGTGCTGTCAGCTGTCATCATTCTCCCGCGCCACCTGAGACAGGGCATGCCACACCCTAGCGCTCACGCCTTTGTCGCCCATGGCAACTGCAGGGTAGTGTATGTGTAAAGCCAGAATGTGTGTCTCTTGTGTGGGATTTTGGAGGTAATGAGGTGCACACACACGCACGTAAGTGCACGTGAGGCCTGGTTATGGAGCTGTGGAGTTGTGGTTGCCTCAGCATTTAATTGATTAATTGTTGTAATTATTTGGGAGAGAAGGTCATCTCAGCATTGAGGCTGGCTAGAAGGTCACTCTCATGCTGGAAGGACTGTCCACCTCTGGGGACCACACAGACCATATGGGTGTGTTTAGATGTGTAGGTTTGGTACCAAGCAAGAAACAGAAAGTGTTTAAAAATCTATCAGACAGTGCTAGCTCTTTCTTTAAACAGAACAGATCAGCACAGTCAAAATGTCTGCTTGGCAGTTAGCATGACCTGAAAGTCTACTTTTTTTCATCATTCTGTGCACATCTTTCTATGTCTGTGGCTGACTCTCCAAAATGTTTCCTGCCAAACACTCTGACAAAGAGCTGGCAACTAAACACAAAGAGCAAGCCTGACTAAAATGGCTGTGTGTATTTGCAAACGTGCATCTGTGTGTATTTATGTGTGTGTGTAGTTAGGGGACTTTCCAGTCCATGGACAGATGGAGAGACTGGGAGACAGGAGGCTTGCTGGCATGAGCTGTGCACAGGCTGGTGTGCATAGTGTGCTTGTTTGTGTGTATATATAAGTGTCTTAGTTTCTATACCGCTCTATGGATAGATCAAACACATGTGATGTGTAGTGTTTTCTTGTGTAAAAAATTAAAACACCTTCAATAAGTGTAATGTCAAATGTTTACAGTTTTGACCTTGGCAGAAGTTCTGGGAAGGTCAGTACTACAACTGTCCCACTGTGGGTGTCAATTAGATTCTTTTGGAAAAGCACATATTAATACTGAGCTTTGCATGTGCAACATTACTCTGACCTGTAATGTTGTAGCTGTCCCAGTCTACGTTCAGATCTTCTAATAGAATTTTGCATATTATTATTTTAATTGTCTTATACTTAAACTGATTTTTCACGAGCCAAATTATAACAGTTTAAATAAGGACAAATAGTAAAAAACTAAATATAGAATATAATAATTCAGTGGTTATATTAAAATAAAATATATTTCAGGTCACCTTTCCCAACCCAAAAAAAACAGTGATAATCAAACTTCCACTTACTTAACAAAAACTACCATCTTCAACAAATTCTTTTATTTTTTTTTTATTAACTTTAACACTGGACCATTTGTATTTCCTGTGCAAAATCATTTAATTTGAATTTCTCCCTCACCCTGAAAATAAACTTTTGCAGCTTACCTGCTTTGATGTGAATGCTGGGGCTTCGAATCTTGCCTGCCTGGTTCTCAGCAGTGCAGAAGTACTCATTGTCATGGATAATGCTGTTATAGGCGGAGAGAGAAAAGGAGTAGAGCTGGAGGGTGCCGTTGGCATGCACGTGGCGGATATGGGGTACGTCGTAAATGTCGTCTCCGGCAGCCAGGTACCAACGCAGGACGGCATGGGGGGCGCCGCCCGCAGGGCAGGGCAGGGACACCCCCACCGAGCTAGAGAAGGTCACCCGCTGCAGGGAGGCGTTCACAAAGTACAGTCGCGTAGAAACAACATCCTCACTGTTGACTGTTGATAAAAAAGATAGAAAACAGAATTAAGTTTGAATGTAAAAGACATGAAGACAAGTTCCAAATGTCATAAAAGGTAAAAATACACCCTGTAAGTGGATTGTCTAATGTGTGTCCAGGCAGCCCTTTGGTAATGTGCACCCTCAGAAGATAAGAAGTGTCACATGACTATTAAAAAAAACAACTCTTTATCGTGTTTGGTGGTAGCTTAATTAAAGCAAATATCTATTTAACAGAGGAACAATGTCTCTGCCCATTATAAGATTATGTTTTCTTCAAAGCCTTAAAGAGACCAGCTCTGGTTGGATTGTACCGCTATAAAACAATGCTTTGACACAGATTAAGTCTCAGTGGCAGATAAATTGTCATAATTGCCATATCTCTTTCCTCTTTGGTCCCTTTTAGAGTAGAACATTAAGGTGTCTTTGGGGAACTGTGTGCTTGTGCATGTGTTCACTGGGGTTAAGAAGGCATGGGGGGATGTAGAGGAGTATTAAGAAGTGCTGAGCTCAGCTTGGCTGTGGGCCAGAGGAAGACGCTGTGCCCGGAGCCAGAGAAAATTCCTCTCAGACAATGGTACTTAATTAATCCCTTTTCCTGGATTATGTCAACAATGCCTGAATTAGCACTATCTCTTTAATTCTCCTTGTGTTGGAGAAGAGGGGGTGTCAGCTAACACAAATTAATTAAGATATAAAGACTATATCAGATATCATTTAGGATCTCGTTTGGAACAAAATTTCCACATCAGTTCGATTCCTTAGTAGCACAGTTTTGCTAAAAGGCTCATTATATGGCTTTTGAAGCTCCTACATGACAAGAAATAGACAAATGGTTGAAAGGCTTCTACATTACATTGCTAGTAACTGCATTGATATAATGGAATTAATAAAATGAATGAAGGGGCTGAACGGCTATAAAGGGGCATGCAGGGATAAAGGCCAAGCTGACAAAAGGTGATCTAACTCGTGTTTCCATTGTCTGTTTTATAACCAATCTGCATTTTACCCAAATTCTATTACTATGATAAACTCATTGTTTTCTTCTATCCAACTCAACTACTTTGTACACACAAACACATAAAGGCACACTTTCTACATTTTCTTCAACAGCCAAAGTAATGGGAATTTGTATGCCAGACGCAGAAAGTTAAACCCACATAATCTCCTTTCACATTTAACACACAAAATCTATCCACTCTGTAATCACTCTGCTGTGTGTGGCCACTGTCTGACTTCCATGGTTCTCATGTTTGTGTGGGTGAAGAGTGAAAGAGAGGAAGAAGGGATCAAGATGCCAAGCAATGCTTTATTACAAAGAAGGTAGGGTTGGGTGGCTGGTTGGTTAGGTTAAGATGCCCAGGTGCAAAGGTATTTAGTGCAACCAATAGCGCATGAGGGCCTGTGTGCTGTAAGGTCAAAAGGTATGGAGGGAATAATGTTAAATGACAGCTTTTTCTCTTGGTTGTCAAAAACAGCCAACAGCAGAGGTGTTCAAAAAATATCTTTGATAGCATGGTGCATTTTATAGCATGATGCCAACATGATGCTGAGGAGTGACTACTCCCAACAAGAAAACTGGAGCAGATCCTCTGTGTTCACAGAATCTGAATTCAGGTTAAGTTGAATCCATTCCAGCTTTAGAATCTGTGTCAAACATTCTCACTTGCTGTTAGTCTACTCCACACTTTCAGAACCATGGAGAGCACCATTCCTAGATAATGAGTACAGCACCACCATGTAATGTTAAATGTTAAAGCTACTAATTATCCCTGTGCTATTTTGGATAAATTTTAATGACATCACATCCTTAATTTGACAAATTAGCATATACATGATTGTATGATATCATTTTTTCATTCACTTTGCTTACACGTCCCAAAACCTTTACTACAGACTGATGAGTGTTAAGTTACTCTTTATTATCTCCATGTGGAAATTCATCCTCTGCATTTAACCCAGCAGTGAGCAGCCACTCAGGACTGCCCTGGGACCCTCTCCAAATTTTGCGCCAGTAATTGGTCATGTTACAAACAGGACACTACAGTACAGGTATTGAGATGTTGGTGGGCGAAAACAGAGTACGGGGAGAACACGCAAACTCCACACAGAGAGACCCGTGCAGCTCGGGAGTGGAAATAAGGAACTTTTCTTGCTGTGAGGCTACAGTACTAACTACTTTGCCACTGTGCCACCACAATAATGTGCTGTAACTCCTAGTCCTGAGGCTTCACAATACAATGCCAATAGAATATTCTTAGACTGATGCTCACAGTTTTAATCTGATAAATATTCACTGTTTGATCCCTTTTTGGCCACACAACCAGACAGGCTATATAATCTACAGAATAGAAAACTTCATAAAATGATAATAAAACACAGTCAGCCTCTAGTTATTCATTTTTATCTTCCCGCAAATCAGAAGGAATTGGTTTTGATAATGATGCAGTGGCTGATAGCTTTGACGTGTAAAGTCAGGTGACTCATTTCATACACACATGAAATCTCCAGCATTAATTGCAAAAACACACAGAAACCCCAGACTACATTCCTGCCTTCAGTTTAAACAGTATGTTGTACGGCATTCAGGTTCATACTTCTAGAGTCTAAAACCAAAGTGTATTTTCCTAAAAATATCAACCTAATATGTATTTCCAAACAGCATAAAGTCAGAATTTTCCAGATTACTTGGGTGACATCTAACCTCAGATAATGAGCATGCGTTTTTTTATATCCTTTTATCACCCCAGCAGAAACGCAAATAAGCAGCACACATTCATTCATGAAGTGTAGGGTGTTTTTTCCAAGTATGCAGTGATCACAAAAAATGAAGGTCAGAGTAAATTTGAGTAAAATTCCATTTAAAAAAATTATCCAGGCTCTTTTTTACATATCTTATTTGTTCTAGTTTTTAACCTTCATGTTTCTTTTTCCATTTATATTCTTTTATGTTTAGCTTTTGAGTCAAATGTTTCTTAGCTGTTCACTTGGAAGTGGATATGAAAATTGAGTATGAATATGTATGCTGGAGAAGCAAGGATATTGCCTATGGTGAACCGCTATGCATAATGCAGCTTTTTCTGTCTCATCTACATTCATTCAGACACACACAGATTCATACCATCATGTGCATAGAAAAACAGGGCTTTAAATCCCTCCCCTTCTCTTTCACTGCATCAGTTATTCTCACATAACTACTTTTCAGAGTCCACATACTGTATGTACACAATATAAAATATTGTAGATTCATCTTAAACCATGTAACACAAGAGACACATACCATTCACAAGAAACAACAAGCAGTGTAAATATCCCGGATGTCAAATTTTGTGCAAGTGCTGATAATATATAGTGTTGTAGATGTCTTTTAATACTGGGTCAATCAAATGTTTGATAGTCATTTAATCCAGCCCAGTCAGTTTTTCCGCCGTGCGTAACGGAGAACATGCTACCAGACACCACTGCCGTGCGTAAAACCTGTTGAGCGAGCGGTTAAATGGATTCGCAGGGATGCAACAAGGCGCAATTGCGACATACATAAGACCTCGATGAGTTTGTGCCGCACTGTTCAACTGCCAGAAGCAGAGCGCTAGTACTTAACATTAAAAAACAGTCTCAAAATAGAAACAAAGTAAGTGAGGTGAGCAGAGACAAGAGTGACATGAAGCTAATACAGGAGCTGAAGCGTTAGGAACAGCTTCTAGACGTAAACCTATAGCTACAGAGGCTCTGCTCTGGCCAGTAATGAAGGTCTATGAGTTGATCTTTATAAATCAGTCTATTATCCTAATAAATGTAGACTTATATTTATGAACGGGGCCTCCGACTGCACTCACCGGACGTCTCCTGTCACCAAATAACAAAACAAAAGTTCAATGCAGGCCCAGGGTTACACAGTTCTCTACATTATGCATATTGAATGATTATCAACAAAACAAATTAACCAGTGCAAAGTCTTGCACCAGGCACCGACAGGACACACACTATAAGACAAGGGCATCAAATATAAACACAATTTGTCACACGCTCTTAATCACAGCATCATCATGATTCTCCTCATATTGTCTCTACATGTAAAAAAAAAAAAACAGGCTACATATGTGTTGAGTGTGTGGTGCAAAAGGCCCAACGACCGAATCTGGATCAAACCAGAATGAAATTAATTGATGAAATAATTACAGCAGGATGTCTAACCCCACGCCAATCACTTAAAGGACGTTATCCTCCGACAATTTATTATTTATCGGTCATATTACTGATTAAAGCGTTGCAGCGCGTGTGTGTGTCCCTTTACAGGTCAATGTTCTCACTTTACCGTTTTTAAAACGTATGATTCTCCGGGGCCTGTGTGGCCTAACAGGCCTAAAGGATTTCCTACAGTCCTCTGTCCTCAGTCTCACCATTTGCCCCTCCATAAAAATGACAAACAGACTCTGAAATCATGACAAAGAAGAATGACTGTATTATCCCCCTCCTTCGCAGGCTCGTGGGGGCAGGTGTGCTCATGTGCAGCCAAATCACAGCAACACGCTCACTAATGACTCTAATGTATGTTACAATAATGAGCAAAAAAAGAACGGGAAAACCAACTAATTTCTGTAAAACACAGCGCGTTTGACCAAAAGTATGTTTACACAAAATAATAAGCTCAAGAATAAAAGCGCAATCGAGTGTGAAAATACGCAGCAGCTAAAGCATCTTCAAGCATGACAAGAGCTACCTTTACGCGTCAAAATAAACTTTCTTTAAGATAGTGCTTGGTTAAAGCAAGCAGCATATGAAACAAATGAATGGGGCTAATAAGAACAAAGTCAGTGGAATGTGGCTTATTAAAACCAAAAGAAAAATGAAAGTTTGTTTTCCACTGCGTTATCTATATCTCGCCCATCTCAAGCACTCTTTCCAGCCCCAAGTCTCCCTCCATTCTAAAACACACACACACACACACACACACACACACACACACACACACACACACACACACACACACACACACACACACACACACACACACACACACACACACACACTGTGGGCTACATGTCGTTCAGTCATGGGACAGACCAGATGTACAGTGGGTATGCTTTAATCAAAGTAGACGTTGTAATCCAGTTACATAGAACAAAAACAGCTGCAGCCTGGCAGAGGGCACTGCCAAGGCCAAGCGCAACGACCAGGGCGTCATAGCCACATCTCCAAAACAAGTGAGGGAAAAAAAAAAAGAAATCACACATTTGCTTAACAATACGTTCAACATTTAATCATTCTTGTGTCAAGGAGGGAGGATGCTACTTTTTGTAATAATTTTTCTTCATAACACACAACAAGCTGGAGATTTTGTAATATTCCAATGCAAAATTAATACTTCTCCTTCTTCCGCAGTATTTAGAGCGAAGGCAATCAGTACAATCTCATGCCACAGAAAATGGTGGATGAATAATTAGACCAAGCTAGATAACAAGTGCATAAATGCACCACACACACTGATACTTACAACGTTTTAATCAAGAAAATCAACTGTAATATACGACCACGTCTTTCAAATATCCATCTGGGGCGTATTATCTCTAAATTAAAGGCCATGCAGAGCTCAACACCCCGAGCATCATTTTACACGTCTTTCATCAATCTGTTGGCCCCTAAAAACATGCATGGACATCACACGCGTGGATAGAGTCTATAGAAATTGCTTTAAAACAAAATGCATACAAATCTTTTGTCTCTAGGGAAATGAAACCCTCTGATTGACACAATTCAATTAGACGCTAAAATCACCAGCACGTTAATTTACTGACACCTCAAAGTTTTTCTTTATAAACAGTCTCGAGTTGTGGCCAAAGTCAGGGGATGGGATCGCCAGTCTTTCCGTGTGCGCCTGCAGATCCTTATCAGCCTCTCCTATTCAACACCCTCCATATTCACGCCACCTCCACATATTCATTATACAAAATGCAAATGCCAGTGTTTCCCGCACCCAAACCAACCTCGTACGCTCTTAAATCATCTTTGTAAATTGCCCAATAGTATGACACATACATTTGATTTTGATTTTTTTGATCAGAACAAGCGTGTGTGATCGTTTTAAATGACATTATTGGCTAATCAGTGTAAGCCACTCGAACTGAATGTAAATTATGAGAATCCATTATGAAAGAAAATGAAGGCACGCACGAATAGTGTTTAAAAAGGGTATACAAAAAGTTTTTCCCGGTTCAAATTGCATGCTTTGTGCAGTCATTCAGTGTGATAACCATCAAAAACAACATTTAAGAGATTTAGGAGAGAGACATTTCCACCTACCTTTTTGCAAAGAATACAGCAGAAGTAAAGTTACAAGCCACATGCCATTAAAAGCGGTTATATTTCATAGGAATGTTGTGCAGTCCCCAAAAAGAGCGCACAGGACAGGGGAGGGGGTCGGTCCAGGCGAGGCGAGGACTGTGCTGGACTGGATGTGCTGATACTCCCCGGCTGTCTCTCCAGCCCTGGTCCCACAATCTCCAGCGCCGCGAAGCGAGCCGCGGAGAACAAAGTACCGCCTCTGCTCCTCGTCTCTCCTCCCCTTACCGGGACAGGCTGTAGTCGCCCCACCCCCGGTCTCCTAATGATGCGCTGTGATGGAGAGGTGAGCCACAGACGAGCCAGCAGCGGAGAATCCAATGGGATATTAGACGTACACCTTCAACGTGGATGGAGTTCATCATGAAAATGTTTTCTTATAAAAGTTCCCCAGCGCCCGTTGAAAATAACTCACGAGTTTATTTTACATGCAAATTAAAACAAGTTTAAGTAAGAGGTGGAGCGTAAACAAAGTGAAATGTCAGTATACGCCAATGACTTGGTCAGCGCGCTTCCCAGGTGAGGCGTAGAAAGGGAAATAACTGCAACCTCTGCTTGAGTTTAGAGGGAAGTGGGATGCGCCTACTCCACTCTGCGCTGCACCTGCGCGTCACACCAACACTCAAGCCAAGTTCAAGTAAAAGACTTTTTCCCAAAGGTTTACGTTACTTGCTTTCCCCCAAACTATATGGAAGACCAACAACTTCATTAAGACATTAAGTGTTAGGATTGTTTACATCCCAGCCCATCATGTGAACTGATATTCCAGACATTTAGCTTCTCTGCATTCAAATATTAACCCAGGAAAGTCCCATTGAGATTACAAATTTCCCTTAGAAGACCTATTGCACATGTTTTTGGCTGTAGGCAAACCAAATCACCCAGAGAACCCTACATACTAGGAAAACATGCAAAGCTATTTGCAGGTGTAGCATATAGGCTTGAGGCAAGCCTGGCCTGTCTCCTACCCACTGAAGAGCAGTCGTAGGGTGGCAGGCATGGCAGCACACTGCCTTAGTTACATTATGTAACAGGTGGAAATGCAACACCCACGTGCCCACTCTGTCTCTTCTCACACAAACCAACAAACCTCAGAGACAGACACACGCAATAGAAAAACACAGATTTTCAGCTTCTAGACACAACTTTTACATATTATATTGTAAATGAGGATTTGCAATCTGTATCTAAGAAATTATGGCTTGGCAGTGAAACCAAAGTTCTTCACACATCAAAGCTAAAACCAGCACAGCAGCCCTATGCACCACATAGTCTCTGTCAGGATTTAAGCTGGTCATGAAGCTGATATGAGTGTGCCTGACAGCACAAAGCAGGTTGTTCTGTTGTAATGTCAGCAAGTGATCATCATGCGGCCTGACAGGCTGAGCTGGGCCAGATAGGCCAGAGAAAAAGCACAGAGCTTTCAGACGGTCCAAGTGACTCTTGTCAAGAACATGACCCAGGACAGGCTGCCCCACACCCGCATCAATAAGAAAGTAGCATCATGTGACTAATTTCTATCATTCTCCCCATCAACCGTTGCCTGGAGATAGGGAAAAAGATAGAATGGTAGGAGGAGTGAGTTTGTTGACTGACGAAGAAAATGGGTGAGTGATAAAGCTGTAAAAACAGGGAGAGAGCGCAGAGGGAGGGGCCAGGTCCAGACAGAAAGAGTGATGAAGAGGATAACTTAATGTGGATGTTAATGATCAGACAATCAGAGCTCCCTTCATGCTTGGATCATATCAGCGCTAATGTTTCCAGTATTAATGCACAGCCCCAACCAACTAGAGCACTAGCAAGGTCAGTATTGAGAGAGGGCACATGGTACCAGAGGGTGTCACTGCTCAAGGTCAAAAAGGATGAGAAATGCAGGGTTTTAGGAAAAGATTAAGAGTTTTAAAACAAAGTGCAGTATGGTGGCTCAAATGGGAATGTAATTACTTTTATTAATATTTCTAAATCCAAAACTGCAGTGTGTGTTAACAGTCTGTCCTAAAAATGCCAAATTTCAGATCCTTAGCTCCTGTGTAGCACTGCCTTGCTAGCTCTGCATGATACTGTGAACAAGCCTCTGCAATTACAATAAAATGAATCCCACACGACTTTGCTGCAGCACATTAAACGTCTGATTTGTGTTTGCCTGTAACCAAGCATGAATTAATGTTGTGGCATATGTGAATGTTTTGTCACATCAGAGAAGAGCATGTGTTTAGTGCAGGACATGCATACATTTCACGCTGCTCCCCTTCTTTAGTCAGGAAGGTGCGAATGTTTGCATACATGTGTTTTACATGAGTGTGCACTCACATGCACAGGACAAACCAGGGGGTGTTAATTTATTCAAATGAGCTGGGCAGGATAACGAGAGGATGCATGGGGCATGAGGTGGAGGAGGTGCATGTAGGGAGGCACCTTTTTTGACTGGATGTTCAACTCTCCATTTCGCTTTTTCCCTCTCATTTGTTTAGTTTTTTCCTTTTTGTAAATGAGCCTATTTGCATGGCTGGGAGGACGCAAAGTGGCAACGTGGGGTTGAAATAGACTGTAAAAGAAAGGCAAACCAAAGGAAATATAAAGATAGGTGGTATTTCATGTGAATTTGAAACACACAGACAAAAACCTACCATCCCAGAGCAATATCGCCACTTCCAAGATGGCTGCCACTGAAGGTGTCCTCTGTGGTACCAACCCAGAGACCCGATGCTCTTTTTGATCAGTGTGTGACACACAAACACTTTTTATGACTTCACAACCTTCCCTCAAGCGTAAAGAGTAAAGAAAGTGCATGTGTGAAAGACTTGTGTTTAGTATTTTAATTTTAATTTAGTCAGAAAAATCAGGTTGAGGAGTGTATAGAGATAATGATCAGAGATATCTAGTGACACCCAGTGGTCACAATTAAAGATGTTATCATTAAAAGACCACAATGCAGCTTAGGATTTTAAAGTTGTACTTATTTTAGGCATTAGAAATACTGTAAGCACCTGTGAATCAGTAATGTCCTTCCAAATGTTGAATGCCTTTTGACATTTTAACTCTTCCAAGTTTTTGAGGTGTCTTTGCCCAGCATTACTAATTGCAGCAATGATGGTATTGTCAGCTGTGAAAAGAGAGCTTAAAGCAGTGTTTAATTGAAGCTTAACTGGAGTCATGTGGACAAGACAAACATTACATTAAAACCATTTGTTCTGGTCTGTTACATAACTGTAAAATGTATAAACATGGTGTTGGCACAGGTCCAAGTCTGGACCTCTTAAGTACTACACAAAGCTCAGCAACACCCCTGTCTAAGATAATTTTAGAATTTCTGAGGTCCCAAAAACAGCATGACAAGATTTGACAAAAACATATTTTGCCTACATATACATAAATATATATGACAAATATATACACACACACACACACACTGAACAATAAAGTTAAACGCAACACTTTTGTTTTTACACTTTTGTGAACAACTGTAAGTGGAAAAAAGAAACAAATTAACTAGATGGATTTGGAGGAATTTTTACCCAAAGCTTCTCCAGCAACTTTTAAAACACATGTATCAAAGTCAGGTAAAATATAAAAAGATATGTAAAATATTCAAAATATAGACTCTATAGCTACTATGAAAATAGTCTTAAGATTACTATCAACAAACACACTGGAAAAAATACTGAGGTCTAAACAATAATGATCTCAAAGCACAAAAGGTTTATGATGTTTAAGCAACTTTCAAGTCTAAATCAGATTGCAGATGTACCTTATAGCGGTATACAATTTTAAAACTGTCTATGTGGCCACTTAGGCCTACATAAACGACTGTGTCAACAGGATCACTTTAAGATAAAGTCATTTTACCCACAGTAGGCTATTTCTTCTACTTCTTCCACCCTGATCCCTTTTGCCTAAATGCTTATGGGAACAGCATAAGATCAAGCCTCTCACACCTGCCCTGTGTGTGTGCGCTGATGTTATCAGCTCTAGTGAGCGCTGTTATTAATTGCTTCTCATGCTTACCTCTACTGAAGCGTCTATGGAAAGTGGCTGATGTTAGCCCTCAGGGGTCTGACCGGTATGGCAAGCAGTTTTACACTTTCGTCTTTTGTATTTTTAACACAAATGTCTTGATCCTGAATGATAGAGAAAGCAAGTGGAGAAAGAGTGGGGGGTCCTTGGGAATGAACCAGTCGACAGCTCCTGTCTCTGCCTGTAACGACTTATTTATACAGGCATAATTAATCAGCGCTGTTTTCTGGCGGTATGATTAATGCGCTTTGTCCTTCTGCTGTGATGGTAAAAACACCGTACTTATGATGCCACTACTCGGCTCTAGCTGCATGACTCTCGTGGTAGGTTAGTGCAAAACAGGGCGAGTCGAAAGAAACCTAAGTAAAACATAACTTAGTCCCTATGTGGGGAAAGAAAGTCTAGCCTACATATCCCCCGTTTGATTTACGCTGGAAGCATTAAAACCAAGATAGCCAACTACCCTAACCTAGTTCTCAGGCTCTTGACCTTTTGTATAATAGCCTCATAAGTGAGTGGAAAAGTATTTAGCTATTCGCGCCAGTAGACCTACAATGAACCTCGCATTTCAATATAGCACTTACTAGTAAAAGTTGAAAGAAATATATCAGTTTCTCTTCACACCAAAGTCTGTTTGCTCAGACTCATCTCTTCCTTCACAAAGTTGGAGTCGAAAACGTGAGCGCCAAACAAGCTATTCTGCCTGGGGTCATAACGGACTTCTACCGCCATCTTCTGGTAACCTTCGTTAGTACAGGTAAAAAAAGTAAAAGCATCTGGACTCAGTTTTCAAGGCGAAGACGTTTTGTCTCTAGTTCCAAGAGACTTTATCAATTCTGAGATCAACTGTAGGAGAGCTGATCTTATATCTCTAGAGGGAGGAGTTTGACCAAACCAAACCTGATGGACCAGGCTAGTCTGGTCTCATGGTCGTTGGCTCTGAAAGGAAGTGTGACTCCTAATGTGAGAGTCGTTAAGGCTCAGGAGAGTCGTTAGTGACACTGCTCCATTCAGGTGCAGAGTCGTTAAGGCTCAGGAGAGTCGTTAGTGACACTGCTCCATTCAGGTGCAGAGTCGTTAGTGATATTGCTCACTTAGATATGAAACGTCTTCACCTTGAAAACTGAGTCCAGATGCTTTTACTTCAACCTTTTTTTCAAGATGTCCTGGATGACTGAGAACCTTCACAGACACGTTAGTACAGGTAATAAAAATTACTCTTAAAGATCCTGTACCTGTTTGTTTTTTCTAGGAAAATGGTTTAAACCCCAAATAGTATATTATTATTATTTAGTGAAAAAAATAGGCTTTAATGACATCTACTGTTTATCATAGGGGACTGAATAAGTTACCACGGGACAGAGTCTGAGACAGGGATAACAACAGAAAACCAGGTAGTGCAGCCTTAAATCTGCATTAGTGTAGCTATTATATTAATAGGTACAATCATTGGTAGCTTGTTAAGCTCAAGACTCACATCTCTGTCGTGTTGGCCAACAGTTTTTCTTGTTGGCTAGTCAACTTTCAGTGCTATCAATTAAAACGTCCCTCACAACAGCTAGAAATCTCAAGAAAAAACAGGGAAGTGTCTCATTATCACTTGAAAATTGAGGGAAAATGTTATGTAGTCAGAATGGCAGGCAAGAAGATATGTCCCATAAAATTTATTCATACAAAATACATTGTAGGCTTAGTCGACAGCATTGCAGAATTGTGTTGGCCACCACTCCTTCTGGCTCCCTGTAGGTTCCCCTTTTTTAGTCTTCTTCCACATGTCGTGGCTGCACAAAAAGTTTTAAAACAATCAAATGAATCATGTATAAATTGCACGTAAATGTTTAAGCTAGTAACTTTTCATTTCTCTGAACTTATAATGTAATAGTATTATACTTCAGACATGCCAACCTAGGGAACAGTGTCACACCCCTTTTGCTTTGCAAACGGCCATCTTCACAATCTCGATCATAACAGGTTATAAACAAACATATCGACTAACCCATACAAATATATTCCTCAGTTGACAATTAAATCAAAATAAAAAATATTTTGGTGCAATTAATTTGTTTCAAATTTGTTTAAATTAATTTGTTTCAATTATGGATAAAATCTCATGTGGATTCTAGATTTTATCTTCACCCTAAAGATATACTTATACAGTGGCATGAAAAAGTATCTGAATTTCTCACATTTCTGCATAAAATCACCATCAAATGTGATCTGATCTTTGTCAAAATGACACAAATGAAAAAACAGTGTCTGCTTTAACTAAAACTACCAAAACATTTATAGGTTTTCATATTTTTAATGAGGATAACATGCAAACAATGACAGAAAGGGAGGAATAAGTAACTGAACCTTCTGCCTAAGGAGACTTTGAGAGCAATTAATACCAATTTTTACCAAACAATTTAAGTGAGGGGTGTGTCCAATCACCGAGGAGTGGCTTAAAGCTGCCCTGCTCACTACAAAACACACACCTGGTAAGAATTGTGTCTTGATGAGAAGCATTGTCATTGATGTGCACCATGGCTCGCTCAAAAGAGCTCTCTAAAGACCTGCGATCAAGAATTGTTGATTTATATAAAGCCGGGAAAGGCCACAAAACCATCTCTAAAAGTCTGGATGTTCATCAATCCACAGTTAGAGAAATTGTCTACAAATGGAGAGAATTTGGCACTGTGGCTTCTCTCCTAAGGAGTGGCCGTCAACCAAAAATGACAACAAGAGTTCAGCGCAGAATACTCAGGGAGGTAAATAAGAACCCTAGAGTGTCTGCTAAAGACTTACAGAAATCACTGGCACAGTCCAATATCTCTGTGCATACATCGACTATATGTAAAACACTGGCCAAGAATGGTGTTCATGGGAGGACTCCACGGAGGAAGCCACTGCTGTCTAAAAAAAACATTGACTGCACAAAAGGCACTTGGACAGTCGACAGAACTTCTGGCAAAATATTTTGTGGACTGATGAAACGAAAGTTGAACTGTTTGGAAGGAACACACAACAACATGTGTGGAGGAAAAATAGAACAGCTCACCAACATCAACACCTCATCCCCACCGTGAAGCATGGTGGAGGGAGCATCATGGTCTGGGGCTGTTTTGCTGCCTCAGGGCCTGGACAACTTGCAATCATTAATGGAAAAATTAATTCAAAAGTTTATCAGGATGTTTTGCAGAAAAAGCTGAGGCTGTCTGTAAAACAGTTGAAGCTATAAAGAGGATGGAGGCTGCAACAGGACAATGACCCAAAACACAAGTAAATCAACTTCAGAATTGTTTCAGAAGAACAAAATACACCAGGCTGATCTGCAACTACAGGAAACGTCTGGTTGAAGTTATTGCTGCCAAAGGAGGGCCAACCAGATATTAAATGTGATGGTTCAGTTATTTATTTCTCCCCTTCTGTCATTGTTTGCATGTTATCCTCATTAAAAATATAAAAACCTATAAATGTATTAGTATATTTTTATTGCTAAGTATTTCTAAGTTACCAGTAGGTGCAGTAGATTCATTTACATTTACATTTACATTTATTCATTTAGCAGACGCTTTTATCCAAAGCGACTTACATTACATTACCAGTGTTACAGTCACTGGAGGCAAGGTGGGTTAAGTGTCTTGCCCAAGGACACAACGACAGTATGAACTGTGGGGCGAGCGGGAATCGATCCTACTACCTTCTGGTTGAAGGACGGCCGCTCTACCACTGAGCTACTGCCACCTGAGTAGATTCTCAGAAAACAAACAAGACCCAGCATTCATGAAATGCATGTTCTTGTTTTCTGAGAATCTACTGCACCTACTGGTAACTTGTTTGCCACTTAGCAATAAAAAATATACTAAAAACCTGAATATTCTGGTTAATCACATTGTACTGCTATCATTTTGAACAATACTGTATATGAGCGAGCATCATATTGGCCTACTGACCTACTCAGTGAGAAAAGTATTGAGCTTTGTAACTGAGAATGTGCTGTATTATTACCCGACATTCAATGCTTGTGAACGAACCTCCTGTTCTCTCTTTAAGCTCATCCCTTTATAAGAGCTGAGTGATTATTGGCTTATGTACCAAAGGACACTAAAGGTAATTAATGTGTCAAGAGTATTCTATTTCTAGAAATCCTGCATGTAATTGTAACTGCATTGTCATAGAACAAGTATTATAAACATTGATAATCATAGTCAAAACATTCAAATAATATGGGCTATATTTATTGGGCATAATTACAACACATAAAGGCTGGCTGCTAATCAAGTCATTTACAAAAACAGACCTCAGCCGCTGTAAAGATCTATTTTAAAAGAGATCTTCTTTATACAAAGTGAGAGGGGATATGTACTCCTCGTTTATAACTGAGTTAACAGACTAAGGAGTGAGTGACTTGGATTGTGTGTTAAATTGTCAGTCCCTCAGCCTCATGCTGTTTTAGTTTTCTTCAGCCACAAACCTCTCAAACTAACCTAAACAGCAGACAGCAGCTCGTCTTTCGCTGCGCCGCTCCGCTTCGATTCCCGCTAATTTTGTTTGGTAAGCACTGTTCCAGCCAATCACACGCGAGTATGAATGATCCAAAATCACAACACAAAGCGGTATTTGGAGAGAGGCGGGACTTGGGACTCACTTTGCTGTGACTGCTACATCTTGATTGACAGGCACCTAGACTTGCTTTGAGAGACAGGGGCCAGGCGTGACCAGCGCCTTTTTGCGTAGGCCTACTTTTAGACCAACAAATCGTACCGGCGTACTTTGATGTCAAAATGCGTGCCTGCTACGCAAAAGGCGTACAAGTTGGCATGTCTGAAACTTTTACCAGTAGTGGTCATTGTAAGTCCATACTTGCATGGACTTGCATTCTTACCTTGGACTTGCCACATTTGAGGATCTTGTTACCTTTCAAAGAATAAAATAATACAATTATGGGCCAAAGTAAAGTAGGTTATCAATTATATTCTTCATAGCAACACAAAGGTCTATAAGATCATTTTGGAACGCTACTGCTGCCTTACCTGCCAACATAATGATGGAAAGAAACACAATAACTCCAGCAAACACCAGACCTCCAACCCGTAGAGTATAGTAGTCTATAATTAGAGACAGGACAGTTTTACAACAACACCCTTGTGCCACCATAGCAATGACAGCTAAATGTCTTCCCATACAGTTTACTCCTTTTTGCATCGATGTCATGTCATAATATTATTCTTAGCTTTTGTTAGTTTATTGATCGGACATTTACCATACTCAAAGTCTGCATCAGGGTCAACATTTGTGCCTGCAAAAAAAAAGACCTTTTAGATTATTATTAGGTATTTGCATTTCAAACTTTTAACATATACACTATAGAGTATTCAGATGGACACACACAAGTCATGGTAACCAATAGTGTTGTATGAAGTGGTGTGTGCTCATTGGTTGTAAATTTTACACAAAAGCTTCTACATTGAATCAAAATCAGGCTTTGCAAATATTGTGACACATGACGTAGAAGGCCTTTCATAAATTGTTTGTGTAATCATCATTGCAGCTGCTGCACTTACCGTGAGAAGAAGACATGTTGCCCCGTTTACTGTGTGTGTTTGGGTTCTAGGGAAACAGAAAAACAAAACTGAGTAACCAAGGATATTGTCATTGTACCCCACTTAAGTGTGTATTTATTGTACTACATGAAATCTAAAACCTATGTGCCACTGACACAGATTCAGCTTTAGGTTTTTTTCTTTTTTTAATAAAGTTACAGGGGTTAATTTGACTTGGCCTATAGTGCTTTGATGAGCTGTTAATGAAAGTCTGGGAAACACCATATGTCTTGACAAATTGCCTCTTGGGGCTGCTTGCTTCAGACTCATTGTTCAGCCCTAATAGCAAAGTGATTACCTTGATCTTTACTGAGAACTTTAATGGGCTAATGGCATTATTGATCCGCTGCCCCCACCAGTCATTCACAAACACAAACACTTTCTCACATGCAACACAATGTTCTTATTTCATTAACATTCACAGAAAAGAACATGAACATGAAAAACATTACTGCAACCATTAACCAAAACAGATTAAACGAAAAAAACGAAAGAATTCTCTCTGTGTTTCGTTTAAGCATTCAATATTAAATACTTCACTTCAATGCCTTCAGTCACTTGTCTCAATCGTTTCAATGCCCTCTGAGCAAAAGGCAATAGCAGACAGTTACTCATTAATATATTACAGCTACAGTAATTATTAACCTTGAACCTTGCACGCCCTGATAGAGGTTATAGACAAAGTATCTACAGGGAAAAGATTTGATGATAATAATGTAGAAATTACAATTATTAATAGTTACACAATGTGCAATGTTATGTTCATATGTTCATTTTGGGTTCTTCTGTATGGGTCAAAAATCAACAGCAAAAAACAGGATAGCATATGACCTCTGAACCCACTTTTAGATAACAAATTATTACAGGCAACAAAAAAGGCAGTAGCGTAGTCTAATTCCAAAGTCCTGAGATTTGCAGATGTGAGTAGATTTTTTTGTGGAAATGAATAAAAGTTGCGACTCACCTGAGCTCCTGAAGGCTTCGTCCAAGTGTGCGTGTCTGTTTGAGGGTGGCCCTGTGTGACTCTACACCACAGATCCACCCTCAATCTCACTCCTAATGCATTGTACTCAAACACAGTTGTATTCAACCAAGCCCCCTAGTTATATATTTACGATGTCATAAAGTTTGTATTCATTAAAAGGACCCAACGTGTTCACCTTTGGAGCACAACAGCACACAGGAAGTTTTACTTGTGGCTTGTGGCCTGGGTAACACTTAACTGAGTGTCTTTCTCCTTTTTTATCAACTTTTTTCCATTTTACTAGAAATATTCTGAAAGTATTTCAATGGTGGTGTGCATTTTTATAAAGCGCTATTTTTATTTGACCCTTCTCGTGCACCCAAAACACTTTACATGATGCTTCCATTCACCTCATTCACACCTGGGGCAGACGGAGAAGGGGGCTGCCATACACACACCAATTACGCCTTCTCCGACCATCACCAAACTCACATCATACACAGTCATACACCTGTGCTGTGGCACTGGCGGCAAGGTGGGTTAAGTGTCTTGGACATAACACTCTACCACCTGAGCCACTGCGCACCATGGATTAACAATTGTGAACATTGTGGTGTCTACAATAAAAACACAAAACTGATGGATTCATGTGTTTAGACTTTTTATTTATGCCAAAAGCAAAATCTCTTGCTACAGAAGGCCTTATGCGTAGAATGAATAGCATTTACAGCTCAGACCAAATCTGAAAAGACCAAAGCAGGTTTACAGTCAGGCTCTCACTCTAATTTGGCTTATTACAAAGTCGCCTAATAACTTCTTAGTCTTCTTAGACTGGCACAGTGGTCATCTTTTTAATCATATCTAGAGATTGTTTTGTTTTTTGTTTGTTTTTTTCCAAATTGAAAGCAACATGACATTTGTAGTTGGCTTTTAAAATATGTAAAAATTGCAAGTGGATAAAAGGGCCTGTTTTCACAGATTTTCGGCTCTACTGAGTGTTTGGAATGCTAATTATAGTCTGCTCAAGACTAGTTAATCCAAGCGGCGCCAGCCAGTGACCAAGCTGCTGTGTTGAAGAGGAGAAGGCAGTGAGACAGCTAAAGCACGAGCTCCTACCACTACTAACCTTACTATGGTGGAGTTCATGCTGATACCGGCATGTGCTCAGTCAGAGAGCTGTGGCAGTAGAGATTGTCTTATAATAGGTTCTTTGCATCCAAATATAGTGAAGAGGCACACTAAATGTAAAAACATTTTAACTTTCACGGTATATGGGCACATATAAATAATCGCATGTGCATGTCGGCAAATAAAACTATCTATTTATGGCAATAAACCTGACCATACAAAACAAAATATTTAGCTTTATACCTCTAAGACTCTAACATTCTGTATATATTGTTTATATGCACACGTCCCAGTATTATGTGGGACACAATTAGCAACAAGACAAAGTCTAAAACTAACAGCAACAGACTGAACAGAGAGACAAAAATGGCTTTTAAGATAGTGTGGTGTGGAAAGTGCTACTGTCTAAGACAAAGGACTGAAGTAAGGGACTGTCACAGAAGGCACAAACAGGGAGCACTGAGAGACTGGACTTGTCACAACAGAGCACAACAAGCTAAAGGTTTGTCTTCAGATTACTCTTTATGTACATATTACATATTACTCTTATCCTATCAGTTAACAAGTCATTTTTTCACTGTTTGTAGTGGCTTAATATCAATACAAGAGGTCATCATGAAGGCAGTCTGGTCCGGAGTGGTCAGTTCTCTGCCGGAGCTGCTTTGGCCGCTGCTGCAGCTGAAAAAAACAGTGAAAAGCATTCATTCACATTTTAGTGTGCATAACATCACCATGTGCTGTAAAAAGTGATGGCAGACAAATAACATTTCCTCCTACTTAACTGAAATAAAATAAAATAATTCAAATTTGGGTCAAAACTGGTGCTGGCTCAAGCATCGGTTTTGTGCATGTCATCTGTGACCTTACTTTGATCTCCTTCTAGGAGCTTCTCCCCCGCTCTCAAAGGGAGCACCCAGCCACCCTGTGGAGTAAACTCATTTGGCTGCTTATATCTGAGATCTTTCTTTTTAGTCATTTACTAACCTTTTTTAACCAGGTAGATTGACCAATTTTCATTTACAACAATGACCTGAGGCAGCAGCATCAGAAACAACAACAACAATAACAACAATACAATGCAGTATTAAAACAATAACATAAGGCTATTTACAAAGCATAAATATTCATGGAGCTCGTCAGAAACAGGTGCACTGATCAGAAACTACAGACCCGATAAAAGACTTAAAAGTTGATAAAGGGATTAGTGACAGAGCTTCAATGATATCTGCAGCTCGTTCTAGTCGCTGAGTGCAGAAAAGTGGAATGAGGAGCGACCAACGGAAGTACGGACTCTCGGTACAACCAAGGTGATATAGTCACTGGAGCGTAGATTTCTAGTATTATTTGAAATATTTAACAGTGAGCGAAGGTACTGAGGAGTTTTGCCAATCATTGTTTTGTAGATGAACTGATACCAGTGCAACAACTTGATGGAATGGAGAGATGGCCAGTTGACAAAAGAGTACAGGTTACAGTGATGTGTGTTAAAAGGTGCACCAGTGATTAAACAGATTGCACTGATTGTCAAGTTTATGGAAGAGCGATTTTGAGGGGACCTGTAAATTATATTACTATAATCTAGAATGGGGAGGACACCACAGCAATATTGCTGCTGAAGAAGTAAGACTGGGTAGAGATGAGTGTAAGGTTTGTGGAACCCACAGAGTGTTCAAATGTGCTTATTACCTTTAGAGACAATCAGGGTTTCATCTTGTGCCTCCTCATCGCCGGGCGCCCTAAAATGAAGAATAACATGTGATAGTAATGGAATTGTGAAGCATGACAAAACAGAAATCACTTGCAATACCTCACTGTTTGTTTAAACAAAGACAATTTATTTACCTAGGCTTTTGGTTAACCCCACAGCGGCATCGTCGGCCTACAAACATAAGACGTATTTGTAAAAAAACATGATTTTATATGTAATAGAAACAGAAGAAAAATTAAATCATGATTTATAAAGATGTGTGTACACAAAATCAAAAGCATTATGTGTAAACAAAACAAGCACTAACTCACTGAGAATAAGAAGTATTCCCAATGTGAACAGTACCACGGCAAACGCCAGCCCTCCGATCCTCAAGCTCTCATAGTCTACACAATAATGATCACAGGGCAATAAAAAAGAGACAAGAGAGAAGGAACCATTGAGCTGCATGGTATTAATGTGCTAATAATATATGAAATGTATAAACATGATGAACTTACCATAGACAAAGGGATTTTCAACTTTTTCCTGTCCATCTGAAAAATAAATCACAAATGTAAAAATATTATTGGATTTAAAATGGTGCATCTCATAATGCTCCGTTCTATTGACCAATATATGGTCTTTGAGCTGGTATGTGACCTGTTGCTGGTTATTTTAAATTGGTAGAATGGAGCACCACAGTCTTTGATCAAGGGATCTGCAAGTTGCTTGTTGATAAAAATGCTATTATCTGCAAATAAATTGTATTATTGTCTACCTCCAACGTTTTGCTATTTTAGCACAACTTAGACACTGTTTAACTGTAAGATGATTTATTAAAAATCCCAATGCATCATACAAGTGGGCACACACATTGCTTTAGGCAAGCCAGTATTTGGTGTTTAAAATACTTTTTGGTAACAATTTTTTTTAACACTACATTTTTTTATTATTTTAAGTTCAGGCTTACTGTTCTCCAAACTACAACCCTACTTCAAAAAAATTAAGATTACCCCTTAATTTATTTGTATCGATGTACCATCAGATACATTCATGATGCAATTATGAATACTCACTCTGTGTGCTGGAGTCTGGTGCAGCTGGGTAAAATCAAGAGAGAGACAAAGATTTACATGTTAAAAGTTTACTATATCAATTCTGAATTGTGAACTTATTTGCATTCATTCATTCATTCTCTATCACTTAGTCCCGTTAGGGGTCACGGGTGACTGGAGCCTATCCCAACAGCTTTGGGCCTGAGGCAGGGTACACCCTGGACAGCGGCCAGTTAGTCACAGGGCTTGATATATATATATATATATATATATATATATATATATATATATATATATATATATATATATATATATATAAGTTTGAAAATGTGCAAAAAACAGACTTTACACACAGCTCAAAGTTATTTATGTTTACAAGGCAAGCCCACAGACTGGGCCCACAGTGTGTGTGTATGTTTATGTGTACAAGCGTGTTGGTGTCTGTTTTGTGAATGTTAGTGGTAAATACTTACCAAACACAAATACAAAGAGTGAAGAAAGGAAAAGCAAATTCATTTACATTTTATGAACACATTGCAGAAAAGGCATTATGCAGTCACATTTTTCATTTTAAATTATATGTATATAAGATTATTTTATGTTCTTATGCAAATCATTTAAAAACACACAGAATTGTAAAGAATGATCAATGGCCTAAATAATATAGAACTGGCAGTAACTGTCAAATCTGTGTCTCAGTGGACTAATTTATCATAGTAGCAAATAAAGTTGTTCTACTATCATGAATTGTTCTATATGATCCAGATCCCAAACAAGCTGAAAGCGGATATCAAGGTCAAAGTCTCAACAATAAAACACAACCAGGCCATGACTTCTCTGGTGATATTTTATAAAATAGCTGTCTGAACACTGCACTATTGTGGCTGGTTAAAGTAATGCACTGAAATGCAGATTTTACAGGGTGGTTCAAATCCTCTACTCAAATCATGGCATCTTCTCTAGTATATGTTTAAAAATCTTAATGTATTTTAACCACTGTCTACTGCAATACAGCTCTAAATGCACTCTAGTCTGCTGGTGCCTTTCTTTCTTCCATCCATTTAGGGGCTTTCTCAATGATGGCCCATTCATCTGTGCATTACTTTGACCTGCCTCTTCTTCTGCAGGGACACAGAACATAATGCATATAGTGCACATAAAGACTCATTACAGTCATAACGGTCAGGCCTAAAGAAAGAAGAACCTAATAGCAACTCACTTCAAATATAAATCAAACCTCGGGACAGGCCTGGTGGAATAAAATTGAGTTGAGCTTGTTTGATGTTGCACATAATCATATATTTGCATGGTAGTTACTAGTTACTATTGAGAACAGGAGGAAGAGAAGCAAGTATATTTTTCGATGAGAATTAAAGTAATGACTAAGCTAGCAAGACAGATATGTTACATTTTTGTCTGTTCTATTGACAGTGTAATAAACTGTTTAATTACCAGTTTCAACCTTCGGATATTACTGTATATTTTAACATAAGAGCAATAAAAAAGTGAATTCAATAATATGTACAAAGTTCAGAAAGAGACATCAGTCTGGTCAGTCTGTTACTCCAGCTGTTGGTGTATGAATTCTTTTTAAGACTATATCTTAGTAATGACCAAATACACATTCACAGTATGATTGTAGCTGTTGGGGAAAACTGCACTGTGGGCAAGGATCCTTTGTCACATTATTCAATGTGTTTGACCCTGACATAATAATATGATGGAAAGTTGAGAAAGCTGCATAGAAATTCACTTAGGTGTATAAAGTGTAAATGAAGTCTTTGTCAGACAGTATTTTAGTAACTGTTACTGGGTCAGTATCACATTTTCCCCATGAGTATCCTTGGGTGTATTTGCAATCATGGCACCAGTAGCGCTATTCATTATTAGTCCTACATATGACACCTGAGCTGGTTCCTTCTTTCCTCAGGCTGTCCTATCAGAAGTAGGAATAGGGACATAACCATACAGGCTCTCATCTGTTTAAAAGGACATGAAAAGGATCGTTAGGGAGACCGAATCTGTTTGGTGGCAACAGTGAAATATCAGGCAGGATATATCAGGCTGTTTTTACTAACAAGAGAACTGGAGAAGCACAGGGAGAATGGAAAGTAAACAGAGACAGTCTAGCAGTACAAAGCAAGGTGTCTGAAGATAATTGCAGTATGCAGTGTGAGCATTTCCAGGACAAATTAAGTTGGGTTGGTCGAGAACTATAGAAGAAAAAAAAAAAAAAGCACTACATTGCAGGGACAACAACCAACAATTCAGGGAACAGGGTGCTTATGTTATTAGATTTTATTGTCACAAAATAGAATCATAATGCTAACAGTGTAAATCATATGGGTCACAGTGAAAGTTCCCGGATGCAGCAATGTAAGTTATGATTTTATATCACCAAAGCCACAATGTGCGTTGTTCAATAGTATCCACATATTTCCATGGTAACTGACTCCTCATCAAAACTGAGGAAGGCTAGAATGGAGTCAAACACGAGCCAAGGGGTGTGGCACCCAGGGAAGTCGTTCAGGATTAACGGCAGGAAATGTAGTGCTTTCCAAGTCTAAGCAGTAAGCACCCTATATCCGCCTCACGTCCACATAAATAAAAACGTCAACAACTGGTGAAAAAAAAACATGTCGCTTGATTTCTTGTGGCAACAAACATCGACCTCGATAACAAGATGATGATGATGTAGCTTATGTTAAACAAACAGCTCACATTAGGTGGCGATAGGCTTTAATGTAGCCTACTCTGTCACAAGGTCGAAAAAACTGCCTTCATTTTAACACACGACGCATGACGTCTGCATTCATAGACAACCTGTGGATCACTTGATGCCAGTAAAAGCGTTCACAACGATGACATCGTACGCATGTTCAGGTTTATCTTTTAACTGATGATGGTTTGGGCTATATACACAAGGGGAAGCTGGATGATCACACGTTTTTGATTTGCTATAGGGCAGCCAATGTGTAGGATGACAATGTAACCACTAATGGGGTCCATTAGACTATTAGTGCTAGACACACCCATCATTAGACCTGTAGAATAAATAAATAAATAACGCAAAAGGGTTTGTGTTGAGGGAGATGCCTCTTTTCCCCAAGTGGGCTAAAACTACATACAATGCGTAAAGAGGAATTGTAGCTAAGGTTGAAATTGAATTAACTAAATTCACAAAATGAACGAGATACACGAAGGAAAATGCATTTAGATTTTTCTACCTTAACAATCCTATGACAGACATCAGCATGCGCGCTTATCGACTTACCTCTTGTTTTTTTTTCCAACAGACCGTTGCCAAACCAAACCGTTGTCCACCTTCTAAAATTAATCAGTTTTTTTCACAAACGTTCTGTTGTGATTTGTTTCATTTGTCAATATGTGCACGCCGTTCACGCTCTGAAAACAACAGTTCTTGCAAATAACAATGTGGCTCCCCGGAGTGATGATCGTTCACTGGCTGAACCCACACTCTGCCTCCCTCCCTCTCGCTTTCTGTCTCTCTCGTTCACAGTCGATACTGACACAGACGAACAGCAGAACACTATTAGAACTGACTGACAGCATGTGATCATCTCGTCAAACAGAGTCATTGACTCCATAATAAAGACATTTATTGAGAGTATGCTTCATCTGATTCTTTTTTTTAATACCACAACCAAAAGCATTTGTTAAACCTTACAAAATGAACTTAATAGAAAACACATTCACACAAACAGGAGACAGAAAATGCAAGGACAAGA
Source organism: Perccottus glenii (assembly GCA_024416835.2). Classification (NCBI taxonomy): domain Eukaryota; kingdom Metazoa; phylum Chordata; class Actinopteri; order Gobiiformes; family Odontobutidae; genus Perccottus; species Perccottus glenii. Next base: position 18,218,633 of record CM044550.2, read on the forward strand.
ACATTTTGGAAACCATTCACAGTACAAAATTAGGTTTAGGTGCATATATTCCCTAAAATTGGGGAGCACCTTCACCAACTGACCCAAGGGTCACACCATTTTCTTTCACTCTCAAGTGAAAACATAAAGTGTCCCTTTTAATTTTAATAAATTGTTTGCAATCACTCCCAAAATGAAAAAGAACTGTGATCACAGCAGAATGGACAAAATTACACTTTTCAGAACAACAGAGAAGAGCCTGCCATCTTTAAAGCCCACTTTAAGAAGAAGGACTGACATAATTTACCGTAGAAATACGATAAAAATGCAGGTCAGTGCCTTAATGAGTGTTTACTGAAAAGTGCACATACAACACATGGCAATCATAATGTTTTGCAATTTTATATTGTGTTTTCCTTTAAGATAAAATATAATCATATATATATATATATATATATATATATATATATATATATATATATATATATATATATATATATATATATATATATATATATATATATATATATATATATATATATATATATATATACAGCTCTGGAAAAAATTAAGAGACCATTTCAAAATGATCAGTTTCTCTGGTTTTACTATTTATAGGTATGTGTTTGGGTAAAATTAACATTTTTGTTTTATTCTATAAACTGACAACATTTTTCCCAAATTCCAAATAAAAATATTGTTTGTATTGTTTTGTTTTCCATACTTGTAGAGATGCTGATTGCTAGAAAAAATTGCAGTAGTCTCTTAATTTTTTCCAGATCTGTATATATCAAATTATTATTATTATTATTATTATTATTATTATTATTATTATTATTATTATTAGTAATTCTTCATTTTCTTTTGGTTTATAGTGCAGATCCAAATACGGGAACCAGGAAAAGGAGGTAACCTCGGCATCAGGACCTTTCTTGCTGTAATATTAAAATATGGAAAGTTATAATCTGTTTGGTCTGGTTGGTAAACTAGCCAACAAGTTTTTAAGTACATTTCTATTTTTCACATTATTCTTACCATCATATTGCTATAAATCCATGTCAAAACACTGGTGACTTTAGTGTAAACACCAGGTTTGTTTTCTTCACCACAGCCAGCTCCCCAGCTTGTGATTCCTGCCAAGGACCAAACCCCATTGTCTTCACATACCAGAGGTCCTCCACTGTCACCCTGAAAGTTAAATATAGTCTTAAGTCTTAGTCTTCCAGTAAAATTCACTGGATTAATAACGCATATATATATATATATATATATATATATATATATATATATATATATATATATATAGTTTCTGAAGTTGCCTGAAGCCAGTTTGGCTCCTCACCTGACATGAGTCTTTGCCTCCTTTCAGGAGTCCAGCACAGAGCATGTTCTGCGTGACACTCCCCCAATACACTTCACGGCTGTTACACACACTGGTATCGATAATATCAATATCCACCCCCATTAGATTATTTGCGACATTGCCTGTAATAGAAGAGGGAGTTGAGGGCACATTTACCAAGTGATAATATCTGTGTGTGGCATTTGTTATAATGTTGTTTTTATTGCTTTAAAGCCAGACATACTTGTTCCTTCATTAGTTGTGCCAAAGCCTGAGGTCCAGCAATGAGTTCCATGTGTCCACTGCTTGTTATAGGAAGGCAGACAGGCTGGCTGAACTTTATCTGCATAGACACATACTCTATAATGTTGCATGCCTGAGCATTCACACCATTTTACTGTATACTAAGAGCTGCACAGAACTAAGCAGTAAAACATAGGGTTTTCTTCAGTGTAATCATCATAAATTAGATGTTCAGATATTACGTTATAATAATGAATAGTACTTATATAGTGCTTTTCAAATTCTCCACAGTCAAACACTGGTGGTGGTTGGCTACTTTTTTTAATATATATATATATAGCCACAGCTGCTCTGGGGGAGACTGACAGAGACGTGGCAGCCATTTTGCACCATCATCAAACATACTCACACATCCACACACCAGTGCCACAGACACTGGAGGCAAGGAGGATTAAGTGTCTTGCCCAAGGACACAACGACAGTGTGACCTTGGGAGAGCGGGAATCAAACCGCCAACCTTTCAATTATTGGATGACCTGCTTTACCGCTGAGCCACTGCGCCCTCTTAGGCATTTTCTTTCTCTTTGCAAAGAAATTTGTAAGAAAAGTGGAGATATTACTGACCATCAAAATCTACTGGTGTTGCCAGTTTGAGCAGAGCCACGTCCTGATCATTGGTCCTGTTGTTGTAGTTTTCATTGAGTATAATCTTCCTAACCTGATATGGGCGTGGGAGAATATTTAGAGACACCACTCCACCATATACCTTCCAGTTGCTTGCCAGTATACTGGACGCATCATTGCTGCAATAAACAAACAATTAAGTAAGAAAATATTTATATAGTCATAAATTATGCATATCATTTTTTCTAATTTTTTTTTACCTTGGGAAACAATGGGCAGCAGTCAGCACAAAACAGGGTGCGATCAGGACTCCTCCACAAACATGGGATCCTTTGAAATGGAGTGTCACCTGCCAAGGCCACTGACCAGATTTAGCCTCAGTGCCACCTATAATCCGTGAGGTAGATGGCTGCCGCCCACAATCTGAAGACAGACATTGTTAAAATAATTATTAGGTTCGGATCACAAACGAGACGACGGAGACCGTACATGGTAAATTTAGAAATGGAAGACCGGTTTAATTCTTGCAAGAATGAAACAAATCTGACACATGCAACAATGGTACATGGTGATTTGCGTAACATGTTTACAGCACATGAAGCTTTTATAGGTGCACACCTCTCAGCTCCAGGGTCGTGGATGGACGTGTAATGAGCTGACATGTCAGTCATAGATGTGAATAGGTTTATGTGTATATGTCACTAAGTGTACAGGACAGAGTGTCCCTGAACAATGATTAGATGTAGTGCAAAGTGATGTCTTTGTCTTGTTTGGATTAGCCTGGCACCAATAGGAGATACAGCTAAAGACATTAAGTCATTGTGGATGTGGATAAGCATATAAACTGGAGCAAAGGTGAGAGCATAATATATAATATAGAATTACTATGACAGACATATTCGGCAAAATCTGAATCTGGGCAATTCAAATATAGAATAAAAAGTATTTTATGACGTGGACTATTTTGATACACGGCATGTTGTTTTGAGAAGGGAAGAGAACAAAGACTATTTGAATATAGAACCAAATAGTATGAACAGCTCCTTACCTACACACTGCAGGGAGACAGTCTCTTGGTCTGGACAGGAAGAACTGTAAAATTATTCCATTAGAAAAAAAAATAATAATAATAAGCATATAGTGTATGTGTAGTGTTTATGAGACAATAAACTGCAGCATTATTAATACAGTAAAAAAAAAAAAAAAAAAAAATACCTGACATTTGCCAGACCCTGGATAAGAGCAAATGAGTTATGTCCAGTCATTGTCAGGCCTTTTGAGTTATATGAGGATAGTGTTTTGGTGGCATAAGATCTGGAAAAAGCAAGTGCAGTTGATAAAGAACTTGAACATACTGTACACACATTTTGTCCAAAGATTACTGATTTGGTTTATGAAGTCTTTGTAATCTTTTTAAAAAAGTGTAAATTGGCACAGGACTAGGTGCTAACTTGACCAGAAGGACAGGAAGGAAGGAAAAGGACCGAAAAACGGGGAGCCATCTTTGGAAAGTAAACTTTAAGTAGGAGGTATTTGGTTGATAACCACACCGTGTCCAGCCTTGTAGACTGAAACCTGGGAACGGTAACAGTTAGCAGCCGTTGAACAGCGGAAGGAGCTCCGGTGCTTCGGAAACGGTGTCGAAATTATTTTTGGGACTCAAATACAGATGACGTAACGTACAATTCACCGGTGACTTGACAACTTGGGGTAGACCAATGACGTAATTACACCGCATTTAGAGTCTGAAATGCATTCCGACTAACTTTGGCCACAACTCGTAAAGTGTAAATTAGGTTTTAGAAGAAGTGAGGGACGTAAACGGGAACTGTAGGTTTGGATAAATTGTCTGTGGGAATCGCTGAACGGCTCTGACTTTCAATGAGTCCATCTGGATCTAGCCTTGGGACACAATACAACCCAGAAATAAAATGGTCGGGGTGTGGAACTCACTTTTCCGACTTGGCAAAAAGAGAGTTCTCAAGCAGACGTTGGAGGACTGACTGAACGTACTGAATACGAGTCATCAAGTCTCTGGAGAAAATTAAGATGTTGTCATGGTACATAAAGACAACATCTTTAAATGCTAAACATATCCCTTTGGAGGCCATTTCCAAAGTTCTGGAAAACTGCTGGGGCCGTGTGTAACCCCAAAGGCATGACCAGGTACTTATAGTAGCCTGATGGTGTGTTGAAAGTAGTCTTCCACTTATCTCCTTCTCAGATTCGAATCAGATGGTAGGCATTGCGCAGGTCCAGTTTAGTGAAGACAGTGGTACCTTGAAGTAACTCGAATGCAGTGGACAAAAGGGGGAGTGGGTAGCAGTTTTTCACTGTGATTTAATTCAGCCCTCTATAGTCTATAGATGACAGGGGCTTTTGTCCTTCTTATCGACAAAGCTGAAGCCAGCCCCAGCAGGGGATGGATGGATGGATAATGCCATCAAAGCCTCATTAATACATGTCTCCATAACTTCCATTTGAGAAGCAGATAGAGAGAATATAGTCCCTTGGAAGAAGCAGTGCCTGGCAGGAGATCAATGGTGCAATCGGAGGGGCTGTGAGGAGCCAAGGAGGTTGCTTTAGTTTTGTTGAAGATCTCCTTGTAGTCGTAGCAAGCAGCAAAACTGTGAAGAACGTCCTACGGTGTCAGCAGGGATTGGTTGAGGTAAGCCAGCAGTCTTGAGGCAAACAAAATGACAGGACTGGTTCCAGCCCAAGATTGCACCAGAGTTACAGTATATGTGGGGGTTGTGAGGGTGGAGCCATAGGTAGATATTACATTTACATTTATTCATTTAGCTGACGCTTTTATCCAAAGCGACTTACATTGTTCTAATGTAATTACCATGTGTTACAGTCACTGGAGGCAAGGTGGGTTAAGTGTCTTGCCCAAGGACACAACGACAGTATGAACTGTGGGGAGAGTGGGAACCGAACCGCCTGCCTTCCGGTTGAAAGACAACCACTCTACCCACTGAGCTACTGCCCGCCCGAGAGGAAGAGATACAGGAAGGGCGGAATTTGTGGCGAGTAGAGGAGGTATAAGAAGATAGTCTTGATGATTCCCAGAAACAAGGAGAGTCACAGGGTTAGTCTGGTGGGTGACAGTGCCGAGCAGATAGCCATCCAGTGCTCTGGCGAGAACAGGATTTGGAGTTTCTTGTGAGAGTCCTAACTGGATGGCTAGATTAATGTCCATAAAACTGGCACCAGTGCCTGAATCAGCAAAGGTTGCTAGAGTCTGCAATTGAAATTGTAATGGGCTGCATTAGAGGATACGTGAGATGTATGAAGGTGTGTAAAATGAGATGAAGCAGGGAGCAAAAGCTGGACTACGACAAAGGCACCAGTCCAGAATCTGATCCTAAATTGCAGGATGGCAGCAAAAAAATGGCTCTCACAATGTAAATAACACATTGCAAATTACAGTCATGTAGTTAAATAAAACTGGTGATTTACTTTACAAAACCTAGCTGGGTGCACGTCTGGTCAGCATAGCCTTGGTCCCATCCCCTGGAGCACACTGGCAAAAAGCGGCCATCTTCAGCTGTTCTGATCTGCAGGCTGTTGTCAGTACCAAACCTCACTGGGACAAATGGGAAAAAAAGACATAATACTCTTTTTATTGTGAGAATCCATACTACTTATACACAATTGGGCCAAAGTATTGATTGTAATACAAGCAGATGTCTTTGTGACTGTCCATCAACTCACCACAGATTGATTCATCAGTGCCCAGTTGGCAGTTGGGTATCCCATCACATTGGATAGTGTTGTTGGGGCAGGTGTCATGCCTTGCCACAGATGGGGTTTTATCATAGTCCTGACCGTTGTTGTTGTAATATTCACCATCGTACGTTGTGTATATTCTGGTTCCATAATGGACTGCAATTGGGATAGGGGATAATTCCTGGCTTAAAATGGTTTCATACATGTTTAAAGATTAATAAAATACCATGTTTATACGCTGACCAAGTATGCTACCATTGTAAGATAGAATACATGAAGCATCGGAAAAGCAGTATTTAAGGGTGTGTCTACATTTGTAGTTCGCATCCAAACAGAAAACAATCTATTAAGTTCGGTTCATTCAAATCTTGCCTTTTAAACTGCGAACCTAACGGAAAAACAAGCATTTTTTACGGAAGACGGTGCTGTTAGCCCAAATGCTAATAAGGTATAGCATTTTAGCTTCTCACATTTGACCTCTTCTCATATATTATTTAGTTGGCCGATAGTTTTGGTTTATTTTATTTTTCAACCTTGGGGAAGCTAAGTTGAAGTTTTTATGGCCTATTACTGTATCTTTTTGTTTTGGTCACAGAGCTATTAGCCATTTATGTAAATAAATTGAATAAGTGGAATATATCCACTTTTCTCAAATTCTGTTTCAAACTCTTTAATCAAATCTGTAATTCAAATCAATCTAAATTTCATCTGGAGAAAAAAAACATTATATTAGAAAAGTGGCAAAAGAAAAAAGCTCTCAGCAATGTTTTGTAGGCAGGAAAAAGCAGAACATTAATATAATCATACCTCCAAGCCAAATAGCCACTGCCAGGAGACACAGCACCAGTAAGAGTCCCCCTGTTCCTCCATAACACTTAGTATTTTTCTCACAGCAACTGTTCCGCTTTTTGCTGGGAGCTGGGTAGAGAACAAACAGAAAACAGAATCAAGAATGATGCCCACTCTTTGTCATTGAAAGAAAAATCCTTACTTACATGTTGGTTGTGTGACCTGAGGCACTACCACAGGTGGTGCATACTGGGGGATGTAACTGGGTTGGGACGGGGTATCAGGCCTGGACCCACACCATACACCACCTCTCCATGGGATTTGAGGGGAGGCTGGCTGTGCACAGAAAGTGAGGAGCATACGGAGGAGGGAGGTTATTCTGAAAAACATAAGGAAGGTAAACAAATCCAGTTATTCATGTTCCATTAGTAAACTTTTTAATATGAAGTCTTCTATTTTCTACCCCATTGTGCTTGGAAACAAAACACCAAGCCAAATTTGGTAACAACAGCGGAGAGAGTGGTAAACTGCTGCCAGGAGTAAAGGAAAGCTGTTCTTAATGCATTACTATTAATGTTACTAAGGCCATGTTTAAAATAAACAGAATAATAATCCCCAAACTTCTGAAAAGTAACAAGATTAGACTTTTCAAGTGTTCATTTTTTTTTTAATTACAGTGGCAAAAATGCTGTAAATAAATGTATAATACAGAACACTTACTGAGAATCTACTGTGGCCCAATTTTGATAATGTTTAAGTATTAGATTAAGAATTAGATTTGTTTCTGCCCCCAAAAATACATCAGGTTTGTTTTGGAAGTTTCATTCTGTATTTGGTTTAAAGATTACCTGTTTTTCGTGTGAGAAAAAGTGAAGATTTACTTGTTTGATCACATTGTGGCTAAATGAACTATCTGTCTGCCATCTGTTAAATTGCAGAGCAAGTTATGCCCTCAAACTGGTTTGAGAAAATTCTGTTTTGGTGATACATGGAAATGAAAATCTAAGTACAAATCCATAAAACACATTTTTTGTTATTGTTTTTTTTTTATTGTTAGATTAGATTTAACCCTAACCCTTCTTTTGTTTTGACTTTTATTTGAATTTTCATAAGAGTAGAGTTTTCTCACTAATATATATTTTTAATAACAGTCACCAACATAGGATACCATGACCCTTCTTCAAACAAGCAAAAAGCTCAGAAAAAATATCCATTGTCAGAAACAAAGGAATTTATCTACGCAGAAAAGTCTAAAGGTGTTTCATAAACTCTGTCATTCTATCCTGTTCTTTCCAAAAACAAAAAAACACAGGCACACTCCGCCCTGTTCACTGGAACAAAATAATGGATTTAAAATAGGCATAGTTGATCATATTTCCCACTAAAAAACACTTAGATCAGTTTTCATAGTCTGCTGTCGGCCTTTATTATGGAAAACTACTGTAAAGTAAAAAGGGGCTATATAACATCCAAAAGGTCAATCGGCATTATCATATTGAATTACAAATGGCAAAATGAATGTAATTCTTATTTATTTAGCTACACAGAACACAATAAAGCAAGGACCGGGTGCCTTATAGTATTGTTTCCCAAACAGTGGGTTGAGACCCAAAGTAAATTTTTTTGAATTTCTCTTTTAGTAATTTTAGAACTGGAAGCGTGAGTGTGACAGTTTCTGGGTATTTAATCAAACTAGCTGCTTTTGAAATTAATTAAAACAGAAGTACCAACATAACTCCAAAATAAAACCAAAAAATGAGCAAAGAAAGTAAGTTTGGGTCAAAACACATTTTTACAACAAAAAACACAGCCTTAAAGTATTGCCTTCTTCTTTGTTTAGTCAATGCTTTACCAACTCCTTTTACTGGCAATTTGAAATAGACAAACAAACATAGACTGTGATGTCTATCTGTAGAGAACAGCACACAAACTCTTCTACAGATAGAACTACAGATAAGAAAACATTCTTAAGTTCAAAAGAAGACATGGGTAAACATCGGAAAGCTCCTACAGAACATTAATCATTTACCTGGGGTGACCAAAAGCAGAAATATATTGGAGAAAAAGCGAAGCTAAGGATTTTAGAAAAAACTAATTGAAAAAGACCAGGGAGAACTCACCTGCTCATGCTTTGCCATCGGACTCAGAGCAGCACAGATTGAGGAGCACAGGTGAGAGCAGGATGGTGGAGCTCCTTTGCATCCAGAAGTTTACTTAGGTACGAATCAAAAGCTGGGGCATGCTGGTACCACCTTCACACTCTTCTATCTTCCCGCCTACTCTGCTGTGCTGCTGCTGGTCACCCGACTAAAACATGTAAGTATACCACCCCACCTTTCCTGCCCTTTCCCCATCTAACCCCTCCCCCTCCAGCTTCCATCTTCCTCTCAATTCTTTATTCTTCTCACAGAGATGGGTGTGTCTCGTGTACTAGTTTTCCACCTGTTGGACCGGTTTCATGGCAGCCAAAAGATGGTCGAGGCAAGTTTCACCGCACCATTTGGGCTCAAATGACACCAGCTGGGCTCCTTGGACCCCAGACCAACATGGCTGCCTTTAAGGATGACACAACCTTCTTTGTTCTTCAGGCTTCATTCATATCCTAAGGTCATGTGACATAAACATTACATTCTTCCACACAATAGTAGTGGTTTACACTCAACAAATTGAAGTTACATGTAGTTTATCTATATTCATAGGCAGAGGTGAGTAGAAAAGAGTTACATTTATTCAGTTACATTTACTTAAGTAACTTTTAAAAAATACTTTAAGGAGTAGTTTTACTGCACAATACGTTTTACTTTTACTTGAGTAGATTTGTAAAAAAGTAACAATACTCTTACTCAGTTACATTGGGCTACACTCGACCAGTTACTTTTTTATTACCATTTATTCTACACATTCAATGCTTTATTTTTGCCAAAAAGATGCTGGCAGTGTTTCACCGATCAGTCATAGCCCTGGGCCTGCAGTCACATGACCAACACAAACTGTGGAGGCATAGCGACACAAACTCTTTACACTCAGCAGGAACATCACAACTCATGAACAAAGCATGTTTGGCTCACACAGAGCAAAAACTACAGCTGTCCTGTTCAAACACAGAGACCGTCTGTAGGGATTGGTTTCAAAAGCTTTATGTTGTAAAAAAGTGAGATTTGGAAATTTGTGTTTTTGTTCCTTAATTTGTAAAGGTTTTATTTATTTTTACTCATTTTTTATTTTCTTAATTGAAAATACCAGAATTTGCACATGACTTTATATTCTTGTCTGATTAAATCCTTTCAGACATTACGATCAAACAGTCACTCAGTACTTAAGTAAACTTTTAACCAAATACTTTTTTACTCTTAATCAAGTAATTATTGGATGAGTATTTTGAAGTAACGCCTGTCTTACTTTAGTACAGGTTTAGGCTACTCTACCCACCTCTGTTCATAGGTCAGGTTCAATGCCTTGATATAGACCTCTGAGCTAACTTGAACATTCACTGGCCAGTTCCTCGACATTCATCCACATTTAAAGTTCCGCTTTCAGTTCACATTGCTATTTAAAATGTTGACACCTGACTTCAGAGATCTTATTTCTTATTTATTTTTTAGCAGTGACAGAAAAATCTGAATGCCATGAGTCATTTTGACGGATTACTCTGAGTGTATTGTAATTCCCCCTCTTGTCCAGTTGGTGGCGAATGTACATATTAATTAGCAATTTTCGTGACTTCTCTCGTCTTTGTCACGCTTTGTCACTCTAAGTAGTTTTGATAGTGTTAATAAAGGTGAAAAAGAGGACATGATCATTGACGGCAGTCAATGGTCATGATATAGTGGAGGATGAAGGTGGACAAACAGACAACAATGAACAGAGCAGATAGAGCTACAGAACAACCATTGAATTAAGTTAAGTTACAGTAATTTTTTATTTTATTTCTTTTGTAGTCGGAATCAAATAGTAATATTTTGTTAGTAATATAGGCTAACATGTTCTGTACCTGCACAAAATATCCTTCCACTGTCAGTGCAGAAAAACAAATTCTGCTTCGTGTTGAACATGAAGTGCCGTTTTAGTTCATCTGTTTATAAATAAAACGAAAAATCTGTCCTCTATGCTTGTCTTGAAGCCTACATTTTTAATGTGAGTGCAACTACCCAGTGCCGGAGGGGTATGCAGCATCAATTTTGCCCCAAAAAATAAAAATAAAAATGTTAGCTACGAAATGTTTGCTACCACAAAATCTAGAGCGGTCTGTAGTCCTTACCAGCCTGTATCATGAGCCATGTGTATATTAACTACCCATACACATAGCAACTGGATAGCTCAGTTGGTGAGCTTTACATTTAGTGTAGGTTCGAATCTACCTTGGGACACTATGTATATTTGTTTTCCACGTTTTTGTAATTTATTGATCATGGCATGCTGTCTTATATTTTCCAGTTTTCAGCTCAGTAACCTCAGTTTTGCATATAAGGCTATCCTTAATTTAAACCCCATTTGGCTGCTGCATTCCCAGTGTTAGCTAAGTCTGTTAACATGAATATGCCTCCAAGCACAGACGTCTCACTGTCCTACCTGTTGCTTTTCACTATCCCATGGGCGTAGGTTATGGCTGTAGTTTCATTCTGAACTGAAGCAAATACTGAAGCTGACTTATGTTCAAATAGAATTTTTCATTTAAAAGATGTGTTCACCCAACATGTCCTCAATCTGGCATTGGATTGGTCCATTAAAATCAATACAAAGCCAATTGCCTTTTGAGTTGAATAATACAATAAAATTATTTCATGACTAATATGAGTTGATAAAAAAGGTTGACAGGGTTTACCAGTGCATCATAAAAAAAATATTTATAAATCTTTGTTAATGTCACAATACAATAATACAACTTCACCATCTATTGTATAATGTATGTATATCTCCACCAGAGGGCAGCATAAACTCTTTACAAATCACTCTTGTCAGCGCAGATACTTGTATTACTCCATCTCATAAAAATCTTTGTAGACTGTCTTCATGTGTCTGATATGAATTATTATTACTATTATATGGTAATGTATATTTATCATTTCAGCTGTGGTTCTGCTGAGAAAAAAGTTCCTATAGCTGGATTATTTTTAATCATTTTTTCCTTTAAAACACAGAGTATAATACTTTTGTAGACAGAAGAGAACAAGGAATGTTAAAGTTTTATGTCAATTTTGTTTATTTAATGAATGAATGTTTTGAACTATTTAAAAAGGAGAGTGTCTCTAGTAAAGACGCTCTAAAGGGCTCCTTTTTTTTTTTGGGGGGGGGGGGGGCCGAGGGATCGGCTTTCCAGAGATGTCCACGTCGATGTGAGGAGGACGAGCCTCGTGTGCAGTGGACTCCTCTATTTTCAGTGAGGAGTGGACGCTTGAGAGCCTCCCACAGGCGCTTCTTGATCTTGCGGCCGAGCCCAAGAGAGTAAGGACGTGGGTGGCCATTTTTGTACCTTTTTTGAAATGCAAACCAAAAAAACTAAAAAAAACTTTCAATCTAAAAGCATAATCACTGTTCATGTGTTGTAAGCCTTTTAGGTTTTCCCTGATGTGTGATTAAAAAGTCTCTCTTTGAAATGGTAAATAATAAAAAGATACTTTACAGTTCAAAGAAGGACATATTTTGTTTTTGTTTTTTCATTGAATTTACTGACAAACCAATAAATTGTTTTGATGTAAAATAATTCAATCAAGCCGAATGTCGTTTTTTGTTTTTTTGTATATCTGCAACTCTAATTTCATTAAATTAGAATAATTTGATTATTATCTAATGAACTAATCTAAACAAGCATGTTTTACATTATTCTATGCTTCATGACTGTGACTTTTTGCTGGCTTCACAGTTTCAGCATGTTTAAATGCAAAGTATACTCACTTTAGGTTTTACATGAACAGGAGAGAATAAACAACTGGGGTCCAAGTGTTAAACGCTAATAAGCTCTGCTTATTAGCGTTTAACACAATCCATTACACAATCCATTACTTTAATAAGTAATGGATTTATTTATAAATTAACAGTAAAGCATTGACTATACAAAATGAAAGCATTGGTTCTAATCAGACTAAAGCCGGTTCCACACTGTACGATTTTGGCAGTCTTAGACGAAAGACGTGCAATCGTGGGATAAGTCGGCCAGCATAACTCAAAAACAATGGTCGTACTTTTTACAGTGAGGCAGGGACAAAGCTGAAAGATAGAACCAATAGACCTTACATAATTGTATTATAATAAACATGGCTTTAAAGCGTTTCATTATTTAATTTTTTTATTTAGTTTTTGGGGTGCTTGACTAACTCTTAAAACGTTCTTACAAGAAGAAGCTTTAAGAGTTTAGTATTGAAGAAAAGGTTAAAGCAAAAGCATCTAGACTGTTTTTAAGATGAAGACATTTTGTCTCTAATTCAAGAGACTTTATCAGTTCTCAGTTCAACTGGTAAGATAAGTGAACTTATATCTCCAGAAGAAGGGATTTGACCTGAAAATCAGATTTCAGGTCAAACTCCTCCCACTAGAGATATAAGCTCAGCTCTCCTATCAGTTGAATTCAGAATTGATAAAGTCTTTTGGAATTTAGAGACAAAACATCTACACCTTGAAAATTGAGTCCAGATGCTTTTCCTTTCACCTTTTCTTCAAGATGACCTGGATGACTGAGAACCATACAAGTTTAGTGTTGTTGCTCTATTCTTGTTGGTTGTTGGAGATGTGCATTATTTGCATTTGTAGTATGCACACCGCTGTGCATACTACAAACTACATTCTACACTGCACTCTCACTTTGTCCTCCATCCAAACTGGCAGCCTTTAAAAAAGGCGGGTTCACAAATCTCAGCAGCCAGACACTTTTTCACCTCCAAACGTTCCCGGGTCTTCTCATCTTTTAGAAAGGTTTTGGTTTCCTGAAGATCGTTGTTTGAAGATTTGAGACAAGCTTCACAGGAATCATCTTTCACCAATTGGATTTTTAGCTTCTCCTCCAAGTCTTCTTTCAGATTTTCAATCTTGTTTTCAAGAAGTATTTTAATTTCTTGAAGATCCTTGTTGGAAGATGTGAGAAAAGTGATCTCACCTTCACAGGCCGTATTTTTCATCGTTTGGGTTTTCAGCTGTTCCTCCAGACAGGCCATCTTGTTTTTAAGATAGATTCGACTTTCTTGAAGATTGTTGTTGAAAGATGTGAGGTCAGTGATCTTAGTTTCACAGGCCTTATTTTTCTCCAGTTGGGTTTTCAGCTGTTCCTCCAGACAGGCCATCTTGTTTTTAAGATAGATTCTAATTTCTTTAAGATCGTTGTTGGAAGATGTGAGAAATGTGATCTCAGCTTCAAAGGCCTTATTTTTCATTGTTTGGATTTTTAGCTGTTCCTCCATTTCTTTTTTTACACAGGTCATGTTGTTTTCAAGAAAGATTTGACTTTCTTGAAGATCGTTGTTGGAAGATGTGAGAAAAGTGATCTCAGCTTCACAGGCCTTATTTTTCTTCAGTTGGGTTTTCAGCTGTTCCTCCAGTTCTTTTTTTAAACAGGCCATCTTGTTTTCAAGAAAGATTTGACTTTCTTGAAGATCGTTGTTGGAAGATGTGAGGTCAGTGATCTCAGCTTCACAGGCCTTATTTTTCTCCAGTTGGGTTTTCAGCTGTTCCTCCAGATCTTTTTTGAAACAGGCCATCTTGTTTTCAAGAAAGATCTGAGTTTCTTTAAGATCGTTGTTGGAAGTTGTGAGAAAAGTGATCTCAGCTTCACAGGCCTTATTTTTCATCATTTGGATTTTTAGCTGTTCCTCCAGGTCTTCTTTCATACAGGCCATCTCTTCTTCAAGAACAATTTTAGTGTCTTGGAGATTGTCGATGGAAGAGGTGAGATAAGTAATGGACGCATGACAGGCCTCATTTTTGTCCAATTGGATTTTTAGCTTTTCCTCCAAATTCAGAATGGTGATCTTGTGCTCTTCCAGACTCTTTTGTGCCTCCTGAAGTTCACTGCTGTTGATGTGGTGGAGCATGCAGTGCTCTTGTGTGGCCTGTAGATCAAACAATAACGTCCTCAGCTGTAAATTCCACTCCTCAGTTTCTGCCAGGTTGTTTTTAAGTTGAGTAATCTCAGTATCGGAGGATGTGTAGATCCTTAGATTTTTCTTCAAATCCTTTATTGTCCTCTTCAGATCCAAATTATCCACATTGGACTGTTGTTTTTGTGACCAAAGTTCATAATTTTCTTCATTGAGGCACAATCTCCTTCCTCAGAGACTTTTTACTCTGTTGAAAATAGCGCAGTTGTTTCTGTACTTTGCAGCGTGCAATCCCAGTGTACTTACCGAGTACTTGTGGAAAAGTCTGATGACTTTCATCTCCGTGGGCTTCTGGTGCCTGTCCAGGCGCCAGCTCAGCTTCTGTTCTGTTGTTGTGAGGCAAAACCTGGGAGAAATCAGATTCTTTCTCTGACCAGGTGGTGTTCCCCTCCTCACAGGGGTATTGAGATTCATCCATGTCGTCCTGCTGGGTGAGGGTGTCCTCAAAAGGTCTGCGAGTAGTCTCCATGTGTCTTCTTCTTGTCGTGTAATTGTTAAAATGATCTATTCATTAATTGTCTTCTAAACACTGAGCTGCAGTACTCAAATGAAATTCTACAGCGGCCCATTACGTCACATGAGTTTCGAATTCAGTCTGATTCCATCACACGGCGCGTATATATATATATATATATATATATATATATATATATATGAATAGTAAAGTAGCTAAATCATTCTAGAGGCACTGGCAGTTTATTTAGCTCCGACCACGAGTGAACTAATTCGGATTTTCATTCTCTGTAATTCTGTCATACTCATATCTGAAACATTTAGAGGCTGGTGGGTCATCATAACGGTGTTCAAATTTCACCAAAGACAAGTGCGACTGAATTGTACTGGGATATTCGTTTTATTTGGCTTATATAGGCCTATAAGTGTTACCTTGAATCTGTGAACGGTCTGACTGAGGAGATTCCAGACTCAGGTCCGGCTTTAGGTGGGCTACAGGCGAACTAGGCGACCGCCACAGCTTCAGGGGGCGCCGGAAGCGTGGTGCTTTACGCAAAGACAGATAGTTGAAATGCTAATTTAAGTAGTTTGTAATTTAAACCATCCTGTGTCAGAGTCCAAACTGCGCTTATAAACTAGAGAGAGGCACGCACATACACCGTCTATGACTGCTGTAGATGGATGGAGGCTCACCGCTGTGCGCGGAGCTAAGCTTGGTTCAGAGCAGTAGCTATAAGTCAGAACCCACTGAAGCCCCTTCCTGAGGCTCACTGTCACCATAGAGCCCTTATTGGTTCTGAGCTGTAAACATTCTCTTAATAATGTTTTGGTGAGGGCTGTAACTTGCTCTGAGAATCCTTTATCCTTTTTTATCAATTGAAGTGGAATCAAAGAGGTGATTGAAGCTGTTATAATGTAGTAATCCTAATATCCTTCACAGGCACCAATAAATGTAAGTCCACTCGTATGTGTTTCTTAAAACTGGAAAAGCCACGTAGCTTTTAACTACGGGGTTATTAACGGCATTATGGTGCCATCACTTGCTCCGTAAAACCCAGAACTATTAGTTTTCATCCACATCTAGCCTTTTAGGCTACCACTTATTTACTATTAAATATTTTAAACAAAAAGCCCACAACACGCCCCACACTTTGATTCAAACAAGAAATTCTTGGATAAATAGAAAAATGTACAGTATTTATGTAGAACTTTAATTTAGAACTGAGCTGAAGACTGTTACTGTTATTTATCTGCTCAGTTGGGCACTGCTTTTGAAAAGAATATTTAACCTGAGCAGAAGTGTCAGTGATGCAGGTTTTCTAAATCACCAACTCAATCTTAATATTATTTAAAATGCATTACTAAAGATTCTAAACCCTTAGGTAGGCTACTGTAACTAGTCACATCCCTTTTTCAAAGGAGGGGCGCCAATTTATAATCTTGCCTAGAGCACCACAAAGACCACTGCTCAGACTCATGGTATTTAAAGTGTTTTAGAAGCAGCTTTCAAATGTGTTTGTTTCAAGACAGTTGCTAGTGTGAATAATTTCAACACATTCTTTAAGCCACTTCTATCACATTCAGAGGAAGTCTGTGAAACAAATGCTGCCTCCCTTTGCTCTTGAGAAAGAGATGCTTTAACAAAGTGCTTTAACAAATATTAACTGAATTTCCGATTGCAAAGAGTTGCTGAACATTTCTGGCCAATCCTAGACTAAGACTTTTAAAACGAGTGAACCTTTTGTTTGTTTTGCTTTTATTTCTAAAATAAAAATGATCAATTAACAACAAAAGTGAAATGAAGTGGAATGTCTTCGCTCTGCAGCCAAAGTATGTTTAATATACGACATCAAAATGTAGTTTCATAATGTGTGTGTGACTATTATCTATGTCAACAATAATAAATACACATCATAGATTAGGCTATGTGGGCCACTATTACGCTGTTATTTAAGACTTCACCTAAAACCTCCAAGAATAATATAAAATGATGTTTGGCTTTAGATTATTTTCATCCAGTTTCTGAACTAACTCTGATAGATTAGATTAGATTAAACTTTATTGTCTCTAAATTTGTCTTGGGCAAAGTTCTACAGTGTTGCTATAGTACAGAAAGGACAAAGACAAGGCAACAATGGAATTGTGACCACATACAACCACAATAAGAAGAAGGACAATGAAGAAAACCAATGAAAATGCATTAAAAGTTTGCATCAAATCAAGTAAAGCTAGTGAAAAGTCCAGTATTATATACGTTAGGGTGCTAATGGGCTGTGAGCCTCTGTGAATTGAGCAGTTTAATGGATCCTGGGACAAAACAGAGCCTCAGTCAGTTTGAGCTACAGTTTGGTCCTCTAAACCTTTTCACCAGAAAGAGGGTGGTCAAGGTCTGATATGATTCCTGTTGCTTTATTCATACAGAGTTCATTATTATTTTCACTGCAGTTTTCTGAACGTGAGTAGATTGTTTTTAACTGGGCAGACAAGTTGGCAAACCAGGCAGTGATTTGTTACCGGAGGATGCTCTCCAGTATGGCCACATTAAACTAAAAGTATATTTGAGCTCACACCATATGCCTCAGTCTTCTCAAGAAATACAGTCTAATAATAATAATAATAAACTTTATTTTATAAAGCGCCTTTAAAGGCAACTTCTCAAAGCGCTGTACAAAAAACAAGCAATACATAAACAAGCAATACAAAGTTCAAACAATTAAAAGTAACATCAACTATCAAATGCTAATTTAAAAAAATAGGTCTTAAGTCTACCTTTAAAAATGTCATAGCCCTGTGCTTCCCTAAGATCAGGCGGCAGAGAATTCCAAAGGACAGGAGCATAGGAAGAAAAAGCCCTGTCACCCATAGATCGTAAGCGTGTTTGAGGAACAGCCAACAAGTTGGATTGAGATGAACGCAGTCTCCGAGTTGGGGTATAGGGAGTTAACAACTCAGACAGATAATAAGGGGCCAAGCCATGCAACGCTTTATATGTCAGCATCATAATTTTAAAATCTACTCTGAATCGGACTGGGAGCCAGTGTAAAGACTCCAAGACTGGAGTGATGTGATTACAAACCCTGGTCCCAGTCAGTATCCTGGCGGCGAATTTTGAACATATTGTAGTTTTTAAGTGTGGATTTAGAGACTCCGGCTAGAAGGGCGTTACAGTAATCTATCCTAGTGATGACAAAGGAATTCATCAGCTTTTCAGCTACTGAGAAGTTTAGCATAGGACGTAGTCTCGCTATATTTCTGAGGTGAAAAAAAGATGATTTAACTGTACTCTGGACAAAAGAATCAAATGAAAGCCTGGTATCAAAAATAACTCCAAGATTCCTGACTTTAGCTTGAGTAGCCAAGACAGAGCCATCAATAGTCAAAGATAAGGAACCAGCTTTTGAAATTTGATGACGGGAACCAATTAGCATAACTTCAGTTTTACCACTGTTCAGACACAAAAAATTTGTACTCATCCATTTCTTTATCTCAGAAACACAGCCGGACAGAAAATCAACATCAAGATGTTCACCAGACTTTGAGTGTAGTCTACAGGCTGGAGTCTCGAGCAGGAGACTGTCCATGACTGTCGAGGAGAGTGTCCATGTAGATCCCAAGACATTGGTATGAGGATACTTCATACTCAGTATTGTTCACTTTGATACCAACAGGCTCATGATCAGATACATGTCTTCGGTGAAAACTAATTTATTTTGTTTTTGAGGCATTCACAACAAGATGATTTTTGTCGCACCATGTTAAGTGGTGGAAAGGTCTATGCCTTTACATAAAGAAACTCTTTAGATTGTGTTAAAGCGTCATCTTGTGGCTCCATAGAGCACTGCAGCTTTTAACAAAGTCCAAATACAGCACTGACATGTGATAAAAAGGTTTGTGCAGGGCAACACGAACAAATTACTATAAACAATAAATGATGATGGTGGAGGTCGAGTTCTCAATCTGTCTTTTATTCAATAAGAGGAAGCAGAACGGTCTCAAAGAAACCTTCAGTGAGGCACTGCCTGTTACAGTTCAGGGTTTATGATGCTCTACATTTGGACATTTATCACTAGCTACTGTAAAAGGCACAAGAGGGCTTTTTTATTCAAACAACAACACTACCATTTTGTCTGTTTTAAATAAAGTTGCTCCATTAAAAAGTAAACACACCTTCCCTAAAAATCCCTGCCCTTGGGTGAATGAGGAAATCTTATCTTGCAGGAGAAACGCTGGTAAAATAGAATGTTTGTGGAAATCCACAAGTTTGGAAGTCCACAGACTTCACTTGAAGGAGCTCATCACGTCACTAAATTATAAAATAAAACAGGCCATATCTGCCTATTTTTCTAATATTGTTGTTCTGAACAAAGAAAAATCCCAAAGTCCCACACAACATTAAGAATTGTCTACTGGATTTATTTTCTGCTTTGATACTCTGGACCATAATGTATTGATTAAGCGTCTGCAAAATGAAACAAGTTTCTCTGGATCCGTTTTAAAGTGGTTTTCCTCTTACCTGAGTGACAGATCATTTTGAGTCTTTATTAACAATATTCTCTCTGAAATGACCCCCCTGTCATATGGAGTTCCTCAGGGCTCGGTTCTAGGTCCAGTTTTTTTTTTATTGTACATACGCCCTCTTGTTGTCTTCAACTGCTCCCACTGCTTCACGAGTACCTTTGCAAACCCCTAAACTAATTCCTCCTACCCGGCCCTACACTGGGAGATTCTCTGCTGGGCGCCCTGTTAAGGTTTTATGAGCGCCCCATTGCCATATCTGTGGATATAAAGGGGATGTTCCACCAGGCCCGCCTTCTCTCTGAAGATTGCCCCTCCTCAGATTCTTGTGAGTGGCAGGTCCTTCCAGTTGGCACGGCGTGAAGCCCCTGCGGTGCCACTTATGCCACGGCATGTCACAGATCGACCTTAAGTTCTCAGTCAAAAACTGTTTTTACGTTGACAACTGCCTCCAGAGCTTGCGCACCCCAGAGGAAGCCAGGTTTCTTGTTGACCATCTCATTGCCCTCCTAGCCTCAGCAGGTTTTCAACTGCTTCAATGGACCTGCAACGATGCAAACGTCCAAAGCCACTTACCTCAAGCAGCCATATCTGAGAGTCTAGATTTGTGGCTTACACAAGACAATTTTAACCCCCCAAAATCTATCTAATCTACCCTTTGCCTCAGCTGGAACTGGGAGACGAACACCTTTGGCTACAAGCACAGTCTCATGACCTACGTGGCGGCAACCCTAAGATTCATATACATCCCAGGCATCCCAGTTAGGTTACCTGTGGCCTTATAGTACAAACCTGATTCCCAAAAAGTTGGGACACTGTACAAATTGTGAATAAAAACAGAATGTATTGATGTGGAAGTTTCAATTTTCTAAATATTATTCAGAATACAACATAGATGACATATCAAATGTTTAAACTGAGGATATTTATAATTTATGGGGAAAAATAAGTTTTAAATTGGCATCAACACATCTCAAAAAAGTTGGGATGTGTAAGCTGCCCATGCCACACGCACTCATGCAACCCCATAGCATCAGGCTTCTGAACTGAGCGCTCATAACAACTTGGGTTGTCCTTTTCCTCTTTTAGTCCAGATAAAAAAAAATAAAAAAAAAAAGATGAAGATGACATGGCGTCCCAGTTTTCCAAAAAGAACTTCAGATTTTGATTCGTCTGACCACAGAACAGTTTTCCACTTTGCCACAGTCCATTCTGTCTGGATTCATGTCTGTTAAAGTAGTCTGTCTGTTTTTGTTTGTGATGTTATTGGTTCTTTGACTATCCACTCAGCTGTCCCATAGATTGACACCATCTCCTTTTCCCTCTTTCTTTATTTTTTTTTTTGTTTTATCCATCTTTTAAAGACAACTGTGTGCATACTGTGACAACTAACACATAACGTTACCTGCTCGCTCAGCGAGCTCACGGCGCCCCCGCCGGCCACGCCCACTCGTGATATTATATTAATTCTATTTATGGAATCTAATGAGGGCGTCTATTGAAGCCTGTTAGTCCTATAAAATGTTACTGAAATGATTTAGAAACACACAACAGCAGCTAAGCTACATTTAGGAAATACAAAAAACTAAATAAATAAAAAGTTTTTTTTTTTTTGTACCATCGCTTTGGCGCCCCTATGCGCCGCATATGTTGCATATGGGGGGCGGCAGTAGCTCAGTGGTAGAGCGGCCGTCCTTCAATCGGAAGGTAGTAGGATCGATTCCCGCTCGCCCCACAGTTCATACTGTCGTTGTGTCCTTGGGCAAGACACTTAACCCACCTTGCCTCCAGTGACTGTAACACTGGTAATGTAATGTAAGTCGCTTTGGATAAAAGCGTCTGCTAAATGAATAAATGTAAATGCATACCCCCTTTTTGCGCCACTGGTAACGAAAGGTTAATGTAAGTATTAAAGTATGAAAATTTAAAATAATAATTGTAGGAGTCGGTATTGGTGTGTGTGTGTGTGTGCGCGTGTGTGCCTGTGTGTGTGCACGTGTGTGCGTGCGTGCGTGTGTGTGTGTGTGTGTGTAGAGAGAGAGAGGCGGGGAGTCACGTGGGCATAGGTTTAAAAAAGGCGCACTTACTTGTGACAGGAAACAGGAGAGATAATTTTTGTTGACCGCTACTGCTCCGTTTAATTTTTTGGGGTTTTATACCACAATGTTCAGTTTATAAATGGTCCATCTATTTCATTTTGTGCACCGAATAGTATTTGCTGTGATAGCTGAGTGTTGTTCTTAATACACCACCTTAAACGCATCCTGGATCCAGCGTCTCTGTTCAAAATTAGGTCGTTTAAATAGCGCGTCGCAAATCTATGTACAGGACCCATTTCAAACTCTCATCGGCTATAGGACCCAAAGGAAGCCGCAACAATAATAGATTATTAATTTTACTGTCCCTCAAAATGATGGAGTGAGAAAGTCTGCCTGACATTCATATTCTGTACACATTACCATTCTGTCATTTTAATTGAATGCTTTTACCTTGTCCACCACTAGAGAGCAATACAGCACTCATTTAGGACCTTCACTGATTTTTTTTTTTTTTGAAGGCCTTCTGTATAATACCCAATTATAATCAGCTGTTCACTTGCATGATAGAAACCAAAAGTGACAGGAACTTAGTGGTTTAACGCCATTAAGGATGGGCCAAAGCCTTGCAGAGTCATGTACAACACATTTGCCACATTCATGCCGCAGTAAGAATTTTTTCACTTAGCAATAGGCTAAACTTAACACATTATGATAGTTCAAATGGAATTACCATAGATTAAGAATGGTATGGTCCGCCCCATGAATAAGATATGACAATCCTTTCTAAGTAAGTACTATGAGTAGTTTAACTTTAACCCCCACCATGTTTCTTTCAAATGCTGCTGATGAGTAAACAACCTAATGTTATGATGTTTGATCAGGTGACAGATGCAGATGATATATTTCACCATACTGTTTTAAAGACCAAGGTTCTTAAAACTGAAAAAGACATCTCTAGACCCTGTTACTGCCATTCTTATCTTATAAGTAATGTATTGAGTCTGTTGTTTTTTTGGTCTATTTTTGGCAGTGGTTCCCATAAAACATGTTTATCTCAATCTGATACTTTATAAGAATAAAATTATCAGCTTATCCCTTAGTCTTGTCACCTTAAGAAAGTAAAAGGGAAATTCTGCACAACTTCCGTTTTTATGATAACAAGCCCCCATGGCCGTTTTATAATACGTCACCGAGACTGACTGTGTGGAAAGGGGAAAAAGTAAAAAAAAAAAAGAGGAAGAGAAACTGAGGCTGGAGCGAGCAAACATCAAGAAACGTCACTGACAGGAAACGCATCATTTGAGAGGGAGGGGAATACAACAGGAAAGCTGGGCAGAACTATGTAAATAATATCATTAGACGAGAAAACAGAGAATGAACAACTGCCCTTATGTCAAAGGATTAATACTGAGAGGATATTTCAAATAGTAACTCGGATCTAAGCGTGAATAAGAGATACTATGGTTTATTTTTGGATCATAAAGTATCATCACTAACTGCATCACTAAAGCCATTCAAACAAAAGAAGATGGACTTGTTCAAACTGCCCATTCTGGTGTTCCTGGCTGCCTGTATTAACTGTATTTCAGGTAGTAATTTTTATTCTTTCTTTAATTTGAACTGCTTTTATTTCACATTTCGATTTAAAGCTGTACTTTTCAGGATGTGACCCACTGAGAACTTGTTGCAACTGCACTAAGACAAGAGACTTGTCTTGACAGGTCTGACAGCTGGGTGTGCCCTGTTTATGCAAGAAGGGCTATTGTTTCTTGTTAAAATGCCTTTAATACAAATTTATTTTAATTTAGAGGCATTTTGAGGTATTTTATAGTGAAAAAAGTACTTGCTTAAAATTTTAATTTATTAATAATTTTAAGTGGATATGAATTTAACTTTGGAATGAGTGAAAAAGTTGCAATAACCTAAATCTGAAATGCTGTAAGTGATCAGCAATATCACATTGTAACTTTTCCTGCCATTGTAAAAATTTTCCTCAGGACTGAAGTTGCCACAGCCACAGGACATGCGGGTGTATATTATGGACGGCGAGGTGATTGTATATTGGAATCAAACTGTTGATGCGCCTTCTGACATCCAATATAATGTAGAATTTGGAAAGTAAGTTTTACTTCTATACAACAGAAAGTCATCAGATTCAATTCAGTATTTAAACCATTATTTCCTTTGCTGCTGTCTAATCTAAGATACTCTGAAAAGTACACCTTGGTTGGGAGATGCAAAAACATCACAAAGACCATCTGCAATTTAAGCTACCTCATACAAGATTATAGTCTTGCCTACAAGGTCAGAGTCCAGTCAGTGGCAGGGAATTTCTCCTCTGAGTGGACAACAAAAAAGAAAATCCTCCCAAATTCAGGTAAGCTCAATAAGAAAATCCACGGGACTGCTTGGACCTTGTCTATAGGCTGGTTAAAATATATTATTTGTTCTTGCAGGTGACCTGGGGTCCCCCTCATTTACACTGTGGGCTACATCTACCACTCTGTCTGTGCATGTTCACCAAAAACCTATTCTGAGAAATATCTTTCCATTTGGGATTACCTATACTATCTATCTTGAGGAAAAAGCGCAAAATAAGGTAAAAAACACATTGATAAATACATAGACAGCTGCTGCATCTTAGACGAGTCTTAGCGACATTATTTATTGTCCCTATAGATTACAACTGCATACCTCAAAGATGACAGCTTGGACCACCAGAGGACTAAGACTTTTAGTTCTCTGCGCTGGGGTAAAGAATACTGTATCACCATTAAAGTGCAGGGTGATGGAGGTCTAGCCAGCAGCCTGTCACCTCAACAGTGTCTTGTGTTACCAGAGCAAGGTAAGAAAACATGCTTTTATCATTATACACATCCAATAACAAATATGGATTTGGCTGAATCTGAAGGGTTATACTTGCTTTTATCTTTACAGAATATAGTTATATAATTGCTGTCTCGTTCCTGTCCGTTCTGACAACAGTTGCTATTATGGCCACATGTATCATGTTTTACGTGAAACGCCCTGTAAAAACACCCGGCGCACTGGTGAGTACAGGGCAAAACAGAAAATTTGAATCTTGAATATAATTAAGACATTGGACATTGTTAATAACTCTCTGGCTACTGCAACATATCAATTTTGTATTCTGTTCTCTACTCTCTTTTCAGAAATCCCCTGCTAGTGGCTGGCTCCCACTCATCGTTGGAGAGGCTACTATGGAAGTTGTTACAGACAAGGGTTGGTTCCTGTCCAGTGTGGGAGGAGAAATGAAACAGGGTGTTTCCAAAGCTCTTCCCACAACTTATGTCACAGATGAAAAAAGTGGCGAGGAGGACAGGAGGTCAAGTACAAACAGCAGGGTCAGCCTGAAGTCCACCCCAGATGCAAACAACAACAGAAAAAGGGATCAGACGAGACAAGACGACAGTGGATGTGGGAGTATAGGGGAGCAAGACAGTATTTGTAGCAGTTACCCGGTTCAGGAGGAGGGAAGTGACACCCCCAGCACTCAGAAGATGGCTGACAGTGGGGTGGGATTCGGCTGTCACCTCAACTCCATTGTACTAAATCTGGAAGAACAAGATGGTGGACGGGATAGTCCCTTATCTGACCTCAATCATGTGCATAATAATGAGGGCGACTTTAAAGAGCCTTCAGAATTAGAACTAGTCAGTGTGGTCACAGGGTACAGAGCTAACGCTTCATTATGTACATGTTCTGGAGGGACTCAGTGTGTTTGGTGCCATAATCAAGGCAACTACAAGGGACAATACAAAGGACTACTTCAAACCAAATCTAATGTTGTGGACTCATACAGGAAAAAGACAGGTTATTCCACAAATGCACAAAGGGACCTTGTGATAATGGACCCCATTGAAACATGTCCTAATTTGACTTTTGTACAACTGGGGATGGCTTTTCCTATGATGACAGCTTTGTCATCACTGCCTCAAATGGAGGTGCAGGACTTTAATATGAACGCTGTGTCACTGTCTCTGTGTGATGTTGAGTTGAATTGTGATTGATGCCTAGTGGTATGCAGCAGTACACAATTACAATGAGAAATACAGTATCAGTAGGTTGTCCCATGTTAATCTACATGAAAATAAGAAGGGTTGGCTAGTGTTGGGAGACCAGAGAAAGCAGCAGGTTGAACGGAAACTGAGGTGAGACCACAGAGAAGGTCTCTGCTTGTCAGTGGTTTATTCTCTGCGGGGTCATGTAAAAGACCTTGTTCAAACTTGTACCTCTGGTATATTTATGACTGACTGCACGCCGGAAGTGAAACTGCAGTGAAGAGCCATGTAGAGAAACAGTCTTATGGTTAGTTGCTTTTGAACATATTGACATTGTTCTTTGCTTCACGCCTTACAGTATATGTTGACAACCAACACTGACAGTTTCTCATACTATTTTTACTATCTATACATTGTTGTTTACTTGTTACTTGTGACTGACCATAGAATGTGTGAAACCTTAAAGGTGTGTTATTTATATGATATATTCCATACATACTGTGTGTGGAGGCAACAATAGAGAAACACACATGAAAGTGCAAGAAATCCCTGAAATAACAAACAGAAAATTTTTGAAGCCATTACACATTTCTCAATATACATGGGAACCCCATATGCAAATATTCAGCAAAAGCCCACGTGCTGGTTTCATGCAAAGAAACAGCACTTCCTCTATAAGACTTCCTCTCAGTTTCAAAAAGTCCTAACGCATTTACAAAAAAAAAAAAGTCATCATAGAATCTCAACACTAAACCAAAGCAAATGTTTAAAAATACCTTTGTTCTGGGAAAGTGAGACAATCTGGCTATTAATAAAAGCATAAAAAAAACTTTGAAGATTCTTTTGTGAGGGTGAAAAGATTCCCAAATAATTTCACATTTGTGTGAGACAATATCTATAAGGCAATGGAGTTAATTTAAAATGGAAACTGCAGTTCACAAAACAACATTGCTGTCATCAACATGTTGATATTCCTTACTAAAAGCAAAAAGATCAAATAAAACACCTCAAATGATATATAGTACATTTATTTCTCTTTCTGAAAGAGAATCAGATTATTAAAAATGTACAAACAATTTACAAACATAAAAGTGGTATCCAAAATGGTAAAAGCCCACGGCCATTTCTTCATTTACAATAACATATATACCAGGAAATCAAAGTGTGCAAAACATGCAGTGTGTAGGAAGGTGGCATATAACACTTAAAGGTTTGTTATGGTGTTACCCACAATCAAATGCCATCGAGTTGTTATTTTACAATGCTGCTAACAGAAAAGGGAGGCGGAGACTTCTTTATGCCTACTTTTCTGTAAAGAGATCAGACAGGTTACTTAACTTTAACTAAAGCATAGGATGTATAGAAAGGATAATTGATAAAGATAATAAACTTACGTTAGCACTTTGTCTTTCAGTGATGGCTCTAGGAGAAATAAAGATATGTATTATGGTCAATACTGAAAACTGCATTTCTGAAGCTGTTTTAATTTTGTAAAATAAAGCAAATGTCAGGTCATTTGTTTATATACTGTATGTGATGGCCCTGTTTCAGGAAGCAAGTTTAGTATAAACTAAGAGTGTGTTAACTCTGAACACAGGCACACTATGAGTCTTTTACAGAGGGAGTTAATCTGAACTCTGGTTCAGTTAGTGTAAGTGAACTTTGAACAATACTCATTCTAAACATAGAATTTACATTTACATCCATTTCCTGGAAAATGCAAGAATAGGCTCACCAATATAAATGTAGGTAAATAAAATGTAACTAAATATATTTTTATTTTTTTTATTTTAAACATGAATACTGGCTCGTCAGAGTTATAGCTTTACTCTTATCTAAATTATATCCTCCGTTTGATTACGTTTGCCATTGTGAGTTGTCTTTTCTTGGCTCAGTTATGAAATCCCTCAGATAAATTTACAGAGAATCGATTTTGAGATGGCTGAATTAACATCAGAAACAGGCAACTCTGACTTGGCCTGGTCAGAGCATAGTACCTCTGAGTGTGTTCAACCTGCTTTGTGAAACAGGGCCATTATATGTGTTTCAAAAGGTTTCAGAATTCAGACCAGACGAATAAATTAATGCAAGGAGGATCCTTATTTCAAATTTCTATTTATCTGTTAACCCCAAAATAAGCACACAGTCCACTTACTCTTTTTCTTGAAGCAATTCTTACACTTGATAGAGCTGAAATACTTTTTACACTTATTCTTGCAGCAGAACTGGACAAATCCAATGGTGAAAAGAACAATCAGGATGCCAAAACCCACTAGAATACCCACTGCTGTGGAGTTTGCACTGCTTCCTGCAAATGCAAACACAAAGAGGTCATTGAACATTATACAGATTTCCATACTGTAGTGTTCCAAAATCAATAAACAAACAACTTTTTACTCCTGTATTGTCCAGGGAATTGCTAACATAATTTATTATATTCTGCATGTGTCTAATCATAATGAGTCCTGTTTATTAAAGCACAAATTAATTTTTGTCACTATCTGTGTTGAACAAAAGTCAATCAAGGAATACAACTAACGCATGTTGACGGGGTTTTATCATCAGCAGTAAGCAGTAATCTCAATGCTTTAAAAGTGGTAAATAACACATAAAGACAATTCAAACTACAGACCAAAAACAGTGATCCCTTTATGTTGAAGGCAAACAAAGAGACTTTTCTTACCATTGTTTCCCATGGCTGACCAGGACAGTGTTATGACCCGGAGTCCTTTCCTTGTCTACTTGTCCGTTTTTCTATTTCAAATACTGCGTTAATTTGACATGAACCTGAAGAAACAAAACAGAATGCTGTCAGCGTTTCCTCCTTTGCTTACGTCTGTCTCTGCATGTCCCCATACCAGTCATTCTTAAAAACCGGTCTATCATCTTTGCTTCACTTCTGTGCCTTTTCCCTGCATTCATTAGCACATGCTAAGATTTGTAGTTCTCAGTCAGCCATTTCACATTCACAGTGGGGTACTGTGATACTGGACAACACAAACACTTTTAAAATGAATGCTTTTTGATTGGCTCTGCTTCCTGAAAACTGGGACAGCCTTGGCTTTTCCTTAAACTCTGGGCTATTGTGTTCTTTCAGATTTCTCATAACCCTCTGGTGTCACACCTTCATGACGTCTAAGGTGGTGGACTCCTATTGGACGGCTCACTCGTTTCCCGTCACTTCATGGCTTAGTATGGCTGATTGATTTTCTCATGTAGAGGGATTAAGTGTATTTAAATATACAAGTTAAAAGTAAAAGATTTCACTACTTTGCATTTGATTGCCATGGTGAATCCTTAATTCTTGGCTCCATTAATAATGTATCTTTTCCATCAGCCAAACTCAGAGAGGACAGACTCAGAGGATTTTTTTTTTATACTTTGGGTCACTGAGGAGCAGTAAAGACAGAGAGTGAAAAGGGGCTTCAGGGCTAGGTTCTTTTACATACCTTGCTTTCAAACCATGGCAGACCATGCTCTATTCAAGATTAGGCCTCATAAGAACGATGTAATGATTACCATTGAGTTAAAAGCTGTTCTAAAATCACAAGAGTGCAGCAGAGAGGCCTCTTTCTGTAACAAACAGATTCTGCAGAAAGCCAATACAATTCATACTTCATCTGGACTTGTTCTAAAATGTGAATTCTCTTTGTTGCCTTCAGGACATCGCTATGTTTTACCAGATTGTAAAACAAACGGTCTTCAAAAACATTTCTCCCAACAGCTATTCGTCTTTTAAATTCTCGGGTAGTCTTTTTTTAAAGGAGCTTTTATTTGTCTTTTTATTAGATATCCAAGACTTTATTATATTCAAGTATTAATTCTACTCATCAATGTTTCTCTTTAAAGTTCTAAGGCACACTTTAGTCTAATTTTTTTATCCTACTTATAATTATTTCTCCTAATTGTGCTATTGTGTCTATTTGTTGTCATTGTCATAGTAATTGTATATTATATATTATGCTCTCACCTTTGCTCCAGTTTATTTGCTTATCCACATACAAGTATGACTTAATGTCTTTAGCTGTATTGGTGCCAGGCTAATCCAAACAAGACAAAGACACTACTTTGCACTACATCTAATCACTGTTCAGGGACACTCTGTCCTGTACACTTAGTGACATATACACATATACATATAAACTTATTCACATCTATAACTGACACGACAGCTCATTACACGTCAATCTACGACCCTGGAGCTGAGAGGTGGGCATAATGTACACCTATAAAAGCATGTGTTGTAAACATGTTAAGCAAATCACCCTGTACCATTGTTGCATGTGTCTGATTTGTTTCATTCTTGCAAGAATTAAACCGGTCTTCCATTTCTAAATTTACCATGTACGGTCTTTGTTGTCTCGTTTGTGATCCAAACCCAATAATTATTTTAACAGTCAGTCTGTTTGTTGTCTTACTGTTGCTGCTCAAATTTTAGTTTAGTTTATTATTTATTTGACAGGGACCATGTGCAAACAAATTAATCTAACAAAAGAAAAGATGCTTTGCACCAGATTTAGCTGAAGCTAATTTCCATCTGCAGTCCCTGGGCAGATACAATAAAATGTATGCATCAAACATCAATACATGAAAAAGTCATTGATTTTCTAGTTTAGTTTTTGTGAAATACATTGCCACTGTTTTATTTAAATTTAGTGTAAGGGAAGCAGAGGTGAGCCAATCTGCAATGTTGTTCATGACCTTGGTTAATCTTTTAGCCACACTTGTAGCATCATTTCCATGCACATAAATAACAGTTTCGTCTGTATACATTTGAACATCTACCTCGCCACACACTGAAGGGAGTTAATATTGAGTGTAAACAGCAGAGGCCCAAGAACAGAACCCTGAGGAACTCCTATGTCACAAGCTTTTGATGTAGACAGCTTACTGTTGACTCACACGCACTGCACACGATCGCTAAGATAGGATTTGATCCACTGCAGTGCACTGCTCATCTTCTCAAGCAGCACTGCGTGGTGGACCGTGTCAAAAGCCTTACGAAGGTCCAAAAACACAGTGCCCACGACCCCTCCCATGCCAATTTAGCTTTTACCACTTCAATAATAAATAAATAAAATAGCAGCATGCAGTTTCAGTACAATGATTTTTCTAAAGCCAAATTGCATTGGATGCAGCAGATTATTATTGTTAAGGTGTTCTAATAGGTTGCTAATAGTATGCTAATAGGTTTATAATTGCATACTTCATTTTTGTTGACAGTTTTGAAAACTGGCTTGACAACTGCATTTTTAAAAGCAGCGGGAACATGTCCTTTACTTTTGGAGTTTGTTAATGATTCTAAATTTTTATTTACTTTAAATTCATTGGTCGTTTTGAGCTTCATAACATTTGGATTATTTTCAAACGTTGGGCCAGATGCTTGATGATAGGTGCAATTGGGATGTTTACAAAGTTCTTTCACTGATTCTATAAAATAATTGTTAAAATAATTTGCAACTATTGGGGGATCGTGTTCCAGATTTTTGTTATATTAATTTCCATTTTCTGGTATTGAAGGGGTTTTTGTCCAGTAATTTTTTCAATGGCTTGCCAAAGTTTTTTAGTATTACCTTTTGCTTGTTCAATTAAATGTATATAAAAGTTTGCTTTGGTCCTTCTTAACAGCATTGTAACCTTATTTCTAAGCTCCTTATATAAAAGTCGATCGGTGAAGTGGCCCATTTTCAAGGACATTTTAAGTGCTGCATCTCTTGTCTTCATTTGATTCCATAAATTTTATTCTTTAAATGTGAGTATTTGGATAGGAGTTTATGGAATGTTTTTAAAAATCATTACTTGCTGAGTTTTTTATGTTATTTGATTCCATTTAATTTTTTTGTATTTCATTATGAAACAGTTTCATATCTTTTTTGGAAATATACGAGGCCTTAGAAAGGTTGTCTGAATCTGAATCTGAAGGTGTATTGTTATGTTATGTCATCTGTTCTTAGAGGTGATGGCTTTCCTTCTTAAGCTGTAAGCGTGATTCACATTTATCACCAGCCAAACTGCAAAAAAAAAAAAAGAAGCCACATGTTGTGATAATGATCTTAAAGTGACAAACAAGGACAGTAGTTTGCATGGGTTTTTCTGTGTTTCCACAAAGAAGGGAACAAGAGAACACTGAAAAGGAAAAAGATGTTTGCTGATTTGAATCACAATTTCATCACAAATTCATTTGGTATTTTAAAAAGTATGTTGGGAAAACAGTGCCTTACCATGTCACTTGTGATATTCATTTCAATTTCTGTAAAATCAAGCACCTAGGCTGGGGAAGAAAGACAATACATTTCCAGGGGGGGTTAGTGTTAGGGTGCCAAAACGTAGCACAGAGATGAGAGGTGTCACTGATCCTTTAATGGTGATAAGGGTTATAATGGCCTGTCAGCACTCTGTGTAAAGTGATATCGTCAGCCTGTGTGACATGAATGTTTGGACGCTGTGGATACCAGGCACTGTTGCGACACCGGTAGCATATTTCATGCTTCTCAGCATCACGTAGATACATTTCCATCCTGTAAGTCCATCCTGAAGCATTGCCGGTCAGGTGCAGTGGGCGGCTGGCAGATGACACAATGAAGCATATGTATCTTTCCCTGAAGTTAGACCTACCAGAGGGAAAAAAAAACAGTTTAGAGAGTGGAAAACATTATGATAGTGATAGAGAAAATAAGCAAGTCTGACTGCTGAAGGCTTTTCTTTAAAATAAATACTGACTTTTAGACAAAAAAAACATGATCTTTTAGCCTTTTGTCTTTATATAATATATATATATATATATATATATATATATAATATATATATATATATATATATATAATATATATATATATATATACATATATATATATATATATATATAAAACTACAGTCTAATAACGAACACATAATATTAGCAATGTCCTAAGCTAACCTGACAATAGAAAGGGTAAATATAGTGTATTTGTATAGTCAACCTTCAAAGATGTTAATTATTAACCAGTTGGGATTTCTAGTAAATCCCAAGCCGGACTTCCTTCTTTACTTCTTCACTTCTTTACTAAGTCACAAGATCAGATTTCAAAAAATATACACTTGAATGGACAAAAGAGGGATGCCTGGAATTGTGTGGAGAGGGGGGAGGGGGTGAAAGATTTCAATGGTTAAATAAGGGGAGCTGTCACTGCTGTGCACTGCATGTGTGTGTGTTTGTGCGTGGAGAGGGAGTGAGCAAGCCTGAGCGATAAACAGTCAGTGCTGGAAGTTAAACCAGAGACGTGGACAAAGGCAACGTAAAGGGTGTTCCCTTGTGATAGCATTAAAAAGGATGCATTGCAAACACTTTTAAATGAAAAGCTCAACTAGAGGCACAGGAATACATTATTCTACAATCAAATGCTGCAGCTGTTGAGAAACTGAGAGCGGCTACACAGGTGAGGACTCTTTGTGTAAGTTTTGTTTTAGCTACATTTAATTTAAATGATTGTGTTGTCTTAAAACTTCAATTTTGTGTTACTAAATATAATCACCCATGTCATTTAATACATTAAAATAATGATCATGGTCCTTATCAACAATATGTGTTGGTCAGACTTTATACTACTTAATTGTTGTCAGTCATTAACAGAACTTTGAAACTAAAAATCTTAAAACTAAAAAACTGGGGGTAAACTATAAGTTAATCTACAGCACAGTGTATATGTGGATTAAATAAAGGCTATGGTCCATTGTGTTATTGGTCGCTACATACATTTTAAAGATCCGTACTAAAAGACATGATGTGTTGTCCAAAGTTTATGCATGTGTTATATCACTTAATTCCTGTCAATCTTTAACAGAATTCCTTATTTCTGATAAGAAATGGAGGACAATAAGTAAGGAATTGAAACTAATTGTTGGTACCTTTCTTATGTTTAAATTTCTAAATAAAAGCCACGGCTTGTAGTTAAACTGTAACCAAGAGTTAATACATAACACAAAGACAAAAGGCTGGTCAGTCATTTTCTTTACATAATGTATCGTGTTAAAAAACGTAAAAGTGTGACTTGAATCAAGTATTTCTTCTTAAAAGTAAATTACCAAATTTGGAAAGCTACACAAGCAGACTGTCAGAGGCAAAAAAAACGAATTAATACATTTCTTAATTTATGTCTGTTTTTTTTTTTAGTTAAATCCCTAATATATATATATATATATATATATATATATATATATATATATATATATATATATAATATAATGTTCACTGCATTTAATATTTCAGGTCAAATGACACGGCTCTTTCCAATAATCACTCTTCTTTTTCTCCACTCATCCTTGGAAGTTTGTATTTTCTTTTTTTGGCACACAACAAGTGTCCATGCTCAGTGGCCCACAACATAAACAGTTGGTTAATTTGAAGAAACGCTGACCTGCTGACCTCTGTGCTCAGTGAACAGATTTGTTTTGACTCCTGGGATAAAACGTGCTACTGCATCGGTCACTATGAGGTGAAACATTATGCATGAAGTGCTAAATGCTGTGGTCTAATTCAGTTTTGGATATGTCCACCCCAACACAAAATGGTTTGTTACTTTCCTGGTCTGCTAATACAACTTAGTCTAAAACCATGCGACTTACTCTTTGTCAAAGCAATCTCAAACACACCTCAGCCTCAGGGAAATATTACTCCACACATAAGAAGAAGATGGTGTCGCAGTACACATTATGTTGCCAGGTTACTATTTATGTAGCTATGTTTTTGCATGCATTTGTGTCTGCTGACGTTGAGTATGTAAGTTCAAAACACATTTGACAGTCAAAGGTTAGGAGCATACAGTAGATGTAAGTTATGTTAATTTTGGAGTGCTAGGGTGTGTATAAAGGGGTGGAGCCAAAGTGAAGCATCTGCACAGGTAGCTCAGAGAGGTGGGGCTTAGGTGTCAAGTTACCTGGAATACTTTGTTTTGTTTTGTCACAGAAATCAGTTGGCTCTGAACGTGCCAAACACCGGAGCAGAAGGCGAAACAAATTAATTTGGGTACACTTATGGGTAATTGATTTTAATAGTTAGAAAAAGAAGGCTTTGCGAAACAAACCCAACGCTGGGTGTTGTAGGTGAAACCAGAAGAGCAGTACATTGAGGGGAACACAAAGAAGGATAACTCGTTTCTCAATTTCAAGCAGTGAGGTTTAGTGTCTTACGAGGTGCTAACAAGTTTGACCAAAAGGACAACTACATCATGTGGGTGAGTAAACTGTAAATGGGTAAACTTTATAGGGAATGGCAATACACTACACACACAAAGATTTGAGGTTGAGGAACTTGTTTGAATATCATGAAGTCAGCACAATAACATGTTTGTCACCAGTGCTCGTGTATTTCCATTGATGATGTTTTACATATAGATGTAATCTGATGACAGAATGTAGGAAGTGTAAAAGAGTAGTTGCAGTGTGTTAGGGGCAGCATATGGAGCAGGTTTAGCTCTTCTTGTACAGGAAGAACCCAACCTGGGTTTTTTAACACTTAAAGAAATTGGTCTGATTATAAGAAAACAAACATGTTGACTTTCATGGATAACCAAATGAACATTTGTGGACTCTTCCTGTACAAGTTGCAAATCTTTAGTGAATTATGAAATCTCCAATTTCTCTGAACATGTAAACGAAGTGGCCTGATCTAGATGTCAGTCAGTTTTGGGTTAGACATAAGATGCGATAAAATCAACAAAGCTGATAAGCACACAAGGGATAACCCTATTTGAACAAAAGGCTCACAATGGCAAGGGCTTTATCTGTTGTGGTAGTCTTTAGATGGCCCAGTTATGCTGAGACTGTATTACTTGTTTATCTGGCTGTGATCATTAAGGCTGAAACTAACTTAGACCTGTTGAAATAAGATGAATCATCATACTTCTATCATCAGCTACCTAGGTTTATGGAAAGTATAGGAAATATTCACAGAACCAGAATCAGACTCATAACACTGTTGTTGACAAAGGTAAACTTGTGTCTTGGGCTATAAGCATTTGTGAAATTCCAATCAGACTACTGTTCCCCTATACTCATTTTCAATAAGTAAACAATGGCAATGTCCTGTTTTTGTTTTTGCTCTGCTACACTCATACTGCCAACATTAAAGAGTTCTATGTAGCCTATGTCATGACATTTTGGTGACGCTTCCGTTTTCAAGTAAATTAAATGTAGAGGCTGTTCAAATAAGGGAAGTCATTGGTGGTCTATTGCAGAAGTGAGGATTAGAGAAAAGAGTTAAACAGTATGAAAACTAAGCAGATCCTAATTTCGATTCGAGGTCAAAGGTGTATCCTCAGCGGGGAGTTCACTTAAACTGGTAAATACCCTTATATAGGTCATTCAAGTCAGTTATTATTAGTGTCATATCTAAATAAATAACAATAAACCCAGATGAGTCACATCTGCTGGTGGATAAAAAGCAGTCAACATTATTCAAGAGCGTTTGCCAAATCCAAAATAGAGATACTGTGACATTACATATACTAGATGAACTTCTGTACAGTAGTCTGTTATGACTACATGAGGCAGGCCGGGTGCCTTAGCGAGTTTACACAAATTCTTTTTAATATGAGGTGACTATTTTCCTAGAGCAAGCAGACCCAGTTGACCCAGATGTTTTCCTAATTTTATGGTTTGAAACAAACTAAAACATTTACTTCAGAAAATTAAACAAGGGTCCAAAACTTGTCACTGGGCCAAAGCACACAACTTGATCACTGTGTAATTACTATAGTAGTACTGTGTAAGTACTGTAGGCAAACAAACCCCTATAGACAGAGGTTTGTGTGCTTACTATAGTCTATTTTAGACCTATAGCCTACTATCTTCTACAAAATTGTAAAAGTCAAAAGAGTTGGGTTAAGTTAAAAGTCTGTGAAAAAAACGTCCTTATAACTCAACAGAAAGCAGCTGAAGACAGTGAGACATTGATCAACCTGAGTCCAAATATTGTCCGAGACTGATTTAACAAAGATTAATGGTATTTTTAGGTAGAAAGCAAGATTTAGGCTAAGATTTTCTCCAAAGTACTCACTTACTTTACTTTACTGAGCTAGGAAACATTATGTGACCACACTGTACACGAAGGATTAAGTTTGTGGTCAAACCACACAACAGGACTAACCTGAAAGTAAGTACTTGGTTATTTGTGGTGTTGGCATTATGCAGCTTCCAGGAGATATCAACATTTACAGGGAGTGTCTAAACCCCCACATAATACTATACTATAATATGAACCTATATTTAGACCTTTGTATTGATTTTATATAGCGCTTTTCCACCTTGTAGGCACTCAAACCGCTTGCCAACTCAAAGCGGTGCCAACCTATATTTAAACAAAAATGCACTTAAAAAAATAGGGTAACTAACACAGATAATTACAGAATCAAAACTCTAAAGACTGAAATGCTTGTTGTGCTTTGGTTCACTTTTTCTTACTGTCATCTTGTCAGACACCTGTTCAGCTGCCAGAGGAAAGCACTAGACCGCTGAATCAAGGAAACGAACCAGGTAATCCAATTGAAATATCAATCAAAAGTCTAAAGTTGAACAAATTATATACAGCTGTACTTTTTGCTGAAATCTAATAATGCACTTCCATCTTCATGTTGTATATTTACAGTGTATGAATTTCTTAATTTGTGTCTAGTGATCCCTAGGCCAGGCCGTCACAGAAGGCCCATGACAGCCCCAAAGACCCAGACAGTCAAGGTGACTAACTGGAAGAAGGTGCTGCTCACCATTCTGGCAGTTGTTGTGCTGCTTGCTTTATTAGCCACTGCAGCATACTTCGGTAAGCCACTGAGGCCACTAAACTAGTTTGACAAGTATGAAGAATATTGTTACCCACAGTATGTTGAACAATTCCATGTTATTTAATCCTTTACCATTCACTTAATGCCGCTCCTTTCTCACCAAAGTTAAGGTGCTGATCGACAGCAAATACTTTTTTTGCAAGAAATCTGTGAAGTTCATCCCAATTGAACAAGCCTGCGATGGGAAAAATGACTGTACAGGAGGAGAGGATGAAATTACTTGTGTGTCAACATTTACAGTCAACACTACGTTTCCAGGTGAAACAAACACGGGGCTCTTCCAGTCTTAGTCATCATGGTGACTAAACAAAACTTACCTGTCTTTGTCTTGTATTGTTCTCAGTGCGGCTGATGTCAGATAGGAATATCCTGCAGGTATACAGCTCAGATGGATGGAGGAGTATGTGTAGCGATGACTGGACTGCAGAATACACACAAATAGCATGTAAACAACTCGGATACTCAAAGTGAGTAGGTTTTTTCTAACATAGATGTGAGGTGGCAATTTGTAGCAACTTATATTCACCCTCATGCTTGTTTTTTTGTGTGTGACAGTAAACCACAGAGCAGTAGTGTCCCTGTGGACAATCTAATACCCCTGTTAAAAACTGGACCATTCACAGCTGTCAGGCCTGGACCACCTGTTCTTCAGGCTACAGTTAAGCCGGTAAGAATAAAAGAAAAAAAAAAAGAACTTGCTGTAGTGTAACTATCTGTATTTACTTCATGTCTCCTGGGTATTCGTCAAGCCTTTAAAAATAGGATGAAAACGAAAATGCTGTCACGGTTCATGCAGAGCTAACACACTGTTGATTTAGAAATGAGTGTGATAAAAAGCCCAGCCAAGTTTAGATTTCAAACCAAACAACTTTCTGTTCCTGAAAAGCAGAAAACTCCACAGTGTTGGTTTCTTCTTTGTCTAATTCCCCTATGAAAGTGACCAGATAGCTGCAATATCAAAGGTTACACCCCAACTAGTTGTGTATTTGATCAACTGTGTACCTACTAAATGTTTAATCAGTGTCTTTGTCCATCAACAGCAGTGTGTGCAGAACTGGCTCTGTGGTCTCGCTGTCATGTTCAGGTAAATAACCCAAAAGCACAAAAAATAAGGCCCTGGGAAAGATGACATTGTGATGTTCAAGTGTAGCCAGTTTCACAATGACAAGCCGATACATGTCCAAAGAAAGCAGCTGTTAGAAGCAGCCTAATTAACCATTTACTGTTTAGACTACCTCTCACAGAGTATTCAACTAATCTATTTAAATATGTTTTCCAGACTGTGGCCAGGTGGGCTCTCAGGACCGTATTGTTGGGGGTACAGATGCTTTGATTGAACACTATCCATGGCAGGTCAGCCTGCAGCAGGGTGGACAGCACACATGTGGAGGGACACTAGTGGCCCCTCAATGGGTAGTCACAGCCGCCCACTGTTTTGCTGGGTCAGTATGTAGGCTATTTCCAAGAAACGGTATTATTCATCTGTAAAATCCCCTATTTAACACAAAAAAATGACAAATTTTATGCTGTTTTGCCATTACAGGGGTAAAAAGGAACTCAGTCGCTGGAGAGTGGTGTCAGGCGACACTTATCTGGTCTTATTAGGAGGTTCTTACGTGGACAGGGTCTTTGTGAACGGAGAATACAATGCAGCTCGCAATGACTATGACATTGCGCTCATAAGGCTCTACAGCCCCATTACAGTTGGAGGTAGGAATATTAAACATACTCAAAAATTAAGTCAATAAAACTAAATATTAAAAAAATGTAAGAAAGTTGGTTTGTACTTGCTGATTGGACCCTAAGCTAAGATTACAACAAGACATTAAAAAGTCAACTGTAATTTTGTAACTTTACCCATACTGCCATCTAGTAGCAGTTATACGTAACAGCACTCTTTTAATGTTTCAAGAATCTACATGCAAAATATATAAGTCTAGTTTCAAAGACCAGACGTTTGCTAAATACTTACACGTATAACCTTGACATATTGGCCATTTTTCAGAAACCCGCAGGCCAGCTTGTCTACCACCAAAAGCTTTTGGCCTTGTCAATAACGACATACTGACTGTGACAGGCTGGGGATACCTAAAGGAAAATGGTAAATTTGTCATTAGCATTAATTCACACCTTCTTAACAATGTTTTGTTTTCTGCTATTATGTTGCAGCTATCACTCAAATTCTGCACTTCTGTTTTCCTTCAGGAAAAGTTTCTTCTACTCTCCAGCAGGCCAGCATCCCTTTAATAGACCGGGCCACATGTTCCAGGCCCAGTGTTTACGGGGCTTCCATAACTGAAAGGATGATGTGTGCTGGTTATCTGAAAGGTGGAGTTGATGCTTGCCAGGTAAGAAACTGTTTGTGTTACTGACTGTGTGTTTGATGAAATGCTGCCAAAGTCAGGCTAAATGTGTTTGTTCTTTATTATCAGGGGGACAGTGGGGGTCCTTTGGTGTACCTCTCCAACGCTAAGTGGTATCTGGCTGGGGTGGTGAGTTGGGGTGTTGGCTGTGCCAGGGAGGGAATGCCAGGTGTCTACTGCAACGTGGAAGAGATGGTGAATTGGATCAACACAGTCATTCAGGTAAAGCTAAAAGTGCATTTTGAAATACTGTATATTCAAACAGAAATCAGGAAGTTGAGACAAAACGTATTATGGAAACTTGTGTTGTATAATGTTGCTGGTACACCAATGTACTGTGTGAATAAATCCCTAATCAGTTTTTCATCATCTTTTCTAGAATAACCCCTGATTTCCTCAAGTTGTCCAATTGCAATAAGTACCCACTGCTAAAATCCCAGATGACAATGAAAAAGATGTTTAGTGGACTTGGATTGGATGACACAAGAATGTTTTTTGTGTTTTTTTGTTTTTACATCAAAACAGATGAACTGATAAACACTACCCTGTGTTAATGATACTGTACATATTTATGCACACATTTCCTTCAGTTTGTTTTCAGTGTTATATGATATGGTATGTTACCAACATACTATCTCAGGGGACAGATTTGGTTGTGTTTCTGATCGCCAAAGGCTAGTCTTGTAAAATCAGATAATTTGGTCTCTCAACAAGATTTTAAAATCATCACATAATCATAAATTCCCAATCCTTGCACTGTATCACTGCATTGATATTTGATACATAGCAACAGAGCTCCATGCCTATCACGTCTCATGATGTACGGTTATAATAAACTGGAATATAGGTTGTCACTTTTTCAGAGATGATGCCAAATCCAAGTATGCATTATGGTGCTATATCTGTTTCTATAAAATGATTGCCGTTAAGGCACCTTAAATCACAGATTTATTTACCTGAGCACTTTAGGTGGGTTACTTGACTTTACTGTTGTTCTGGAGTTTTTCTTAATATGCACTGAGGTTTCAAGCTAAATGTATATACTATACTGTATATTCATAATGCTTACACCACGACAATTGAGATATTTTGTTTCAGAACATTACGTTAACAAAAGCCAATCACTGATATGCACTGAGCATTTATGTCAAAAAATATCAGAGGTAAATTCAGGGAAAGGTTAATTATTTTCTAGCACAAATAAAATTGAAATGTACATTACAAAATGTCCATAAACAGAATGTGTCAGTTTACAGATCATGAAGTGTGAAGGTGACCATTTGTAAATACTAAAATAAATTTATGAATAAATAAATAAATGAATGTTTCTTGACTGATTCATTACACCCACTACACTGCCCTCTGATTCATATATGCTCTACATGTTCCCTTTGGTTTAATTTAGTGTAGAAAATAGCCAATATATAATACTTGGTTTTAAATCTAAATTAAGAACAAAAAAGACAAATAACAGAAGTTGACATAAAACTTTTTTATTTTATATCTGAATTTTTTTTACTGCAGTGGCAAACAGAACGTGATTAAAGAGTAATTTGTACAGTATCTAGTTATATTAGCTGATTTAAATAGCCTAACCTACTCATTAAAGAACTCACTAAATAAGCCAAAGAACATAAACATAAAGCGCTTATGTTTTTCTTTTTCCCCGATGAGTTGTTGATGCTTTAAAAGGATTATCCTACAAGAGACGGAAACAAGAAGTTTTTTTATGTAGTAAAAACATCAGTTCATCTTACACAAATATTGAAATTTTAGTCATGTACAACAGGTTACAATGTCTGTGCAAGAATTGTGAGGTGTGTTAGAGATGTGATTATATCTTACATCATCATCATCACTGTCATCAAAGAAAACTCCTTTTGATGATTGGCTCTGGCTCTGGCTGCTGTACCTAGCAAATGATGACGCTGTTCTGAAATATAAAAAAAGACAAAATGTTTTATTAATTTCAAATGCCAGTAGCAGCAGTATACTGCTCAAGTCAAGTTACTTTGAAGTGGGTCGCGTAGCTTTTGTCACAGTTGTATCTTCATCTGAATCTTCTATGCTAATCTAGAGATTGATGAAGGGGAGATTATCAGAAAAGGAAGCACATTTGTGTGTGTGTTTGTCTGTATGTATTACTTCATCTACTGCAAAGGAAGAGCCACGCCCAGTTCGTGACGATTGCTGTGATGGAGCTTGAAATGCTATAAAAAAAAGAAATACAGCAGGGTGTGAATAATGCCTACGATACAATGGGAAAATAAGATTTTAACTTTTTTTTGTACTTAAAATTTTTAAGTACAAAAAAAATCAAAAGGGGGAAGATATAAGCTGTTTATATTGTTTGTCACATACAGCAATGCAATTTGTACCTTGCATAATACTTCTGCTTTGAGTAGTGGAGGATGATTTTTGGCCACGGCCACGACTGGCTGGCTTTGGTTCAGAGGCAGTTGAACCTGAAAGGATAAAGAATCTCTTCAGATTATACACTGCATATTGCATTTTAAAAGTCAATGCCTATGCACCTAACCGCAACTGGCTTTCTGACATAGATGACGAACCTCTCCCTCTTCCACGGCCACCTCTTCCCCTGCCTCCTCCACGGCCTCGGCCTTTTGTTTGTGTTGGGAATGGGTTTGAACCTTCATCAGAGTCCATAGTAACATCAGCTCCAAATATATCTAGATCAGCAGGTTCTTCCCCACGTTCCAACCGGTGAGCTTTAGCTCTGTTCATTGCCTGTTGGACAAATCAGGATCAGGAGCAGCATTAGCTTTAGGTATCTAATCAAATAAGAGTTATTTATGGATAAAAAATGTTTGCTTAAAAAAAAATACACAGCTCTCTAAAACAGATAAAGCATAGGTAACTTCTTACATCTAAAACTTTAGATATGAAAGCTTAGTACTAAATATTACAGAACAAAACTTACTTCTTTAATGTCATTCTCTTCCTCTGTAGTGTTCTTTTTGGAGTCTCTAAAATTCTTAATCTGGAAATATAAAATTAAACAACTTATATCACAATAAAATGTTGTTTTTTCCCCAACTTAATCTATCCCATTTCTTACATACAGTATAGAACAGGGGTCAGCAACCATCCTGTGGGACAATTCTGGCCTGCAGTCAATAATTTCTGGCTCGCCAGATAATTTTGAAAATTGATGGATTACATTATAGAACCAAAGATAACATCCAGTCAAAGCTAAAGCCTATCTCAACCAAGAAATGCCTAACAGCGCCAGACTTTACCCCACACGTACTTTGAATCTAAATGACCCACAGTGGCCCGCCATCTACTGACTTTGAAAAAATTGTCCCGCAGCCAGTCAGAGTTGCCAACCCATAGAGCAAGCATCACCTCTGCATCAATTTCCTGTTCTGTAGAAACGCCTCTGGACTGCAGGTGGTGCTGTGTTTTCTCAAGCTGATAAGAAATTAACTCCTCAATGGCATCTTTTTCATCTTTGTCTACAAATT
Source organism: Perccottus glenii (assembly GCA_024416835.2). Taxonomy (NCBI): domain Eukaryota; kingdom Metazoa; phylum Chordata; class Actinopteri; order Gobiiformes; family Odontobutidae; genus Perccottus; species Perccottus glenii. Next base: position 18,262,119 of record CM044550.2, read on the forward strand.
CTTGTATTGCCTTCCCCATGCCCTGCTCAGTCAGCAGAGAGAGCTGTACTGTCTATAAAAAAAAAAAGAAATTAAATTATAGGCCTAAATTGTTCTCAGTGATAAACCTTAAGATTCTGAATGTGTGAACACCTGTTCAGTTGCCTCAAAATATTTTTTAACCAGGTCTTCCACTCTAAGCCCTTCAACTGCTGTACCTTTAACCAGTCTGCTGTAGTCAACATTAATCTCATCTAAAATAAATGATAAAGATTATTAGATAAAAACCATTACATTAAAATGTTGTTATTTGATTTTGTTATGAAGTGTGAGTCATACCTTTAATGTCCTCCTTCTGCTCACGCCGCCTGAGAAAGTGAATAATGTCTTTTGGATTTGCTACACGATCTACAAACTTTTGACTGAAACGAGAAGTGTTAAATGGTTCAAATCCTCCACTGTAATCCACCTGAAAAAAGAAATTGTGAAAATTTATTACTTTAGTAGAAGACAGTAAATGTGTTGACTGGATACAGCTGGAAAAGTCTTACCCTGATGCGAATCAGAGGTTTCTCTGGGGTCTGTGGACTACCTAACCTTTCTCTCTCTGCTTCCTCCAGCATCTCATTGACCTATAACATGAAAACAAACAATGATGAACCATAACTACTTATAGACAAGTTAAAACAGAATGTAAAATCTATTACTTTAGCGTAGCAGAAGTCCTCCACTTTTTTTGTGACATGGGGCGTATCAGGTGTGAAGAGGTCTTGGTAGTCAGACAAAACCACATCTTGGGTGAAGAACTGACGCACTGTTTTTAAGGGTATCTTCTGCAGGTTCATCTTACGACCCTTGACACGGAGCAGCCCTATGTGCCTGAAAAGGTATATTCATTTAAATGCAATAACACAATAAAATCCACTTGACATTATTGTGTGCAGGTATGTGTAATAGTACTTTTTGGTAGCTTCTCCTGGAGAGAGAGAGGTTGCTACAGAGCTACCAGGCTGTGTCACATAGAAAAGCTGCTGTTCATTCCTGCTTGGTGTTATCAAACACTCGTGCTCATGACCCCACACAACTAGGTCGATGAAGTCATCAAGGAACTGCTCAGGAATATAGTTAGTAGGCCCATGCTTACTCCTTGAAGAAAAAGCAAAGAACAAACAAATGTGTGATTGAATCCTATGCAATTCCATAAATTTTACCTTAAAGCATTTAACACTATGCAACTGTATCAGAACTCAAAATGGTTTGCTACCGCTCAATAAATATTAGACATATTTACATTGTTATGTAAAATTGTGTTGACTTTTGACAACAAATGTGTACTCATGGGATGACTGTGTGCCCCACCACTCAAAGTTAGTACCAGTAAGTCAGCAGCCCAGAGCCACTTGTCATTAGAAAATGAATAAATTATTATTTCAATGAAGTAAAAAATTCCATTAACTTTTTAATGTAGGAAAACACACACACACCTGTTTTGGTGTATGGTGAAGAGGTTAAACCACTCATCCTGGTCTTCTTTGGGCCGAAGCATTGTTACCTGGTTGTTGACAAACATTCTGTACAGGCGCTCGTCTGGGATGGAACCTGCACAGTGCACACGCACACACAAACCTTTATGATTATGCCATCTTTAACACAAGGTATAGTGTACAAAATAAGTTTTAACACACTTTCTTACCAAGACCATATAAGGCTAGTTTGGTCCTCCCTTTATGCATGAGGATGGGGCTCATTTCTATCTTTTCCACTGATTGAGAATGACCAAAGTGATTTACAAGACCTGAAGCACTTAGTAGATCCAATGCACACAAACCTTCGGCCTTAAAAAAAATCAAATAAATTAACATGTATTGTAAAGAATGTAGCCAGATGTAAACCCAGCATCAAAGTCTGTCTGATTTACAACTCACCCCGGTTGGGTCATCATGATTACCATGAATGCTGAACACAGGAATTGAGATGTTCAGATTTTCATCCTGATAGTTAACCCAGGGAAACCTTAAAATACAATCAGATACAACAGATACATCTGTACAACAGACAACAAATACAGCACAAATAGGCATATATAATAATATTCATATAAACTGACTGTGTGGTGTTAAAGTTCACAGTCTGGTCACTGAGAATGTTGAATTGAATTGGCGTGTCTCCCATGCAGTACTTTCTCAGCATAGTGATGCAAGAATGAAGACATCGACGAGATGGCTTGTTCTCATGGAACAAATCACCACCCAGCAGGATGAAGTCTACCTACCAGAAATAAAGCAAATACAAATGGCATCGCATGCACAAAAACATGAACTGTCTATTCTATCACTCACTCCAACTCACATCTTTACAAAATGTACCTGATTTTTCTTGGCACATTCCAAGATCTCGTTCAGTGTGTTGTAAGAGTCATGTCCACGAATTGCATCCTTCTCAAGATAACCAAGGTGGACATCTGTAGAAATGAGGATCTTGAAGGTATCCTCATCATCCCTATAAAAACAGATTTCAATTTACAGACATTGCTTATGCTTGAGTTCATTTATGTATCAGACATTTAACGATACAATCGACCTACAACAAAAACAAACTTACAAGGTGTTCTCTGAGGACATGACGAGGCGATCTGTACAGCAACTATATTTGACTGTAAAGTAAAATTAAGTAATAAATTATAAAAAATATTAAACAGAATGTTATACAGATATAAGCTGCAGTCTCAGTGGGTTTACAAAATGTATTTATACTAACGCTAGCTATAACTATCTGCTCATTACTCTTTAGTAAAGTATTTATTATCACGTGGAATGAGTAAACCCGCGAGGCAAGTTAGCTTTCATATAAGCTACTAACGGACGGAGGACATGGCTAGGCTTGTGTTGATATGGTAAACTACTGCATATTGTATAAAACCTAAAACATAAGTACGCTATATTGCTTACTCTCATACCTCCTCTAAAACCCCGTAGCCATGCTGAACAGAAGTCGCAATAAAAGTCCCGGGGCGGGAAGTCTTGAAAACTGTTTTCCGTGTCTGGGAGTTGTAGTCTAATTCGGAGTATTTCGGTTTCAAGCGAGTCCAGGCTTCGCGTTTAACAACTACATTTCCGCCACCGTAGCAGTGTAAACTTGATTTGTACACATTGGAAACCCGACGTCGTATTTTGTTAAAGTCAGAGCGGTGCTTAACCCCTTACGGACCAGCGTGTGACATACATCGATCCCACCCTTCAGAAAACTAGATTCAGTGGTTCAGCTAATGGTTTATTTTTGTAGTACAAACCTTAGATAGCGCCAATACGTAGCGTTTACCTTGCCTTTTAGCTGAAATTAAAATGCACAAAAGTTGTTTTAACAATTGTTAATCTCGCAATAGTGGAGTTTGCGTGTTTTACTCCAAGTTTTTCTGTGAATTTGTCTTGGCTGTAATGGACCATCCTCCAGCAAAAACATGCGCGACTGATGCTGTGCGAGAAAAGGTAATTTCACTAATCTTGAATGACTCTAAATATGAAATCAGTGTAAATTTTTTGTTAGTTTTTTTGTGCATGCAAGCCTATAAAGAAACTACTCAGCAGCTGTTGGTACAACTCAGTAACTGTTAATGTTGTTGTTGTAAATCGATGTTGTTGATGATGATCGATACTTGGTTAGGTCTCATTTTTGCTACTGTTTGTGGTTCTTTTTCAGGACCCATGCCCACAAAAAGCAACATGTGGACTAGTATGTAACAGTCTGTCTCTGCCGTCTTATAAAGAATATCCCATTCATCGCCCTTTTATCAGCACACTAGAGCATCAGTCTCTCCCAACACAGACATTAAGGTCATCGTCACCTTGTAAGGCATTTCCAGAGACAAACAGTGCAGGTAAATTCCATTTAAATCAAATAATTTGTGGCTGTGTTTATCTTTCACTCATAAAGTTTCTATACTCATTTGCTGGTGTTGCATAGCTCCATGGTTACTGCAAGTGTAACATGATGCCCTACTACTTGAATGTATTGGTTCCACTGACATCTATGTATTCTTTAACACTATCTTCTTAAATTACCCTTGAACCCTGCTTTTTCTTCATTCATCCATTGAGTCACGTCATGCTGTGACTGTGTGTCCATATGTATCTTTCTTTGTTTTTTGTTGTGATCTTCTCTCATTACAAAACTTGTGCTTGTGTAGCAATTCTGTCTGCCTTAAGAAACCTCCAAGAGAAGATCAGGAAGTTGGAAATGGAAAAAGGGCATACAGGGATCGGTATGCATGATACAGGTAGAAATGTGTTAGGCATTTCTCCACAAAGTGATCCAGTCACAAAGACACTTGATCACAATCACATGGACAACAAAAGTAAAGAAAGGGACAATCCAAACTGCAACCAGGGTGTGTTTAAATTTTTTAATATTTTTTTTTAATTTATGATGATGCATTTATTTTATTTTTTACCTATTCTCAATCTTTATGCAGTGTTGATCACCCACCTGGCTGCTGCAGAGTCTCGTTGTCTGAAGCTGGAGCGACAACTGGATCACATGAGAAAGATGCTACGCACTGCCAAGACAGATAAAATAAACCTCTTCAAACAGCAGGTTAGCATTATATTACTGTGTCATATGATCAATCAAGCAACCTTTTTCTATATAGCACTTTACAACAAAGATCTAAAGCTGACCAAAGTGCTTTAGATCTTTAAAAATTACAATAAATAATACACAACAATGCTGATGAAAAATAGAATACAAATACTGAGTCATAAATGCATTAAATCAGAAACTGTTCACAAAGAAAAAGTGTCAAAAACCATTCTGAATAAATGAGTCTTTAGATTAGATATTAACAGAGGTCAGTGGTGCTACATTACTTTATGGGAAGGTTATTCTAGAGTCTGAGACCCACTACTGAATACTGATGCAGAAACTAATTGTTTTTATTATTTGCTTTTAGATGGCAGTGGACACGGCCAGGTCAGCTGACCAGCATTCTGACACCCGTTCTGTGCTTGTCCATTTAGAGAAGCTGAATCATTTGGAGCAGGAATATCTCAGGCTGACACACACACAGAATAACGCTGAGGTACACAGAGACTTTTTAATATTTATTCATTTATTTAATTTATTGTGAAAGTTAATAGTTAAAAAATAATTTTCATATAAAACGTCCAGGTAAAGATCCATGAGCTGGAATTGAAATTGCAAGAGGAGGAGCACCAGAGAAAGCTGGTTGAGGATAAGGCTAATCTGGTAAACATCCTTGCACCTGGTAATATTTAACAATCTTACTGCAAATATTGATATTAAAATTAAATTAGATTGATGGTCAGCTCCAGGCAGGTTTGGAGACAAACAGGATTTTGTTGCGGTCAGTGTCACCTCGTCTTTCAACTAGACAGTTCAAAGACAAGGGGTCCAGTTCAAAGGTACAGGTTACATTATGGGCATTTAATTTTGAAATCCCTTTTTTTTTTTTTAGTCAATTTTGGGGATTCAATTTTAGTTGCTCTGTATATTACAGAAATCTTCACCGCTGTGGTCATCCTCCACAGAGCCTCATTATAAGCTGAGCCTCAGAGACGTACCTTTTGTTGCTGGAACGGTAAAGTAAACAACAAAAAAACATGTGATATTGCTATATTAGGTTGTTCAGTTATTCTTAACATTCTTACATAATATTTAGTCAGTGGGATGCAGCCACTCTGTCCGAGCAAATGTCCAGTCGGTTTTGTCTCTTCTGAAGCGTCACCAGCCACAACTCTGCAACAGCCGTGTCCTCTCAAGCAAGCCAAACAACTTAGAGACAGGTAGCCAAAGCCATTCTAGTTCCTCCTCTTCATCCTTGTCAAATGAGGAAGAACTGTCGGAGCTATTGCACGCATTACAAGAGGAGCTTCGACTCATGAGCTTGTAAGTATACGTAGTTACATCTCAGGTTAATTAGGGGTAAAACATTTATCCAAATAAATAATAAAACATACTTGTGCATTGTGTTACAGGGAGCAGGATGAACTAATGAGGCAAGTGGAATGGAGTATTTCTGAACAAGAAAGAAAAGACCTTCAGAAGGAGCAGGAGATGCTGCTTCTCAAAATGGAGAGAAAAGGAGAGCAGATTAGTAAACTTTACAAGCATAAAGCACAGGTAATCCAAAATTGATACAATAGTGTAAATGCTTAAATAATGTATAATTTCAAAAATATGTCCCAATATTATGTATCATAACTTTCTTTTTTTTAGATGAAGAATTTCTTTAAAGAAGCAAATGCAAGGAGAGATCAAAATAATGAGGAGAGAGTAACTGCAAAGATATCTAGCAAAGGTCATTCCACTGGTGCAGTCAAGCTTAGACCAGGAGAAAGAAGTAAGAGAAACCTCATGCTGCTGAAGGACATGAGAGCTCTACAGAGCTCACTATGGACATGAACTGCCTATTAAGTAAATATATTTAAAATGAACTTGTTTTTAACCAGGGTCTCTTTTAGTGAACCAATCAAGATGGGTCACTAACAAACTAGTAGTACCTTCATAGAATTTTACTGAAGCTTTACTGTTTTTAACCAGTAGAGGGCACTGGAGAGTGATAGACTATAAAATACTCAAAGCAATGTTTTTCAAGCACAGATATGAAAAATGGGTCCAGCAAATAAAAAAAATAAAAGAGTCAAGGAATGGTTTATATCATAGATAAAAATAAATCCTTTGATAATTCATCTTTCCTGCATATTAGCACTTTGGATACATTATTTGGCTTTCAAATCATTTTTGTTGAACAAATTTGTACTTTTTGAGAATAATCACTGGTATTTTTATTGTTTTTCTGCTAAATAAATTATTGATGTGAATACATTCTATGCTGTGAAGGGTTGTTTTTAAGTTACAATATGATGAGCAAGTTATTTAAATTGCTAATACTCATTTTTGGCCCTTTATTCACTCAATGATAAAACATTAAAAGTGATGGATCAAGAGTAAAGTTGCAAAGTTTAGGTCAGTCTGTCCATTTGTAGTATCAGAGTTTGAAAAACCTTTCATTTCATCTTTAAAAAATGATACTTAACAATAGTTAGGACACGTCTTTTGTAAATGTAGACAAAATGAACAATCTCAAACTATGTTATCCTCTTAAACATATTGAGTGACAAGGACAGCCTTTACTGTCACTGAACACTGTTTTATTATTTCAGAAAGTTACTACATTTTGTAACTGTGAATAGAAAAATACACTCTTTATTTAACCACATGTGCCCTCTCGACTAAGCAGTCCAGCTCGAAATGTGAAAAGGAATGAATAAATCATGGCTGTGAGGTTGCACAAGGCCTGGGAGCGTAAATGGGCCATCAGCTGTATGTGTAACGACACCCCAGGTTTAAAGTGAGTCCAGACATGTGATCCTCGCTGCAGAGGCCCTTGTGTCTCAGCATTGGTGACATAGCCTCTATTGCTTTAGATGAAAACAACACCTGTAACCAGAGTCCTCTGTTTGTGTGGTCAGGTGTGATCAAATCGATCTATTGGCTAACTCAGCTGGAGCCCAATCTACACTGACCTAAATGAGGAGGCATGTGTGCATTTAGTTGCCCATGGTCATGTCCGTAGGTTTTAACACTCTTCATGAATCTGTTTCACTGATAGACTCTGCTTCATTGATTCTGGTCTCCTCCTGGTGTTTTGGCAAAACTGGTCGGTTGGTGTAAATGTCATCCACAGGTAGGAGGAATGTGACAGTCTTTACTTTGGCCCTAAAAGCAAAGAAACAAATCTCAAATCAAAGGAATCTGTATGCATTACAAAAACACAACAGATAGAGTCATTAATAATGTCCGCTGCTGTGTACCTGTTTTTATGAACATAATCCTGTAAGGAGTGTCTGTTGTTTGCTTTGGCCACTTCCACTCTGGGGGCATTTCCAAAGATGCTATTTCCATTCTGGAGCTCTTCTTGTAGCCGCCCCCATCCAGAGTCACTCCTCCTCACCCTGTCCACTTTGCCCTCTCTCATGGACAAAGCAGACAGACTGGAACTTATGGAGTACCTCCGCACAGTCATCACAGTGCTCTCTGAAAAAAAAAAAAGAGTTATTTTGCTTAACACGAATAGTAGTAGCACCACCACAGACATTTCATTTTGTGCATATTTACATTGTGTCATGACTGTATAGGCTAGGTTAGGCTATGCCAGGTTTAATTAAAGGTTTAAGCTGTCAACAAACAAACACACATCCTCCTTAATCCACCTCAACCCTCTCAAATAATGTGTGTAATATGCCTAAATAATCTGTCCTCTGGATGCACTTCACTATCTGCATCTGTTGAAATGTAGCTACAGGGATGTTTTGGGGTGTGTGCAGATTTCAGCCAATCACAGCTCACAGAGAACTAAAACACACTACTTTAGCAAAGTGCCTAAGTTAATTCAGTGGCTTGGGGCCGCGGTTTTCCTCCTTACCTTTGTACGGTCCTTCAAGAACAGGTGCTGACACGTTTCTCCTCAGATTCACGTAGGGGTTCTCCTCCATTCCCGCCGTAGACGCCGCACCTGTCTGACCCACGCTAGCCCAGTGGGACCGCTGGCTGTAGTCTCCTCGCAGTTCTCCGTTCTCTGCCTCCAGCTTCTTGATCTCCTCTCGCATCTCCATGACGACGTGCGCCAGGCTGCGGGTGCTCTCCATGACGCCGCTGCTGCGCTGCCAGTACCACGGCTTCCCAAACACCAGCGGGATGTCCCGGTGTTGATGCGGTTTTAACATCTTTGCTCCTTTTGTCTTCCCGCTCGTGTGTCTTTCTCAGTTGTATGTATGTCTCAATCTCAGTCCAGATCTGGTTCTGGACAGATTATGTCGCCTTTCACCACTTATACAGCTGAAAGAGCTCCGGTGATCATCGAGCACTACACACAGCATGTTTTATTCATCAGCCCCGGAGTACAGTTTCAGGAAAACTAGGCGGGGGTCGGAAATGAAATGTGCACTGCGCCAGAGCGCGGGTGGTGTGTTACCTTGTGAACCTGCACATGTCGTCTGAAACAGCCGAGAGTTGGACAGCTTCTTGATAATATGCCAAATCAAACTTCAAGATAATCTGCGGAAACTGAGACAGAGTGGTGTCCTCTCAAAGTTTGTGTGGGAAGAGCAGTTCGAGCTGAGCCGTGTTAAATTTAATGTGTCAACAAAGTTAGGTTATGTATGGGCTACAGTACTATAATGCAGATAAGGAAGATCATTAAAGCTTCATACAGTAAGGCCATAACTCTTTCAAAATGCAAGATAAATAGTCTGAAGGCTAGTATTTGCTTATTTAACCAAACTGGTATTATCTTACTATGTTCTGAATGTTGCTGGGTTGGCCCATAGGCCCTGCTAAGATGCAATATGCAGCAGTCCTCTAAGAAGCTGTCACAAGAGTAAATTACTGGTTTGGTGGAAGAGGGTTTAATTGGTCAGTGGCTGCAGCAGACCACACATTGTGATCGATTCAGAAAATACCAGGCAGACACCTGTGGCCGTGCTTGACCTATACCAAGATGATGAGACTAAAAGATTCAATCAAATGTTTATGTTGTTCATGTTTATGAGCACAGACAGTTTGTTTGTAGTCACAACTAAATTAACCATGAACATGTCAAAGTCTGCCACTGTTAAGGAGAGAAACCCAATCATCCACTGCTTTTTGGATCACAGACTGAAGGGATATGCTGGAGGGCATGGAGAGATGTAAGGTAAGTTTCACACCTGAGTGTAGAGAGAGGGAACATAGACATAGGCTTAGGGTCATGCTGAGACAAAGCTGTTCAGGACACCAGAGCTCTGCATGTGGTTATTTACCCCCAGCTGTTATGTTCAGGGCCACTTGACATGTGCTCAGTCCTTGTCCTAGATCCTTCAATAAGTAAACAACCACTCGGCATGGGTTGTAATTACACAACTATTGGAAAATTCTGACACCTGATACAGCATTTCACTTTCAGAGAAGCTTCAGCTCAGATGTGTCTTCTACTAAACACTTTTTAATGTATTTCATCAAGCTTTAAATACATGTTCAGATTCCTCACAACAACTCTTCCTCTAAATAGTCATACATTAGATTTTCTTATTTATTTGACCTTTATTTAACCAGGAAGGTCCACCTAAGGTTGTAAATCTCTTTTGGGGAGTCCTGGCCCCATTGCTAATGTATTATTTGGTGCTAGTAGAAACCAGAGTAAAGGAAAGCTTTAGACATTAACAATTTTTTTTATTTAAATGTTATACATAAAACTTGAGTTTTGTTCTTTTTTAAATTCAGCTAAACAAATATTTATATATTGTTTGTTTTTATAAAAATGAAACACTTTAAATATTAATATTTCTTATTTACAATTCAAAACAGTACATGAAATAATAACAGTAACAATGCAATTTCAGTCGTAAAAATGTTACAAAACATTTCCAATTTTAAAAGTGGCAAGCTGAGAGTTTCTGAATGTTAGCGAGGATACAAAGTGGCAACATGGGGCTGCTCTACATTCAAACAGGAACTAGAAGTGCGTTCAACTATTTAGATCCTCTGTTACAACAATTTATATCTGTCTCCTTTCAAGAGCTCTTTTGGGAAGGTAAAAATGATTAATGATCAAGATCAATACAGTATATTTTTATATAGCTGAACGCACCTCAAGCTCAGTAAGGGCACTGATCTCTAAAGGGACAAGGTTTTGGAGAGAAGGCGTGTTGTTTCAATGTGTGGCTCATGTGGATAAAGTATGGTTTGTTTTTAATATTGTGAAGGTGTGTGTATGTAGGCTGATTTATTAGTTGGCAGAAAAGGGAAAGCCATATTACACAATGAACCTTGTCTATAAATTTAAAACAATAGTAGCAAACGCTTCCAACAGTCTGGCTTATACTGTAGATAGTCTAGTTCAACGACAGGACTACAAACTACCACAAGCACGGTCTACACACTTCTTTCCTTTGTTTTCTCACAGTTTCACCAGAAAATTACAGTCAGAAATATGCTCCAAGACTCATACTGGCACTTCAAAAGCATTAAGGGTAATAATTGGTCCTTGGCATTATAAATGTGTTGGGTCTATTGGCCTTTCAGTAGGCGCTGTGGCGTTCCGTTCCTGGCTGCTTTGTTTGAGGAATCTGGATAAAAGTAAAAAAGCTGCTGTTAGAGAAATAATCTAATGAATCCCTTTGGAAAGTCTTCAAAATGAAAATAAGCAGCAGGGTGGTCGGTATAGTTTAGCTGGAAATGTTACAGTGAGATGACATACCAGTCTTAGAAAGAGTGGACAGAGAGCTGTTAGAGAGAGGTGCTGTTGGAGACAAGACTAGGTTTTTGCAGCTGAAAAGATAATGACAGAAAAGACAAAAGATCATGTTGGAAAAGATGAAAACAAAAGCTCTCTCAAATAAAATGTCTGGAGATGATACGTGTAAAAATATGATGAAAGCAATGATGAGAAGCAACAGATGAAAAATAAAATAAAAACATTTGAGTGAAGCCTCTTAAATCTAATGTTGGTGATGTAAGTCATAGAGAGACCTGTTCATTCATGATGCCAGACAGTTCGTTAAGCATGTCCCGATAGTGAGTCCTCATCTCCTCTTGATACTCCAGTTGGTCCTCTTTGATCAGGCGTTCATTCACATCCAAAGCCTGACCGCATGCCTCTGCAAACTGCCTACATTGTCCGTATGACAGAAGTTGGAACCATCATTATAATTAATATTTTTAACCATTTGCTCTGAACATATCTTCTTTAATCCAATAGTTCTATGTAAGTTTACATTTTTTTGGAACTGTGCAGTGCAGGTTTACCTAAAAATCTCCTTTAGCAGTTTGACCTGGTTATCTGGATATTTCTTTGCATTCTTTTCCTCTAGGAATGCTCTGGCATAAGCCATGGGTCCAGCATTTACCTACATACAGGAAAGTCAGTTCAGAAATCACAGGAAAACAAAATACTGTTTAGTTGCCTTTTAATGGAAATAGTGTGCACACCTTGACACTGACACTGCCCTGCAGTTTCAGCTGGAGTCGAATCATGTCCACTTCTTCCATGTTGCAGAGCTGGTTGAGTTCAGAGACTTTTCGTGACATCTCATCTATAGCTACCTCTATTGGATTCATTTCGGTGCTCTGCTGCTCTACTACTTGGATACGCTTCTTTAGATATGGGAAGCAGGAACTTGCTGAATATAAGGGAAAGAAAATCCACAGATAAGGCAAATCAGTCAATGTTTGGTAAGTCACAAAGACAAACACTCACTGGTTAATATTGTGCGCCTCTTGCACTGCTCTTCAACATCTCCATGTTTCTTTCCCGACAAAGTGAAAGGTGTCTCAAACACAAATCGGTTGATGTTGTGATGCCTCTCAAAATCTGTCCTTTTCTCTTGCTGCTCTTTTTCATCCAAGTAGGGCACTACATATGTCACTTGGATGTAGGCAAACTTTGAGTCTAGGTCTTTAGGATTCACCTGTTTTAACACAAAGAATCAAGTAAATTAAATTTAAGTCTATGTATTACTCGATGATTGACATACTTATTTATTAGTAAGTGACCTTATTTGAGTCCTGGATCATCTTGACATTATCAGCTCCAAATTTGTCTGAGTAGAGTTTGAGTAATCTCTGTGAGATCTCTGAGAGTCCTGTTAGCTTTGGTTCCTTGTAGATGAACTCTTTGCTCTCCTCCTCCTCAAAGAAACCCTACGAAAGTACAACCAGACACATAAGCAAAGGCTTTTAAAAGTTTAAGAAAATGTGTTCATGCATTTCAAGATTAATATGCACATGGTGTAGACACAAAACACTGAATGCATGTCAGTCTGATTTTTTACACTCCCTAGCGGTTTATGAGTTACAGGGTGTATAACATAAAGCCATATACTGTATTTCCAGCACTAAAAAGGGTGGCATTGTTTATTTGGAAGGTAAAACATCATTTTAAAACACCATACCAAGGGTTCAAAGGTAAATGAGGCTTGTTTCATTTGAGGCTTGCCTAAATGTAAAGATACACATAAATTGTGATCTAAGGAGACTATTTGTATTTATTGTATTGATTGAATGCCGTCACTATTTAAGTAAAATAGAGCACTGCAAACTTAAGAAAGCCTTTGAAGGGAAAAGAAGAGTGTTAATAGAAGCAGGAGGAGAGGAGAGGTAAGAGTGGTTAGCACTGAGGAAAATGTAACATTAAAGACACACTACACTTACCGCAATCTTGATTAAGAATTTATTATATAGGAAGAAAAGAACATAAAGAGAAATTGAAGACAGACTCAAAAACTCTGTTCTTATCTTTATTTTTTTTTCCTTTTAGTGAAAACAAAAACTATTTATGAACACTGTTTACTTCTGCACTAATCTAACTTCATTTATTGAGACAACAGTGATACAAATTGCTATTTTTTTCAACAAAGCTGGAGGTTCACTAATATCCAGCAATAATATTTATATATGAGTATGTCTTACCTGACCATAGAAAGCAACACGATAGTAGCGCCCAAAAAGCCGCTTTTCTGAATTTACCACCTCAGTCACCTTTAAATAGGAACGATGAATGTCATAGTATAGCTCTGACAGTCTCTGTAAGTAAACATGCACAAATCCACATTAATTGTTAGCTTATTATGCACAGCCACAACTGTGAAAATGGTTACATGCAAAAGGCCTGCCTTAAAATCTCGTCGCTTTTCAAAGACAGCAATCACAGGTTTGTTGATGTCCGCAATGAGCTCATATCGCTCGGATTTCCACAGGTAGTCCACACAAAGCTCCAGCTGTTCTACCAGGGTGTCCTGCACAGAGAAGATATGCCAAAATAGAAATTTATAGAGGCCGCCATAAGTTTACCATGCACTGTGTTCAAAGTTAAAAGCTCAAACATACCTCAGTGTAAGGTGTGTCATGTGTACCATTGTCTTCTTTCATTGCCCCTTCCTCCTTGACATTGGGACTGATGCACAAAAAAGCTGCCCAACCCATTGAGAACGAAGCTGTGGTTTTATACACCAAGAAGGGACACAGAAGTAGATTAACCAACAAGAAGAATGCAAGATATCCGGTAGTTCACCCATTTTTCAGATGCACAAACAAGACAAGGCAACACATAATTACACATGCTTCATACAGTATTAAACTTAAGCACACCAACTTCTTCCAGTGAATTAAGAGAAAAGTAAAAGGTAACCAGCCAGTGACCCTTGACATATATATTAACCTCATGCAAACCCATTAAGAGCAGTGATCCTGTGTATGGTCATACACATTATAAAGACAATAATACAAGATACTGTCAGGCTCCTGCACACTGACACAGAAGCAGGTCCATATCAACAGCTATAGGATACCAGATATACTAAAATTGCCATTTTTTTTGCCAAGGGAAGAGAAAGAAGCCTCTTAGTCAACCAAATCCTCCCACCCCCTACCCAGTAGGCCCCAGGCGTACACACTCACTGTCTTGTTCTTGAGAGGTAGTTAGTAAGGAGCTACAGTTAAAGACAGGGCTTTCTTCGTAGGACACACTGGACATCCTGGCTTTGTCAGTTCTCCAGTAGCCTGTTTGGTAGGAGGGCAGGAGCGGGTTTTAAGGTTATTAATTTACTTTTGCTTTTTTCCTTTAAGGGCAAGGCTATTGAAAGGCTCAACAATGATGAAAGCTGGTTGCATTCAAGGCAAGCAATAAGAATGTACTGTCATTCAATAAAGTGCATGAACAATTATGACACAGAAAAAAATGTAGGCACAGGCAATGATCTGCAGATGTTGGAAATAGCTGAAATGAAGATAGTGTGGATAGTGTGGATATAGAATGTGTGGACATGCGTGTGTGCTCACTTTCAAGCACAGTCACTTATGTTGTGTAATGAAAGACTAATGTTTGAAATGCTCAAATGTTTAATTTTATAAGGTGTCAGCAGAAAAGACAATGTTGAAGGACTGAAAAGTTGTGGAGTTTTTTTTTGTTAGAAGTCGGAATGCCAAAAAATACAAAGAGTAGAGCCAATGCACATTCAAAGAAATTTGTATGTTTAAATGATTTTTACACCAGTATACAGTTTAAAAACATTTATGAACTAACCTCTCCTCTTCAGTGATTCAGCAATTAATGCGGAGATGTGAATATAGCACATGGCAGCCTGAGGAACAGACAATAATACAATGACAAGAATATATTATTTAAAAGAATTGTGAAACCAAAGTGAAATTGTTAAAATGTCAAATGTAAAATTTAGTTTACCTCAGAGAGATCCCCATTGCGAACATGGACCTTGGCCATACTCTCAAGCCAGGTGCGCCGTAGCTCTGGTGTGCTAGCATAAGAGTTGGCCAGGCTGCATTGCAGGTCAATTAGCATTTCTGGATCCTTCTCATGCTCCTTCATTTGAGCTGTGGCCATCAGAACTGTCCGGATCCTTTTGGTCAAATCTTTCACCTCTGCTGGGAATGGAGTGTTCTACAAACACAAAATTAGAACATACAGTACCTAAGTTATTTGTGACAAATTCTGTAACACACAATACCAAAATCTCTTCCATTTACCTTAAGAGGTACATCTCCATTTGAAAAATTATTAATAATGGCAAGAGACTGTTGAAATCGTGAACCACCGATACCAGCATCTGCTATTAACTGGCTCACTGCCTTGATAACCTTATGCATAAAAAAGACCAGATTTAAACTTAGTGTTGCTATAACAACATAATCATCATAGTGTAATAGTGTAAAATAAATAAAGAGGGTCACTGACCTGCAAGTGTGAGCGAACTATAGACTTGCCCTTGGTAAACTCAAAGTTTTTTCTCATGACAACGTACAAGAGGGCTGCAGCCTCCATTTGGGTGGAGCTGGATCGATGGTTACAGCACTTGAGAATCTCATAGCAGAGCCCGCCACATAAATCTGCCTTACCCTGGAAGAATGCACTAGGAAACTACAAAAACAGAATTGATCAAAATAAATTAGTATTACACGGATATGAATTTCAATTATGTTGGGTATAATTTATTAATTTTTAATTTATTGACCTTTTGAACAAAGAGTCTAAGTGCAGCAAAGACGTGCTTCAGCGTGGCAGTGGACTGATTGATTTGAAAGAAGAGCATATAGGTGTCCAGCACCTTTTTGGTTATAACATTCTGTCCATCATCCAGCAACAGCTGTTTCTGAAAAAAAAAAGGTTTATGAAATATATATATATATATATATATATATATATTATTATTTAAACTGAAAACGATGCCGAGAAATAGTGTGATATTAAATGGTATTAAAAGTCTAAACATTTTAGCCACCAGATGGCAGTAGAATAGCATTTTAGCTTTCCATTTTAGCATGTTTCATTACATACCAGCGTTTTTTTTTTTTTTGTATGGTAATGTATTTGAAGTTGGATATTTTGAACACATATTTTAATTTGAAGAATAAAAACAAACATTGTGTCTTAATACCTCAATTACAATACATTTCAAATCAGACAACACATGTTCAAAGTGTATAATGTGAGCTGTCTTAAACTGTGAAAAGATCAGAGACCTTGTGATGGTGAACAAAGAGCTCTAGTACATCCAGCACGGTGAGAGACACCTCTGTGGACAGGTTAGCCTCTACGTCTGTAGGACTCAAATCTCCATCTGAATTATTTCCATCTAGAAACAAAATCACAAAATGTAGTGTAAATAAACTGTTTATCTTACAACTCACCTTAGGGAAAATGTGTGTGTTACCTGTCTCCATCATCTGTAGCAGCTTAGGGTTGGTGAGTGCATTCTTGCCCCTGATGATAGGCATGGTTTGGGAACGAGCATGTCTGTGGCCTTCCCCTCCAGATGAAGCCATCCTTGACAGCAAGCAACAGCTCATCAATTAGGACTTGTATGCATTCTGAATAACCTAGCCTTATTTTAAAATATAGTCTCAAATATTTATAATGGGCTTCCATGTTCAAAATACTTGCTGTTATTAATGATCTATTAGCATGTGGGTATACAGAGACAAGAACTGGTAAATCACAAACACTGGAGGGACATGCGTGGAACACCCATACAGATAAGTGTGTAACACAAACAAACACAGTAGCCACATAAATGATGAATATACCCAGGACATTAATGCAAACATTTAAAACAAAGCACTATGTTTTATTTCTATAAATATGTAAATGTGTATTATGCGTATTATGTGTATTAGCATCAAGCATATGTTATTATGGCAGATGTGTCTGGTTTAAGTGATGGGTGATTACCATTGTGTGAGAAGGCCTGAGGGTTGAGAGGACTGAGAGGAATGGTTAGAAGCCTTCAAGATGCCATTGGCTTGGGTTGACTGGGCCAGCTTTATTGCCGCTGCTAGTTTCCTGTTTATGACCCAATCACACCAAAACTAACATTAGTTAATCAATCGACCATCACTGATTTATTTTTACCATCCTTATGCCAATAAGTACCAAAAAGTAAAGGTAGAGCATAACAACAACCATCAGCTAAATTAAAGCAATAATCAAAGTAAGCACTGCAGTGGAGCGCTAGGTTTGCAACTTCAAGTATATTTATAGCAACTAGGTCAAAATGTATTCCACTAAGGTGACAGGACAACTCTGATTTGACCTTAGTGTGGTGATAGTGGCTGGTGCCAGAAATAAAGATTAAATAGTACACATTTAGAAAGAAGTCAGGCACATGAAAATAACTGCTAAAGGAGAGCCATTGGTTTATTGTTTGATGTTTGTATTGTTTTGCTAATGTATAAGTTTGGTGTTAGTGGAGACTGAGACATGGTATGTGATGAAAAAAGAGCCTCAGAATAGAAAGAACACGTTGAAGCTGAATCTGTCACATTAAAAGCTTCATTTCAACACACATGCTAATGAAGCACAATCATACCAGTAAAATTTAGCAAAAGTAAGAAAATAAAATAAATAAAAGTAGGTACTACGGCGCTCAAGAGAGCTGCCTTGGAACAAATTGAGTGAGCAAGGCAAAAAGCAGATAAAGTCCACTCAATTATGGTAAAGTCCACAGAGACTATGATATGGCTGAGAATAAACATCAATGGCTTGAATATGTATGAGGTATGAGGACGTAATGAGTAATCACAACACCACACGTCCAACAGTATCAGCTTCAGGCTCACTCATCTTTTATGCCGATTCAGACAGAGTGCAACAGAATATGAAAAAATGCACACTCAAACAAACTACATTAACAGGAAACATAGAGGGGGAGAGTATGGACATGCACTATGATGATGATTACAGCAAGGTTAAACATGGAACATATTTAGTGTTTTCTAGGGTAGAATACTTTCAATATGCATATGTATGGTTTTGAGCCCCCCCTCCAAAAAACAAAACAAATCAAAGCAATGGCAGTATTACAGTAAAATCAAAAGTGAATAGACTGAGTCTGGTAGGAGATGCATGCTCACTGCACAGTTGCAGCGTAATTCATCACTCCTACACTACTGAGGGTGCCCACACTGACTCAGCGGCCTTCAAAGAGCTAACAGACATCGAGACAGACACAGGCTGAGACTGTGAATCCCCATTGGTCTGATATTACGGATGAATGTTAACTAGCTAGCTGCTCCAGACAGGCTCAGCAATGCTTGTGGGAGCTAGCAAGCTAGCTTCTTCTGTTATTGCCTCCACACACAGTAAAACACAGAATCCTCAGAGCCTTTCGTTGGCTTGCACTGCAGTATCTTATTGCTGAATGGAAAAAGAGGGCTAAGTTAATTAGCAGGAGCGAACCAAAAGATGGAAGAGACTATTGGTGCCAGTGGTGCAGCTCCACGCACATTTTCACATGATAACAACCCCCATTCTCCTCTTGCCAAACACTACATATCCAGCAGTGCTCTGCTCTCAAGTAGCAAGGGCCAAGAATTTCACCTCCCCCTTTTTTCCTCTTTTCCCCACTTTACCTCTTCCCTCCTGAAGCTCATCTTTGTATACAGAACACATATTAGTAATTCTGCTTGACTGTTTCCAATTCATTTTTTGGGAATGCTGGTGAGTAAAGCCTGTATGTTGAGTTAATAAGCTATTCCGACTGTAGCATTAAAATAAAGGACCAGTTTGTCTTTTTGAACTTAATGCACAACAGAAACTACTCACCTGGCTATATGGCGCTTTCCAAGGAACCTGAAATGCTGTAGACACAACCTATTGAAGGAGAGAAAAAATGTAAAAATGAAATTCATATGGTAAATCTTGGACCATAACTGTACAGTCTAGATGCTGACACAAACAGGAAACACGGACAGTTAATTCTGCAGTGCTGAGTGGATAGAGTGCTCTCTTTGGATTTACTGTCTGTTTTTCTTCTCTCTGTGTCATTACTTTCATCTGTTCCCTTTTGGCCTTGATCCCTTTTATTCATTTGCCTGTTGCAATTTTTGTCTGCCTGTGACGTTGAAAACTGTTTCCATAAAATAACTTGTAATAATAGCTGATGCACAAAAACAAGCACTTACTCTAGGATGTTAAAGAAGTCCGAGATCTCCTGGTGGATGGCTCTGTGCCAGTATGACACCAATACATCTGGGATATGGTAGAAACAATCAAAATGTCTCAAATGACAGCACACTTTCCCATTCAACAGTCAGTATCTGAATTTGTCATACTTTTAGCAGTAATGACATTCTAGCCACATTAAAAATGTACAGATTTTCCACTCAAGACAAATTTTCTTTTACCATTTGAAAGCATGATTGTTTGTCAATGTGTCACCTACCCTCAGAAATGGTTTTCATGATGTGTAAAAAGCACATGAGGAGGCCACGGGTTTCTGCCTGGTCCAGCTTGTCACAACGAGAATTAAAGCCAATCAAGGACTGAGGTCTGGCAAACTAAAGATGAATAGGAAACAGAAAAAAGAAATATGTTTAATATTGATTATAACCTATAGCAAATAGAAAGTTATGTTATATTATAGTCATGATGCAGTTTGATTCCTAACACAAAGATTTTAAAATTTTTGTGTGAGGTCTTTTATTCCACCATTCCTCACCTTCTCGCATCCGTCCATCTTCTCACTGTTTCTGTCGCTGTTGCTAGGGTTTGAGTCCACACTTATCAGAGAGCCCCGGGAGTCGGTCTGGTTACCCGTGGCAACTGCCAAGGATGAGAAAACTAGTGTCGGGGGAGGGGCGTTATTCACACCATTTTTAACCACAAATAGACAGCTGTGCTCATATATATATATTTTACCTGTAATAGAGTTGAGCACTTCTTTGGAGAAGGAGGCATCCACCGAGTTGCCATGGCGAGTAACAACCCCACCAGCCACTCCGCCGCTCACACTGAGGTCATCACGAGAGCCCTGGTAGTTTGGTTTGTTTAAAATGTTATTGAATAGGAGCAACTGTATTTATTTTTACATTCGAGAGTTGAAATTTACAATACTAGTCAGCCGCATGCCCCTCAATAACTCTTACTTGATCACTAGACGTAAAGTAGATTGGAATGAGGTCCCTGAGGAAGAATCGTGGCATGTTGTCCAGAATCAGTCCATACAGAGGCAGGTAGAGGGATGCAATTCTTGCCTGTTTCTCCTGAAAATAGTATATCTTTAGTTTGAATCATTTATTTAATGTTTTATAAAGAATAGCCATTTTTAAAACACGTTAGAAAATTATTAAATCCTACTATATTTCTTATTAAAACTGTTCTGGTCTCACTTATGTGTATATCATTGTCATTAAAATAAAATAAAGCAAGTTGCCCTTTAATTTATTGTTAAATGTTTTTGATTAAAGTCTTTAAAATCACTGTTATGGTAACTCTTTAAAAATACTGCCTTATTAATGTGTTTACTTTTTCAATCTACAATAGCCATGCTATTGTGCTGTAGGCACAATTTACTGTAGCATCTACTGTAGCACTGCCAAATGCTTAATGTGGATGTCTTCAGTCAGTTCAAACACATTTTGGGATACCTTAGTAGCATAGCGTGCATCCAGAGAATGTTTAGCCATTAGACTCTTCAGGGTTGCCAAGGCTAGGTGTCTTAGGTCCTGTTCATCCTGGAGTGCCAGCCCCAGTTCCCGCAGTAAGAGGCCGGTTAGGAAATGCTTCCTGCAGAACTCTCCAGTCAGGTTGTACTCAGGAACTGAGGCTGAGGAGTACCATTAGTGATGGAATAACTTAACATAACCATGATTAACTTTTTCCATGAACATAACCGTCACTAAAACAGTTGATGTGCATGAGTACTACACATATATTACAAATAAAAGTGAATGACAATATTTACCATGTGTACTTTGTGGCTCTGGGGATGCGTGATCTGATACGTACAAATCAAGCAAAAAATGACAGATGTAAAAAGAGTGAGCCTGGGTGTTAAAACATAAATGAATGGAAAAAACATGATGTATGATAGAGGACTTACACAAAACAATAAACATTTTAGACTCTAACCTGATATGCGAGCCGATGGTAAAGGCAGACTGAGAGGTATGTAGTGTTCGTGGTTACACACCTCTCTCAGAAATTCAAATTTTAGCTCGCATAAGACCTAGTAGAAATGAATGAGGTAAAACTTACAACTGAAATCATTTGATAAACATATGTATGCAGTACCAATATAAAACAAATGCAGTTGACTGTATACCTTGCTGTCAGTTGCAGTGATCATGTTAATGTAGTTACTGATGAGTTTGAAGGTGAAGCCTCTGTCCATCAAGGTAAAGCAACGCTGCAAAGAAACAACATCAGTTAAATGCGACAGATATTTAACACCATCAGGAGGGTTGTAGTAAACATTCTTGGTGTAATTTTGTCTTAGTGGCACACATGCACAGAGCCACATCCATAAACTTTATTAACTATCTGACTTATTTATAGAGTCCAGTCATTTCTTACCTTGACAAACGCAGCAACAGCTGAGTTAGCACAGCGTGTTTCTTCTCCCAAGTCTTTGTTTTTCCAAAAAATGTGTTCAGACACACTTTCCACCAGGGTTTCCATACGGCTCAGATATGATGAGGGAAAACGCTGGTGCCTTGGGAGCTGCAGACACAGACAACAATAATACCAAATTGCCATAAAAACTGACTCTGACTGTGATCAGACCTTACCTTTACTTTGTTGCCCTCTACCAAATGTTGGGCCATGGACTTGACAATAAGCTCAAAGAAGAACCAAGAAAACTGAAAGAGAGTGCCATTAATTGTTTAAATTTGTTTCTCATAAATGTCAGTGTGGAACCAGATTTAGATAAAGACAAACCTTGAGGACATTCTTGACTGCTGCCTGCTCATTGCTTTTTAGGTCAAAGGTCATTCCCTTAGCCAACTCTTCATGGACCGTTCTGAAGCCATAATCCTCAGACTTAAACACATACTGTACAAAGAATACATAAAACATATCTTACCTACTGCATGAAGTATGGGATAGTATATAAACCATTTATGATGAACAATGAAAAGCAAAATATACTGTAAATTGCAAATTAATTACAATTCATTCATTCATTCATTCATTCATGTTCACTGAACATCATACCAATATGTAACTATGGCAACCCTGGTTCCATTAGCTGTACTGGTCTTCTCCTCTTACCTCCCATCCATCTCTGCCACTATCTTTTGAAGCACAGCAGTTTTTTCCTTGTAACATAAAATGAATCTTGTGGTTTTCCGAGGTTACACTCGTCTCTAATTCTATAACTGCTCCACCATTCCCTAAACAAACCACCCATGTGTTTCTGATTGAGCAGGCTAAATGTCCTTGTTGTCTCCAACTCAGACACCCTTCCCTTTCTCTTCCTTTTCTCTTTGAATTCTGGGCATGCAGCTCTTTTGGCCTCAACAAAGATACAAAGAGCACATAAATGCAAACACATTGCAAGCTTTCCACAAACGCAAAATAGAAACACATTGTCAAAACAGTCATATCATCCTACCATACAAAACACAAACCAGGGCACTTGAAAGTAGAAGTGAAAAAGTTCAGATCACCTTTATATAAGAGTGCAGGAAGTGATCCAAGTTCTCTTCGTGGCATTTTGAAACAATATAGACCAGCACTCTGAAGTCACAAGACAGAAATTATTTGACAAACATTTCTTTCATGAGAAATTTTAAATTTAGTTTCAGATTCAACTGATTTTTGTCATATTCTATCATTTTTATGTTGTTTAAATTATACTTAACACTGTACCAACCGTTTACCTTGTGGTGGCAATAGTAACCTCCTCATTGTCATTCTGAGTCAGAACTTTGAACAGCTGGTTGAAGAGCACAGGCAGAAATCGAATGATTACTGGGATTCTCTCCATACTGAGAAGACCCTGAAGAACCATGGGGGAAAGGGAAATAAGCACTTTGCTGCTTACATATGCACTAGCGCTGTTTAATGTGCTGTATTTGTCCCATTAACATTGAATATTGAAGGGATATCTTGGATTTTTCCTGACCTTCAGGCAGTTGAGGAAGTTAGAGGTAGGATGTACTGAGAGGTCCAGCTCTCTTTTCTGGCACTGCTGAAAGAATCTGTTCAAGTGGGGGTCCTGGCACAGGAGAGGTTTTACAGGGAGGATGTTTATTTAAAGCTTGATGGGAAAGAAGTCAATAGGACTCATAGAAAGAACTCAAAGAGAACATTATACCTGAGTGTATACAGTTGAGATGACTTTGGTGGACACTCTAAAAATAGCTTTTGCCCCATCTACCCACTTCACATCTGCACCATTCTAAAAAATACAGGATGACACATTATCAGTTCATTTATCACATTGTATTTCCCTAAATACTTCCTTCAACTTAAATGAATGTTTGCATTATTCATCTTGTTTAATATTAATATTTAAGTCTCTCCACTCACCTTGGTGTTGCTGGCATCCTTGTTCCCCAAGTAACCAGGTGGAAGGTTAGAGGAGACAGAGATGTTGAACTCCTGAGTTGTTAGACGACCCTCTTTAAGGAGAGGCAGCCAGGCATATCCCACTACAAAGGCAAACATATTCAGAACAGATACCGATAGCACAGAAAACATGAAATATTTTGCCACAAACCTACCTGACATCTCCAGCGCTTCTTTCCTTTTAGCGTTTGTCTTAGCATTAATATCACATGTGACATGATAGAAAGAAAAAAGAAGATGGTGCTTTTCATGAAGATGTGTGGGGAGCTCAATCTTCACCTGAGGAAAGAACTGCCTGTAACTCATTTGGTTCATCATATTGAGAATTGTTCTGTTTTCTTGCTAATGTTCAGTAAAGCTAGTGTTCTTGTCATGTTACAAAGCTGTCCTCACCTCATCGTAAAAATCAGGGTTCTGCGAGTGATGCAGAACAGTGGAGCAGGCTGCTGTGGTAAAAAGTGGCCCTCCAGGCTTTCCATAGATGCACTAATAAAACCAAAGAATTAAAAGCTGAGTAAACAGTTAAAAGTAAAGACTTTACAAATAAATAAAACATTAATATGTATCTGTAAACTACCTTCAAAGGCTTGGCACCCTCTTCATCGGAATGGCGGAACTCTACATAGACGGCGAGATTACGAGCCTGTGAACAGAAGGGGCATTGTAACCTGTTATTTTCCAAATATAAAACAGCAAGAAATGAAAGTATATAGAGTTTTAAAGAAACAAAAACGGGTAATAATTCTCCAAAGTGAAACTGTACCTTGGCAAAGCTCTTCTGGCTGTCATACTTAAGGTGCTTAGGGTAGACGTAGATGTGGTTTTTGTAAACACGATGTGGCTGAGTGAATTTAGTGGTGTCTTGGACAAACTCCTCCACTTCCACTGTAGGCTGGTGTTTGCTCAGTTCTTCAAAGGGCTTTACTGGCACATAGGATGAGGTCACACAATCTACAAAAAAAAAAAGGCACGTCATGTTTAATTATGTTTGTGGGGGATAATAACAAATTGCATTTTGATGTACTGTGAATATTATTTGTGGAAACATACTTGGATGCTCCAAAGGAACATAGTCCACTGCAATGTCCAAGGTTCCAGGAATAATCTGTTGTTTGCTCGTCTTCTCAGCCCTGCACACAAACAGTCGATAGAATTATGTGCACGATTTTATTAGTGTGTAGCTTTCAGAAAATAATTGCTCACAGAGAAAGTGCAGAAAATAAAATTTAGCAAATCTATTTCACAGGTGGCTTGAGTGAATTAAAAAAGAGTCTTGACTTTTACTCACTGATGAGCACAAAAAAAAGAAGATATAAAAAGTTTATTTATAAACATTACCCTGATAATCTTGCATATTAAGACTTTAATAATGAGACTTCCTGCTAATTAAAATGCAGTTGTGTTTACCTCCTGAATTCATTTATCAGCTTTATCAGGTCATCTGTAGAGATCTTGTTGCTCTCCTGTCTGAAAAGAGGTGAGAAACGAGATTCTCGATCTAGAGCTCCATGGTTGTCTTTAAACACTGACCTGTAATAGCCGGAAAGAGATTAAAGCCACCAGCATAGACTGAAGATTTAATCTGAAACAATCAATCAAGGCACTAACCTGACAGCCCATGCAAATGGCATGCGGTACTTTCCCAATTTAGTACAGAACTGCTTGTTGGATTTTAAAGTCTTCTGCACAGTCTGTAAATGAAAGAATTACATGAGGTTTTCAGTCAAGAAGAGGTTGAAATGAATGGAACGTTACATGAGTAGCCCTCTTTGTGCCTTCAAAGCTTGTTTAAAGTCACTCTGGCAGCAGGTCAAAACTTTACACTTTACACTTTAAACATAGAACAATGCCAGCGAGGATTCGTTGATATAGTCTATGAGTAAAGTTTTTTATATATAGTATGGTCTGACACGCATCTTTTTGTTCACTGAAAATGAAAAGCAATTGTTTTGGAAATGTAATGTTTTAAACTGCTGTTGTAAACACAAAAGCTCTATATAGCACTATGTTCTTGAAAATAATAAGTATTTCTTAAGAATGATAAGTAAGTGTAGAGCAAGTGTTGAGTAAGTGTATCTGCGCTATGCAGTTGGAAACAAAGGCTGATTGTCTGACCTTGCTTGAATCTGTGTTTTTGATGTACGGTTCTGTCCCACATGCAATATTTCCCATTAACACCTTTTCCACTCTGGCCACCATTACTATGTCCGTGTGGGGGTTGGTCACTGAGAAGATAGCCTGTAGGCAAAACATCAAACAGTCAAATAGTCAACAACACTGAAGTGAATGTGAAATGTTCTTTATCTTGTACCTTTTCAGGGAAGCACAGCCAGTGCTCCAGATCTAAGCTGAGGCAACAATCCCCTGATTTTTTTTCTGCTGGAGAACAGAGGCCATTCTCCTGTCCTACAAGCCCCACTGCTTGACCATTCGAACCGTTACAGCAGGGTCCGACCATCTGGCGCACAGCTTCGTGGTTAAGGTCTACATGGAAGTCTGCAGATATTTTTCTGCCCTCTCTTATATCCATTAGAGCCAGGGACACAAAGAAAGGCTCGATCTGCGGAAAGACATGCTGCTTAGACTGTGCCTGCTACTGTATCTTGCTCGGCAATGCTACCTTGTTCATTTTTGCTGTAAAAGGTTATAAAGACACAAAGCTTTTAACTAAAAAGGTAACCAGAAAGAGTGCTTGTACTGATCCTCACATTTGTGATTGGCTCAGTTTCACTCTCACTGATGCAGCCCTGCAGCATTAGGTTAAGGTTTCGGCAGGTTATCATAAACCTTCTGCCCAGCTTTTCCTCAAACGGACGCACTGTTGTGTTGTCAGATGATGAATGTTCAGTTCGTGGGCTCCTCAAGACCTGTGGATGGTACCACACTTGATTATTACCATATTTTATGCAAGCAAAACATAGAAAACACAAATGAAATCATACGCACAGGCGTATCAGGATCAAGTGAGAAAAGATTTAATCTCTCTTCTCTCCTGGCACAGCGAATTCCCTCATCTGTCTCTGCAATATACTAAACAAGAAAATTATTATTGTAATAAAAAGCAGGTTTGGCATTATGTCCCATTCATACAGTACAATCTGTTGTATCTATCCTCTTAATATGGCTCATATCACTGGCAAGGCATTAAAAAGAGTAGTGAAAGTACAACCATTTTCAGGAAATGTGAATGTGATTTAACCAAAACTGGCACCAAAGAAATGCAAATAATTCCTCACAGAATAAAGTTGTCCTCAAAAACATAATGTATGCCAATAAATATTCAACCTTTGCCAATTCAGGATTGATGCCGTTCTCTGTTTTGTCTTCATCTTCCTGCAAACAGCAGTCACTCAACGACAGATCAAACACATCTAGAGAAAGAAGAAACACACACGTAACTTTTTATGATTAGAGATTATGGTTTCTTAACAAAGCATCAACCAATTCCTCACCCTGTCGATGCTCTGTGAGGTCCACACTCTTACGGTCTGGAGCAGGCCCGTCATGGGGGCTGATTTGCAAAATGCGTGTCAAAGTGCTGATCCACTCTTCCATGTCCTGCTCACTCTCCGCGGCCAGCACGAAGTATGTAACCTCATTCATCTTCAGTTCAAAGGCATGTTTCCTTAGTCGGTTGTTCTTTACGGAGAATAAAGGAAACCCCAGAGATGTTAAATAAATGACAAGCTATGACCTATATATACACAACAGTAAACTTACCTGGACTACACCTGTGCAGGAGTCAAGGAAGATGCATCCTTTGGGTTCTTTTGAGATCTTTTCATCTTTGTAGAAGTTCATGATGTAGGAATTGTCTGTCAACTGTGTCAGCTGGAAATACCTCCTCTTAAACGACTACAAAGAGAACACAAACTGTTTCAAAACAATATTTTTGGAGGTGTTATTCAATTATTAAATTTTTCTATTGCTTATTAGATTGCAGATGGCTGGAGCTAGTTCCAGCTGCTTAAATCAAGATACAGGGTGTGCTCACTGTTTTTTGCCCATTTCTACCTTGCTTTGTTGCAGCTTTAAATACTAAGTCAGGACTGTCAAAAACATATTTCTGGAATTTTGAGAAGTTAAAACTGGAAATTTTGTTTGTGACCCAAATACTACAGTATGTACAGTAACCCACTGTTGGGACCCAGCCCACACTTTGGCAAACTTAGTTGTGTGCCAACAAAGACACGTTTCCTCACCCGGACAGTGATACTATTGTTGACGGTGCTGTTGAAGTTTCCCTTGTAAAGCCAGCCAGACCGAAACACACCATTCCCTCCTCCTCCTACCCCGCCTCCTTTGGATGAAGACAAGGAGGTGGTATCCTGTAAACACAAATACATTAATGTTGCACAAGCTTTCCACTGAACATATACTGAGAGCAGATGATCAATAGGGAAAAAGGAAAGCTGCTCGGTTAATACATTGTGGCAATTTTTCATCTAAATTATGTTTTGCTTAAAATGCTATCAGCTAACTGCTTTTGTAGTGTATTTGTAACTTAAGTTGCACTAAACTAATTTTAACAAGTAGCCCAGGATGTTTCCGGCATGTAATCTAGTCATACTAAAAGGTTTTTGTCCGACAATGCTCTTTACAGACCTCATCCTTGTCCATGTCCTCATGGTCAAGCTCAAAAGAATGTGATGGCAGCTTCTCTGCTTTGAACAATTTTCTATAAAGCAATAGAAAGAGTAAACAGAGTCAGAAATACAGCAAGAGTAATAGAAAAATATTTCAAGAATTTAATTAATGCACTTCATTTGACTGGTGTTAATGAGTTTAGGTGGCTGATCTTTCCCCGTCTTTCTTTGTCAAAAGTCAACAAAAGGTTACCATCACTTTAGACTGCACCACTGGTTTTACAGTCTGGCTCATCTTTGTGTGTGAGTCATTGGATAAAACGGCTTTGTGTCAGTGCCGTGAACTGCACACAACTAGACTGCATAACACTGGAGCCACTGGTGCTCAAGTCTCATAGATATCAAAGCACTAAGGGAGGTTTGTTGTCGTTTCAGGCAGGGCAATGACCAAGACATGCTAATATTATTGAATAGGGCTGTGATGTAGTGATTTAAAAGGATTTTATATCTTATGGTTTGTGTCCCAGAATACTGTGCTCCCAAGCTGCATCACGATCAAGACTAAGATCTTACTTACTATGTCCTTAGGTCATGTGAACAGACCAAAAATACAGTGATGTGAAGATGGACATTCCTGTGGTTATGAGCAGGGCTGCCCTGGGTCAGCCTCTCTGGGACTGAGAACACTGAATGACTGATAGCCTCGTTTAAATTTATCACAAAGCAGTGAATAGTTGTCACATAAGAGTATATTTTCAAACCAGAGAGAGAAAGTTCATAAGTTTGTATTTATTCAAATAAGATGACTTATTATGCAGCTTTCTTTTTATGACCTCTAACCTAAAAAAAAACAACCCTGGATATTTCTGTGGCCAGGTTAGCACTTAATCTACAGTCTGTATTGATATTAAATAACATTAAATCATTTGGATCAAAAGTACATTACCTGGGCAGCAGCCGGTAGTCTCCAGCATAGTCTTCGTACATGAAGTGCACCACATTCAGGTCAGAGTTGTAATACTTACAGGCCTGGAGAAAAGATATTTCAAAAGCAAAGTGATGAACAGCAACGGAGAGAATGGAATGAACAACTTTAATTAAAATTGAATGTATTTCTATAGAGTTACCATAAAAATTTGACTTTTAGGTCTGACTATTTATATTACTTGTGCACAATTATGGATTTTGCAACTAGTGTTTCTTTTAAATACAGTACGCCTTGTAAAAAATATACAACATATTCTAAACAGTCATAGCCTAAGTCATAGTCTCCAATGAGTTGTCAGTGCTGGCTGGGGAGTTTCCTACAAGTTTCAAGTTTCAATGTAAAACAATTAAGATTATTTTTTGTTTAAACCAATGAGTGTTGCTTGACCTTTTAGACGTATTGTGAAACCCTAGCAACACAATTGTACAATTATAGAATAACTGTCACACCAACAATAACTGAAAGCAATGCCTCCAAACCACAGCAACCTCCCTTCAGTTCAACACACGTCAGAGCCGTACCTGTCTGACCAGCAGACATTCAGCCTGTGACTCTGCCCCCTCAGGTACTGTTGACTTGAGAGTGCGTCTCTCCTGAGACACAGTAGAAACCTGTGCAGACATAAAAGAGAAGCCAAAACAGATAAAACTGCAATTAGTAGGCAAATGTGTCCTTAATAAGTACATTTGTAAGTATATAATATGTTATGTCATAGTAACTAGACTTCCCTTTTATGTACCAGAGATGGTTTTGTGAAAGATGGTTTTGTAGCCAGACAGAACAACAAAACAGCAAAGTCATAAACTGTAGATGCAACAGCCCTGTTTTCAGCAGTCAATTAGCTCATATTGTACTAGGCCTGCATTTGCATTTGCACAGTAAAGAAAACACTTTCGTTTTTTGAAGAAAGCTGCAGCAAGAGCGAGAGAGAGAGAGAGAGAGAGAGAGAGAGAGAGAGAGAGAGAGAGAGAGAGAGAGAGTGTGTGTTGTTTTGACTGAATCAAAAGGACTTAAGGGCACAACATGCATCATAAGTGTGTCATGCAGCAGCAGACTGAATGTGATGTGTTGCACATTAATATCACTGATATGTCACTGTCAAATTAAGAAATTACACCTAGGGATTATAGCTGTGAGCTAATGAAGCCAAATGTTTGGTAGTGTGAACGAAAGGGGTGAGTAATTAGGTTACAGAGTGTTTCCATCAGCTTTCCCAGAGAAGCAATTAATGACAAATGAAAAAGATGATGTTGCATACAAGGTTGACAGACAACATTTTTAGCAGGTACATGATAGTTTTACAGAAATGGTTTGAATAATAGGATAGCATACTTTACATTATAAAAATTGATTGCTTTTCCAGTAAATATCTATATTATGTAAAACCAAAATGATTAATTTGTATTAAAAGAAATGATAAATATCCCTTCAAGCCAAAATAATTAGTTTGTTTTGGTTTAACAAGCAATAATTAGGTTAGAAAAAGAAGAAAAAACACATTCATTGGCATGTTTTAATTCTGAGGGAATTTTTAAACCAATTAAAGTCAAAGGATTTGTTTTTGTTCAGTGCACTACTCTGTTACTTCTCTTACCGAGAAATCATTGTCAGGAAATAGGAGCAGGTCTCTGAGAGGGTCTTCCTTCAACTCATCCCCAAGCTCAGAGATGGCAGCCTCATAGTCGAGGGGATCAACCAACTTGGGCTTTTCCTGCTGTAAACACAAACAGACATATAATGAGCATATAATGAGCATGTAAAACTAAGGTTTAAGTACAGCTTTGGGTTGATGTTTACACAATACAATACATAAATTGTAAGGAATGGCCACATAATCTGAGCATAAAAACTAGGTCCAGGTGAGGTCTCTCATTATGAGAGAGTACAAAAACTGAAAGTGATGTTAGTAGCACTGTGACAGTTTCTTACATCAATCATAAGAGGAAGTAAGACACTAGGGTTAAGGCACATGAGGCTTTGAAAATCCAAACACTGAAGGTACAACAAGGTCTTTGTGTCTATGTAATGATGAATCAAATGCATGGTTCAGTTTTTCACACTGATTCAATAAAAAACCAACAAAAGAAAATGAACTGATATAGACACCACACTTTCTAATCTAATCAACAGCCATTTTTAACCATAAAAGATCTGCTAAAGTTACATGAAATTCAATTTTTAGACAGTTACAGTACATTTAAGACATATATGGCTAAGAAGTATAACAATACTTAGTACAACAAAAATAAATGTTTTACAGCTGGGTAAATGAGCTATGTCATTCTGACAATAGAGTAGAAACACCAGCAACAGCAAAACTTGAGCTGGAGGAGACTGTGGTCAGAAAGCAGAGGAAGTAATGATCTCTGGTTTGGTTCAAACAAACAAGGCGTGTGCAAAACATGTTATTTGCCTGTCAGCCAAAAGTGAAAATATAAAAAATCTGTGAAAAAGGGGGCGCAAATGTTTTAATATATTTGTCAGAAAAGTTATTAAATTCATAATATACAAGTGTAAAAACAGCTTGTTGTACAACGAGACGTTTCCCTAACCAAATCCATGTGACACCAGAGCAATAAGACTCTAATCGAATTTAAACTATTAACCTTTCTACTATTTTGGAAAGGAAACTCAATGAATATATGAATATATTAATAAGAATAACAAAAAAAATTATATATAAAAATAATGAGCACAATAATAAAGAATACATACAATGCTTAGCCGGTTGAAATTCGATCGCACACGCTTGCTCTTAATTTTCTTCCTGAAAGTGATTTTGCTTCTGAAGCTCATTGCTTCAAGTTAACAATGGTAAAACCTAAAACATAGAACCTAAAAAATGCTGCGCGTAATAAACAATGCCAAGGATTCTAGCATGCGCTCTATGAGAAGCAGAAGTAGTACTGAGCAGGTTTTAGAGTGGTGGGTTCATACACGTGGATATAGAGGAAGTTCACGTTTGTCACACAAGCACAACATACACGTACATGCAAAGAGTGTGAAAATCCCCAGAATCATCTGTGGTTTTCACACAGCACTGTTTTTTTTTTTTAGTTATTTACTCAAAATATGTTGTAATGTAATGAAGTGGAAGACCTATTAAAAAGTGTTTGACAACTCATCAGCTACAAAATATTATTAGAATATTATATTTGTCTGTGTGCACAAAGTCACTTCCTCAGAATAAATATCATAGCAGAACAGAATTGATTTTAGAGGAAGCTTTGATGGCAAGTTTAACTTGTATTTCTTTACAATGAAATACGGATCTAAAATTAAAATTTGAAATGTACACTGGGGCTATTGTTTTTGAATAATAAAAAAATGTATTTTCAGAATTACTACTTAAGCGCACACATACTTAGGATTTACTAATATGAGGCACAAAGCATGCTTGTGATGTTTAAGTGACCTAATAATGGGATCTGTGTTTCGAGACAAGTCCTATTTTGTCTTTTGTCTGATGAGTGTAACTGTATAGTGTCTAAGAGCAAAACCAAAACCATCATGTGACCCCTCTACCAGGACACGTTCCTTCTGATGAGATCATCTGCGTGTTGTTCTAATTTAATCACTGTTATTTATATATATATATATAATATATATATATATATATATATATATGGGGAGAGCGGGATGTGATGATGTTTTGGGATGTTTTGAGCGGGGATTGAACTGCCCACCCTCCGGTTGAAGGACAGCCGCTCTACCACTGAGCTACTACCATCTCTGATGTTTTGCATCTCAAACACTAAATACCTGTAGCTGAAACTCGTCAAGTCTGCAGCAGTAATGTAGCAGCTCAACTCTTGTCCTCCCTTCATCCTCCCACTGTTGCAGACCCGCCTCTGTTGGCTCATCTATCCAATCTCCCTTTTCTCTGTCGCTTTCTGATCTTATCAAACATCCACAGTCTTTTTTATTTCTTCTGCCTTTGATATTCCTGCTTTATTGTTTGTGCCCATTTAAACATCCTTTGTAGCATGCCTTATAGAACCATGTGTCCTTTGCTCTGACCATGGTTGAGCTTGAGTGGCTGGTGATGGTAAACTGTAGACACTGCACTGGTTTTTAAAAGAGAGGCAGAGGAGAGCGATGGGCTGATCTGTGATAATGAAGGAAATAAACCATTGACTTTTTGAACAACACACAAGCCATGCCAATGTTATATATAGATTAAAGAACTCTAAAAAACAATGACAGAAAAAGCGAGGAGGAAGCGAGAAAGTGCAAAGGATTGATAGGGACGGTTGGAAAGGAAGAGACAAGGGGTGACAGAGACAGCTGAGTTTGCATAAGTTGCAGACAAAAAACATCTGCTTTACATCATTTAGAGCATTAGAGGGACCAGGAAAGACCGATTCTAACAAAACTTGTCTCTTTGATAAATAAACACAAAATATGATCCCATGTGTTTAGTTATTGTTGTAAGAACAACACAACAATAACAACACAATTTCAAAAGTCACACGTCTGGGTATACTTCAACAGGAAACTCACATATTCTCAAGTATAAGTTCACACATTGCAGCAGAGACAAGAATTGTAATAATGGCTGCCACTCAAGCATTCATGTAACTATCATCAAATCCATTCAGTCAGCCAGTAAAACGCCTGGTCATCTTATTCATGGGACTGTTTCACTGGCTATTTTTACCATCTTCTGGGTAGTATGTATGCAGAGAAAGCACATTTTCCCACAGAAACTAGATTCCTCATGTCTGACCCTACCACCCCACTTTATTCTCCTCCTTCCATTTCCGCCATTTGTCCTCTCAACAGCGAGGGAACCAGCCAGGCTCCAATTATTGATACATCATGCATCCAAACATGTCAACCTCTGCAGCAAAAGCAAAAAATATACAAATAAAAACCTGCAAATAATAATCCAAAAGGTGAGGCTTTCATTTGTCTGCTGAATGAATCAGAGATGTGGTGCAGAGAGCAGTGCAGGTTACCATGACAATGATTGTCAGCGGTGAGGTGGCGGTAGCAGTGTATGCCTCTAGAGTGGGCGTGGCAGCGTCCATTGACATTGTCTGGTCATGTCTCGAGCACATGTGGGCACAATCTGTCCCTCCCACTGAGCGCAGGAGTAAGGCCGCACTGGCAGAACAGCCCATAATCCACTGGCCCAGTCCGGCTGCACCTGAACTAAAAGTGCTCCACTGTTAAAGCGAACATGAGATCAGTCCAGTTGGCTCTGTGCAACCCCTGGTCCAGCCAGTGGTGCTGTGAGGCTTCTTCAGTTCTCAGCAGGGATGCCTTTCCTTCTTGTACTTCTCCACTGCACTGTTCCAGTCTGTGGCTGAGCTTTCACGGCCAGGCAGTTTTTCCCTCTCTCTTTTTCCCTAACACACACACACACACACTGACTGCAGATGTACATGGTTCAGCCCAGCCCAGCTCACCCAACAAATCACAGTCTGCAGTACTTGTCAGCTGACCAGAACCAGCTGCAGCACACACGCATTGAGAACATCATTTTTTCCTAGATTTTCATTATGCAGCACTCTCTTGCTCCGTTTTTCACTCAATCACTTGAATACTTTCAAGTCAAGCCGGCTGGGTTTGTGCATGTGTGGTTTCTGCACTCAAGAGAGGACAGGCACGCTAAAATGCACTGTTGCTTCATTTTCAGAAACAAAGATGGATGTTTATGAAGTGAATTTGATCCAGTAGATTTAGGAGTACGTTCCAGACTTGAGGTTGGCAGTGTACGTGTGTCTCTGGGGAGTGTTATGTGAGGCTATTGAATGGTGAGTGGAAGGAAAGAGGGAAGTGGGTGGCTTTACAGATGTACTGTATGTGGGGTTTTAGGATTGTGAAGCTTCCATGTGAAATTCCCCTGACTTTGGTTCAACGCACAGCAAGGCAATGCTTGGCTGAGAAACAACATGTTCCATTACATCACATCTGATCTGCTGCTGAGGGCCATTCATCACTTTTACCACCACAGTTTTATCATGTCACCATCACATCTGGTATTGTTCATGCTTATTCACATTTGACCATCTTGGTTCAACTTGCATACAAAGTGTCTTTTATTATGAAAATCTTTTTGACAGTAAACAAAAGGTTATTGTTATTACATTTTTTTTATAATATTAGAAATTGATTGTCTTTAAATGGAAATGTTTTCATTCTTGTTTTACATCCAACAACCACACAAATGCATATAATAATCTTAACTTTAAGGTAATAATTTCTTTGCTAAAGATAATTTATAAATACAAGAGGTTAAATGATCTACAGTTAATTGACACATAATGCAGAGGCCAGATACTTGAACACACTCAACTCCTTGCAAAGAGGATGTAACCATAGTGATGATGCTAGGTCATGATTAAGGTCATTAATGTCCATGTCAACGTCATCCACAATCCCACCCACCACCTACAGAACTGCTCATTATTATAATACTTTACATCTAAATATAAACAGCACACACTCAAAGTCTCAGAGTGAAAGCATTTGCACACCCAGAACACCAACTCCTCCATTAACATGCCCAATACAGAAGGTGAGATGACAGTGTATGTGTAAAAGTAGAGAGTACAAAGTAGAGAAAAACATTTACCCCGCCCCCTACCACGCCTCTGCCTTAACGCCTCCCTCCCATCAAATACCGTTGGCTCTTCCCGAGGACTCTTTAATGCAACATGCCTGATAGCAGCAGCTAAAACACATAGAAAGGGCTACAGAGACAGGCTTTGTTGGGATGCCAGAAATGCCACAATGGTCCTGTCATGCAAATATGCCCACACAAACATGCCCTGTAGTTACCAGTTGTCCCCATGTTCTGCAGCTAGCCCTCATGCACTCTGACTGCCTTCACACTGTGTCTAAACAAGACAAGATATCATCACTGCACTGGCTGCTGTAGATACAACAGAAACTTTAACAAAATAAATGAGAAATAAAAAACTATAATTCTATAAGTTCAAACAAAATGAATGAGAAAATGGATAAATAACAATCAAAACTACAAAGTGTCTAAAGTAATGCACGCAGTTGCCTGGGCTTCACTGAGTGTGACCCGGGCTACATTGTGTCTCTGAATTTGAGTGGAATGACATCATTGGGGTGTAGGGCAATGTGCCGCCATCATTTGTGAGTTAATGTTTTCCAGCTGCACAGCCTCAGTCCATGTAATTCCTTGGTTTCTGCTAAACTTTCAGAGTGAGCATGGCCAAAGGCGACAGAATGGCGGTCGTGTATGAACAATTCTGCAGAAGTTTGATGTGGATGCACAACCTTGCACTGTAGCTTGTTTGGTCAGAAAAATAAATTTTAGTAACAAATTAGCCAAACAGTCCGTTTAACTTCTTGTACAGTGCCTTATAAGCACGTAGTTTGCTTCCCTATAGTTAGGTTCCCCTTAAAGCAGGAGGCTGACTCATGCAGTGGTGTTTAATGTGGTGCGCAGCTCCACTAAAATTACTTGGGGAAAACACACTCCTGTTCCTATGGCGACCACAACAGGAAGGATGCTGTCACTCATTTGTACTCAGTTCCCAGCAAGCCACATTTAGACCCCTAGGGCTCAAGCTGCAAGAAATGGGACATAGGGTCAACATATTTCTTCCTTTTGTTCTCACATAACATCAGTGTGATTGAACAGGTAATGCATGTACAGTTGCATGTTTAACAAAACATAACAATAAAAAAAGTATGAGTTGTTTATTGTTTTTTGTCTTGCAACTATCTTGTGAGTGACAAGTGAGCTTCTGCCTAAAGTTTGCATAGCCTTATGGTTTAATGCTGAGGATATTTATTTTTGCCCTTAGGTGTTTGCTCAGTAAAACCTCAATTTGCAAAAGCAGCACCGCAGCACACCGTCTGCTGCACAAACAGGAAGACAGAGATTAAAATAAACTCTTTTTACCTGATGTAATTTGACAAAAAAAAGTAAGTTGCAACAAGATTTTAAATGGTTTTAAAAATGCTGAGGCTGTAAGTACTACATCCAGATCCAAAGGCAGCAGAGACTGACTCCAAGATCAGTAATACATACATGCTATTGTAGTTAGTTTGCAAGTTTAGCCTTATGTTGGTTAAAAAAGTAGCTCTTGTGTTGTGAACTTTTCTTTGGCGCTAATATGGGACATGTGAAGAAAAAAGACACAGTGCCAATGCCATCTAGTGCTGAAAAATCAACACAGCAGGCTGCTTGAGTTCTCACATAAACTTGAGCTTCTAACTGCTGTGACCTGCAGGAGACGCTCTATGCCACATGTATGTATCATTTCAGTTTCCCTGGCTGCTAGTTTGTTTAGAGAAGGAAGCTATTAAAATGTCTTTAACTAAGAACTCAAGTCCTGGGGCAGGAAAGATGTTGGGGGAGGGAACAGAGGCAGGGGGAGATGAGTATATGGGTGTGGGGAAATTATTTAAGAGTAGCTGCCAGGAACAGGAGGAAAGATTTCCATTCTTCTTCAACTCACCTCCTCTTAAAATCCACAGAGCCCCACCACAACAATGAAGCCCACCTCCAAGAGATTTTAAAAAGTTGATAAATCTACATTGTTAGAAAGATGTGTAAATGCTTCCTATTACACCACTTGTACACATGTACGTCATCTCTGAAGGAACTACAGAGGAAGCAGTTGACGCACACTCCTTGTGGCCTACAACGATGCTTTTAGATTGTTGCTCAAGGTCCCGAGATAGCACCCTGCCAGACAAATATTTGTGAACTCTCAAATACCCACATGAGAGACACTGCTTGGACAATTCATTTTTAAATTTATAAGTCGGCTGGAGGAGTACTGCATTGATGAAGACAGACTTTATATTGTATTATTCAAAGGACTGAAAAGAAACAATATTCATATTAGCAATAAAGCTTTCTTTCAGCTGAGGTCTTTAGTTATCTTATACACAATGAAATAAATATTTGCCCAAACTACTTTCATTTCAGTCTAAAAATCTGAGTAGTATGCAATGTTTCTGTGCTTAGGAAGTGGGCTTTGCCAATATTAATGTGTTCATCAAGGCCTACTATTACTCAAAAAGACACTGTAATCTCTCATGCAACACTGCCAGGCATCTGGGACATTATTTTATAGTCTCTCTTGTTCCCTGTCCAGGTACCAGTAAATTTACATCTTAGTCCATCCATACACATCAACTGAAACTCTGATCCAACCCAATGTACTTCTACTCCACTGACTCTAGGAAACTGTATCTATGCCTTCAGTAGTTATGTCTAATCTGATCTTTCCTGTAACTCTGGTAGGGTTTGAAAAATGTGTCCTCAAACTGAACCTGTTATATTCATCCTATACCAAGCTCAAGTTAATATTTACTTTTTATGTGATCATTCCAGAAACACATACCAGCATGACTGAAAGGCTTTGGGGATCTTACAGTATTATCATGTAAAGTAAATCATAACACATAACAAGTGCCAACCCCCTGTAGACAGTTGTAGACATTGTAATAAATCATTCAGTAAGGACGCCTACATATGACACCTACACAAAGCCTACATGTAACCTCAGTATGACCTCTACTATCTAGCAGACGCCCACTCAGCAGCTCCTTCTCCCTACGGTCCCCGCTCAGTGTAGGACGCAGCTGTCTTAAAGACTTTTCCTTGTGTGTTTTCATATGCATTATCCTTTCTTACCTCTTCCCAATTTGACTGACCCTCTTTATGATGCGGTCTGTCTCACTCGTTGACCACTCGTTGTGAATTCCTCTTGCAGATCTTCTTTCAGGACTGAAAGACACTGAGGTGCATTCATTGTCCAAAAAGCCAGTGACAATCGTACAGTGAAAGGGAATAGGCCGAGAATATTAAAAATGCTCTGGGCCAAGTTTTCAATCAATGTGTCTAACTGCAGCCAAAAACATAGCTTTAGGAGTAATGCTTGAGAAAGATATATTAAGGCTAAAAGAAAAAGTACCAACATTTAAGAATAATCCCACCACAACATTTACTAGAACAGGACATTTCACAAAATACAAAATTTCATAAAATATATAAGAGAAGCCCACTCATGAATGCCTTTTGAGCACACAATCTTGCATAAAGTATCTCTGTTTCTATTGATGTGTATTCATAATTTTATCTGTATATAAATACAGTACTTTATTGACAATTTTGCTAGTAATATTTTTGTGTCTCATGAATGCCCCAAAAAGCCAGCTAATTTGACATTTCTATGTAAAATTAACATATGCCTTGTCACATAAAGAAATAGGCATGCCATGGTACTGTATAATCGTTCGCGCACAAACTACATTGATCGCATAGATCGTTTGTTATTTCTTAATGTTATGCCAGCTTCATACGCAACAAGATAACACCTTTGCAACCAATTTTACTTTGTGTATTTTTGTAAGGCTAGTTGCTCATACCGTAGTGAAAATTAATAATGGCTGCATGTTTCTGTCTCTTTCAGTTTGTGCGGTAAGGGCCACGAAGACCGACATGGTGAGAGGGGATTATTAGTGGGTCACTAGGGTTGATCAAAGCCAACAGGAAACTGTTAGACAGGCAGAGCAGAGGTAGACAAAAATCACGTAAAGCCAGCAAAAAAGATGCTATGGTGGGCTTGTGTGTGTGCAATTTTCTCTACACCCAGCCACTTTGTTACCTAATTATACAAATCCCTTCTGCACTCTGTCTGTGTACAGCCTTCAAAGACATAGTGAGGGAAAGCCCACATCATTTCAGTGTCACACACAGTGGCTATGAGTATGTACATAGAACACGGCGGGGACACAGGGGGCAAGAGGGTCGGACGGTAATGGCACTAGCATATTCAGGCCTCCTACTCTGGAATTCAGAGAGAGGGAGAGACACAAAACTGCAATTCACTCAGCAAGAGTTAGTGAACTATTCTTAGTCCAGTATGTGAAGTGGACCCCCTCCTTCTTACCCAAGGGTAAGTGAAAAAAGCCTAGATGCCTAAGTAGACACTGCTCTAGAATCGTATAGTGGCAGGATGGTGAGGCTGGATGGACAGAGCTTTAGAGAATCAGAGCGAATGGATAAAAGTTAAGCTCCAGTGAGGCAGAGACCGGTCAGCTAAGTCTGAAAGCAGCAGTTCACTGACTGTGAAGCTTTTCCAAAGAGCCTATTGTAAACCTAGGTTGGCACAATGCATCGAGCCCCAGGGACCTCTCTCTCTCTGCTCCTCTCATGTGACCTCTCACAAACACTGATACACATGCACGTACTTTCTCATCTCACAGATTGCCTACATAGACTAAACAGACCTTTTGTCCTCACTTCACTTCAGCAACCTCTAGATGGACACTTTAAGTCAAAAGCAAAAGGAATTGATTTGCACACTCAGTCACACCCAACTGTAACACTGAAGCATAAACTTATGTACGACTGGGGTGACAGTGCAGCTTCTAAAAACAGTGGGGTAATTCAGCAGGAGACAATGCCACTACTAACAGCTTCATTTTTTTTCATTGAGAAGACAGGGAGCAAAAGGCACCAAGTCCTGGCAGTGTCCTGGTACTACAGTTACAGTAACAAATGTCAAAAAGCTATTCATCCCCCACCACCATCATATCTGCTTTCTATATTACTATCTTTACAATCTTTAAGACACATTGACACATTGCAAACCATGGCGTTTCAAGACTAGCCGCATGTGTTACTGACACAGATGCTGTGAAAAAAAAAAGAGACAGCAGCCTGACATCCTGTTCCACCCTGACTAAGTGCTACTTTCACAACCTAGTGATAGTGTGCATTATCAGTTCAGTTATCGATTACAGTTGTGCTTATAAGTTTTCATTTCCTGGCAAAATTTGTGATTTTTTTTGGCCATTTTTCAGAGAATATAAATTAACACAAAAACATATATTTCACTCATGGTTGGGTGAAGCCATTTATTGTCAAACAACTGTGTTTACTCTTTTTAAATCATAATGACAACAGAAACTACTCAAATGACCCTGATCAAAAGTTAACATAACCCAGTTCTTAATACCGTGTATTGCCACCTTTAGCATCAATGACAACTTGAAGTATTTTGTGGAAGTTGTGGATGAGGCTCTTTATTTTCTCAGATGGTAAAGCTTCCCATTCTTCTTGGTAAAAAGCCTCCAGTTCCTGTAAATTCTTGGGCTGTCTTGCATGAACTGTACATTTGAGATCTCCCCAGAGTGGCTCAAGGATATTGAGGTCAGGAGACTGAGATCAGTCCAGAACCTTCACTTTATGCTGCTGTAGCCAATGACAGGTCGACTTGGCCTTGTGCTTTGGATTGTTGTCATGATGGAATGTCCACGTACGTCCCATGCGCAGCTTCCGGGCTGATGAGTGCAAATTTTCCTCCAGTATTTTCTGATAACACACTGAGTTCTACTTCCTTTCTATCGATTCCTTTCTTTAAAAAAATTCTTATCCTTAGCTTTGTATACTGCGCTGGGTTTAAACTGACTAGTTTTTTGTGCACTTATGCTTTTTGTACCTTGTGTTGTTAAAATTGCTTCCATTGTTTTCCTCACTTGTAAGTAGCTTTGGATAAAAGCGTCTGCTAAATGACTAAATGTAAATGTAAATGATAACATTCTGCATTCATCTTGCTATCAATTTTGACCAAGTTTTCTGTGTCTTTGTAGCTCAAACATCCCCAAAACATCACCGAACCACCTCCTATCTTTTAAGTTCCTATTTTATACAGTTGAATTACCGTTTCCCGCAGAT
The DNA here is from genome assembly GCA_024416835.2 of Perccottus glenii. NCBI lineage: Eukaryota > Metazoa > Chordata > Actinopteri > Gobiiformes > Odontobutidae > Perccottus > Perccottus glenii. The sequence continues at coordinate 18,304,217 of CM044550.2, forward strand.
CCTTTGACAATTTTTTTGCTTTCCCATGATTCAGAAACAGAAACGTCTGTGCAGCACTGGATGAAAGATGCAAGGGTCTGTCAGGAGTCCAGAAACGCACTGACCTTTTATACACACGCACTGATTACAAGCAAATGTATGTAAACTTATGAGCACAACTGTATAGTTATGTTAGTTCCTTACAGTGCACACGTCTAACCAGTTCCTGCAGTATAGTATATCTCAGTAAAGGAGCATGTAACTTCCTCATAAATATGTACAAATCTTGCCAGATCAGCATAACTTCCCTTACATTAAATAAAAACTTTATTAACGTTATCCTAATTTGTCTGTTTTAAGTGATGACCTTTTCTAACAGTACATAATTAATTAATTCACTTCACAGTCACACACTGGTGGTGGTAAGCTACATCTGTAGCCACACCATTTTGCGCCTAAGGCCTCTCCAACCACCACTGAATATACTCACACATTCATACACCAGTGCCACAGACAGACAAATGGAGGGTTAGTGTCTTGCCCAAGGACACAACGACAGTATGAACTGGGGAGCACTGAGCCACTGCACCCCTGACTTAAATGAACATCTACAGACATTAAATTACTATAGCACCAATGCAAATTTGAAGTTTGAAAAGCTAAAGAAAATGTGTATGGAATAAACATATTTGGTATAGATTAGTACTAACCACTATACACTGTGCACATTTACAAAACAAACCCTAGCATTTGTATCTTTGTATAAAAAGATTTGAATTCTACTGCCTGTCCCAGTTATACGTTTTAGTTTAGCTCTTCTCTTTTTCTTTGCTCCCATGTTAGAACAAATGGAATGGGCTACAATGCATTTAATATGTACCACCTGTCTACAGCCGGAACTTGTCCATCAAGCAAAATAGCTCAATGTGGCAGTTATTAAAGAGTCAGTAATAAAGAGTAACAAAAGTAAAAACATTTGTCTTATATAAAAATACACTACAGAACATCAGGGTGAAAAGGAAGCTTTAGAGCAATAAATAAGATGAGCGATATGAAAGGAGAGAGAGGAGCATTTCCTGTTAAAATTCCATCCTAATTGACCTTTCTCGGTTGCCGTGGTAACAGAGGCCTGGCTGTGGAAGAGTAATTACAGAAGAGTAATCCAAGCCGTTACTGTCTTAAGAAACAATTGGTTTTCAGCTTTATAGGTTTTACTAATTTGCAACCTTTAGTATTTTATCTTCATCAAATGAAAATAAAACCACACATCAAGCCTTTGATGACACAGAAAACACCAAAAACCGCTCAACGACATAAAAAGATCAATCAAAATGAACCACTACTACATGGTCATGCTTAATGAGAGGCCACTAGTCATATGTTCAGGGCCAAGCAGCAGCAGTGATGTACAGTTCACCTAAGGCAGTAGACATGGTTTACTATGAGAAGAAAGCTGAAATAGAATGACAGCGTACCGCTTACTAGCACACATTTAACTGAAATAAATAACAAACTACATTTCTGTGTTAGACTGAGACACCACAATTCTAACAACAAAGGGTTAAATATAATTTGTTGCTATTTAACATACACTGAAGGATCTACAAGACCTAACTAAAGCTGATATCAGTGCATAGGTAATTATGGGCAACTGATAATGTAGATGATACATTTAATACTAATTATACAAAACTGACCCTGCATTCAAGCATGGCATCCATATGACTGAAAGCTGCAAGGAAGGATGCCTGTACACATGCAGGCTAGTAGTAGTTGGCAAATATTTAAGCTCTAATCTAGAGTAGGATGTCTGGGTGGGTGTTTGGCCCCAAAGTCTGGCTGTATGTTTCAAGTAGCTTGCATCCCCGAGGCATGGCATAACATGTGGTTTTACCCAGCAGGCAACCAGAGTCACAACAAGAATGGCACTTTTGTGGAAACTAGTGTCAAAACACAACCACCATTTTGTTGCCAATAAACCATGGTAATCATATCCATCAATTAAAAATTAGTTGATTTATTCGAATTTGCACCTTCTAATTATTAATATATGGATTTTACTCATGAAGTCTTTATGTCTACATCTACGCATTTGATTGTATTGTGTTAATATTTGCACCTGTGTTGGCACCCTGCAACTGAAAACACTGAAGAAATGAGAGGGCAGTGATTTGTTTTGCAGAGCAGATTATGCTTTCCTGCAGGGGGGTTGTTAAGTATCCTGTGTGCATTACAGTTACATAAATGAATCTTTAGTGACACTGATGCAAAGCAATGACACACAGAAATTGAAAGCAAACTTAAAACGGTGTTTAAAAGTAGGTATACAGAAAAATAACAGTGAAGACAGAGCAGAGGAAGGTGCAGAAGCCCACTGGTTAAATAAGTTAGACAAACTGGCCACAGAAAAAGTGTGGGGATTACCAGGGGGGAAAAAGAGGACCATAGTTTATTGTGTAAATGCCATAGACCCCCCACTGTGCTGATTTTGTTTTCTACTAAGGCTATGCATAACACAGTCAAACCAAGCATATGCATGCTCACATCTTGTATGGCCATTTACACACCCACTATGCCTAAATCTGTGCACACAGAACTGTTGCTCTTGCACATGCTTGCTCTTATATGCACCCACCTTACCAACCACTTTTCTTGCCTCCATAAAGTAACTTTAAGTAATTATTTATGGTTCTATTTCTAGGGGATCTTAAAGTGGGCAGTGATCCAGTAACTGGTGGGCAGAACCATTACCTGAAGCTTTTTCAAGCTTTAGAACAGAAGCAACTTCTAAATGGCCAGTGTTATAAAAGTCAGTTGAAATCAGTGTCTCTGCAAAGTGTGTATATTTGTGTCTATTTACTCTTTAACACATATACATGTGTGTTTTAGACGGGAGTGGAAGATGTTCTAAAGACAATAGTTCAAAATAGACTTAGTGAAGGATGCAAACACATTTTGACAACAGACACCATTTAGGCATAGCTCTTCGTAGCTACATCGAACATATGGCTTGTACAACAATTTCTCAGAATTTTTTTTTCATTTAAATTATATTTACATGCTTCTGAACAAGTGTTAGCATCTGCAAGCTTTACTTTAATATTCTGGCATAGGCTATTTACCAAATCCATTTGAAAACCTGTAAGCAAAATGGCATTTCTCTCAATCAATTCTGTGCTATGCTCTGTCCCACTGACACACTAACACACTGGAGAGTGGATGATGTGGAGGCTTGAGTGGACTGACCTTTTTCTAGCCTATTGTAATCTCCACAGAATACAAGTGGGCATGCAAAGACAAGAGCATAGACAAGAGCGGCAGTGGATTTGTCCTCAAATCAAATGGACATCATGAAAACAAAACAAAACCAAATGTGGATTTTGGCATGCATGTCATGGTAGTGTGTGCCAATTTAATGTACTGTGTTTTTTCCAGGTTTACCCCTCCTCCCACTATTATATCTGTCAATCACAGACTCCTGATATAAGGCATGACTACTCACAGCGCAATTAGTGACAATACAGAATACATTACAACGCTGGTCCTGAAATTGGCTGTAAATCAAAGAAAATCTTGTTTCTATCCCTCTAACTGGTCCTGCCTCCATTTTATTGGTGTTCTGTTCACCGCTGGGCAGATGTGTCATGCCGCATCCCACTACCAACTACAGATTTTCTGCATTTCATTCACTTCATCTATCCACAATAAAATAAACTCCACAAGAGAATATGATAGGCTCTACTTGATATTATTGGCCAATAAGCGTGTGCTCTTTAACAGGCTACAATAGTGGAAATGTGGTGATTCCATTTAAACATATCGAGCGGCAGAATCGATGCACAGAAGCAGAACAGCATTGCTGCACTGTGTTCATCACCGCAAAAAAAGATGCAACATGAATGTCAATGTCAAGTCTGCTCCGATTACACTGCGGCCAATACATATTACAACGTAAGGGGCTTTCACACATTTTAAAGGGGCTCCTTTAAAATCAGAGCGCCCACAGGTGTTTTTACTACCACCATGTTTTTACAATTCAAACGGGTCTACTCACGTTCACTGCGGCTCGTCTAACTGCGTCGCATGCTGTCTGCCGTATCTCCGCGGCGCTCCCCGGCTTCAGCAGGTTTTTGGTGAATCTCCGGGTGGATTCAGCTGCCATCTCGTCATCTGAGCGGTCACCGAGGACGATGCAAGCCTGTAATCACTGCAGCAGTCTGACCTGGTCCTCTCTCCGAACATATGAGCCCACCTAGTTCTGTTTACACACACACACACACACACGCCTCTCTCACCCACAGGCACATAAGCAGAGAAGGGTGCAGAGGATGCTGCCTGAGCTTTGGGAGACTAAATTAAACGCGCAGCTTCCGCCTAACACATTCATAATAAAAGAGCTTGTATAAAGACATAATAAAACCTCGAAGAGACTCAAACGTATGCTTTTATTTTGAAGAGCAAAACCATTAGGTGTTATTCCTATTGATTGTAGATTATTCTTTTACCTTGTTTGGTCATTTTAGATGATGATTTTGTGGTTATTATGCTTTATAATTAACTAATGTAAAACAAGAAACGTAGCGTTAATGATTTTTTTATCATTGTAAAGAAGGTAGCTAAATTACACGTGTCTGTCAATACAGTATGATAAAGGTAGGCTATTTTAAGAGGAGTGCTAAAATTGCAATTGTTCATCTGCAGTCATGTCACGGTCTCTGTGAAACGCAGAGCAGCGTTTACAGTAGAATATGGTTACCAAGGTGGGACTAATAAACGGGTTAGCAGCGACACCCAGTGGTAGTAGGTCGTAAAGGAAGAGCTCTTGTACAGAGACGGGAATTGTTTGGGTTGGACACTCCCAAGGCTACTCGGTTGGACGGTGGATGAGCGAAGATTGTGTGGACCTATAAACCAGATGTTAGAAAAAGTAATGACAAGACGCATAGTTGTCAATTTCATTTTGCCATACATACCTTCGCAAACCAGATATTAAGTTAATATGATAGCTACATCACATTTATTTTAAAGTAATTAACTTTATTTTGTTTACGATAGGCTACATAGGTCAAAATACAAAAAAATAAAATTTAACTCAACGTAAATACAGCGTGTGCATGACTTTTCAAACGCAGTAGTTGAGCGCCCTCTGCTGCACACGCTCAGCACTGCTGCACATACTTAGTACTACATCGTTAATAAAACATGAGCTTGTGAATAGAAAAGAAAAAAAAACATAGGCAAAAAAAGAAAAAGAAATTAAGTCCAAACAAAGCTAATAACTCTTCAAGGCAGTGTTTTTGGAGGAAATAAATAGTGGTAAGTTTACATTTGCCTCAAGTAAATACACAATAAATTGGCAATTTTAAGCAACGTTAGCTTAATTTGGCTAAGCCGTGGTGCTTACGTTTAACGGAAGTAAACGCAGAAGAAATGTTGCACCTGACAACAAACCGACAATAATGAAAACCTATATGAGAAAACAATAAACCAGAAAGAAAACTCCAACACGGTTTAGTTATCCGGTAACAATTTAATGACATTTCCAGGTATCTACTTTCTTAATTAATAGCCTACAGGGTCTGTTGTGTCCTCCTTTGGTTAGCCCACGTGACCGAAGCTGTGTAGATGATACTTGCAGAAGATTAGCAACTATTCCACCAAATGTATCGGTTTCTATTCAGCAAACAATGTGAATGTGAGAAGTAGATATTGAAAAACATTTTGAGGTGGGAATATTATATAAACAAAAATGAGTGATAGTGCTGACAATGTTTGGAAAAAATAACTATTTTGCACATCATCATCATGTCCTGTCACATTTGACATAAATCTAAATATAAAAACTATCCAATCTTCAATATAGTAGATGAATAAAAAAGTTGTAAATTTGTAAGTTTTTCTGGCTCCATGGCAATATCTTGTGCAGTCTGACAGATGTACAGACTCACCTCAGAGCTACAGAGAGGGGCTAGCCAGATGTGAGGAATTAAGGAGAACCATAATACTTGAGTGTACACTGAATGATAAATGAACCTTTTAGTATTTAGCCAGACAGGTAAACTGTATGGTAAAAGAAAAGAAAGAGGTGAAGAATTGCTTATGTAAAAACAAAACAGTGAAACCAAGGTTGCAAATATGTTGAAATGCATGATCTTATTTGACCGAAGTTGGACAAAGTGCAGCTGTTGGCAGCCAATCTTTCTTCTCAAGTTCTCAATCTCTTGTGTCCACAGGTTCCTCAGTCTGAGATATTGTAGAGGACAGTTGGGAAAGAACATTTGTAACCATGAGGGAGAGCAGCAGGATCCTATTTCTGCAGCCAATGTCTGATGCTCATTTCCTCTTTTACAGTCGAACACAAAAGAAGTGCGTGTCCATCTGCAGTGGGGTCCCACAGTGACTGTTAGACCAAGTGAAATGCTTTAAAATCTGGGATACTACGCTTTGGAGAGTTGAGGTGTGTGAATTTGTGCAAGATTGAACAAGTTTGGGAAATGAGAGGTTCTGCCAGAGGAGGCCAGGCTGATAGTGGATATACGAGCACAAAGAGGGGCTTAGATGCAAGAAGGGAGGTAGTGATAATAAAAAAGTAGGTACAGAACAAAAATGGATGAAAATTTGCAAATACAGTATCATATGGACAGTGGCAGATATGAGTACAAAATGAATGATCTCCAACTGTGGAAGACAAGTGACAAGTTAAAAATTCTCTCAGTCAAACAACAATCCTGCATTTGTTAATTGATGTGACTTTTATACTTGTTTAATACTTAACCTTTTTTGCATTTCTTGAGCTTTTTGATAAACAGTATTTGTCCCTTCTCATTCCACTCTCATTCCCTATCTTTCGAGTGTGTGTGTGTGTGTGTGTGTGTGTGTGTGTGTGTGTGTGTGTGTGTGTGTGTGTGTGTGTGTGTGTGTGTGTGTGTGTGTGTGTGTGGTGCCTGGGGGGAAATCAGGCAGATAAAAGGCAGTGATGAGGTCTGGATCCTCAGCATCCTGACAGCTGTAGATTAAATTAAATAACTTCTGACAAATCAAAGAGGCTTCTCTCTCTTTCTCCTCTCTTTCCCTCCATCGTTCTGTCTCTGCCTCTTCACCCCAGAGCCCTCATCAGGCAAACCGGGCTCGGAATTTGAAACAAAATAGATTTCATCTTTAAGGGCTTGGGCAGGCTTTGAAACAGCACCAGCTGCCGGGCCTGCTTGTCTCTCTTTTGTTCGGGCTTGGACTCGTTGGCTTGCCTTTTTTTCCTCACACTTCAACAAACTTGAGCCATATTGTGACAGATAAAGGTAGAACATCAGTACTTCAAACCCTGACAGTAATTGAGAGATGAAACAGACACTATGAGCAACACATCAAATGCTCCCACTCGGGATTCTAGGGAATGGCATAGAGCGCCACTCTGCTCCCACTGGATCTATATACCGCTGTAATAAGATCTAATGTGTTCTATTGGCAGTTAAATGCACTCTGATATGAAAAAACAAGTCAAATAGGCCCACTGATGATCATTCAAGCACACACACTTGAAATGGAAATTTGTCTGTCATTGAAATTTGACCCTCCAATGTGTGACCATATTATCACCACAACAATTAAACCAATACAACGTAACCTTAAAGAATATGGACACAACTAAAGGAATCAGTCTTGTCTTGTCATTTACCGTTACCCAGTTGAATATAGTATGCTGTCTTTGAAAGAGAGGTTAATCTTCTTTTTCTGTATTCACATTTTACAGGGAACCATCATAATCATAATGACTTTGATAATAATCTTGAAGCTAAGTATTTTAGGGTAAAAGCTACATGGTGTTTATTTAAATATGCTCATAAGGATGAAGCAACAATAGTCTTTCTAGTCACTAGAGGGCAGTATTAGACAACACTGCATTCTGCTGGTGTTTTGGAAAAGGACGAGCATGTAGGTTTAAAGAGCTCTGGCTAGAACAGCTGGCCAAACAAACCGAGCAGGGGTTCAAGATTAAGCAAAAAGATAAAGAAAGAGAAAGTGCAAACCACTGAAGAGAGGCCCTTTTTTTGCTCAACTTCTCGGCCCTGCTGCACAAACTAAGAGAATTAATAGGCTGCTTTGCCAAGAAAAACACTCTAATCAGTGGGTTTCCTCTCATTAAAAGTTAATTAGTTTGACACGAGTTTCCTGCAGAAAAAGGTATTGGCCACTTAGAACTCATTAGAGCCAAAGGAAAACATAACGCTGAGGAGAACTGGAGAAGAAGAGCCATGCCGATACACAACGTAACACACACAGTGCAGCATAAACTCACGCTGGCCGGACCCAACTCACGTCTGCCTTACTTTAGTCTTCCAAAATGATGGTGACATGTAAACATGCACTTAAGCACAATTATAGAACGAATGTGACTGCGCATTGACACAAGGCAGTAACCACATTTAAAACCCTGCCAGTCATCATTAGTCTTCACATTATTATACATAATGTAAAAATTATTCAAAGTTAAGCCTTAAATCAATGGTAGACAGGTCTTTTTAGATGTTTATCATTTTGACGCATCAGCATTAGAAAAGATCTCTAAAACTGAACTATATTAACTAACTATATAATAATGTGTCTACGCTTCTTCTGCATTGTGATGAATTATTTCATACATTGAAAGTGAGATACATCCTACATACACTCCTTCTTTCTGCTGCTTTCCAGTCTCATTCATCTGTCCAGCCTGCTCACACTTCCTCTTCTTAATGAATCATGAAGTTTGACTTTTACTCCTTAATAAGCAGTGTTTTGCAGCGAGTGGCTGGAAAGCACAAAGTTTGTTTTTCTTTAATTAGTCGGGCAGGTTCCTCTGAGCGCCAGAGAGAGAGAGAAAGATTGAACGTCTGGGCCCCAGCAAACGGCATCAGACGAGGAAACGCTGAGAGGCAAAGCCCGCGCTGCCAGGTGGCCACAAGACGAATGGGCGCGGGCACAGACTGAGACGGAGGAGGAAACATAGAGGCATAGTGCGGCAGACTGAAACACAATGATAGGAAATGTCCTGGAGAAAACACAGCAGCCAGTGGTGAGAGATGTCTGGGAAAAGAGGGAAAGGAGGGAAAGACAGACATGTGAGCAAAAATGGAGAACAGTGAAAGATGAGAGGCCCAGAAAAAGTAAGACTTATGCAGAAACAGTTATACCTAAAGAAAAAGAAAGTTAATCTAAATGCTAAAGGATAGATTGAAAGTTTAAAAGATTTAAAATTATTAATTGGATCTGGATAAGTCAAAAGTGGAATAAATGTTATCTTATGGGCACAAAGAACATTATCATCATAAGGTAATTCTTTTTTTCAGTCTCATTAAACCATTTTATTATAATCTATATATCTAACTGATAAAGTCATTCATATAACTGTGGTAGTTTCAGACCTTCTTGGCATCTCTACACTTTGTACAGTATGTTTCGTTGTAAATGTGTGTGCTTTCTGGCTTTGCGATGGCTGTGAGAGCTGAGTCTCATCAGAGTGAACCTTTGCAGAGTCAATATCAGAAACTTCACCTTAGAGCCTGACCTTTCAAGACTGCCCCTTCTTTAAACGACCCCACACACTCACACCTACCTTGCCGTGATCAATCTCCCCCGGTCACTACGACAGCAAAGCACAAAGCCAATCACATTAACGGGGAACAGGAAGGTCCACCACCCTCAACCTTTGATGAAATGTCACTGGAAAAGGCGATGTCAAGAGACCTTGGGCCTGTCAAGAGTCTGCTCTGACGATCAGTGTGTATCTGTGTGTTAGAACAGCAGAGGAGAGGCCTTTTTAATACTGGTGGTGGCTGACAAAAGTACAACAAATGCTTTATTAGTTGTAGTTCAATGCATATATAAGGCTTTTATAGAGGCATTTTATAGATTGCAAAGTGCAGTGTATGAGGTTTTTTGTAAGTTAATTAATAAGCACATTAAGTGTTAGCATTATCTTTGTACTGAATATATTTATGTAACCACAAGGAACGTGGCTGATCAAATGCACGATGGAGCCTTTAACCGGATTTCAGTGTGTTTCTGTGTGTTTCTATGCCAAAGCGGAAAGGCTTCAGAGCCCGTCTGAGTCTCACGTCGGTACAGTCAGCCGCCTGCGTTCGTCTGCCAAGCTCACCTGGACTGCTTCACCTGTGCATCTGACCGAGTGGTGCAGTGGCGCTCTGCATGTGTAAGGCTGCTGGCTGAATCAAAGAAAAGTGTGGAGAAACATTGGTGCGTAAGAAAGAGGTCAGTGAGGTGCGGGACATGCAATCACAAAATGAGAGATGCTCAACACTGCCATGTGCCAAAGTGTGCTGTGCTTTTAGTATAACACGGAGCACTTTCTTGTAGTGACATATAGAGCCATATAAAATAGAAAACCCATAGCCAGAGACAGCTGTTGGCTGTGGGAGATTACTCATTTTAAATAGTCAATAAATCTATTCAATTAATATATTAATAGAAGTAGAAAGTAGTAGCTTTAATGTAGAATAATTATAAACTCAATAACAATACATTCTTTACAATTCAAAATTTTTAGGTTAGAAACATGCCCTCGTAGAATTTTTTTCCATGATAAATGATTTGCTGCTTAAGTTACAAATGCAGACAGATGAATGCAACAATATAGAACTAGAATATTCCAGAGTTACTCTCAGTAGCTAATTAAAAGTGCTGAAACACGATCCCACACAGTTCAAATCAGAGGTCACCTCCTTCAGTCGCTTGTTTATAAAAAAAAAAAATGCAGAAATGATTAAACTTCTGTAAATTCTTGTGTTATCTACTATTATGACGTTAATGAAATGACAAACGGGGAGAGTGTTCAAATTTTGGTATTTATGGAGCCATGCTTGTAAATGGACCGCAATAATAAAAAATGCATAAATATATACAATTGTTGTTGATTATTCTATGAGCTATACAAAGATATTTATGACTAAGAACTGGTCTCACAATTGTTTGGATTAAAATAGCTCTGAGGATTTAGAATCAATGCTGGCTTGAAGCACCTACATTTCAGACATCACAAACATTTGCATTGTTTGATTTTGGATAAACCGAGTTTAGATACAAGAGTATTAGCCTTAAGGTTTGTGCTGTTTAAATATATATTTATTTGTTTAGGGCAGAGTGTGGTTGTATCGTAGAGATTGATATTCTCTATTTAGGGAATGAATTTTATTAACCACAAAAGAGGTCACTGCTGTGGCTAGCATGTTCGGGCTAAGGGAATGTCTGGAGTTGAACAATGTCTGGAGTTGAACAATATCAGCAGTGTAACCTCTGCTTTAACCCCACATATGAGCACTATTGATTCATTCACTTTGAAGAGGTCCTTGAAATTGTTTCGATGAGGAACTATTGTGGCAGTCTATTGGGGCATCCGAGGCACCAGTCCAAATGAGAATGTCTCCAAGCTGGAGACAGATAGACTGACAAAATCACAAAGGCTGTGGAAAAAAGACAGACTGAGACAAAAAATAAAAAAAGGGAGAAAAAGAGTAAAAGAGCTATAAAAAAAAACAGAGAATCCCTTGTTTCAGAAACAATGACTTTCCTGCCGATAGAAAGTGATGCCTGAGCTGTTGCAATATCCATGTCTCTGACAGAACTCAGGGCGTATCAGGCTTATTGCATTACCTGAAAAAAGGGATAGGGTAGAAATAATCAAAAATGCATCAGAAATAATGCACTTTTCAGACTCTATCCATCATTGTTTCGGCACCCTCAATCCTTTACCAGAAGTGAGTGAGCTCAGGGAGGGGGACGAGGCGCTGGCTGCCGCTCCAACAGCCAGAGAGGAGGATGGGTAATTAAATTGTGTGTCGGCCTCTAAGAACTAAAATGAATGAAATAGATGAATGCTATTGCATTATGCCACAATCGTGACCTGCAGAAAACTAATGGCAGAATAATAGTTTTAGGTACTGGCTCTATTTCTCTGATGCAGACAGCCACTTGAGTGAATATGCATCGGTACTCACAGTCAAAATGGTTTGTCCTCCACCTTGACTGTATAATGCTTTGCCTGTCTTTGTATGCTCCACAGCTGCCTCTACATTCCTTCATAGCGCTGTCTTTTCCCGGCTGTCACGTTCCCATCATCCTCCTGACCGGGCCGACATGGTGTCCAAAGTGGCTCAACTCATGTACTTTTTTTGTTTCTGAAGCGAGGATCCAAAGCCGTGGCCTTTTTCTCTTTTCAACATGCTTTCCAGAGACGGGAGCGTTGCTTTGTAGTTTGTTGACTATAAAAAGATGGAAAAATTGTCCTGAAATCCTGAGCAAAAAGGAGTGTAAATAAAAGATCAAACCAGGCCTGTGAGCAGAACCAGCGGCCTGGTACTCAGTGCAATAACTCACCAGGCGTCACCAAGTATTAGTCTGACATTTTCTGCCGGGAGTGAGAGAAGTAGCCGGTGTGTTTTCCAGCTGCTCTTTAGTACTGTACAATCACCTCAGGACAAATTTTATATACTATTCTTAAGAAGCAGCTTTGAAGTTTGCGGTATCATGTCATTATGTATCTGTTTTTATTCTAAGAGTACAGAATAGTCCTCACAACATTCTCTTGGATAAAAATTTACCTTAAATGGGATGTTAACCTGCAACTCAGTATCCATGAATGATGTCATGTGTCTGCAATATATAACCACTGAACTGCACAATGAGTTTTCAGTTAAATTAAAAACCAAGCATAAACCTTTAATGCCCTCTAAGTGTGTGCCTGGCCAGAAGATGGCAGCACCCAGCTATTCTTTGGCCCTTTCCATCGCTCCTCTCAAGGATGTGTTGTGTCCAATGATGGATAGAGATGTTTCGAAACTGCACCGCGCTCTCTCACACCGTGTAGGTCGCTGAGCTGATTGGGAACCCAGTCCTCACTGTTTGCTCTTTACATCTGAACACGCTGCACCAGTTTTAGCTCTGCTTTATTCCTGCTTGAGCCCACAAAACAACAGCTGAATCACTTATGGCATATCCTGGCAGTAAATACTTAACATAATTTACCAAATAGCTGTCTGGGGAAATGAACGAGAAGATGCCAGTCGTCTCAGAGCGCACAAGTCGACCAGTATACGCAAAACCTGTAAATGATTGCCCCAACTTCACAATAGCCTTGAAGTAAAAGTTGTTGCCCTATTGTTAGATATAGACAAGCAAGGGTTTATTTTTGTTTGTGAATGCTGGAGGGGGTTGTAGCTGCTGCTTCTGTTGGCCCTGTTATTTGATTTCCTCTTTTACAAAGGCCACAGTCAGAGCTCATGCCAAAAGAATGCATGCAATAACAAAACAAACTTGACTGATGAATACCCGCTTTTCTTCAGTGTGTATATGCGCCTATTTAAATATGTGTATGTCTTTAGGGCTGAGCTGTTAGTGATCTTCCTCGAATGCGTCTGACAGAAGCGAGGTTGCACACAAAAAAGGAGCCAAAGCAGCTTGAGACTCCACCAAGCCTCTAATGATGTTTAATGATACCTATCTGTGATGGAATACACACTCTTGACACACACCCCTCCAGGAGTCGCAGCACCTTGCCGACTGTGGAATTGCAGACAGGCGATAATCAGGTCAGCCTGCAGGTCCTTTGGGATAGGAGGTGTTCATAAACATTTCTACTGTTATTTTTTTATATATTTATAATTTTCTTCCTGCGGTAAAACAGGGTAGCTCGTACTTCGGCTCGCCCTTGGGTGCACCAACCTCGTCTCGACGTGAAGACACACACCATCTCTGTGAAATTAAAACACACACAGGATTCATGTAGACACCTCATCAGAATATTAACTGTCTTATTAGCATAAAGAACCCTCCAAGATATATACATGTGATTTGACATCTGGCATTGAAATCAGTGCTTTAATGTAAAATATCTAACAGCATTATACAGTTCTTTAAAGATTGAACAAAAATGTCTGTGTGTGTTACATTACTTGAGGTTGATACACAAAGCCAACTACCTCCCCCTTCCATCTATGAAACCTTCTACAAACAAAGACTAAAAGAATAAAAAAGCGTGGGTTCACTGCTTGCAATTTTTTTTTCTTTTTCTTTTTTATAAATGTCAGCCTCTGCTTTTCAAAGATTTGACTCTTGCTCTGCAGTCAAACAAAAAACCTTTTGGTAAATTGATTAGGCACTCCAAACTTTTCAGCTTTTTGATGTAACACCATGTAAAAAGTTCAATATTTCTACACACTTGCACTGGAAAGTTCACAAACGTGTCTTTTTGGTCTCTCTTTTCTCCCTTTGGTGACCCGGGGCCTAGCGTTAAAGCAGGTGCAGAAGGGGCTTTTGACTTTTGTTTTTTTTTTTACTTTTGAGGAAAAAGTTGCCATGATACATTTAGCAACATTTTATTTTATAACCCATGGAAATTCAATATTTTTTTTCTCTTATTCATTTTCTCTGACTATGCGTCGCTTCAAAGAGAAACCTCCTACAGTCTCTGGAGTGACTTCACGTCCACCAAGACATTTATTGACTGCACTGTATCGCAGTCTCTATTTTACCTGACACCAAAACCTCTTATGTAACGTTAAAGTCATAGCAATAAAAACTTGCTTCTGCTGTAACTCTGACCAGATATTGGCATGAGTAACAATAAATGTGCCAAGTAATTGAAAGCAATCACCGCTGCAACCAATTAAAAATGTTGAAATTGCTTTGGCTTGGATCAGACTTTACTCATTCTTCTCATTTTCAAACCCAGTTGTTGCCCCAGTCTTTGCCCTGGTGAATCTGCACTTTCTGCCAGCAGTTTAGATCCAAAATATTGTAAACCTTGAGAGCAGCTGTCTTCTGTGTCCAGGCCACCTCAGTGTCAACATACTTGAATGCAACTCTCCGCTCTGCTATGTATAAACAGCATGGCCACAGCACAGAGCCCATTGTCAAAGCAGGATCAGTGTAAATCAAATGAAAAAATATGAAATAAATCACAAGTGACAGGCTCTGCTTAAAGCTTTGGCACCGGTTTACCTTTGTGGCCATTTATCAAGTTTAGGGTTAATCCATCCAAATCAACAACTAGCTTTGTTGTCCTCTAGACTACACAAGACATTCTGTCTTTGACGACAAAGCTCTGAAAATACAGTAGATATGCCAGGTTTGAATAAGAAATATTCTTTTAGTAATTTGATGACATTAACATGTACTTCTCAGTTTATTTTCAAGCCAAACCAATAAGCCAAACTAATTCCATTGTTGTTCTGCAGGATTTGGGTTTTGAATCTGACGTCAAGATAAACAGGAGAAAAAAAGGAAAATGGAATAACTTTCCTATGCATATTATTTTATATAGACTAAATGTAGACTCGTTTAAATGCAGTTTGTGGTGTTTATGAAGTGTCTTAATTCTTTGTAATTACTGCATTACAACAGTATACAGTATAAATGTCAGAGGCCCAAAGTCACATAATTGTAAGGAAAGTAAAACAGGAAGAAAACGTTCATTTGTAAGTTGAGTCTAAATGAGTAGGATTAGGATGTGAATCTGATCTGGCCTACTGTCTGTGAGGGACTGAGGCAGCGGTTGTGGCGTTAACACGATGCTCTAAGTGTGATAGCTCTGTAATAGCATGTCATTAAACTGTTATGGTTACACAGCTCAGTGGAACAGAACAGTGGGTGGATAACCTTGAACAAGGCAAGGCTCTAGCAGCTTCATCTCAGGAAGCCACTCTACGGCAGAGGGGAATGTGCAAGCCCGCGTGTGCGCCCGCTCTGATTTGTGTACTCAACATTACAGTTTAAATAAGCACCAAGACCTTGTGCCACTTTTTGAGCATTTGATCAAAATCCAATATATCTATGTTAAGCAGAGTTATGGCCAGCTACCCAAAGAAAATATACTGATGAAGCGTGTTGAAGCTGAAGCCTTTACACAGGAGTTAAGCATGAGCAGGAGAGGCAGACATGTTGGCTCTTCTAAAGGGGAATTTCTGATTTCCCTCTGCAACAATTGTTTTTGTGGGTTATTTTCTTTCTGTAACTGAATGTTTACTGTCATGACTCAAGTCATTTTTATTACTTAACCTCAAATGACCACTGAAAACATGAAGATATGCACGGATTGTTAACTGAAACTAGTATGTATAACAAAGGTCTTGGATCCTGATTTGAGGAGTGTTTATAGAGCACGACCTTGCAGGCCGTGCTCTCATCTCTTTCCAAATGTGGTTACACCTTCTTTGTGTTTGCCAGGGTCTGTCTCCTTTTGATTTTTTCCCCCGCTTGGCACAGCTGGGTTACAGACACTTAAAAAAAACATCTAAATTAAAAAACTTGGTCCTGACCAATGTTATTACAATCTTAAACATGCCAATAAACACTGATGAAGGCGGGCAGTAATGTGACCCGCATGTGGATTCGTGCTGTTCTGTAAAAGCTAGCGGGCCGCCGGGTGGGTCGGCGGATAATGTGGGCAGAGCGGCCTGTTGTCAGCCTCAACGCCGGCCCTCTCATCTCTCTAGTTCTCTGCCTCACTCTCCCTCCTTCTGCTAACAAGGCCTTTCATTTGCTTTATGGAAAATCTGTTCTTCATAATGTCACACAAACAGAGCTGGAGTAGGAAAGTGGGACTACGCCAAGGAGAAGCAGAGGGACAAACAGAATAAAATTGCTGAAATCTCCCAGGCTACCATATTTCCACTCTATGTGAATATGGCTGGATTCCAATGATAAGTGCTGGCTGTGTGTGGTGGTCAAAGATATAATTGAATGTTCACTGTCTGGCTGTTTACAAGTGATGCTAAATGATAAATGGGGTTAGAAATGCTGATCGATGAGCTTTGCATTACATTTCAAGAATTTGACTTATTTGAAATAGTGGAAATCTTCCCTCACAGTAAGAAGACCAAGTCATTCTTTAGTGGCATAAGTACTTCTTGGTTGGTGAATGGCTTGCTCTGAAGGAAGATAAGGAGAATAGGATGAATGACAAGCTTTGTGATGGCAGGAGGCAGCAGTAAGTTGGTATAGAGCCCAGCGTTTAGCTTGACCCTCACTGATCTGTGCTGTCTGAAGTAGTCAAAGCCAAAGAAAGGTGATTCACTTTCAAAAAAAAAAAAAACATCACTTGTCAAAAAGAGCTGTCAGACACTAACATATAAAGGCACTTCAATTAAAGGCTACCAAAGTAAGGCCTTTACCCTGGATTTGACATTTCTGTTGATCTGGCATTTTCCTCCTTAAAGAGCAGGGAAAAGGAAGAGCCGTGCAAAGGGAAACTGAAGCAGTGGAGAGCATTAAAGAACCAAAAAGACATGCACTACCAGTATTGTCTGTGGGATTTTATACTGTTAAATCAAACTGTGGCATTGTCTTTGGTGAGGATTCTTAATTGACTGATGCAAAAGTAACCAGAGATTACCATCTTTTTCTTAATATGTTCCCTTTTTTTGTTGTCCTTCTTGTTCTCTGCCCATTTCATTGCCTTCCTTGCCACAGTTATGTTTTTCCTCTTTGGTAATCCGTCTTCCGCACCGATTCCTCCTCTCCTGACGTCTCTCCTGTGCCTCCCTTGCTCTCCCCTGGGTTCTGTGTTGAGAGAACAACAGTAGAATTTGTTTTGCTGCCTCTCATCAGATTAGTGTTGATTTTCTCCTGCCGCCGAGCTGCAGTTCAGCAGAGTGGATGAACTTCTTTAACTGTTTATCAGAAGCACATTTACACTGCACAGCTCAGCGGCCCAGCGGTTTGTTACCTGCCATTTACTATGAAATAAAAATCGATGGATGCCGAAATGTGATTTTATGGTTGGCCGTTATTGAGACCAATGATGATTTCCTGCTTAACAGGATTTGGAATGTCAGTCCCACTGGTGTTCGGTTTTAACAACTCAGAGGGGTCTTATATAGGGTCGGTGTAGCAACAGTACTTTTTGTATTTGCTCAAATAAGTCTGTCTGACATTTCTATCCAATAAAGTCTCTCTGTAGCTGAAATGTACATATTGTTTATACATATATGTTTGTGGCACTTGAATTAGTTGTACAATGATGTGCTCATAGCTTCTCTAACACTCTGTCATTACCAAACTACACAGGTTCTGGGCTTGGGCTTGCCACAACAACAACAGTAGTTAACTTGAAGCCTCTGCTCTTGTGTGGTGTTGTGAGCCACACAATGATGACACAGTGTCCTGTCAGTGGAGTAATGACTGAGATTTACACTCTATTATTAGAGCTGTGCCCCTGTGAGCTGCCCTAGGAGACCCCTCGTTCACATTTAGCAAGATAGAGTGAACACAGAGACACGTTCATACACAAAAACATATGATCGTTGGTGTGTTTAATGCCTATTTATTTCTGCTGATGTAGATGACACCGTATTCCTGCAATACCATCTTTCTTACTGTGAACTGTCATCTGTATGAGTCACTACAGGATACATTAAGCCTTCATTTAGTGCAGTGAATCATGCCTAATAACACAGTTAGAGAATCTACAACAGAACAAGAGGAAACATGTATGTGTTGTATGTGCAACCCCAACACCCACATTTATTGTGCTCCTTTTCATTACTAAGATGTAGCTGCACTCAACATTAGGACACTTACAAAGAGAGCTTCAATTTAACACTATTCTTCTGCAGTCAGGCTGTTTTAGGCCTATAATCACAGGAAATCATTTGATTTATCTTAAGGCATTAAGCAATAAACACTGGGGCATGTTTGTTAAGGGCTCTATTCCTACAAAACCATACCATTTAGAGAACAGTCCCCCAGTATCAAGTGATCATTTGCAGCATTCTTTTACAAATACTCTAACTTTAAAGAGTTGTAAGCTCTTAGGAGAGGAGAGGACGAGGGTGCACTATCTCAGCAGGCAGTTCGGAGCTGCCTGGCAATGTCACCATGTCATCGCTATGGGAACACAGAGCCCGCAGACTCTTTTGGACTAATAGGCAGTTGTCAAGGCAATGATAAGATAAATGCTGTGTTTGATGGAAACATGGAGCGATGGGCCTGATAGGCACCAAGAAGGCCAAACAATCAGCAGAGAGCTGCCGAGAGGGGGAACCAAAAGAACTGGGGTGGGGGGAAGAGGGTGGACTCCCACTGGACAAGCAACGTCAAACCTCTTTCTCTCCTTCTGTCGGCCATGGGCTCTCTTTGTCTGCCGAGCCTGTTGGCTTTTTTGTCTTGATTTCAGCCTCATTCCCCCGTTCTCCCTATGTGACCTACACGCTAACATTTGACTGTAAAAACAATCACTCTGTGGTATGTTCATAGGGACACACCACAAATGTGTAGAGGGGCGGGGGTATGTGCTTATCTAATGTTGAGGATTGAATTCAGTTAGACCCACTGGGATTGGGTTAGGAGATGTCAGAAAGATAGATGGGCATCATGTAACGACACCCCCAGCCCCCCTGCACCCCTTAAATTGTTTTGCATGTTGGTGTGGATGTTTATCATATGTGTGCGTGCTTATGTTGTTGCATCTGTGTGCCAAAAACAGTCAACACACAGACATGATTGTTCAGTCCTGGCTTTGAAGATAATAGTTATTTTTTTGTTTGTTAGTAAAAATTCAGAATTTTGAATCAATGTTTAGTTTTGGATTGCAATAATTTTCCTAGCTTTTCCAGTTTCACTGCAAGGTGGTTAGCAGAGCAACTCTCAACAAGAAGGTCCCGAGTGCATTTCCCGGTTAGGGCGGGGCCTTTCTGCATGTTTTATCCGTGTCTAGGTGGGTTTTATCCATGTACCACGGTTTGCACACCACCAAACTTGACAATCCTCCAATCGATACCCATCACCAAAATACCGGCTCAAGATTTGGAGAGGGCCTCTGGATACTAGCTCAAGACAAAGATAAGTACTTTATGGTGGTAGTTGCTGTTTCATATAACACCATCAGTTTACAGTAACAACATCTTTCCGGTGTCTGGGCTGTGTGCAGCGTTGTAGCCACACCTCCAGCCTTTGGCCTCTGATTAGGTTCTCTTGTCAGTGCTGTGGTCATGTATTGATTTGTACAACAACACAGTCTGACTTCTCTTTCTCATTTTTCTTTCTTCCACTCGGGCACATTTTTAAAAACGAGCCATCGAGTTACCTAATCCAACCCAATTAAACATGCCATATTAATAATACTAAATAATAAGATGTCTTTAACATTGCTCAATATCTTCACTCCATCTTTGTCACACAGACCCAGCCAAACAGATGTACACAGCCTATACTGCTGCGTACAGTCTGTGTGATCTTTTCTCTAGAGAGTCTGATGCCCTGCAGTAATGGCTAGCCATACCTGGCCATAGCTGTCTTTATATGGCCTCAGGCAACTGCTTAGCAATTCCACTCTGAATACAATGGTCTGTGGGTTCGCACAAACGCACACACACACACACACACACACACACACACACACACACACACACACACACACACACACTATACCTCTGGAGCAGACTTCTTACAAAGCTCCTGTCCAGTAATGAATTTTCAAACCTTGAAAATCTCCTTGTGATACACTTCAAACAGGTGCTAACAAAAAGACAGACTTCTCCTTTATCTTGCCCTACCCTTTACTGCTTGTCTCTGCCATTTATTAAAACTGAGTACATTTAGTATAAAGGAAGATAACATGAACCACTGAGGCCTAAATCTATGTTAATACAGTTTAGAGAAAATCCGAATGTGGAGCTGTTCAGACATCATTTCACATGTGGATTAACTTACCTCTGCTTTCGCTCCGTCTCTGGTGCTGAATTTATTTTTTACTCTTTTGTTGTTTGACACTTGGGTAGGTTTACAAAGACTAGACAAGAAGACGTATGAAGACGTGCCAATCACAGGTCGAGAGACAGCGTAGACCGCAGAGGACAAGAGAAGTCTGTGACCAGCGTTTGAAAGGAGAACACACTCCTGTCACAGTTGCCTCCCGTCTACTGGTTCAGCCTGTTTGAGTCAGAAATAGGATACAAACACAAGATACGCACACAAGCCATCGCATAAAGATAGGAAACTTAAATGACTCCACGGACTTGAAATGACGTATGCGTCCGAGTAGAAGTGTGCTTAGAGAAGTTTAATAAAGTAACAAGGTCTGTTTCTGTGTATATGAGGCTGCGGTGATGTAGTGTCAATATAAAGCTCTCACTTCCTGCTGTCTGCTCCATTATGGCACTTGCAGAAACCTAATCTGCCTGAGCACTACAGCCGCCTGCCAGCCTACTTCACTCCAGCCTCCCTACTCTCAATTGTTTTACCGTACCTCTTTTTTATTTCCAACTGCCATTGCTCAGCATTCCTAAAATCATACCAATATACTGTACTGTGTTTCTAATTGAAAGCTTTCAATTAGAAACAGTAGAGAGGGACAAGACAGACAGGGTAACACATTAGACCAAAGTCATATTTATTTTCAAATGTGGGCATCGTGGCCCCTATGCGATTATCTGAATCCTATTTTTTTTACCTTGACCTTGCACGTTGAGGGTATTTTCCAGTCAGCAGATCGCTTTATCTCTGAGAGCAACAATCAATAAGGATAATTAATGATGCCCGCCGCAATGATAGCCTCAGCAGTCATTACCAGGCATTAATCCATGCAGTCAGAGGAGGGTCAAGGCCGGCCACATCGCTCACCTAGGGGCGGGGCGCAAATTAAAATAATCTACACACCGGCCGCTCTGTCAGGCCTTTTCTGAAGCATTCACCTCCGTCGGACCGTAATTAAAGATGGCCCATGGCTAGGTGGAGGGGCACCAGGGTGACAATCCACTGCGATGTCTCTTTAATATACAACACTTAGCCCGAAGGATGACACTAACAGCAATCTGCAGGAACTCATCTCACCTGCGAGCGTGGGAGGGTGGGGAGCTTCTTTTTTTTCTAGATATGCTGGGACATAAATCAAACGCACAACATGCAATTTTCTAATAACGCAGCGCCCTCAGAAATGTGATTTAGAAGTAAATATAATTTGGTCTGGGTGTGAGACGTATCAAGTGGATGTATTATCATTGTAGTAATGCTCTGCTTAGAATGAAATATCACAAGGGCGAGATTTAACAGGTGATTATAGGATAACGCTGAACATTGCAGACTGGTGTTATGCTGTAATGTAAGATACCATGAGGAATTAGGCAGAACAGATATTGTTCCCAAATGTAAAGACAAATTCAAATCACATGAAAAATTGAGCCAACTGTCATACTTTCCCAAAAAATTATCAAATTATAAAATATCATTCATAATAACTGGCCTCTTGTAAACAATTTATAGAGTTTTTTTATGAAGTGAATACTTTGGAAAAAGTCTGAGTCTGAGGACACACCCATGATGAGTGTTGTGAGCGTTAAAGTTGCAAAAGGCCAGTTAAATTAAGTTGACACTGAATTTGATGGAGCATTATTGGAACCCATTGCAAAGAATTGTTCACTCACACTGCTTTATCCTCCATTTTCCTTTCTCTGTTTCTGATTGGACACTTCCCCACACCGAGGGGAGGGAGCGATGGGCCTTCCACTGCCCACCCTGTTGTCAAGGACATTTACATTTACACTTTAAAGTTTGGAGGAGAAATTCAGCTTGATTCCATAATTCATATGTGACATTTTCATTGTACTTAAACTTTAGGCTAAAAATTGGAAATGTGAGATTTAATTTCCTGTAATGTTTAAATTACTTTTCGCTTGGCCGGCGTCCAAAACACGACAAAGCGCCGAGGGGCAGAGAAGAGATGTTTAAGCAGAGGTTGCACTCACTGGCAGCAGAGAAGTGGAGAGAATCTATAATAATGAAAAATGCATTTATCCTCAGCTGCCATTCCTCCTTTTCTCTATTTGAAAAACACTGGAGTGAAAATGCATGTGCATTAGTGAGACTGAATATGTCACATTCAACATGCACAAGAGGAAGTGAAAAATAACTAGACTGAAATCAAAATGCCTCAAATAAGCAAGTCTGTTGCGCTGGAGCTGTACTTATCCTGAATGATGAACAAAGTCAAACAGCAAGCATCAAGAAGGGTGCTTGATGATGATTGACAAGCACTGGTTATATCTCACTCCCACACACGATTACACTGTCTTCATCTATCCTCCACTAGCTCCCTCACCTTCAGCTCTGTTTGGTTAAAGTGAGGAGGCGTGCAGGCACAGCTTAAGACACTCTGGTGATTTCCATCCAGTCATTCGCTCCAAGTTAACTTCTCCCTTTTCCTGTTTTAAATTTTCATCTGATTAAACTTATTACTGGTCAGGAAACAGAAGGGCCTAGAGGTTAAGATGTGAACTCCCTTTGCAGCAAGTCCAAAAATATACTCTAGCAAAACATACATAGAGACAAATGGGCTGAATAATTAGTCCCCTTTAAGTAAATGATGTGCTTCCATTATACTGAGGGCCATAGTGTCCTCTATAAGTCTTTCTCTTGATTAAATCAGAGCTGGAGGTAAATGTTTTATATGTCTGTGTGGAGTAAACAGTGGCAGCACACATTGGGAATATAGTCGTTTAACATTTCCCAGCAGGCGCGGCTGTCAACCTGACATTTATTTTTTAGCTTACTTTCACATCACATCATGGGTGATTTAGACCAGCAAATGAAACACGAGAACAAACATAAATCTTAGCAATATACGCCTTTGCCAGTATTTTTTACTTCACCTGAGTTTTGTTAATGTTACACAGTAATGTGGCGAGGGCATTAAATATTGACCCAAGTAGCAGTAGATACCTAAATTAAGTTTGCTACAAATATTTGGAAGATAATTATATTCACCGTCTTGCACTTTGCCTGTTTTTTTCCCCAAACACTTACTGTAAAAAATAAAGACTTACAAAGATTTGGGATATGTTCACAAAAGTCTGTCAATCATTTAAAATCAATTCTGTAAAGCTGTTGATGGGATGGTAAAATTGCTGATCTTGAGACATGAGCCATCATTAGGAAACAGTAGGGAATTGTTCTTAGAAAATGTCTAGCTTTGTCAAAGATAAAATCAAACCTTTTTTTCCTATTGGTTCTTAACCCACCGAGTTATTTGACTAATGTAGGGTAAAGAAAAGTTTTTATACATTTCGTTCTGTCAGTTTTGCAATTTGTAGAAAACTTCTAATAGTGTCACAATCATTATAAATAAAAGTATACAAACCAGGCTAGTGAGTTGAAAGGAAGCATCTCAATGTTAGAAAGCAGTTAAGCAAAAATAATCAAGTGAGTGGATCTGTGCTATTTTATTTGTGTGCTTGTCTGTGCCCCGTTTTGCCCCCTTGGTCTTGTCATCAGGTTATAGCCAGTATCACTGAAAGCTGCTAGCCGGTTAATTAGAGCAGGCATCCAGCCGCCCTGGCTTCATTTGACTGTCAGCCACCAAGCCACTTACTTTATAATTTCCTGCCTGGATTGGAGGGCTTTACTATCGGTCACTAGGGCACATCTGAAGTTTCCCTTTATCTTGTCGTAGAGCCAAAACTATGCAAACCATAGCCAGAAAACATACATTATGATTACAAGCAGAGGGTGCAAAGTAGTGATATAAAAACCTTCAAACCACCTGCAAACAAAAGACAGAGATGTTGACTGTCTGTGGATATCAGAGTAAAATGCTACAGGCTTTTTGCTTCGTTTTAGCTACACCTCCTTTTAGTCCCCGTCTGTGTATCATATTTGTGATATGTGTGTGCCCTTGTCTGGCTGTGTGTACATGCTGTCATCCACTGTGTTACACTGCCTTTTAACTTTTTATGGTTTTCTCTTCATTAATTGAAAACATGACGGGGTGCTCTCGGGCCTGATGGATAGAGCAGGAGAATTGAGAAAGCCATTAGCTTTACTGGAATCACAGCATGTCAAGCAGTCAATACACACTGCTCTATGTGTCTGCAAGCAAAGATGGAACAATTATCCCTTTTATTAGGAAGCCATGCATGCACGCGCACAGTGTATATACTAACAAGCAAAAGGAGGGCAGCAATAACCATCAGCAAAATCAGTCATTCATTACTGTCAAGTACACCTGACTCAGGTTATTAAAAAGAGCCATAGGATGGAGATAGAAAAACTTAATTAGTAAACAGATGTGATTAGTAACCTTTGTAATTATTTTCTGGCATTGATAGTTCTATACATATAGACTGACAAATGAACTGTAGTCTATATCTTTACAAAGCACAGCTGCACTGTTTGTCTGATAACAATCCGGCTCAAACTACATCTGTAGTCCCAGAGCTCCTCTCAGTTTTTTACTGCTTTTTAATGAGTGTTAATGCATGATAAACACATGCAAACACAGCATGACCGAAGTGCTATGAATTACATGAACAGCTCCCAGCCCCATGAGGGGGTCGCGGCCCTTACTGCCTGTGCTCAGCAGCACGAGGTCATGAGTTCACGACCCAGGGGCTGCTTTTGTAATAGCAGGACACTGCAGGCTGTCTGTGAGGGGCTAGCCTGCGTCTGCGATCAATACCACAGGTACAGGAGCAGCACAGATACAATCTTCCACTGAAGGTCTCTAAGGAAAAGAGCATTATCAAAACCTACACACCATGGCAAACAGATACAAAGGCATACGTCAGACAACTCTATCACTGACTATTGCTGTAAATAATATCCTAGACTCACTAGGAAAGTCAATACACATTTTATGTTAGAAATTCTTTCATGCTTGTGTATTTCTCCTATTAGAAATGACTGAGAGGGAAAAACCTAAAAAATAAAGACAAGCTTAAAAAAGAAGTGTTTTTCACCACTTCTCTGTTATTGCTTTATAAGCGCTGGAGCACTTTACATAAGATTTATTACATCCAAGCAGAAATATTATCTTGTGTGGGTGCCATTCATCACACTGGCTGCGAGACACTGTGAATGATACCACCAAATTATGTAGATCAGCCATATCTGTGGGGAGAATTCCACTTGGTAACCTTGGTAACCCCAGGTATCCTGAGCACTCCATAAACACACACCACTTAGCAAGTTCAAATATGCAATCACCCCAAAAACTAATTAAAAAGAGGTAGTCGTTTTTAGCATTGTCCATGTAAAGGAAACTTTTTTTATTTTATTTTTTTACCAAAAACTATTTGACATGTTTTTAAATTGGAGGGGACTTTATTTTTTATCTAGCCACTGCTTAAACCTGGAAAGAGTGGAGGCATAAAATTTGATGGTAATGTATGACTAAATGCTTCTTAAATGACACAACTATCTGGTGTCGTATTACATAAATAATACTTTATTATGCTGACATTTATTGTTATATTATCATATGTTTGCCATTATTACCAATTTATTATTCAGAAAACAAGCGTGCATAGATCTAAGCGTCGTGAACAATGCCTCTTGACCAGACTTATAATTCCTATGGGTTACTCGCTCATATTTAAACTTAATTTACCCTACGGCCGATGAAGCTATTTCTTCATATGCCAGACTTTCTCTATTGTCACTTATGAATAAACAAATGTTCCTTTATTAAGGCAAACATGAGGCCTGCTGTTCGCCTTCAGTCCGTCTCTCAGCGAACATCTGGCT
Organism: Perccottus glenii; assembly: GCA_024416835.2. Taxonomy (NCBI): domain Eukaryota; kingdom Metazoa; phylum Chordata; class Actinopteri; order Gobiiformes; family Odontobutidae; genus Perccottus; species Perccottus glenii. The sequence goes on from CM044550.2 coordinate 18,330,698, forward strand.
GTACTGTCCTGTTCGTGATTGTGTATTAGTGGGGTTTCATTTATTGCCAAAACCCTGGTTATGCAGATAAAATTAATAAAACCTTTATAAATTACACTGTTTTGAGCCAGAGCAGTGTTTTGTGCTATTTCTGTCATTAAGAAGAGTAATTAACTGGCAGAACGGTTACCTTACTGTAAATGTTTAACAGTCAGTAAGAAAATAGTGACAACCTACAACCCCCAAATCTATAGCTACACCCTCTCATACAAAGTATTTATTGAGTTAAAATGAGACATAATTCGTCCCCTGTTGCTCAGAGCTTAACCAAATGTTTTGTATAGAAATATTCCAAGTTGCTCTGGGCCCAGGTAGGTGTATCATAATTACCAATCATCTCGGAGCTTGTTTCCGAAAAACAGGCATCTTTTTCCCCCCACTCCCGTTTACTCGCACACCGAGCTGACTCAATTATGATGCAAAGGGGTGTTTTTGAAAAGCCTGGCTCATTTCTAATTAAGCCACACACTCATACCTATTTGTAGCTCATGTCCTGACATAATGCAAATGCTATGTAAATTAACTGCACTGATCTCCCGCTAGCTCCGCACTCAGGGCTCCTCAGAGACCAGCAGGGCATTTAGTCATACTTTATAGCGGTTTAGTCACTCATTGGTTGAAACATAGGCAGAGGCAGTATCCTAAAGCTTTAGCTAAACCAACACACACGACAGTAGGTAAACTGTATCATTTTTTCCCCCTTTGTGTTTTAGTGAGCTGTTTTTTGTATTCCTGTCTTTCTGTCTTTTCTCTGGTCTCCGAATGCCTTTACACACTGCAACCTGCCTCGCAGCCCCTCCCCGCTTTTACTGTGGCCCCCAGCCGAGGCTGTTTAGACGGGCCATTAACACGCTCACTCTGCCGTCACTAAACAACCACACAACTACACCACGGATGGTTAGGCAACTGACTGACAGCATGTGTAGAGTCTCTCAGAATGGGGCTTTCTTATTGGTTGTGACTGGAGGTCCTCATGATACAAGTAAAAATACAAATATTACAGGCATATTTCTCAGTGTGGTCGGTATAAGATAAAAGACTTGCTAATGGTGATTTAAATATATTTGAGTATCTATATTATGCAATTTTCCAGAACATGTTTATTTGCCAACAAACATATTAGACATTTTTATCACTAATCACTAAAACATAGGCTCCACTTGAATTTATTTTTTTGTACAAAGGATACCTTTCCCTATCTGAGGTTATTTTAAATATTAAAACAGTTCTCTACTCACACTGCAAATAATAAAAATGCTATCTAAATACAATAATAGAATTCATTATTTAATCTGTCCAAGTCTAGACTTTGCTCTCTCTTGACTCATCTGTGCCACCATTTATTCCTTTGTACGTCTGTCTGCTTTTTGTTCTCTCGTTCCATATCGCTCTGTCTACGCGCAGCCCATTAATTGTGCCCGAACAGTGCCACATGCCTCAATGAAAATAAATTGCTTTTAATTTGGGCTTCCCTTTTTGCCACGGCCGGCATCACTTAATTTCATTAGCTCTGAACCTGTGGAGCGCTTTTTCAAAAGCGTCATCTCATGGACGCACTTGAAAATGAAAAGAAGCCCCTCTTCTTTTTTTTTTTTCCTCCCCTCGCTCCCTTCTCCTCTCTCTGCACTCCTCAATTAACAGAATCGTTTCCTTTCAACTAAAATGAATGTTATTGAAACCAATTAGCATGGACTGGAAAATCTCTCGTTAATGAGGGGAGTGTGGGTGAGTAAACAGGAATGAAAAGATGAAATTAGAGAAGAGGCTCTTCTTGTTGGCCTGGAATAATGACATGCTTAGTCGCCTAATTGTCTGGTGAAAAGCACCGCTGCGATAGTAACAGATTGCGGTGTTCATTAGGCAGCAATGGGCCACCTGCTGCTGGGGCGGCGAGCCCGCAGTCCCCGTACACGTGTTTATCCCAGGGGGCACTTTTTTGGACAGAACGCTCACTATGAAAAGCAAATGAGCTTGCCAATATGCTGCAATGTTGTGTCCTTATTGCCAAAGCACAGAAGCATGATATGTCAAATCAAATCAAATAAATGAAACCCAATAGTGTGAAGCTGGAGGGTTTCCTCAGTTTTTTGATGATGCTGAGAAGGGAAATGACCTATAAAAATACATGGGTTAGCAAAACTATGCCATTTCATTATAAATCCTGAAGATAAGTATTCTATTCATCATTTCTGTTATCATATTTCATCACACGGCTCTTTATTGGTGCTTTTGAGTCCCAGTTTGTACAGAGTGTGAGGGTTGAGAGAAGGATAATGGGCCTCTAATTGCAGCGTGGATCAGGTTGGGAGGGGGCTGGCGTTTGTTCCCCTCCATGAAATATTTAATGGCTCGCCGGGAGAAACAAACTCTACACACATTCTGTAATTCATAACCTGCAGATAGTCTTAGACATACAGTGCATCCACAACTCCATCTCTCTTCTTTATCTTTCTCCAGCGTGCGCTCCCATTATTCCTGACTACACAAAAAGACAGATATAAACAGAAGGGTTTAAAAGTAGCCATCCTAAGTGTAATGTTAATTAATTCATAATTAATTCCTGCATAGGTCCAAAATGAGAAGCACATATTCTTAAGTGCAGTGGGGTCTGCTGTTGCTTTAAGGCAAAGTGGAAAGAGTGGTTTTAAAAGAGCTATGACTCTTCTGTTTAACACAATACAAAATGTCATCAGGTGCAGCTTCTTTTATCAGTTTCCATTGAGTATCACTCTTGTTACGTGTTTGTTATCTTCTAATGTGCGCTGGCTCTCACTGACAGACAACCACCAGAATGCTAATAAGTCCCATTGTTGCATGTTGCACGTCTACAGCTGTTGGCCATAATTATCTCGCAGATAACTTAAAGAGTGTCAATTAAAGCACTGTTCTTTTTTCTGTTCCTCACATCTAGGGCTGGAGTCCCCCTTCTGCACAATTCAGCTCTCCGGCGAGAGGTGAAGGTTCAGGGTACGGATGGAGGCGGGGTGAGGGCCGAGTGCTTCGGGACATTTCTGTTCAACCCAGCATTTGTAAGTATTGTGTCTTAGAAATAAGAATACAGTCCTCGTATGATAAAAAAGCTAGTTTCTGCTACAGAAATTGCACTGGCTATGTACTATTCATGAATCTTAAAAGGGAAGGACGTCCCAGTGGACCACTTTTTTAGGGGCAAGGTTTAGGTCTTGCTCTTGAAAGGGCTAAGCATACCCTAGATGCAAGGCCCACCCGGTTCACATCACCTGCACCCTCCCTCAGGGACCCCTTAACCTTTGAACAACACACTGGAGCTTTGCTGATGTTAGAAACATTTGAGCTATTGTTGTTTCTAATAACAGGTTAGTCCATAAACAATCAACAAATGAAAATGCCTGATTATTGAATAAACTGGTTAGACCTTATACATCATCATGTCCTAATTGATTGAAGATGTAGTTCATATAGTGGTATTAATGTAGTGCCTAAGAAACAGCAATGGAGATTCACTACACTGGAGCAATTTTGAGCAAAAATATTCCATACAAAAACTGCACTATTGACTAATAGTTGGCAGAGTAAAAAGTTAATTCCTGGGAATGGGGTTGTGCTGTGTTTTATTTCTTATTTTATTTTATCCTCTTGACTTCCCGAACCTAGCCAGTTGTATTTTTACATAATAATGCCTGTGAATTACGCAAATGTTTTTTAATTTTTGTGAGCACATATTTTTATTCAGATCTTTTTATTTTTTTGTCTCCTCAGATAAAGCCTGCACTGGTTGCGGAATACAGACACATCTACTCTGCTTTCTGTTATGAAAACACTGATTACATTTGGAATTGCCTGTGTTTTTAAGGGTCTTCGGGGGATTGAAGAGAGGAAGCGGCACCTCTTTCCTTTTCCCTGGAGATTCCTCTTGGTTAATTGATTTACTTTGTGCACAATGACATGGCCATTCACGCAGCCATCTGATCACCATTTGTTAGCGGCACGTGCTGGGATCACTTTTTCCTTCAGCTTTATACATGCAAATACAGGTTGTGAGCTATGACACTATGGTGGACCTGCGGTGAGACGTATTACTCACATGATCTGCCACAATGGGAGTGTTTAGGTAACTATTGCTCCCGACTGGGGTTTTTTGTCTTGCTGTAGGTTCAGGCTCCATCAGCGCAAAGGTGGTCCTTTTCTCAGTCGGACTGTGACAGGTGGACCACATGGGAACCAACAGTTGCCCACAGGTATTGATAAATGAATGAATGAGGAGTTATTGAAGAGCCAATTGATTGTAAGCCAATTCAGGATTAATGGGTGCCAATAAGTTGTCTTGGTTCTTGAATAGTAGATTAGCATCAGCAAAGACTGCCTTGGCCTCTTATGTCTGTTTTAGCTGATACATAGTTTAGTTTTTATGTTTTGCTATTGGGAAATTCCCTTTTGCTACTTTTTTTGTCTGTGTGTCGATGATGTGACTACAAGACCTGATGGGTGATATGACTTCTAAAATAAACAGGAGCTGAACCAAACCAAAGTTTAAGAATATCCTATGTGGTTTTCAAACTTTCTCTTCCTCCCCAATTTGATTTGATCAAGCTCTTTATTCCTGCTTTTATGATCGGACATTTCTTGTTTAGCTTTACATTTCCGTCTTAAGTTTCCGTTTGTAGTGTATACAGACTCGAGAGGAGGAAACTGGTGAATGTTGTATTGGATTTGATTAGACGGAAACATGTCTCTATGCACTCTCTTTGACCTCAGCCAAACAATTATTGTCTCAGTCGAGCGCTGGGCCCCTCACTTTCCTCAACTTAGTCCTTGTCACACTTTTAAGGTACGGTTACTGCACCCAAAAGCTTATAATATACATATTTATAATCATCATAACAACATTTGTCTTCCAATTGTATTCTAATTGTACATAGTTAAATAAATATTCAGAAGCACACACAGTTTTAATGTATTTTAGTACTTTGCTATTTATCTAAAAGCTCTTATCCACTGCAAATACACTTTGACTTGGTTTAAAACACAAATAGAATTGAGAGAAACAGCATTGTGATTAATGCATGCTAACTACATAATAGAACGTAGAAATGTAATTAACAGTAACTCCCCACATCTAATTGGTATTCAGCAGGATTCCACCGAGGACAAAATGTGGGATATTAAACGCATATTAGAGGCATTACTATTTTATGTTAGGAACACAGCTTAAGGAGTGCCATTTATTATTTAGTGTCTCTTTTGTTTTTACTTTGGATTGCAGCGGTGAATACAATACTATGGCTTATACAGTTGCTCTCGGTTTTGTCGGGATGTTAATAATGAGACAGCGTAAAATGATTGGTGCTCAGGCAAATGCAATTTTTCCTCATCTCATCTTTCTAATATTATACTGCATATAAGGCAATAGGTAAAGCCTGATGCATCTGCTCTTGTTTTTTTGTAGATTCTGAAGCTCTCCAAGTACAAAATAAACCATGCATGTTGATGTATTTGGGGTAAGAACCACTGAACTACTTAAAATTAATTCAAGGGGTATTTAAATTTGCCTTTACAATTCATTATTTTGTCCTTTAATACTCATTACGTAAATGATGACAATAGGAACAATATTTATATCATTTAGTGGATAAATGTTGTTCATGTTTCTGTTCCATTACTTTTCAACCCGCTATAAACTTTGAGTGTTCTGTAGGGGCTAAAGCAGAGGCGGCATTAGGTTGAGCATTGTTGTACAGCAAAGCAAGCGTGTTCTATTGAGGTCACCGAGACAGATTGACCACACATCGGAAGAATAAACAAGAGAAACAACTGTAAAAACATAAACATGGGTGACAGAAGGACACCAGCTTTCAGGTCACAATGTTCAACTAGAAACAGTGCCTATAAGCCCTTCTTCGATTGTTTAATTCAGTCACCACCTACTAATATTACAATACAAATCTATAAGGTGGTTTTAAACTGTACTGAATATATCTGACCACCTGTTCTCAAGATTGTTAGTTAAAAGGTTGGGTAGAAGCTATGTGTAAAGTTTTCCCATGGGGGCATTTAGGCAAAGTGTACAACAAGTTCACGTTTTACAGTACTCAAAACCTTTAAAAGGAAAACTTTTGAAAAATTTAGGAAGGCAAAAAAAAAACGGTGTTTGTAATTTGCATTTGTTATGTACAAAACACACATGACAGACACACACGCTGCCACACTTCCTGCAATCTTTTGTCACTCGCTGCAGTAAATGTACTATGCGGGACAAGGGCAGGACAGTGGCCCGATGGGAAAATGGGAAATGGGCTATCATCGGACTAACAGGGCAACACAGTCCACTAATCAGATCAGGAAGCTGGGTGTGTGTGTGTCTCGGGGAAAGATAACGTTTTCTGTGTGCGCAACATGTATGTGAGGTGTGTCCTGTAAACTCAGTGGAGCGCTAATGGATGTCGTGTTTTAGGACGTAGTGGATGGCGGAGTCCTGCATCACTCTGACTGAGCAATGTGCCTTTCCGGGTCTGTGCGAGCTGTCGTCTGAGCATGAGTCAGCTGGACATAGATGAGGGTAAATATTTAGCTCCACACAGGAAACATGTATTTCCCCTCCCTAGCAGCAGAACAATAATTCCCTCCTTCGCCTGTTCACTGTGTTGGCTTCTCAGAATAGCAGTAATTATCACACTTCCCTGCATTCAGTTGAGGACCTCATTGTCTTGGACCGATGGCCTACAGGCACACTGTAGATAACAAGAAATGTTTGTGATTTAGCCTTGTAAATTTAGACATTAATATGCATGAATAGTCATTTATGTACTGCCCGGCCAAAAAAAGTCACCACCTGGATTTAACTAAGCAAATAAGTAAGAGCCTTCCATTGGATAATTACTGCATGGATTACTGCATTTCAGCTGGCAACAAGTTATTTAACACTTACTGATGCAGTGAGTAGTTTTTTTATTTGTTAAACAACCATGTGGTCAGGATAAGAAGAGAGGTGGATGAAGTGATCATGCCTAGTATTAAAATAATTGTTTGATTCGGATTACAAATGAGACAACAAAGACCGCACATGGTAAATTTAGAAATGGAAGACCGGTTTTAATTCTTGCAAGAATGAAACAAATCTGACACATGCAACAATGGTACAAGTTTACAGCACATAAAGTTTTTATAGGTGTACATTATGCCCGCCTCTCAGCTCCAGGGTCGTGGATGGACGTTATAGATGTGAATAAGTACATGCCACTAAGTGTACAGGACAGAGTGTTCCTGAACAGTGATTAGATGTAGTGCAAAGTGATGTCTTTGTCTTGTTTGGATTAGCCTGGCGCCAATAGGAGATACATAGAAGACATTAAGTCATAAGTGTATGTGGATAAGTATATGAACTTGACCAGGAGTGAGCGCATTCAGCAATAATATACAATTTCCTTGACACCTAGTGCACCTACCGTACAAGTCTGTGGGGGCAGTGCTATGGTCTGGGGCTGCTGCAGTTGGTCAGGTCTAGGTTCAGCAACGTTATGTGCCTAAAGAATGAGGTCAGCTGACTACCTGAATATACTGAATGACCAGGTTTAGTCCTTAAATGGATTTTATAGTGTGTGACTATTTTGGGGGGGCAGGAAGTTCTTCTGATGTTCTTCTGATACATGTCAAGTTTAACTTTTTAGAATTACACTCCACCAGGCAAAGCTTCATTGAGCAGTATTTACATTTACATTTAGTCATTTAGCAGACGCTTTTATCCAAAGCGGCTTACAAGTGAGGAAAACTATGGAAGCAATTTTAACAACACAAGGTACAAAAAGCATAAGTACACAAAAAACTAGTCAGTTTAAACCCAGCACTGTATACAAAGCTAAGGATAAGAGAATTGTTTTTATTTAATTATTAAAACTTTCTGAATGTTTGTGCAGGTTCTTTTGTTGTTGACCTTCTTTTTGATAGAAACTTTTTGATAGTAGACAAATTAATGGTGCTGACCTTATTTAAAAGTGACAGAAAATTGGAAATTGTGGTGTAATATTTTATATGTTATGTGTTTTTGTGTAACAAGTTATGTTATATACAGTAGTCCCATTAACGCCAGCTGCTTCAAAGTCTTATAAAAGTCATATATATAAGTCATATAAAAACCATTCGGTCTGTGCAAGGGACACTCCACTCTCCTGGGTTATGGTTGTAGTGCATATTGTTTGTGGAAGTAAAAGTGAATTGTAAAAATACAAAAGTATAATGTTATAACAAAACGTCCTTCAACAGTGCAATTACCTACTAGAAAGACAGAAATGTGTGACCGGCCGGTAAATGATCCAAATGAATGCTGCTTGGATGTGACTGAACCAATGAACACGAGCCGACTGGAAGTCAGGACTGATTGTAGCAACTGTGACAGGATCAGTGCAAGTGCAGGGGACGAGCGTATGAGGTACTGTCACTCACTCTCATTCTCCGGCTCCATATCCTATGAACACACACACACACCAACACAGACATATGCATTAGCGTCTAAAAGATACTTGATTCTGACAAGCTGATAAACGAACATTATAGAGCTGTCCCAGTATACTGTCCCAGTGTGAAAATGAACACACATGCACACGCATAGGCACTTCACCCAGGAAAAATATCATCTTTATATACAATAACCTGACATCTCTGTGTGGCAAAGAATTCTATTAGATTCTTGATGACAAATAAAAGAGAGTGAGGAAGAGAGGTTGAGAATGACAGGAATGTTGGGATGGGGGTTATCTTTTGAAGCTGAATTTTTTAGTATGCATGTTGATCCTGTTAGTTGGAAATGCAATAACAAATATGTAGGTCCGCTCCGCTGGAGAAAAGACCAACCCTACTCTCCCTGACTACCTTCTATTTATCATCCACACATAGACTGTGGCTGGGTAGAATATATTGCTTTAAAAAGTGGCGGTGGTAATAGCATTGATCTAATTTCCATAAATTTTCATCGGGAATTTGATATTTTCTTCATCGGCGAACAACATAAACTATTTAAAGAGGATGCTGGTGTGGCAAACTTTTCCTCCCATCCTTAAATTTGTTTTTGGATATTCCCTTGTGATGGATACTGCAGGAGTCAGCGTAGGAGGGATTCACATATTGGGCGGCTAGAGTACGCATGTTCACACAACAGAAAGTCTTATCCACCCTCCTTAAACTGGATGTTCTGTCCATAAATTATAGATATGACTGTCCAGTCCAACTCTTTCAAGACAAACTATTTACTAAATGGTAGTGATAAATCCCAGATATTTCTGCAAGTACTATGGTGTGTTTGCGCTGTTTGTAAATTTTTCTGTCGATGCTGCAAAATACTCACAGCACAGGCACACACTACATTTTGAGTAGGGCAGCTTTGACGACATAAGCTACTTTGAACCAATTGTATGCATTGTAAATAACTAAACCTATGTATTACTATAATTTTACTTTGTACAGATAATGTAGAGACAGTTTTAATGAATTATTGGTATACATACAGGCCTCTTAAATGTTCATACTCCCCTTAAAACACTATATGATGAAAAGATTCCAACAGCAACAGAGGCTTTTTAGAGCATCCAGCTTGAGAGAAAAACTGGTACAGTGTATTTGCAGTTTATTATAAGATCTAAATTGTTATTCAGATCATCAAGGCTTTGCTCCTGGCTTCCTTCGGACATTTAACCACTTGCCAGGGCTCAGCTGTAGGCCAGGCCGGGCTTCTTTGGCTGCTGCCTAAGGACAAAAGGTGAGCTCAGTTTTTCAGTCAGCCCTTTAGAAATCTGGGATAGTTCTTGGTAAATGTGATGTGTTTTGTGTGTGTGTGTAATTCTATGGTAGTTTTAGTGATGGTGGATAGATTTAATATTTAAAGGTTAAGACTGAGCTTTGTCTATCAAAATTGTACTAAAGATTCACTGAATTTGGTCTTTGACTCTTGACTTTAGACTTGAGAACTAAGAGACTTCACTTGACTTGTGTGTGAGGTCAGTGGAAGGGAAGCAATAGGAGATAAGGTTTCGCAGAAGCACCCTGAGAGATGGAGGGTCTTGCTGCAGCGGGGCAGGAGGGGGTGAGTTGAGCAGCAGGTGAGCGTGTGCCACCAGAGGGATTCATCTGTCCTGGGTTCAGACAGGGCCTCATTAGTGAGCAGTGAATTACACTCCAGACACGTCTTTATGTAGACTAATCATATTACACAGAACGCGCTCAGCTTCACCTCTGGGCGGAGACGAGAAGAGGAGGGGTGCAGCAGCGGACGCCGGAGAACTTTACAGTCTGATTTGTCCGGTACAACTCAATGTAATCCAGCACCTCTGACTGACACCATTTTATCTTTCTGTCTATCTATCTGGCAATAAACATCACATGGCTCCTCCCCTGTTCGCTGGTGTCTCTGTGTTCATCCTAACTGTTCCTCTCGCTTGTTTGGTCTACCCCCCTCCCTCCCTGCACCTTTACCCTCCCACACTCTTCCTCCAAGCCAGTGAATCCCTGCCCCCACATTGTCAGTTCTGACAAGCTGCTTTAATGGGCGATGTGGCGCGTGCCTCTGACCACTGAGCACAGTCATTAACCTTCACTGGCATAATTGAATTCAAGGTTGATTGCTCATGACCCTCCCCCCTGCCGAGGTCCCTCTCAATGTACATATTCATTACAGGGCCCGGGCTCTAAATGGATTGCACAGGGAAAGCTGTAGCAATCATCCAGGCCGCTCGGCGGGGGCAGCAGCACGCTGCTCAGAGGCCGTGAGGGGCCCGAGGACGGAGCGACAAGAGGAGGGGGAAGAGGAGGGGCACTAATTGCATGCTAGAGGAAGAGGATTGGATTATGAAAAGAGTGAGAGAATGAAGATGGATCCCTGTGACACTGTCAAATTAAGGGCAAGTCTTGTACGGCAATGAGACACCGAAATGTACAGTGGCACTTGCTGCACCAAGGGAAGGGGGGATAGGCTGGACAGAGAGAGCAAGAAGTGGAGGGGGTGAGATGAGAGGGGGCCATTGAGGCTAAGAGAGAATTGAATGTAGAAGAATGAAGTAATATAGACACACACACACACATCCAGTCAGTGTGGCTTCAGTGTGAAGGGAGCATATATCACCCCCCACACCCACCAGCACCAGCAGCCACCACCCCAAGCCAGCAGGTCTCTAACTCGCCCCTCCCTAATAGCCGTCAGATTACTATCAGCCAAACAAGACATCCAGCTTCACCTCATCCTTCGCTCCTTCCCAGATTCTGTCATCTTCCACGAACCCCCCCTTCCCCATCGCCTGTGCCTTCTGGGAGCTTGTTAGAGCTGCCCATAACATACCCCTGACAAGTTACTTCTCCATTATAAAAAATGTAAATCAGAGTAGGTTAGAAATTGACAAGACTACTTGCATTTTGGGCTGAATGATAAACTGTGCTTCAAAAGTTAAAGGCATACTGCACAGAATTTTGTAGAGACTATTTGTAAACACTGCCTCAACAAGAAAAGGTTTAACACTCATTCATGCAGTTTCTTCTGGCAGCGTCAGTTAAAATAAATAAAGGAGCCTGAGAATAGATAGTGAAACATGGTTTTTGGAACTCTGACATTTAGGTTTGCCCTTAGGATGGCCCTATGCACTGTAGTCCATGCAGACTGTGGTCTGGCCGGAAACCTTGCCGCCCTTACAGACAGACAGTGGTCCACAGAGAGCCATCCAACTGTCATTGCTCTATACTGTTCCAGCGTCGCGTATGTCGGCAGTGTGCGAGCTTTATCCCCCCTCATCATCACTAACAGGGTTTCCCAGGCTCTGGCCAGAAGAGTGTGGGTCACAGGGCAGGAATCAAACAGCAGAACAATGGAGAGCTTCCTCCACTTAACCTCCTAATGGGCTCTCAATGGCTCCCCTGGCTCCTTCCAAACTATCAGCCACTGGATTCACTTACCTCGCTACACCGACCAGGGTGTGTGTGGGGGGTCTGAATGGTGTCGACGTGGCATGCTTGCATAGAAAGCACGACGGTGAAACAGAAAAACTGTGCAGGTCCGAATGTTTCTGATGTGTTTTCTGTGTATTGGTACGCAAGCGGTGGCACAATCTCACAGCCACCTCATCTTCCTTACTCTCCAATAGACCAAAAAGCTGTGTGAGCCAGCAGAAAACATGCTTTCAGGTGTGCGTCTGTAGTGACACGTGTCTCAGCTGACCCATATAGATTTCAGTCTTTACAACAAGGCATTTGGCTCCGCTAGTTACACTTCAATAATTACTTTTAGCGTGTACTTCATCCCTGAGCACCTTGCAGCCCCCAAATCTGCAAAGACAAGTGGCCTCATTTATTTCCATGGAGGGAAATAATTTAGCAGCGGCGGGCGCTAACGAGCTAGAGCGGAGGGATTCCTAATTAGATTCACTTTGTTTGTGTCATTTTAATTACATTGTGGTCCCCAGCAGTGGAGCCACCAGTGATCTTTCAGTCTCTTAGCTGTGCTGCCACGCTACCACACTGAGTCCCAGCAGAGCTTTAGAAAAACCAACACACTGGAACTCTATTCCTATCAACCAAAGCTGTGGCAGGCATGGCTTTCTGTTCATTTGTTGATTCTGAGCTTGTTTGGCGGCAGTGTCACTTTAATCACAGAACGGCACCACAAAGGTCACAGTCTTCTGATGCAAACAAATACAGCCTCACTAAACTTTTTTGGGTGATGAATCATTATTTATTGCTGTAAATGAAAGGCATGGGAGACAGCTTTTCTCGCTTGTGTAGTCTTAAGCGGTGTGTTTATGTTCTGCGTTTGAAGGGAAAGCTTCACTAAACCGAACCACTTTGAGGTTTCGTTTGAAGTATTCCCCTAAGACACAGTTGCTAATTATTTGGTGTTTCATGATGAATTCTGATCAGTTCATTAGACCGCTTTAACTGATGTTGCTGTCTTAGATCCTGTCTGCCTCAGCGCCCGCTCAGAACCATTTAAGTAATTGAGTGATTAATTGATACCTAATGATCAGCACAGACCTTATGTTCTACTTTCATTTCAAACTCCATTACCAAATTATTCATTGTGACTTGTAAATGTCTGCAACAAAAACTATATAAACAACCCTTTAAGCAGATTTAGCTTTAAATCAAACTGTAAGGACAAAGTAATGTGTTGTCTTGTAGTGAGCAAAATGATGTAAAAGTTACCAAAAAAGGAAGCTAGAAGAAAGAATGAGAGTAACCCTTGAGATGTTGTGGCGTTCCATCAGGTGTGTTGTTAGCGGTGGTTTCATCCCATCTGTCTCATGTTGGGTGATAGTGATCAGTCTTCTGGGACCCACCTCCACAGATGAGGGCGGCCTTCACCTGTCAATCACACCGCTCTGGGCCGAGACCTGGTCCACTCAGGTCACCTCTAGCAGGGATTTCCAAACCACAAGACCTCCAAATTGGAAAGACTTTTGTATAAAGGTGGCCCAAACAAGAATTTAGACACATTCTAAAAGTTACCATTTAACTGACATGAAGTATTGCCTAGGAAGCGTGGTGTGCTGTAGCATGAATGTGATATACCAGTCATACATACCAATCAAATGTGCCATACATTAAGTGTCACTACAGCTCGTGCATGTCAGGGATTGTGCAATATTTATTGTGAAGTGCATCATAATAATAATGATAATTATGTTATAATAATGTTGTGTTTACCACTCCCAGGGAATGCCTGTCCTTTCACACTAATCACAAGACATTCTAAGAAAGCTTGTTGCAATTGGTAATTCCACTTGTACAATAAGGTTGATACAAAGAGATATAACATGCTTTCGTCATAACTCTCTGCATTTTTGTTTAGTATCTTATTTTTATGTCTTTTTTAAATTTGTTATTTATATATATATATACATATTTTGAATTACTACTAAAATATTACATTGAGTCCCTTGAAGAACCTTTTTAAACATCTGATTATCACAGTATTTTGCATGTGACCCACTGCTCTATCCACCTATGACTGCCGTGGGTAAAACTAACACAGCTGATGAGCTGCATAAACATCTGAGCGGATCCCTGATATCTCTAAATGTTTCCAGGAACAACATTTGAGTCTGTAGGACAATGGATGCACACAGGCGGCACAGCTGTGTGTACGCACACCACTGCAGGGTCATCATACTAAAAACACGGTGCACAGTGGTCAGTCAGGGGTCTTTTAAACAGGAAGACACTAGCTAATGTTAACATCCCTACTGTTTTTGGAGTGACAGCTTTTCTCACTATATCTGTCATTTCTTCTTCAGTGAGAGCAACGACCTTTTTAAGACACAAATAGATGTTTTGTGTATGTCAGCAATGATTGCCAGGCTGTATAATGCAAAATAAAGAATGTACAGTGAAGCAGACCATCTGTGGTTGTTAGACTAGAATAACAAACAGCCGGTTCGATGTACAAAGACAGTTTTTATGATATGATGTCAAAAAGACAAAAGTAAGCTCATGCACACATAATTCTGTGATGGGCTAGCATGTATACAGTACTCAGTACGCTATGTGGATTTGACCTGTGGACAGTCAAAGATGTTTATACGCATTAGAAATGTATCGTCTCATCTTTTAGAAATGTATTATTCAGTCAGTGGAGTCAGGATGAATAGCTGATAATTTCTTGTTAGTTTAGGACTACATTGTCCATCTCATAATTCAACCACAATTAAATCTTTATGCTTACTGTAGCCCAGCCTCTTTAAAAGCCTGTAAAAAATCTTGCAAATCTAACATCAACCACATAATAAATGCTGCTGTGAGCAAACAACCCCATTTGGCCCCCTTTTAATCAAAACTTCACAGAGGTGAAATCCGTTAAAAATCTGATTGTCATTTTGACGACTGTGATATTTGTATAATTAAAAAGGAGAGGGTATCATCTGCCGCCTATATGATATGACTCCTGCATTGATGAAATTATCAATCTTGAAATAAATTAATATGTTTATCAGGTACAGGGGGACAATTTAATAACTCACCTGTCAAAACTACCCGATTATGTCTGGAAAACTGGCAGCCGATAATTACCCACAATTCATGCTTGGGCTTTGCATCTTTGCGAAAGAAAATTGATGAAACACAATCTAAATTAGGTACAGTAATCCATTCCAGGTTGTGATGGGAAAAGGCCTATATAAAGAGGATAAATGAAAAAGATTCTTGGGTTAGATTTACTTAACCATAAGAGCTCTTACAAGCTCAGGTTCGTTCATTTAGACATCAATCTAAAGTTACACACTTGTACTCTTTAAGTGATCCATTACAAATGTCTTTTTCCACCAAGGGATGACACACACATGTTTAGGGGACATTGTACTGACTTATTTTTATTCTTAGAGAATTACCCTAATCTTAACACTAAAGTCATGTCTAAACATGTCTCACGGTCTAAAGTATTGATTTATGTTATGGAGACCTGCGTATTTTTTATGTAAGAGAGCAACTACACCTCCCCACAACACACACACACACACACACACACACACACACACACACACACACACACACACAGGCATCCAGCTGAAAGACTGATAGGACTCTGTTTAAGTGAGCTGGATGTGGAAGTGCCGTCCCCTGTCCTTTGAGGCCACAAGTGCAATCTCAGGTCTGTACATCTCACTGTCATCACACTATCAGGTTAACTGACTGTTTGACCATTAGCCTAATACATTGCCTTGGAAGATGCCCTTACATAACTAATTATTCTGCTTATTAAATATTTTATTTTTATTTTATTTAACCTTTATTTATCCAGGTAAACTGTTTGAGAACCAATTCTCATTTACAAACATGACCTGGCCCCATGTGTGTTTGGGGGGGGGGACTATTGTACATGTCTTTTGGAGGTAGGGAAACCAGTACCCGGAGGAAACCTACGCAGACACAGGGAGAACATGCAAACTCCACACAGAAAGGCCCTGCCTTGAAACCTCATGACTGTTTGACCATTAGCCTAATACATTGCCTTGAAAGATGCCCTTACATAACTAATTATTCTGCTTATTAAATATTTTAGATTAAACTTCCTTTCCAATACACTGACATTCTAATTATCACCACTTGTTTTTGAGCTCACTATTGTTTATTTGTATATTGATAACTTGAATAGGGAGTTTCATCACATGTGGTATTTGGCCTTTTTGAGTAGATTACAGACCTTTGGATCAAAGGAACTTCACAATAAGGTGCCCACTCATCAGTTATTACCATTGTACCATCATAAAGCAGCCACCCTCCAGTCAGTGGTGGGATAGTTGTGTTCATAAGGCTGCATATGGTGGACAGCTGGACTTTTGGCTAGAGACAAGTGGGCAAGAGGAGAGACATGGCAGGCGGCAGAGTTTTTAATCTGTCTGTCTGCGTCTCCTCCATGTCATTAACCTCACGGCCTGACAGCCTGCTCCCCATGACACTGACCTGCTTCACCTAATGAGCTACCAATTACTACAAATTAGGCGAGGAAGAGGCCATTGCTATTATCCACTCCACATACTCTTCTTAACAGTTCACTGGGATTAGGATGTTGCAGGATGCTCAGGTAGAATAAAGGATGAGGGACACAAGAGGCCTCATGACAGCAATGTGTGTTTTGGATTTCTGCTGGTATGTGTTCGGAAAGCATGCTGTTAACATTGTGTATGTGCTTGTGCTCTTACAGCCGTGCCTTGGCGCTTTTAGCCTGGCTGGCACCTCAAGTGAGTTTCAAAGATCATTTGTATTTGCACCTGCTCCTCCTCCTGCTGTATGTGTATGTGTGTGTACGCCCACATAGTTAGTCTTTAACCTTGCACACCTGGCTACTCTGCAAGACCAGCTTCTCTCTGGCCCAGCTCGATGTTTATTCATTTATTTATGGGAATCCTGGAAATGATCGCCCTTGTCTTGGTCTCCTGTGGCACCCAGGGAAAGCAGCCCAAATTTATGCATGGCAGAGGAAATTAATTAGGCATTAATTAACTCATGCTAATGTGTGGAATTTTTTTAAGGGCTCGCCTGTTAACTAATTTGTAAAAACTGTTTCACAGAAACGTCAACAGTCTGGAACAGACAATGTCTTGTAGGCTATTTTCTCATACACAGAGAAAAATCTGAAATCAGAGTGGAATAGAAGAAAGCCTTGAGATGTTAATAAACAAAGCTGGAGGAGGAGAATGTGGCCTGTAGAGGTCGCAGCGCCTGCTTCTCCTTTTTATTTATTTGTGTCTCTGGTCTGCAATGGCCTGCGAGCTACACACACACACACACACATTAACACATTCATAGAGAAACAAGTGAGATGGAGGAGAGGAAAGGGAAGTGAGGCGTTTATTTGTTGCTTCACTCTTAACAGGCTGTTGGCTTCGGCAGGGAACCCCCAAAGGTAGAGTTCAGAGAAATATCTGTGGACATACGTATGTGTGCGTACGAGTGTGTGTGCATGCTTTGAGCCTGCTTGAGCACCGTCTCACAGCTCTCCTTTGCCAGGAGCTTTCTAACAGTGCTTGTGTTAATAGCTCGCTCAGTGTTTCAGCAGTAAAAAGCACTGCTTGTCTGGTTTACTGAGGAAGCCCCTGGGATCATGTAACCTACAAATATGCTTCCAGACTCTATATGAAGTACATGCAACCAATATATGCAATAAAAGCAGGTGGACTGAAAAAAGTAAATAAATTCTCCCCAACTCTTAATAAGCAGTCACAGAAAAATAGATGACCTATTGTGGGAGGAAATACTGACGAAGCTCAACACAGTCAGAAGGAAAGTGGTGTGAAATAAAATCTAGTGTTGAGCATCGAGTAGTCTGCCCCGTGTCATCTGACTGCTGATATATATGATGGTTATCTGGCTATCTCGCTGTGTTCTGTTAACCTTAGACTGCTCACATTGAGGACTCTTAGCAGCAGTACAGACGGCTTGATCAATAGGTCAGTGTGCTGACAGCGGTCCTTAGAGTGCTGGTAGAGGTAGATCGGGGTGGGCCGTGGCTGAGGAAGGGGGTAGTTAAGGGTGATCATGTATCCCACAGACACTCAGAAGCACCTAAGCCTGAGGGAGGAGCAGTAGCCACAAAACACTCATTTAACAGATGACCCTAACCTCAAGCGCCAGAGGACTCACAGTTGGTGTTCCTATGATATAAGGAACACACATCAGCCTCAAGACGGACCTAATCTTGCTTTGTATTTTGTTTAGAAAGAATAGGAAAGAGGTAAAAATACTGCATTCCAAAGCTCTAAAACAAGATTAAAATGACCAAACAACACTAATAAGAAACAAAATGTACCAAAATTGATATGACGGATTCAAGAATGTAGGTTAGTTAATAACCAATATCTTTGTCTTTTGAAATGGATGATATGATAGTGTGGGACAACATTGCCCAAGGGTTACATCAAAACACCATCATGTTTCAAAATGCAGCTCATAGATCTACCATTTCTTCCTTATTACCTATTGACACCATTTTCTTTTCCAAACAGTGACAGGCAGCATTGAGTTATTCTGACTCGTATGTTATTACTTGGCCATCCTATTCTAGTGGCCGTCTACATGACAGACAAATAAAGAGTGTGTTAGGCACATGGGAGATGCCGCCACAGATAACCTCAAATTTCCATTCAAACAGAGCTTTTGACAAAGCCTTAGCAACAGGCTCCTTAATCTGTGGGTTGGCAGCGCAGCACCGACCTGCCTCCTCCTCTGCTCTCCTTACAGCCGTGATCTTGAGAAAGAGCTTTAAATTGGAAATTATTACACATTAAACCCTCTGCGCGCAGGCCACGATCGAACTGGATCAATATCTTGCCCGGCACAATAAATCAGATGCTTTCTCTCTGCGTCTCTCTTTCCCCTTTGCCTTTCCAAGTGGCTATAGGCCACTGTGCAACTGGAACATATTTAAATTTTCTTGTAACAAATTAATTCCAACATTTTCTCTTGATTGAATTAGGGCAAGTGCTGGTGCTGTCACAAGTGTTTGGGCTGCTCCTGGGGAGAGACAAATTGCCAGGCCTGGACACGGGTAACAAGCGGTGGTGTTGAGTCGCTGATAATCTCC
Source organism: Perccottus glenii (assembly GCA_024416835.2). Classification (NCBI taxonomy): domain Eukaryota; kingdom Metazoa; phylum Chordata; class Actinopteri; order Gobiiformes; family Odontobutidae; genus Perccottus; species Perccottus glenii. The sequence continues at coordinate 18,349,758 of CM044550.2, forward strand.
CCACTAATTCTCCATTACAGCAAAATGAGGCCATAAATCTTCCTGACAGCTGATCGATGTAAACATTGTTTCCCCCATGATTGCCAGCTCTCCCAGCGGAGCTACTGTCCGCTCACAATCCGCTGAAATTACTCCCGCACCAAAGCCCTCCCTTTCTTTTCCCTCTCCCTGGGAGCAGTGTGTGTGCATTGGACTGGCCTGGCGGGGAAACCAAAGTCACTGCTGTCCTGTCTAGGGACAAGGTAGCCGTCTAATTTTAGCTCAAAGCCTGCTAAACAAATAGAAAATATTAATCAAAACGTCTGCTCTTTAACCACTGGCACATGCAATTCTTCATAGAATGATCGTTCGCTCATTAAATGGTACAAATGGTTTGAAAAAAGACTTTAGAGTGAACAGCAATTTCTTTTCTAAATGCAGCCATCATCTCTCTTCTTCGTCTCTGTGCACTTGTGATGGCATTAGGGAAGAGTAAACGGCAGCAAAAGATTGAGTTGTCAAACAGTCAAAGCACAAAGCTTATTATGAACGTTCACTATCTGATATATTCTACAGTCTTATTAAAACCTAATATGCATGCAATTACACACACAAAAAGAAAAACATTTACGTCTGGCAGTAGTAGCAGAAAGGACAGATCTCAAAGAATACAAAAGTGAAGAATTTATATTCACTTCAGTCAGGATTAACAAAAGACTTTGGTTCAAGAAAAAAATCGTATAATTTATACATTTGTATCTATATAAATTGCTCATATTCCTCCATTCTTTAGCAACTTTTTGCTAAGGAATGGAGGAAGTGAGTTTTTTGTGTCACTCCCACAATATGTAAGATTATTTTATGGACAATGTTTTTCCTGTGTTTATGCCCTATCTACTTTCCCATTTTGCCTTTGGCTTAGAAGCTTAAAAATGTCCAGAAATGAGAAAATAGTGTCCACACATGGAACTGCACAAATCTAGTTGAATCTAGTAGATCAACATGAATATCTCTATGTTTCACTGATATGTTGCAATTCGACTGACTCTGTCGCCATATATAGAATCTCAGAGTTGAGGTTGCCCTATTGTCGCTCCTATTAATTACACCAGCCATGTATATTTTGCGTGTAGTCGATTAAAGTGTTCTCTTCTTCTGCCTGCACAGGAGCGTTTATGAGTGCTGCGACCACAGAGCACCCAGGGGGCATGTGCGACTGACCGGGATGAGACATCTCGCAATGACTCAAAAAGGTTACTCGGGCCGGCACTCCATTGCAATCGGTCCCTGTCTGGCTCTGTCACTAGCATTATGACTTCATCACCCCTGAGAGAAGAAGAAGAGGAGGAAAAGAAAAACAGTTTGCACTCATCCGTCAATGTCCATCTCAAATTACTGTTCAACCAATCACCAGCGAGGATCAATAGGGAGCGGCCGGGGCAGGTTGGAGAAGCAGGGGGATTTGAGTGCTGGAAGAGATGAAAAGAAGAAGGGAGGTCCAAAGATGCCCACTGGAAAGACAGAAGAATAACTGATCAATATGGGAGGATGGATTTTGTCATTTTAAAAAGGCTTGTCAGAGGTTTGTTCACTCCCACTTGCTCAGAGCGATATCTGCCAATTTACACAAGTCCATCATATCCTCCTGTCCAATACCACTCAAAACGACGAGCATTCATAATAATGCTTGCACTCACAATTATTTCCAATTTGCATAGATCAGTGGTGCACTTTTAAAGGGCAGTCTCAAACAATGATGTCTCCACACCGTTGTAATTGCAACGAGTTTTCATTATATTGCTTCTGCCTACGCCTCCTCCACATTCAAAGTCACAGTGTGTTGTCAAGCCTGACCCTTGCTCTGGAGCATGTGTGAGGAGAGGAAAATATACACTGCCAGTGCCAGGCATGTGTGTGTGTGTGAGTGTGTGTGAGTACACTGGGTGATTAACTCAATAAGAAACAAAGATCTTTATTGGGATGCTCTGCGCAGTAATGGTTGTTTGATTGGAAGCCAGTGGCTGTATTGACAGGTGAAGTGGACTGATTAATGGAGGCTTAGCCCAGAAAGGATAACAGTCCTTCACATGGCTTATTTAACTCTAAAAGAGTGACGGATGGTTCACTGCAGGAGTGTGTTCGAAATCACTTTGAAGCCTCTGTAGTGCTGTAATGGACCTATTTATGCACATTGTACCAGGACACACTGATCGGCTGAATTTTGATATGAGCCTGTTTACAATTGCAGGCACCAACTTAGCCAATTATGACTACATAATGAGAGCTATAAAAAGTTCAGTATTCAATCTTAGTGTCAGTGTAGGTTTTGCATTTAATTGCTTACTTAATAAGGGCTATATATTTTACAAAGACACTTCAATTGGCATAAAAACTCAATACTCAAAGAAATACGCTTTCAACTGGATGTAATTACTTTTCTGGGCAGTAATTAACCCTAATTGTAAACCAGGGTCAAAAACACAGAGATTTTCATTTATAAGTGGTACAAAATAGTACAAACGCCCTTCCACTATAGAAGATCTGCACTGTATATTATAGCTCAGGGCAATACCAGTGAGCAACTGTCTGTTACAGCACCTCATGCTAACTATTTGACCCAAGGTGCCCAGTTGTAAAGAAAGGCCAGTGCAGTAAAAGGGAATGTGGTGTTAGTCAAAACAAAGTGTGTGGAAGAAGTGAATGAATATAGAGTATCAGAATTATGTCTGTCATGAGGGTCAAAGGTGACTTGTTTGGGGCTTGGTTGAAGCTCTAGTTTCAATTCGTGGATCAGAATAGCTCAAATTGACACGAGGACCCATCTGCCCACTGAATTAATCCTACACTCTCTTCCATTTGCCCGTTTTTTGTTTTCTTTATCAGCTCCATCCATTTCTTTATTCATTCAGTTGACTTTTGAAAGGGGAGAGGTGACATGTCCTGGGGCATACATGTATTTTTTTTTTTAATTCAGCGATTTCAAGAGTAACATTTGCAGACTGCAGGGTCACTGGCAGTTGTATTTTCACTCTCTCTCCTTGTGAAATCGATCGTTTGTTTGTAAGGAGCTCAAATGGAGCGGCAGAAGCATTCAGAGCTCTGCTGGCAACACACGCAGAGCAGAAATGCTGCTGGGGAAAGAGGCAGGCAAAAGGCAGAAAACCTCCCCTCTCGCACCATCAGCGCTCATGACCTTGAGGCCAGAGAAAGATAGTGAGTGAGCGAGCGGAGGAGCCGCCCAGCGAGCACTGTTCACACAGGAATTTAGAAGATAGAGTGGAGCACGGGTCTGCCAGCCCTAGCCCTCCACTTAAGTGAGTGCAAATTAACTGAAATCAAACTTTTAAAGGTCAATATAAATTTGATTTGTTCTGCATACTAAACCATAATAGCATTAGAAGGAAGTTGCCTGCTCTTTGAAAGGCCGCTCTGTTATGTTAATCTATTTGACTGTTAAGCATGAGGGGCAGGCAACAGGTGAGGAGCCTTTATGTGTGTCTATGGCCCTTTCTAATAGAGAGAGACTATAGCAAAACACACAGTAGTCGACAGTAGCTGACAGTAGCTGACACTGACTATCAAACAAACTGCACAAGAAAGATGTCTGCCAAGGAAACAGCCTCTGGTGAAAAACACAGAATGAAGGAGAAGGCAGACAGTGGAGCGACAGTGAAAGAAGATGACAGAATGACACACTGGGGACAGCATGGTTTGTTTTGGTGGGAGCCTCTGAGTGCGGGCTACATGCATGCCCTGCTGCGTGTATGTTCTCTGTGTCTTTCTCTTGCTCTGTCATAGGCAACTCAGTGGTGACTGGGGCGCTGGAGCCCCACGGGGGTCAGCCATGTAAGGAACATAAAAGGCCAATTTAATTTAGCACGTCCGCGGCTACAAAGTATTTTAATTCCGACAGCTGTGACTGAGGAGTTAATATTTGACTTGTCAGAAGTAGGGCCGGGGCCAGTGAATCATTGTAATTCTCATTAAGAGGCTCTCCCCCAGCAGCACCCTAATGCAGAATAATGAAAGTCAAGACGGAGTGAGCTTCTAATGCCAGTTGAGGCCTATCTTTTAATATTCCCCTCTTGATGGATTAGGGAAGCGGGAAATTCATCTTGGATCATAGGGCCTAATTTAATAAGGGATCATTCCAGGAGTATTGCATTTTATAATAATGTCATTTAAAGTGTCGTCTTCCATTTTTACTGTCCCATATGTATGCTTATATAATGGTGCCGGAGGGATGTGTTTTTACAGTGCTCAGATCTCTTCTGCGTCCACACAGCCCCTTCAGACCACACTTTCCTGTAGCTGTCTTTCAGTGGTCTCCGTTCCTCGCTTCTGTTTTCAGTTCACATTTTACCTCAAAGCCAATTCATGGAGCACTTATGAGAAGTTCTTTTATTCCGGCGTGTTGCTGTTTACTCAAATGATTTTTAATAGTATTTAGGGAAAATCACTGTGATATGAGTGTTGGGATTGTAAATATGACCCAAAGGAAATATTATAAAGATACATTGCATTTGCTCCATCACAAGCTTCTAAAAGGCTTTCTCCAAGAAGCAGTGCTATAATTATCCAGCCCACTCACAAAGAGAAGGCTTTTAGAGAATAGAGTAAACAAATCTGACTAACATGAAGAAGTGTTGACGTTAGCAGCAGCATACGGCTTATAAATTATATCATGTAAAGCCAAGTACACTAGAGTGAAAAATATTACTGAGTGGATTTTTTTATGTACGAGCAAGATTCAGCACCACTGTGTCATTTTTGTCGTTAAGCATTTTACACGACATGTAATAAGAGCCTTTAACCAAGTTGTGCTGGTTATTACAACATAGAAAACAAAATTTGCTACAGAATATTACAAGCTTATAGTGCTTTCTTGAAAAAAAAAACATCTATCAAAATAAGATTCTATTTCTCAAATTCATAAAGACACTTGTAAACACGATTAATAAAATAACATTACAACAAAAATCCAAAGCAGCCCAAAGTGTTTTTTGCTTGCTGTAGGTGGTCTTATGAGCACTTTGACTGCATGGCATGTTTTAAAAGGGTTCCTGTCATCATTAAGATAAGAGCCGGTCTCTCCAACTACCTTTAGCTCAACAAAGTGTTTCCTCTTTAACACACTCATGTCTTTGGCACCTCTGTCCGTGGAGCTTCTCGAACATACTCCTAGTATCTTTGCACGACACATACCATGGCCCTTGTCCTTAAACAGTTCTGACTTTCTGTGATGAGCTCCAAATGCTAATCCCTAAAACATAGCTGTCTGTTATGTTTGTGCCAAAATTATCAACATTTTTTTTATCTTTCTTCTGTCACATTAATAACTTTAAATGAGTTCTAAGATTAGTTTGGGTGGTAACACCAAGTCTGTATAATTTGTGCTTTGGTTTAGCGTAGCTCAAAGAGAGAACAATGACATCAGGACTGAACAAGACATCTGAAAAAATCTGAGGTCTGTGGGAAACTCCTATCGATGTTCAGACGTTGAGGTAGAGCGGCCTGACAGGAAGGAGGGAGTGCGACCATGGGCGAACTTGTGAGGTCTATTTTTACATACCATTTCAGAATGAGATAGTGTCCTTCTCTCACACACCCCACTGTGGAGGAAGCTAATGCAGGCCTATTTAATTAGACGTTGGCAGATTGTTGAGCCAACACTGTAATCCAATTGAATGTCGCGCTGCTATGGGGTCCTGCCTCCGCCGATGCCTCCTTGGCCCCATAATGCAGCTCAGTCAGCTCTTCGCATTTTGTCTGCCCTTCTCCCAGCTTCTGACATCAATTTACATTAGCCGGCAGTGAAACATGATGCATTCTTCCCACCAGTGGCTTAAACACACTCACGGCCCACTTAACCTGCAGATCCCAGTTGAACTTGACATAGTCCCCCACCATTATACATTACCTCTCATCTTATTAGCCCATAATAAGCCCTGTGTATGTGCGTGCGCGTGTCTGCGTGCCATCGTCGTATGTATTTATCTTTCAGCTCAGGAACAGCGACTTCCATTCACTTGCCTAAGGAGTAAATTACCATAGCAATACAGCTGTCAATACTGTTGTATCAATGAGGGGACACAAGTGGCAGGATCAATAAAAACATTTGAATAAGATGCCCCGGATGACAGCCACTACCCTGCTTTAAAATTCTATTACTTTTAAAGCACTTGACCTCTTACTCCCATAATCCACTTCTTCAAAAAAAGAAAACTTGGTAAACTTTGTGACTCACATTTTAGAGTTGATGCTAGAACAGTATGTTTGCATAAAAGCAAAGTCTATGATAAATGATCTCACTTACGCTGGGACAAATTCTTGTTACAGTATTTGCTTATGTTAAATTTAATGAGTGTTGCAGACAGGAATGCGGGCGTTTATGCATCTGTAATACATTTTATTCCTCTTCAGATTTAATATTTAAGAATAGTTTACGTTTGAAATGTGCCCAAAGCATTTAACAGTCCACAGTCTGCAAGTTTTCAACAAAAATCATCCATCTTAGATCTTGTTAATCACATTCACGTCATTAGGTGTTCTTTCAAATAAATTCAAAATAGTTGAGTTCAATTTCATATAATAAATGAAACACATTGTTAGTGTTTACAAACTCTTTAGATCAAAATCCAATGCATTCATAATGCATTTCTTATACTGTCGTGATGTGTTTGAATGCAACTACCCAGTGAAAAACTAGAACTAAATTGCTTTGTGCACATCTATCATGTATTTGTATGTTTTCTAACATCAGTAAGATGTATAGATCTCTGCTGCATATACTGATTTATGACTGTATGTAAAACTACTAACTGCTTATATGAGCGCAGCATTCAGAGTATACAGGTGATTGATGCACATACTGAAAACCAGCGGCTATTTTCCATCCCAGCTTTGCCTTGACCACAGACGTCTGTCACCAGTTCAAGAGCACTTGAGTGTGGCTGACAGATATATAAATGGTTATAGATGTTCCCTGGGCACAATGTTGAAAAAGTGTTTAATCCCAGAGTGAATGATCCGGGACCTCCCCGGATTTAGCCACATTAAAAGGACACTTGAGCATCCTGATACAAATACAGGGTGATTTGTCGGCTTTTTTGTCATTTCATGACATTTGAAAATGACATTTTGTAAACTTCAGACAGTGTGAATACAATCAATATGAGATGAGTTAGGTCTGTGTTTCCAAAAACCTTTTTGTAATTTAAGATCTGTGTACAAACATTTGATGATTGAAAAGCAAGTACTCTATTATAGTCACACACAGATGATTGGATCTTACCATCTTGTAAATACAGAGAGAGGCATGGACCGCATTAACTCTCTCTTTCTCTTGTTTTTATGTAAAATACTTACACGTTTTTCCCTGAGACCACAATGAATACATAAACCCATCTGCACAAAAAATGCACACACACTCACCCTCCAGTGCATCGACAAACACCAAATGTTACCATTCTTCATTGGAAACAATACAAGCCTGTCAGCGTTACTGATGCCCATAGGTCTCAACACATAAACCCTTGTTATGTCTTCTACTCAGGGCAGGGAGTTATACATTATGCTATCTTCCTAATCTGCAAACCAGCTGCTACTGGAAATGAATTAATAACAAATAAAATGCAGCCAGTGCATAAAATGTGTAGCTTGCCCCGGGGCACCTAAACAGGAAACAGTGAAACAATTAGACTTCTTGTTTTGTTCTGACCTCTATTTTGTTTTGTTCTACTTAGCTGCTGAATAGAAGGAGCTGCAAATAGTGTTTTTCTGTCTCTGTAATCACCACAGTAAAGCCTCCCTGGTCATAGCAGGGGTCAAATCTGTGTGAACACCCACTTTTCATCCTACAGTGAAATTAAATCCAGTGTTAACAATGAGCTGTATAAATGCTGTAATTCTCCACTGACTGCAACCCACACTGAGTGCTGTGGTTAGCCACCCAGGCCTATATGCTGTGTGCATGTGATAACAGGCAGCGATATGGCGTCCTAATTGCTGGTCTGAGTGGTACTGGAGGGAGTTTTCAGCAGGTTTCTTTTTCACTTTCGCTCCATTTGATGTCTTTGAAGTTGCTCTTTTATCTGCTGTTGCTCCTGATGGCTGTTGTCTTTGGTGTGGTGCTGTGTGCGTCCTGCTCTTTGAGCCCCTCTAACATGTAACAACGGCAAGCCCTCAGAGAGAAATGCAAAAGAAAACTCTCGCACACTCTTTCTCACATGTATTCTTGCAAACATGGCAACTCACAATTTGTACAGTAGACTCACTTAGCGACAGCACGCAGAAAATGCATTTACTGTCATTATGAAGTGCTCTGGTTTGATTGTTTAACATGTCTTGATTTGATAAAAGGCCAGTGTGGGAAATGAGAGAGTAGTGTATTTGTCTCAAGGGTTGTTGCTTGGTAAATATAGAAGCAAGACAGCACTAGTTGATATGATGGCTACCATGGAGTGCTGTATGACTCATAAGCACTCTATGTGTGTATGTGCGATGTTATTTGGACTCATTTGGGACCGCTTTATTTGTAACCCATTTAGAAAACAGTCCATTCTAACTAAAGCCCACTTCTAATGCTTGTAACTGCATGTAACATTGTCTAAATGTATGAAAGAGTGTTTGAAATGTACACTAAGAGCATAGAGCTGGTGTTTAGGAGGGACAGTAGTGGAGAAGCCAGAGGGGGAGCAGCAGCCTGACTGGCTCCCGGCTGGCTGCTTGAGGATGTGTGTCTTAAGAGTGTGTTGAGAGGAGAGTGAGAGCGTGGGTCGTCTCCATGTCTAATCAGCAGAACACTTGTGTGTCCCCGTCTCATTGTCTCCTGGGCCCCTCAGAGTGGAGGCCCTCCACTCCAGCAGCACACCTCGGGACATGCCGATAGAGGCCTCTGTAATCAAACTTTAGACTGTAGACAAAAAACACTGCATAACAAAAATTTAGAGTAGGTCCTTTGTTGCATTATCAGTAGTGCCACAGATAGAAATGTACTGCCTTTTGATATAAATTGTAATTTTAGTAAGATTATACACAAGTCATTTGTAGTGTATTAAGTGCCTCATCATTTTTTATTAAGCTATTTTTGTATTTGTTTAGTTTTTCAATGGGAGCAGAGACAATACTGAGCTGAACTCTGTAACTTGTTGACCTCTCTGTTACAATCACTGTGGGACAGTAAGCGCGTCCCCGTACCCTCTCTACTGCTCCATCTCTGGCAGCATTGCGCGTCCCCGGTTTCAGCAGTTTTCCCAGTTCCGTCTCCTCCATTACTGGCGAGGCTTCCAATCAATAATTCAATAGTTTTGGCGTCTAAATCCTGCCCCAAACAGTGCGAGACATAAACGATGCAGACTTCAGTGTAGACTCTGTGAGATCAGTATTAATTAATAGCTGAAGACAGTGTGTTTTGTGTGGAAATATCGGAAAGGTAATGCGATTCGGATTCCTATAATTACAGGCTCCTGAGTCAGGTGCTTATTAAATGTTCAATAAAAAGCGGTTAAAATGTCAGGAAATGAATCGCGCGGATTCGTAAGTCAAGCAAGACCAGTCATTAACATGTCCTATTTATAAAAGAGAAAGCCTGTACGTTTCCATGCGTCACGCGAAATTGACAAATGTTGCATTAGTGAAGTGGGCATGGAGGAGGCCAGTCCAGACAGGGCATGACAACAAAAAACTGAAACTTAAAACCTATCCTCTGCCTTTTTATTTGACATAATATTAGTACATTAATTTGATCCCACATGAACATAACGCACAGAAAGTCTGGGAATGTGCCAAATGGATTTTCTATTGAATTAGACAGATTTTCAAAAGGCACATTATTTATTTTATTTTTTGTATCTTTTTTTTTTTTTATAGAACTGGATTTCACACAATTATCATGCTTTTAGATGTCACTAGTCTGCAGGGATGACGTCGCTATATTGGAGGTTGACCGAGTGCGTAGCCTATACACGTAAAACGTATTCTTAGTACCACCATGCGTTTACTCCGCCTGTTTGTCCAGCTGCTTGTAGTGGAAATGAGCAGTGCTCCTCTCCAAACGCTCTATAACCAAACTATGAATAATGCATTGGATTGGAAGCGGAGCGGCGAGAGAGCCATGTTCCTCACTAAACGGGCCTGTCACCAGCGTGACGTTATCAAAAGCCCTACATCTACCGCCTCAATTATTAACATCCACAGCCCCCAACGCGACCGCTGCACTAATAATAATAATAATAATATTAATAATAATAATAATAATAATAATAATAAACTTATTAGGAAACTTCAGTTAATTTATTACAGGAAAGAAAACATTTTGTTTCGATGACTTCACGTTTCACAGAAAAAAAATGGACAAAAGTAAAACAGTGTCATGGATTTTTTTCAGAAACCCGTGCCTCAAGTTCACTTTCACTGTTTATAAAAACACCAAATTACACCCAGAAAGCACATGATCTTTAATACACACAAAGAAAGTAAAATGAACAGTTTTTCACTGTCCCACGAGGCGTTTTTCAAAGCCACTAAATAATAAAAATAATGCATGTTTCTTGTGTATAAACATATTTTACACGTGCCCGTACCGGTGCGCACACTGTCCTTGTGTTACTGACGGTTGACCTGGGACATATGAACCTCCTCTAGGAGGGGCCACCCCAGATATATGGACACTATTGTCCTGCACTGATCTGGCATTGTTTTAAAAGAAGGAGCTCAAAACAAGGCCAAACATTCCTAGAGAGCTAATGGCAGGAAACCAGGGGGGGGTGAATGAGGAGAAAACAGGTTCACACCTCGTCAAGCATGAAGACACATGCAAACACTGCATTTTAAATTTGGGCATGGAACGCAAACATTTGAAATACTGCATTTTTCCCGCTCTGTCCAGTCCCAGAGAAGTTTGTGTTTTAAAATAAAAACGAGGCCAGCCTCTATTTAGATTCAAACGAAACACTAATAACATCATATTCAAAGAAAACAAGTGCAGAATGGTTCGCCTTGTTTGAAAGAGCCCCACCGTTCCAGCTGCATGTTGTTTCTCCTCGGGCTGTCCCGGGCCCTTGCAGCTGTGTGCGGGTAGCCTTCCAGTTAGTCCCACAAGTTCGAACAATTCACGTGTGTGTAGGCTACAGTTTGTTTTATTGTCCTTTCTTTGTCTCATAAATAGCCTATATTTATATTTATAACCATCGTCCTTCATTAAAAAGAAAACATAAATATAGTCCTTGCATTTTTTCTTCTCAGCGTCAGCCGTTGTGTTCTGTGTCGTCACAGTCCCAGTGCAGCCGCGTGCTTTTTGGCCTTGAGCCTCAGGTCCGCGATGCTGGAGTTCTTGCTGGTGTTCTTGGCAGCGGCGGCGGCGGCCACTACGGAGGCCGCGGTGGCCGACTCCGCGAGTGTTGCCAGGGGCAGTCCGAACGGCGGTGCGGGGAACATCATGTACGGCGCATGCGCTGCCAGGTGAGAGTGCAGGTGGTGCTGTGCGTGGGCCACGGCGCTGTCCAGCTGCAGTTGCGCCTGCACCTGAAAGGAGAAGGGCGGCACGTTGCAATGACTATCCTACAGGACAGGACGCACGGATGGGGAGAGAAGGGGGAGAAGACGCGTTAACTTTGCAGTGGCTGTTGGGTAGGGTCATTTAGGCCTACACACTGTACATTTAGTTTAGATTTACATGGGCCTATTTATATCCCAATATGATAAATAGTTTTACACAAGTAAACAACCTGATTAGACTCAATACAGTTCTGTTCATAAAAAATGTTAATTTGGACAGGTATTTATTACAGGCCACATGCAATATAGCTGTTTCTAAAAGCGGTGCACATGTCAGCCTGTAGAGTCCAAGTGATTTTACATGGCTCCTGAGTGACCAGTGTCATTAATAAGTACTTGCCCCTATTGGAACTGGAGTCTGTGCATAGCACTGGGGTTACAGGCTGTGCCAAGACAACAGTCAGGGGGATCGGTGTGGTTATCAAGACTAGACGCTTTGAAAAGAACTTGCCTGTTGGAATGGCATCCGTAAAGCTCCCACGTTGACATATGGCGCTACGCGACATGCTTCAAACTGGTTCGCCGCTCCAATCAGAACTCCTGAAGAAGAGAACAGTGCGGTGGTAAAATAAAAACAGTCACTCTCAACAGGTCACCGTGCTCTTGACAGCACAGCCTAATTAAAGTGAAAAAAATAAATAAACCTCAATTTTGTGTGTGTAAAGATGAAGGGGTTTCAAATGTACGTTTTTCCTCAAAAATGAATAAAAGCTTACCCTTATGAAGCTGATTCTCCTGTTTTCTGCATTTGGCTCTTCTGTTCTGGAACCAAACCTGCAGGGACAGAAATTAATTAGAGTCCCACTGATTGGCAGCTGCTTGTGAGGCCATGTGTAATTCCTCTCCAAGTGACAACAACCGCAGAAAAACAATATCCCCGAGGAGCTCTGAAACATTAATGACGCTGCTTAAACCCGGATCTTAATTATTACATTTTGTCTATATGGGTTACAACGAAATAGCATGGGGGGGGGGGTCAGTGTCATGGAGTTAGAGTTTAAACGAAAGCATTGGAGCTACAAAAAGGTTACATTCAATTCTTACTGGGTGAATAGAAACCCTCTTGTTGAGATGTGCAGGGCTATCGGACTATAATAAATAACCTTGTCAGCGTTGGTTTCATCTTTCTATAGATTTGTGTCCCCGAAGAGTTGAATGGACTCTCAGATATCGAATAGCAGCAAAGCTATTACAGTTTGGGACATCAGAGCAAGGCGATCTGAGAGCATCTCCCCTCGTTCTCTTCCCATTTCCCTCTCATTAAATGACCGCTGAAATTAATTACCCTTATCTGCCGAAAATCCATGTCAGTGGAACGTTTAAATGCCTCGCAGTTGTCTCTAATCACCGCCGTAACACGTGCACGCACCAAAAAAAAAATAGAAAAAGAGGGGGAAAAAAGCTGCTTCAAAGACGTCACGTCTTTCCTCGTGTTCAAATCGACAAGCGTCAATTTCACAGAAACGCCTTGGAACAACGATTAAACGACTTATGGCTATGATAATCTGCTTTGAATCCCAGAGACAAAGCTCGAACCGAATGAGCCCACCGTGTAACATGTCAATCTCCAGTCTCCCTTTACATTAGTCCAATGCACACACTGAATTGAAATATCATATTGATTTTTTTTTGCTGTCGACTAGCTTCATTTATTGACCACAGCATTATGTCATTAGGAAGTCCTTTTGTGCATGCCTTCAGATATAATGTATGACCATAATAAAAGCAATTCTGTTATTGACTGGGGTTGAATTAAATAAATAAATAAATAAATACATGGCCTTTGCGTGCAACTGGTAAATGGTGGCCTATAAGACTTTATCACAAACAGAATCCGAGAGGGAAAGATGTTTTTGATTTAGGTTGAAAATAAAACATAATGTATGCAAATCCCCAAGCTGTGGGACACACAATACGCTTTATTGGTGAGATTCCAGTTCGGGACGGGGGAGCCCCTGCTTCAACTTTTCGGGAGGGGTGTGTGGGTTGAGTTGGTGTTGGGAACTTTTAGGCCTGTATTTGTTATTACTTCAGAATGACCACCATAAGCCACAGACACACGCTTCGGGTTGGGCATAAAATGAGACTGATGAGATACTAAAAGGGTTTGGTTAGAAACAAAGGGCTATGTTCATTGTCCCATGCCGCCGCGAGCTCCCCCCACAACCCTGACTCAAGCCTTACTAGGTTTCTGGGCAGATGGTCCTATACGACAGCAGACCTGACAAACGGATTCTTTTTTAACATTATACCCAGAAAGTGCAGGCAAACAATTGTATAGGCTTGTGTTTGTTTCGGTGGATTTGTTTAAAGATCACAACGACTCTCGTGATACAATCAGAGTCCAATTGAGAGCACCAACATAAACAATGTCAAGAAAAACAGCACGAGGGATAAATGTAAAACTATTTACATTGCAGCATTTAAATGAAAAGAATCAGTGGAATGAATAAAACACAACGTCGTACGCAAAAGGACATATTTACGCACAGAATACTGAGCCCCATGCAGGTGTAGTCAAAGTTTTCTATCAACAATAATCTGACATTTATTGATAAGACCATCGTATTTAATGACCTTTTTATTATTCAAACAATATGGAAATATCACATTGCACATAACACAAGGAATAAATAGAATAAATAGTCGTTTTAAAAATTCTTCTTAAATGATTGATTAGATTTGTGGACTGCTCCTACCTGCACCCGGGCCTCTGACAGTCCCAGTCGTTGGCTCAGCTCCTCCCGCATGAACGCGTCCGGATAGTGGGTTTCGTCGAATAGTCGCTCCAGTTCGTTTAGCTGCTCCAGCGTGAAGTTAGTCCGACTCCTCCTCTGTTTGATTTTAGTCTGTGCCTCGTCCTCGATGGGCTTCGAGTCCTCTTTCCTGTCCTTCACGTCCGTGTTGCCTGCGGAGCGTGGCGAGAAGGTAAACATCAAAAATGTGGCTGTGCTGTGATCTGATATCAACAAGAGGCCTTCACCTTCTCATGGCTCCATATCTGTGTCATTTTGACTATTGGGTTATTAAATGTGCACACTGAAGCCGACACAGGGGTGTACATCTTGGAAATTAACGACATGCCCTCACATCCCCCAAATATCACACAGCTATCAGAGATCGGATGTTTTGTCGAGCTACATAAAGCTATTTAATTATTAACTGCTTATAAATATGTAAGCCCTTAACCCACTGTTGGATGCCTCATAACTGCCGTTTGCTTCTGAACCATACTGCCCATTTTTATATTGCCCTGCGTATGAAGGTCCTGCAATTTTAGACCTTTACGCAGAATAAACATGACGCTTTGGGACATTTAAATCTGTGCAACTTTTCTTTAAAGAAATTAATTATTTTTTTTCATCCAACTCAACATAAATATATTGCTCATTGTGATTAACCTAACAACTAAACCATTTATGAATTTACTAAAACGTTAAATATTTAGCATTTGTCTTTCAGAAAGGCCTGCATTTTAATTCAAAATATGGAGCTTAGACTGGAAACAGGGGTGTTTTGGACAGTGTGTTTGTCACATTTGTATTCAGTCCATCACTGCACATCAGGCGCTTCACACCTGAAAGCAGACGTCTATCTAGACACGAGCTGGTTCCCACATTTCATGTGCATTGATCTGTGTGTCAGCTCTTTGATACACCTTTTGGTTGTAAGCTTTTTAATTTAAAAGATTATCGCAAAACCTTCATCTAAAAAAACGTCTATTGTTATATTAAAACGTTTGGGAAAAATAGGATTAATCCTCTTATTTGGTAGCAACGCAAATTTCAGACTTTAACGCACAATGCATTTGAAACAAAATAATAAATAGCTCGGAATAAGATGTAATGTTATATACATTTTTTTATTGTTCCTCTGTGATACAGGTATTTGGTGAAATTAATCCAGGTAGTAAAACTTTCTGTACCAACATGTCTAACCCTTCTGATTATTGAAAATATTATATTCTTTCATTACACTAACACACTACACTAATACACTAACACGGAATAAATCCACAAACATTAAACATGAATTATTATTTAAGTATAGCTACTTTATTACACTCCAAATGCCAAAATAAAAAGGCCTGACGTTGCTTTTTAAAGTCATAGGGTTTTAGAGTGCCCTAACACGAGAACCAGCAAAGACACAAACGCAAGGATCTTTACCGTCTATGAGTTTAGGGCTCCCCGCGTCCCTGATTCTTTCCGGGCCGAGCATGTCCGTATCTCTTCCCGGTGAGTGCGCAACGTTCCGGTTGACAACTGCTCCTCCTGTCGCCTCTTCTCGACTCCCGGGCTCCCCTGTTAATGACTCCCTGCTCCCTGCGCGCGCCGAACTGGTCTCCAACACCTCCCTGTAGGTTATCACCTCCTTCTTTTCCTTCACTTTCTGATCGAAAGACTTGGACACGAAAGCGGTGAGCTCTTCCATCACTGCTCTCTCCCCTCTTTAGAAAGAAGACACACTCACCACTCTCCTCTCCCCTGTTTTCTCCGCGACAGCTTTAAGACATCAATGGCGTGGCTGGTTTTAAAGTCGACCCCGTGGAAATGAGGCGAGGAGGTTAGGTGATGCTGCTGCCAACTCTTGGGAAAGGTAACGCACATGTAAAACAAATATCTTCTTAGCCAAGTCCTCCTCCTTTGGATGCGGAGTTGGGAAACCTGCTGGTGAACCTCTATTGAAGTCACAGTATTTATACTTTGCGGCGCCTTGCCCCCTTGATCCGTGCAAATTACCTCCCCTCAGGATGCCGGGATGAGCCCCCCTTTTCCTCCGCTGATAGGAGTGAGAGAGGAATGGAGAGAGAGCTTTAAACAAGCTTTACGCAGCGTCGCAGCTATTGGCCATTAATCCGAGATTGACAAGAAGGACTAATTAATTGAATTACGCGCTCATTCGCCGCTATTGTCCTGAGTTAGTTTTCTAAACACCCAAGAGATGGTCACGGATCTCTCTTCTCTCCCTCTCTTCGTCCTTCTCTCACTCTGCAGGGGTGGGGCTTAAAAAATGGAAAAAATGACACGAGAGGGGAGCACATGGTTTTTGAAGAGTCCTTCCTCAGTCTAGCTCTGTGATCCGGGGGTAAAAGAAGACACGACGATGACACGGGACAGTGAGCAGCTGGGACGGGATGCCAAGAGCAAGCGGTCGAGACACGCACGAGCTTTGGAGAGGAAGCGCATGTATACACGGGCCACTTGGCTTCAGTCATACTCCTGTACAGCGTGGACATTTAGCTTTGGGCCTGCTAAATGAAAGCTATTAATTATGATGCACGTGTGCTGCGATAAATGTAAAAATGCAAAAAAATTGGGAAAATATTATACCATTATTAAATAGACTATAATAGATTATTATTATTATTATTATTATTATTATTATTATTATTATTATTATTATTATTATTATTATTATTATTATTATTATTCATTAATTAAAGAAATGAGCCAACTTGTTTAACTCGTCCTCATTAGTGAAATTATACATTAAGATGAAGAATCCTCAGCGGACTATTAAATTGTTCAGTCGCTGCTAAACGGTCCATTTTAGCGCCGCGTTGCCATTGGGCTCGCTAATTAACGTTTTTACCTCTCCAATCATGCCTGTATTTGCAAAATAAATAAACAATTGGGCTGAGTCCTAAGTGAACGTAAGTGGATACCACTGAGAGAAAGAGGGGGAGAGCAATAAACGAGGAGTTAAGAGATAGACGTAGGCCTATAGCCAGACGCGCAATAGGATCCAGAGAGATTCTGAAAATGTTGGGATGTATCTGATGCAAAATGAAGCGTGTTTATTGATAATCTATATAAAGCCCTAGTTCCACACAAGAGCTTCAACAATTCTCTTAATTAAATATTAACGATGTTTCAGCTTGAACCCTAGGCAATAATTACTATTAGTCTCTGGTTCATCAGAAAGCATGAATTCATAATCGTTGTGAAAAGCAGCCTCTTGTTTGAACAAAATCCCAGGACAGGACAGCAAACTTTTTTCCCCCTTTGTTTTTACCAACAGCCAGACTATGCATTGATTCTCTAAAACTCTGGTATTTTCACCTAAAGCCTCAGAATGCATTTATGAATTTTATAATAAATACTCACTCGTTTTATTAAAATGCATTTACATAGCTACTGTGCCTGCCCTCCACAAGTTTCTCTGCGTGTTTGTGTAAAAACATATTAGGATATGTGAGAAGTTGTATAGGCTAAATTACCACTGACACACTCATTGCTCGTGCATGCGTTTGCTTTGTTGGCACATCAGATCAAAACGTTATAACCCACGCCTGGATGAACATTAGGCTATAGGGATATTTTTTAGAAGAAAAAAAAAAACTAAACAGTTTTCAGTTACTTTATGTGATGATAAAGGACACTAACCACAAACAGTCAGTGAATGTGCATGATGAGCTAGGCTACATCTCTATTATTGGTCTATGACAGGTGTTCACTGTCAACAGCGGACCACCTCTCCCCATCAACATGGAATTTAGATCAGTTCTCTTAAAAATAAGAAATGGGTAAATTTTGCTCACGCCAATGGAGTCTAATAAACACTTCTAAATTAATATATTAATAACTGTCAGCTAAGTGTGGCTTTATTTTTTCGATCATTTTAATTATCATGAAACAATTTATAACACTATAGCCTACTATTTAGACCATCTATTTGTACCGCACCTGCTAAACTCTATGCTTTAGCTTACTAGTAGTGTAGCTGTATCATAGATATTCTAATATTCTAATAATACATCCATGAGCTGTATGGTCTGCGGCTCATTTATCCTTCTGTGGCTGATTACAGGCTGTAGATCGATTGCTCTGTGTTTGATTCTGATGCGTGGGCTCTATCGATGTTTTCCTGCTCGACTAGTAAAGTCTTTTAAGCAGGGCATGTTGTGGCTTTCATCAACGGTTTAAAGGTAAGAAGCGGTATATTAATATGAAGAAACAACAAACAAAGCGGTGCACGGCTTACTATTTCAATTGACGATCGTTTTAAAGCGTGAGGCAGATTTAAACTCGCGTAGCAGCTGCTCCTGCCAAATCAGGTGCTATGGTATTTTATTAGCAGCCGGAGCTAGCCTGCTGGTTAGCCAACTTAAACCATGTTGAATTGTCTCTTATATCATTGCGGTACTTGCGACAGTAGTGTTATTGCATGTTACAATAAAACATAATTGTACAGGCTCTCAGCAGTGAGCTTTATTCAAGTATGTTAATATGGGCTAATTGTTCTCGCCTCGTGAAGCTACTAGACCAATTGAACACTTTGCACTTGAGATGTGAGCAAAACACAGTTTATGTGAGCTTCGCTAATTGGAACAAGTCATGAGTTTATAATATAGTTTTACATTGTCATTCAGAATGAGTCGTTTTATATTCCTGTGTGTGTCTGGTTAAAGGAAACCAGCATGGGTCGCCGCTCGTCTGACAGTGACGATGACAGCCGAAGTAAAAGAAAAAGAAAACAGCGTCGCCACTCGTCCTCTTCCTCCTCGTCCTCCTCCGGCAGCAGGGTGACCGGCAGCCGCAGCCGGAGATCCAGCCGTCGTAGCCACTCTCGCTCCAGAGATCGAGACCGGGATCGAGAAAGAGGCCGAAGGTGAGCGCACAGTGACCTTTTCTATGTTCCTCCGTTGTGCTGTGCGTGACCTCTGGAGAGACTCTGAGCAGGTCAATGCTACTTCATGTAGAGTGCCCATTCACCTGGGTTTATGTTCTGTATCCTCTATGCTTCATTGTATTTTTAGCAATATATTTTATATCCCATGGTGCTGCACAAAATAATTGTGTAAAGGGTGAGAGAACTCAATTTTATTAATAATAAGAACAAAAAAATACAATTCAACTATTAGATTATATTAGAAAATTTGATTTATTTAAACCCTGATGGAGGTTAGAGTTTCTTACATTTTATACTTTGCAAGGACGATAGATGGATGAATAAGAAGGCATCTTGTTACCACTTATGATATCCAAAACTTCCACTGGCTGTGTGTGGTCATTCTGACAAGGCCAGTTGATGGTAATTATTTATGAGGCTTGATCAAGGTCCATTATTGCTGATGGGAAGTCATGCCTCCTGCAGTGGGTGGGGCACTGTGTAAACTGGGACCATCTACAAACATTTCATTTGGTCAATTACATGACCTTGTTGTGTGACGCTTTTCCTGAATATATTCAATAACAACACAAATTTTGACATCACATTTTCTTCAGTGGCGTCATATCTGTACTTGAGTATAAATGTTCTAAACACACATGCACACATGTTTTGTCTCATGACAGAGATATAACTTTTTTCACTCTGGCAAAATGTGAAGTACTTATTTTCATTTTAGACTCAAGCCCAGATCTTTTCTTCTTAAGTGCCGGAGATTGTAACATATATCTTATAGGCCTGCTCATTTGATACCCTTTTGGACTTTAAAAGATCAAATCATACGCAATACTCAAATATGGTACAAATTTGGTTTGATAGTTCAGCCACTGTGTTATTTGTATTGCTTTCTTTTTCCTCTTTCCCACACTATCGTGCTCCCATAGGGCCCAGCATTTCTTTTATGTGATAAAATGATTTGAGTATTTTGGCTTTTGGCAAAGGAGGGGGTCTTACATTAACATTTATCCCCATAGATGTGTCCTGCCGCACAATATGGTGTTGTGGAATAAGATGCTACACAGCACCAAAGGGCTCCTGTTGTGTTACTGTAGGGCAGCTTGTATGATTCTGCTGCTTTGGGCCATATGCAAATGTTAAGTGGTAGTCAACACTGGTTTTCATTAGAGTAGAGTGAAATAAATGGTGACTATTACACTGATCTTATTGAAATAAACTGGCTAATCTTGTTAATGTGATGTCATATAATCTTTTTGTACCAATCTCTCTCTGAGCATGCATTGCTTTGTTAATGGAACCAGCTTAACAGTAAATGCAATTCCCTTTCAGTTACAGTAAACATTGTGCACATTTATCCCTATTTTTTGCAGACGAAGAAGACGTTCAAGCAGCAGTTCATCTCACAGTTCATCTCGCAGGAGGCGGAGTCGCAGTGCAGACAGGGATAAAGGAAGGAGTCATCGGTCACACAGGTCACGCAGCCGAGATAGGAGGTACCACGCACACCATTGCCACTTGATTACCAAATTTGAGCTGGTCTTTTTTCATTTAAACTACAAAGAATATATTAAAGTTATAAATAGCACCAACCACTTGTTTTGTAGCTTTACATCTGTTTGACATACCTTTTTATATTTTTTATGGTAGTTAAACATTTGGGAGTTAACTGTAGTAAAGGCAAACTTGACATTTTTAGTCTTTTGTCATCAGGTGGAAAATGTCTTCTTACTGTGTTGTAGATATTCCTTTTCAAGACCTAACTTATTGCTTCATTGTAATTTAATAAAAAGAGACTGGGGCTGCAGAATGTATGTATCACTACTGGAAATGTATCACTATTACTATTTCAGCATGCAAACCACCCATATTGCAAAGACTGCTTGAACTGCAATGATGATATAGTATTCCTTTGCTGGATATTTTGCAATTTTGATGTCAAAGTAATTGGGCAAACAGAGCTTTAAATCAAATGTTAAAATAGAGTGAACAGTGCAAGTTAGTGTTGTGCCATGCATTTTTCTATATATTCTAATTCAACCCAAAAGCTTTAAAGTGTGCCCAAGTAAAAGTTCAAATATTGCCATATAGTCATATAAACATCACTGTGCCGCCCTACAACCCCAGTATGATACCAGGTCATAACTATCCAGAAATTAGTTTTTTAGGCTTTCTTTAGGGTTTTGTAATGCTAAACATTTTAGTAGAAACTAAAGTGAACAGATGCAGGCCAAATGCAAGCACATTTGAAAATGTGCACACTCCCACATACACAGAGCCACAGTCACTCAGAAATCCCTTTCAGAAACATAAAGGAGAACGTCTGTGTGTGGTGTCCCATGTCATTAGCATCGCTAATCTGGTGTTAATGAACTAGTAAACTGTGGTTCTTTTAAATCCCTCACACACACTTGCATAAACACATGTGCCAACACACAACTAAAGAGAAGGTTTCCATAAAATATGCACAGGCAAGACCCTTTGTTTACTTGTATGGCTGCGGGGAAGAGCAGAGATTATTTTAATCACCAAGGCAAATGTGTTTTAATATCTTCATTAGAGGTTTTAGGATGAAAAGGGGACACACTGACATAAATCCTAAGCACCTATATATTGGAAAAAGCAGCCACACTGTTTAGTTATATACAAAAATGATTTATTCTGAGAATTTGGCTGCATAGATTTTGCATGTTTTCTGCCTATTCTCTGTGGTATACTGTATTTGCACAGAAGCAACAGTGATTAAAACATTTGTCACCAATGGCATTGCTGATGTGGTGCGAGATGAAAGGTGTAAGGGATTTGGAAGATTTAGAACTACAGTCGATGACACCGGTGTTTACAAATGCTGCTCTGTGATTAGGAGGGTTGTGTTGTGTAATCGGCTTAGCTTTAAGCAATGAGCAGGTGGGTTGTGCTGGTGTTTGGTGCTGCAGGTTTTATTCTGCTGGTGTGTTACAAGATGGAGGATATGACAGAGGAGGGTATAAACTGATCCGGTTCATTTAAAGTAACACTGCGTAACTTTTAGCTTGTAGCACAGCGTAAATTTTAAAATTCCCAAAATATACATTTTTGTTTTGATTTAATGATTCTTAGACACGTGATTTGGTAGAATCATTTCAATGACACAGTACCCTCAGCTGGACAGAAAACTCCACAAGCAAACAAACACAGAGAGCAGAAATAGGTCTTTACACTGGACGCTAGCAGAGTTGGTATTTGTACAGATTGCACTAAAATGACCCTATCGTTTCAGAAGACATGTTTATTTCTTCCAAACTTGCCGGTTATGAATACTTTCTTTTCGAAAACAATCAACACAGTCAGTCTGTAGATCTGTGCCTCTAGTGGCTAAAAGTTACATAGTGTCGCTTTAAATTACTTTGGTGTTGTTATGCTTGCTGCACTATTTAGATTAAACTTAATTGATTGCTGGATTAGTAGCCAATGTACTTGATAAACTCCCGAACCATTTAGCTGTTCTGTGGTCGGTGCACTCTCTGCATCAGCTGGACTTCCAAACAGAATGTGCTGCTCAGGTGCTCCAACAGCTATTAGTCAGTGGTGTGTGAATGAGGCTGCTGGGGCTAGCAGAGCGGCAAGCTGATGGATCAGAGGAGGATTGAGTGGACAGGATTTCATGATTGATACAAGGACAGGATATGAGGTGCTGCGTGCCACCACCATCCTGATCACGCTAACCCAGCTTCACCTTCAGAATATGAAAGAGGAGAGCGAGAGAGACGGAGCACTCTGACCACTGAGAAGAAAGAGCGAGACAACAGGAAGTTGCAAGTGAATGGAAAAGTGCAGGTGAAAAAGGGAGCGCACCCTAAAGCAGGAAAATGGAGGGGAAAGTCAAAAGCGAGCATGAGGAGAGAAAACAGATAGGGAAATTATTCAAAAAAGATGAAAATAATGTCTACATCAGAATATTGCACAGGTACAAGATTAGGACCATAGTGGAACCCCGTGGGTTGAAAGGAAGGAATATTATTACCTTCTTTTCAATCTCTTCTGTATAAATAAAAAATAAAGAGATACTTGAAATAAGAATAATGCTCCATCATGTGTTTACCATTTATTGTTACCACCTCATTCTCTCCTCTCTTTCTCCTCTTTTTTTTCCTCCCCTCAATCAGAGCATGGCAAGGTCCCCTAGAGGCAGTCAATCTTGCCCTGAAATTTAAAACAGACAAGAGGAGCAGATTACCTATTTGCCATTAATGTTTATTCTCTTTGATGTGAGCAGGCATATCAGACTGCGCCTGTGTGTCTGTGCCTAGTATGCACGCTGGCAAGTGAGCATGTGTGAGCTTGATTGAGTGTATGCAAGCATGTGCAGATTTGTGAGAATGCATGTTCATGGGGGGGGATGTCATGGCTTAGTCCACTGGGGCAGAGCACAGCGGCAACAGCGTACAGTGATCTGATGTGTACCTAGTTCAACAAAGACGACATGGCCTCTCATCACAGCCAGATCACAGGCACGTCTTCAGGTGAGCTTGTGAGCAGCGTTGGGCTTTTATGGGCGGCCGCAGCAGGGGTTAAGTGGGTATGGCTCAATCATTCATTCTGTCAGCTTTCTATTCATTTAACAGGTAGCTTTACAGGCAATGTTGGAAGATATTAAAATAACCCAGACATTTCACCCAGTGGTGGCTACTGGGCTATGAAGTGTATTCAAGCATTCACTAGTGAGCATATTCTGCAGGGCATACACAAACATTTTTCTTATTAATATTTCAGTGGTGTGTTGAGTTAGCAGGGCAGAGTGCTAGCGTCAGGGTTTAGCCCTGCTAACACTGAAGCACCTTCATCACTGGGATGCTGTCATGTTTCTAAAGAAAGAAGACCTTTTGTTAAGCCACACATTAGCTCTCCCCATAACATCATTATTTCTGCGCAATAGAGATAAATAAGGAAACACACCATTGGCATGCAGTATAACCATTTATTCTACTGACGTCAGTGTTGTTACAGTACACATTCTGTTCACTCGTGGCTTTAGAAAAACCTTCAGTATCTTGTGTATTTAGTTTACCTTACCAGTTCTGTGGTTGTGTAACTGTCCTCTATTTAAGCCAACATGCTTTTAGGCTTACTATATAAGAACTTGGTATAGCTGCAATGGTGGATGTTCAGGAAGTCGGGTTTCTTAATGAAGCACTCTTGATTTGTGTCCACAAAAGTGTGCAAGGGTGAGCAATGTTCCTCAGTAGGAAATGAGGTGTTGTACATCTGCTAGATAGCTTGTCATAGTGACATAGAATGTGCACAAGGTCATTCAGGAGTCTAGGGCATCCAGGGGCTGAAAGGTCCAATGAGCAATCTTAAGACAGGTGTGCTGAAGGAATTCATTGTGGTTACCAGCACCTGGATCAGCAATTCCCCTGATAATTGAGTGAAAATAGTTTGGTTTCTGTGCAAAAAATATTTTCTTTAGGTGTAAGTGTATAGATGTGCAAGTGTTATTAAGCTGGTGGTGTTGTGTGTCACTTCAGGGAAACAAGTCTGAGTGTGGTCTGAAGACATGACAAGGGAAATTGGGTTTTCTTTCCATCTGCTGTGATATCAGTAGTATGAGAGAAAGATAAGTGGTGGGGAGGATCGACTGGAAATAAGACACAAGTGAACTACAATAACTTTTTACTGCAAATGAATATTACTAATGTTTTAACTCTGTATTGACATACATATTTATTTTAGTCATTTAGTATTGAAAAAATTCAGCCAGCTTCCTGCTTTTCTTGTTGTCAGTGACAATGCCCCTTCCTTTTGTGTAGAAGAATCAAAAGGACTCTGTGTTGTTCTTTTTAGTCAGCAACAGGTCAGAAATTTATATTTAGAAAAGTTGGCTATTATTAATTAATCTAATTAAATAGGCTTTAAATCATAAAGAACCTAGTGTCTATAGTTTTGTGAAATCTTACCTGTTTTTTTTCCTTCAATTGGATAACCATGACCCTTTTCCTCCTTCCTCCCCTATTACTGGATGGGTTAAATGTTGATTTAAACTGAAAGATGACCTGGTTTTGTTCTGCAGCATCTTCTCTACTTCATAAAAATCAACATGCTTCAAGTTGTGAGATCTGAAACTGTTTGTTGTTGTATTTCACTCTTTACCCCTCTCTCCATTCTTACTCTTTCTCTGTGTTCTCTTTTTTATTTATCTGCAGTAAAGGCCAGTCAAGCGCTTCTCGGCTTTGTTGTCAGAAACCTTTATTTACCAAAGGGAGGAATAAGTGACTGACACAGACAGCCTCTTTCATCCCTGCCTCGCCGCGAGCAGTGTTCCTCTCTAATGCCAGAGGAAACCCCCCCTCACCCTCACACTGCCAGGCTGTGCTCCCCCATCCCACTGCACCCCTCCATCCTGCAGGCTCACAACACACCAGCCCAGTCCCCTGGGTTCAAGCCTAGCAGTAGTGTGTGTACACACACACCAGACATGCAACATTCACCTCATAATTCCTTTCACACTCATCAAGTAACACAGTTACTTTAATTGTATTAAATAGTGAGCACTTTAACTTTAAAGAGTTGTTATATTTTTCATAGATCAGAATTATTATCTTTGTTTTGCTTTTTTCTTTTCTTTTTTGGGGGGGATTTACTATAAATACACAAGCTTTTTTTAAAAATTATTTTATAATTTATGAAAAAGGAGGCTTACGTTTCCTTTTCAAATCGATGTAGTAAACATATGTTGCAGTGATTACATTTATTTTTGAAATGATGTATGTATACCAAAGACAAAAATTGTCTGTTTGATGAACTTAACTCTCCTACTTTGGTTCAGACACAGTAGAACTGTTTAGCAAATAAATTAGCAGTAATGCCAAAGACTAATACCATTCAAACAACTTTCATTGTGCTAACTGTGTAACTGAAAAGCCTTATCCGTCTGGCCACACTAAGAGAAAGGCTGAGGCAGAAAATCTTTTAGCGCTGGCATTGGAAAATGAACACCAAATGTATCTCTTTCACACTTTCCTTCCTGCCTTCTCTCTGTCTCTCTCTTCTATTTAAGCTTCTTGAAGTTCTTCCAAATTGGGTTTTAAATGCCAATTAGGAGGTTGAATGTAGTAAAATAAAAGCAAATGCAGGCAGGATGGCCTCACCTTCTGGCTGGTTAGGCTTCAGAGAGAGCCGAGCTGGACCTTTGGCTCCCAGCGAGGCTTTGAGAGAAATATCCTGCCTAATGAACACATTAATTAGAACCATAACTATTTATAAGATGATAATTAGAAACGAAGGGAGGTAAACTGGGCTTTTCCTGCAATTAATGGAGGATTAATTACAGGAGCTAATGAAGTGGATTTTTGAAACGCGTGGAGGTGAAGTACAGAGATGTGCTGCTCACTTTGTGATCACTAGCATAATTATTTTCTCCAGCACCAAAGCGTTTGAGGCCCTGGTCCTTGCCGGCTCAGGCCAGCTAATAAGCATCATTGCATCGTTATATATGCACTTAAAAAGACTTGCCACTGAAATGACGGTCTAATTATTTCTAATTGGCAGGCCCGTGTGCTGTCATTGAGCTGTTTGGAGCCACAGCGGAGCCCTGGGTCTAATAACGCTTTGGGCGGAGAAACGGTGAGGGAACAGGGGGTGTGAGGTTTGGGGGCACTCTGCAGCTCTCCTCTGTTCATTGCCGGACCTGCATATTGCCCCCCGTGTTTCTCACCCAGCAGGACAGAGGCTCCTAGAAAGATGCCCAGTGCACTTAGAGGTCACCTTGCCAAGTAGCCGATTAACAGTTGAATTTTAGCAGTGCTTCATTCCTCTCCTTTTAATTAAGAGCTTTTGGTTTTAATTTATGCACAAGATATACGCCACCGTCTGTCCACATTTCATCTTTTTACTCTTAAACATGACACACACACACAGACGCACACAGAGACAGTGAGTGCGAGGGTATATTTATGTACCATGTGTGATTCAGTGGCCAGGTTTTGAGCCAGTCCATAGAGGCCTTTTATTAGGAGGGCATGCATAGACAAGGCTCAGTCAGGAGAATATACCTTGTTCTTGTCATATGAGCACTATTATTCTCTAGGATTCCTTTTATATATAAGTCTGCATAATTTACTTAAAACATGTTGGCACAGGCATAATCAGGTTTTAAGGTATCATTTAGTTTTTATACAACATGCACGGACAGTAGATTAACAGTGCAACTTGATCTTAAGTGTGAACCTTATGGGCTTGATATGACCGCCTGTGTTTAGCTGGAGTGAGTTTGAATTACGTGTGTGAGCATGTTACTTAACCTGTCCTAAGCAGAGCCATATGCATTGTTTTGCTCAAAATCCTTGTTCTTTATTTTCTGCCAGTTTGACAACTTGAGAGCAAATTGCCTGATAATGGATCCACTGGCTGCACTTGTCACTTCACTTTACTTTAGAAAAGCAAAAGAACCACACAAGCATGTACAGTCACACACAGGCATGTGGTTTCACTCATGCGTTAAGCAATTTATTTGTGGAAATGGAAGAAAAATGAGAGCGACAGAAAAATGAAATAAGGATCATGTGAGCCAGGACTAAAACACTGACACTTTTGGAAAATAATGAAACACTTGTGTGTCAGTGTGTATATTTGTTTTTTATATTTGAAATGTGTCTGTTTTTTCTTTTGTTCTGTCTATTCTTATGGGTTTTGGCAGAGTTGAGGACATCCGAAGGAAGTGGAGATAGATGTATCACCTACAGGAAACGTAACCAATAGTTGTATGATTGGATGACTAAAGCCCAAACACAAAACTCAACTTTAAGCAGCGACACTCAAGATGTAACATGACTAAATTACCAACATATTGTATAATGCAAATGCATATAGACTAGTTATAAACATTCAGACTTTGATTTAGCTGTTCCTCTTGTTTCTTTTAGTATATGCATTCAAAATTTTACACTTTAGAATAAGTTCCACATTTACCATAGCTTGACTTTATCAGTAAAGTTTTTATAGGAGAAAGATTAGTGTGATTCTACCATCTATTACTGTAGTTGTCCAGTCTATACAGATTAATATACTTTTTATTCTTTTTTACTTTGTCACTGTGCTCCACATGTTCCTGGAAAAGTCAAAAACAAGATTCTTGCAGATTCCTATCAGTACATGCCTGTGTGACAGTGCTTCTATATTCTTAACAAAGCCTTTTTGGGCACAGGTATCTACCAATAATAATTGGTAAAAGAATATAAATTCTTTATGGGCTCCTTATAATTCTGCACATGGGACATGTAGTTTATGAGAAGCGACAGTTGTATTGTAGACGATAGGCTTTTTAAGTGGAGTGCTTCTCCTTCTATGAATTTCTTGAACTCTCCTGGATTTGTCTCTCCTTCCTTTTGTTCCTCTTGACAGCAGCTCATAAAAATGATTTTTAGAAACTTCTTTATGAGACAAGCCTCTGTTCTGTCATAAGACAATTTTATGTTATTCCATCGAAAGGGGAACTAATAGTGCAATGTTTTTTACAGGGCACTCTTCCAGTTGTGTCCTGGGTGTTTAATTAAGTGTAGTTTCCCTTTAGTAGTGGAATGTGGGTCTGCTTTTTGTCGGCCTTTTCCTTAGTGCCTTTTTACAGTCCACCCACATGGTTTGTCTCAGCGTTTATGATTTTTCTTATACCAGAGTTGTGAGGTTCCTAAATCACTTAAGCACACAGGGCAGAGCAGTCCACATTTAAACAATAAAAGGCTGTTATGCTAAGGGCCCTCAGATCTCCTACCACTTCATAAATACATGTGTATAAAAGGCAGAAAAATACATCTCTCCCTAACCAGAGTACGAGCGAGCGTCTGAGAGCACACCTGCTAATTGGAGCCAGCTTGATGTGAAGCACGGCTGTGCGCTCTGTCTTCTCCACAAGTCCCAATCCTTTCCTCTCTGTCTTACTTTTTTCTTGTATTCATTGTTCTTGGCTCCAAAACTTTTATAACCTTCCATTTATTTCTTTAGCCTATCTTTTTTGCTTCCTTTACATCCATGTTTGCCTCCTCCTGTATTTCAGCTAATAACCCCAATATTCTAATCTTGCTTTCTCTTTTTGTGTCCCTTAACTAACTAATAACTAGCTATTTCTCTCTCTTTCGTCTTCACCTTCTCACAGATGGAGCCAAGACAACCAAAACAACTCTCTCTGAACTTGGTGAAACTAATTGTTTCAGACTGTGATGAATGGAAGG
Source organism: Perccottus glenii (assembly GCA_024416835.2). Taxonomy (NCBI): domain Eukaryota; kingdom Metazoa; phylum Chordata; class Actinopteri; order Gobiiformes; family Odontobutidae; genus Perccottus; species Perccottus glenii. Next base: position 18,379,124 of record CM044550.2, read on the forward strand.
AGGGAAAAGTGGGTTTCAATTGTGTGATTGGCTGCGAGGGAGTTGGCAAGTTAGCACCTAGTCTGAGTGTGACCTCTACTTGACCTTGTGTCTGGGCTGAGTGGCTAAGCCAGATTCCCCCTCAGCTCCAGCTGCTAATGGGTGTCATGTCAAGTTGTGGCTGCGCTAGGGTCAAAGGTTGCTATTGCACAGCAGACGGGCAAGTTTTGGATTGCGATGTGGAAGCTGAGTGACGCTGGGCATATGTGCTGCTGAAGACGCTGTGTAATCAACATACATGCACATGCGCATCAGTGGATTCACAAAGCATATACACACATACGAAGCACGTCTCGCTGTAGAAAGTCATCTTTTCTCTCATCGTTGGCCGGCCGTTATAGGTTCATATAGATCTGAGAGGTCTTTGAAGGCCTTTGAACTCTGCTAAATGACTTGACCTTGTGGCTTGTGGCTGTAAATGTCTGTGTTTGGGTGGGTTTGGGTGGGTTTGGGTAGTTTAGTGAGTGGGTGGCCTGCGTGGGGTCTCATTTCTTTTACACAGGCATTGCAGACATTTGTGTTGACGACTGCTAAATTAAAAGCAAACTGAAGATTATGACAAATCTAAACATTGCTTTTATGAAGCAGAGGGGGACCAGGGAAAAAATATATAACATTTCTGTGAGTCTTTCATGCGCTGTCTTTACTCTGTTAATTGTGCTCAGCTACATTGCAGTCAGTCCTTATGTGTTATTGAGTGTTTATGTTTCTGTGTGTGTTAGCATGGTGCATGGCTGAGTCTGTGCAAGTGCGTGTGCGGCATGAACTGAGAAAACAGATAATGGCTGCTTGGAAGGAGGAAGCAGCTTGGGAAATGATTTCAACAGCTCTCGTAATTAGAGGAATATCATAAATTAAACTTGTGTCTGCCGTTGCGTTTGAAGAGCACTCAAAAGTAATAAATTCTGGATGGTTAACATATTTGCATTCCATTCAGAAGGCAGCGTCAGGCAGGAACAGCTGTTTTCCACGTCTTTTGGCAACAGGAAATGCACATTGCTCACTCAAGGTGCTTTTAGACACATTGAAATGGCAAAAAAAAAGAGACAAAGTGACTTTTTACTTGAACATGAAGCTGCTGCTGTGTGCTCTGTCATTGGAAATAACTCGGCGGGGAACAGCGCATTAATGAAGTTCCTCAAATGTGGATCTTCTTACTTTCAATAGGGCCAATTTTTTTGCTCGGAAACATCAACTGGCAAGCTCTTTTATAGTTTGGGTGTGTGTGTGTGTACATCTAAATTCTGATAAAGTAAAAGGTGTCTATAAAAAAAGAGACCGAATTAAATAGGGTTGTAAAAGGTAGTGGCACTAAGGAGTCACTGCAGACCCCTGAAGAAGTGTATGAGTGCCGTCACATATCCATTAATTACTACTGGCATAATGGACAAGGCATTAGCGAGCGCATCGGATGGTCTGATATGCTGCATTTTTCTGCCACTGGACAAACACAGTGTGGACATGAACTTTTTTTTTCACCCCTCCCCCTTGCAGACATTGCTGTTAGTGGAAAAACAATGTCTCTTACTGCTTCTCAAATAGAGCCAAGATAAAGTTATGAAGGAATGAGAATGATTAGTTGTTTTTTGTGCTTGTTTGTGTTCATGTGAGTCACACAGAGGCCGATTTCAGTTTGAATAATAACTTAACCAGGGTCCGACTCCACTGAAGACGTTCACCTGTATCTGACATTAATGTCCAATTTTCAATAAAAAAACGGGAATAGAATACAGACTGATAAGGGTAAAACACCATCCAGCTTCACACCGGACCACATAATTACCCCAATGGGCTGTGGTGAGGGATCATATCCTAGTACGCACCGGGGGGTCAGTGGAGATAAGCTTCAGCCCGGCTCCCAACATGCTGCATAATTACTCTATTGATAATTCACCAGCCAAACGGCCTTAGCCAATTGCAAAGCTGCAATTTAATGGATCGCGTAGAGAAACGAGACAGAAATAGAGAAAGGAGGTTGGGAGGGAGCAGCGCATGTGTGTTTGGGGGCTGTACGTGGGGGCAAGCAGCAAGGGCCTTTTATTAGAAATGAAAATATGTTTAGGCCATAGGGGGACCATTTTCCTAGGCGATAATAAGGCCAATAAAATGTAAAGCAGGGAAAGGGCTTGGCATGGGGTCCAACTGTGGCTGTTTATCTGTGTGTGTCCTGCATTAGGCCATTTATCCCCAGCCTCAAATTAGCTAATCATTCTCCAAGGGGAAGGTCTTGGTCAGGAAATTGACATTTAGCAGCATAGACTCACTCTATTAACTACAGTAAATTTAATTTGCCGCACACCCCAGAAGTGGGCTGTTTTCTTTGCCATCAGTGGGAGAAAGGGAGAAGACAGACAGAGAAACAGTTAGTGAGATATTGCGCTTATTGCATCTGCTGCTTCTGGCCACAATTTTCTTGGCTGTAAATGTAAGACTTGGGCTTGGATTGTTGGAACTCTGTTGTATTTTCCCTCATGTAGTGTTGATTACAAACATACGCAGGCATTGTCAACTCATGGATTCGTTCATTCCAAGGTCTGTTTGAGCCATTGATGGATTATCTCGTGTGGAAACTCAAACCCCTCCCAAAATGCCAAGTTTTTCTTTTGTTTTTCCTCCATCAGCTGCAGTGGTCTGATTCAGTTAATCACAGCTTTAGTAAAGACTCTATTAAACATGCTACGCTTAATCAAATGTTTCTGTGACTGATGACTGTTTTCACCTCTAACTTAATCCCATCTTTGATCAAAATGTTTTCAGGAGTACATTAACCTGTCCAGAATTATAAGATGTTGATTGTTGACTGATTTTTGCAGTGCCTTTGAGGTGTTAAAGAATTGATCTTCATTTTTATTTTTTTGAGACTTTTGGTGAGACAATGAGACAGAACAGACCTTTTTCATCCACCAGTGATCAGGATAGCCACAGCCTAATTGATTGCAACAGTTGTCAGAGTGTTGTCTGTTAGGACAGTGACAGGCACATGAAGAAAATGATTAGTTTTCTGTCGGGAGGGAGACAGCTTTGGACGTCCCAAACTGCAAACTAATAAAAGGGGGAAAGCAATAAAGCTCGTGGACAGCAGGTTTAACAGTTTTTATAGACAAATCAATAAAATGATAGATGATGGAAAATAATGGCAGCGTATCTGCCGATGTCTTTAGGGAGTTCAGATCCCGGCCTGTCCCGCACACATGCACGGATGGAACACTTACACATGTATGAGTGCACAATTATGGAGGTTCAAGATTGTGTCTGCGTTACTAATGATGTGCAGTGACATAAATAAGTTATGTTCTGATAATATGTCTTTATATACACAGCCCCATATTGAAACATGAGTTATATTTCCAATTGTCTCCCTGCTGTTTGTAATTTGTCATAACGGAATAAATCATCCACTGTAAATCTTTCTGAGACCAGAGGGCCATTGTCAGGATCAATACCGAGGACTCGTCTTCCTCCGAGTCCCTTTTCTAATTGGCTTCATCTCAAATGTGTATGTAGTGTCTAGGGTCAGGCCTGTGAAAAATGAATTTGCTCTACTCGGAAAATTGTTCCCAATGAGTTTTACCTGAATTGATCATTTTAGGAACTGTACATTTGACAAGCACTTACTGTTGATGTGCCGAAATATTGCCACTGATATATTACTTTGAGCTCAACGTTTGGCTCTGTCTTTTAGGTCACATTCTCGCCATCGCAGCGGAAGCCATGGTCGAAGAAGGAGCGGCAGCCGCAGCAGAGACCGTGACCGGAGTCGACGTAAGGGACGCGATAGAGACAAAGAGAAGGAAAGGGACAGAGCACGCAACAAGGATAAAGACCGAAGTAAAGACAAGTCTGAGAAAAAGGGGTGAGTGATAAATGGATCTGTACATGCAAGTTGTATGCAATCAAGGCAAGTTTTGAGTTGGTCCTAGAGTGTTGTGTCTGCACAAGTACACAGTTTTGGCCAGTTTTGACACAGAGTGAATACAGAGCCCGGTCTCAGCTCCTTTTTCCTCCCATCTATCACTCCATACCTCCATCCATCAATCCATCAGTGCCTCTCCTCTTCGATTTCCCCGACCTATCAAGCACCAAGCCAGACTTTTCTTGTAATGCAATATAATTCCCTCTTGTAAGAAAAGATGTCTTGGTTATACAGGAATGGAAGGGTTTTAGTAGTGCCCATATTTTGGTTGCCAGATAAAGCCTGATGTCATCACTTTCTTACCCAGTGGACTATAGTGCAATATGTCCCAGCTTTTAACTGGATCACACAGTCTCTGTTGTATCTGTTGCTGAAAAACCATAAATGGGTGTCTCTAAAGGTTGCCAATGTCACTCTCCCATGTGCTTTTAGCCTTTAGTTTGCTCTGTGAATAAACTCTTCTAGAGTTCTGTTTGCTTCTACTTTCTTAATTGCTTTTTGGTGCTACATGGTTTATAAAGGCAAGAGAGGATGAGACAAGACACTACAGGGGTGTCACATAAGGTTAAAAGTTTTTACAGATGATAATAAAAGTCATGTCTCTAGTTCTCTTGAGTAGCATTATCTGCAGCATCTTTGATTGCCTACATTGTTTTTGTATATTACCCTAAACTGTTAATTTTGACACTATTTGGGTTAATTGTGGATAAATGGTTTTATTCTGTTTAAAAAAGATGACAAAGACATCAACGTTTAAGGTTAACTGTATTGAACTAAACCTGGCTATCTGCCTTTTTAAAGCAGAGTGCTGCATTCAGGCTATTAGATATTGCTTTTTTGGATCTATATCTTCAAAACAAATAAAGTAAACAGTGAAATATAAGACCAGCAGACTATATCTATTTTCTTATTAAGGCTTCAATATCCTTTTAGAATGGATAGGCATCTCTACCTTTTATATCTGACCCTGCCTCGGCTTGTCACTGTGCACATTGGAATGGACTTACTTGTTAAAACTGAAAGCTGTGCACATTTTCAACTGCACATTTATTTATCACCACTTATTTTAGCTCATTTAGATTATTTGTACCTGTTTAAATAAAAAGCTACACAACATGCATTATTCCTGCAATACCAGTTGAATGGATTTTTGTAATTGCAGAAACAAAAGGAGTGGGTGAATAAGATAATTAGAATTTGAACTGATACGATTTTCTGGATTTATGTTTGAAAGCTGAATACGTCATTGTCATCACTTGACAGTGATGTGTCTCTTATTCTGCATGCTCCTACATACGTTTATGTGCCTATATCAAGTGCTCATTTAGAGGCAAAAGACAGAAGCTGGAGATTGTTTCAGGAATATGTAAAACATGACTTCCTATATCAAGCCCCATCTGTCTCTTCCATTCTTCTTCTCCTCTTAATGGTGACGGGGTAGGGCCTTTACCATACTCGTCAGCCACACATGAACGCAGCACTGTACCACTCCAACCTCATTTACATCCAGGTTTCCGTACTGGCTGCTTAGTGCGGAGAGAAGCTGTGTGGTGTTGTTGGTGGGGTGGGGTGACGAAGAGGCTCAGGGGCTTTATAGTGTCTGTCAGGATGAAAGAAGGGCCCCTCAGAGCGGCACCCTGACACCACGTCTGTGTGTGTGCGCATGTGGTGTTGTCGTCATTAAACATTTAACACTCCTCTAGTATGACAGCAGGCAGCGTAGTGCTCCAGCAGCATGTTTTCATGCAAAATTTATTGAAAAAGACAAGCGGTTGTTAAGAGATCTTGCTGTCTTTTACAAAGAAATGGCAGAGGGTAAGTGCGTATTTCAGGGTCAGGGTGTGTGTTTGCCAGACTAGTGTACAGTGTCAGAAGGTCAGCTTTGCTATTTGAATTTATTTTTTTAGAAAACAAAGTAGTTCGACACAAGTTTTATACTTACATTTGCCATTGGCTGTAAATACTTGGATTATAATCTGTGATTTTATTTTTTTTCACTGTTATTTTTATATTTATGTATCATTTGTGTACAATGTTCATGTTGAATAATATTTGAAAAATTATATGAAATTATTTGCAGGGTGCTCTTTTTATGCTTATCATGGATGATGCTTTTACATATTGTCAGAAATAGGCAAGGCGAGGCGATTTTATTTATACAGCACAATTCATACAATGGGTAACTCAAAGTGCAGAAATAAAAGACAATTTACAAGATTTAGATTAAGAAACATAAGAAAAATTAAAACATTTAAAAAGAAGAGTGCAGATAAAAAACACTTTAAGTTGTAATGTAGGCGGAGCTAAAGAGGAAGGTTTTTAACCTCCCATTGAACATTTGTTAAAGTTGAGGCTGTTCCAGATTTCTACTGCATAAAACTTAAACGCTGCTTCACCATGTTTAGTTTTAACTCTGGGCACGAGCAGAAGGCCTGTCCCAGAGTCCAAGAAGGTTTATAAGTAACTAGCATGTCTGAAATATATTCTGGTACTAAATCATTAAGAGACATAGACCTCCAGAAACCTGGATTTTGCACTTCACACAGGTCAGGTTTTGTTTGGTTAATATTATTTTCACTGTTTCTTTTATTTAATCAGAGCATAAGAAACAATCTCTGTGCTCTGTGAACAAGTGCACCTTTTTTTCTGAGGCAGGCAATGACAGAAGTATAATTTGAATGTAACTGCAATCCTCACCTGATGTTCCAACCCAATTCCCACCTGTAATTAATGAGCAGAAACCTAGAATCTCATGTTAACAGATGGCCCTTTCTCCACTGGATATGGCATGTTTAAAAATATTTTTAATTACAACTCAGTGTTTTAAATGTGTTGGCATCATTAAATACTGGAGTAGCTCAGGCTTTGATTAGGCTTTGAAGAGTATGGTTGGGCTATGGATGGAGTACAATCAGGGCAGTAAACCACAGATGCATATTTTTCATCACTACTTCCCTTTTGCTCTCAGGTTTTCACCTTATCCAAACTTACCTCTCCATAAATAAAACTGTATTGAACTGCATTTGAAAGACCTTACCCTTTCCCCTCAGCAGTGATGACCTCTGCTGTTTTTCATTAGGGAGCACTGTGGTAGTGGACGTACGTGGGCCGGGCAGCTCCACTCTACATCCTCAATCAGAGAAGTCTGTCCAATTAGACTGAACTTCTTGTCTGTGCTGGGTCACCAGAGGAGCGTTGGTCCATCGGACTGAATTTCGTGTCATTTGAGTGTGAAATGGGTGCAAAGAGATGTGTGCAGAATACCATGTAAAATTCATGTTGGGATAATAAGCTCAGGATTAAATAATGATCTTACTCTCATAAAGTAATAGTTTGATATCTTTGTCAGGATTAAGACCATACAACATTGTCCACTGTAAAACAGCATATTATAAAATGGGATAATTGTTTTAAAGGCTTTTCAAAGAAAATACACTTTCCATGACATTTGAGCTTGCAGAGCCATCCTCAACAACCTACTATTCTCATTTCTCTCAGTTAATGTGATTGTTTAGTAATTCCCCTCATTACTTTGTTTTCCCCTGACAAGATAAACAGAACCCAGCCTCACCACAGGGGTCCTGCACCCGTAGGCCTTAGTTTGGCTAGCTTTGCACCATCACTCAGCCTTAACCTCTAGAAGCTGAGATGCTCTGAGGCAAACAGAAACTATTACAAGACCCAAGACACAGACACACACGCTCACACTGACTACAGAGTAGTCACTCTGAGGAAATGATTGTCTGCTTCTTTGCCTCTGTTGAACATCTAACAGCTCATTAGTGGTTATAATACACAGAGAAAGTAAGTCTGTTTGTGTGTGGTTGCGTGTAAGTAGCCTCTGCCCGCGGCGTCCTGCTAGCCTGTTGGGAGTCTGTATGGGTGGTGTGAATGAGACCGCTGGCTGGTGTGTGTGTTGGGCCATACTCTTGCAAGACTGTAGGCTGTGTCTGGCTTTGGGAGCTGGTCTGGGGAGGTACTTCAAACAGAGTCCTCGGAAGGTTAGGATACACTCACATTGACTTAAATCAATGAGCTGTAAGTATGTGTTTTATTTGTGTGTGCATTAAGGGGGGTAGCAAAGTAGCCAGGAGCAAGACAAGCGAGGATGGAGCCGAAGTCTTGTAGGTGCATGTAGTTTGGTTGGGGGCTGGGTGTAATAGGAGTGATGCCCACATGCAAAGGGTGGACAGTGCTCATACACACATCCCTGCGGACACACAGAGCGGTGCAGCTGTACAGGTTTTGGCTCATGGCTGTATGCAATCATTAGCTACTTCTTGAAAACACACATAATAAGCATAGATTGGAAATACTCTGGCTATGGAAACTTGAAACGGACTCTGATGTGCACAAACAAACTACATTTAGTTCATCAACACACTGATTTGTCAAGTGGTTGTTGGCAATGTCAATTTCTTCTCATTATTATAGTTGTCACATTTGAAGAAGAAAAAAGGCAATTCCTGAATGACCTCTGTTTGTGCAGAATTGTGTGTGAAAACCGAAGAGGGAGAGAAAAATTTGGCCACTTTTAATCACAGGAGAGGCACCCTGAGCGAGCGATAGAACGCTGTGACAATCCACTTAGTGCGCTCTGTAATCTGTTTAACCATTTACTGAGTAGTTAAAGGAGTAGGCAAACACTCACAGACACGACAGCCCACAGGCTTCAGCGCTGCTCACCAAGCTGTACTTTAACAGACCTCTGTGTATGCATGTGTTGAGGTTTTTGCTACCTTCTGTAGGCACAGAGAGAAGCCAGGCCTGGAGCATGATGACAGAGAGCAGACTGGGCCAAATAGAAGATCCCTCCAATCCAATTACCCTGTTCTTTCTCTTCTTCACTCCTCTCTCTTCTCCTTTTTTTTCCTTCCCCACTTTCCCTTCTTATTCCCCTTCCTCTTTCAGGGCCACAGAAGCTAGTGATGGCAGTCCTGGCCGCTGTCGAAGTGGCTGGCCGCTCAGCTTTATGGATCAGACGAGGATCCAGGCAGGATTATAAGCAGCAGGTTATGAGCGGTAAACATGACAGGCCAGCTCCGATTTAGGAGGGTTATGTAAATGTGCTTGTCGACAAAATGTATTTTCCGGCCCTATAGTAGTCTCTCTCACTGTTTCTATAAAAGAGAGTGTGCAGTTTGGTTGAGTATTGTTGAAGGCTGGGAGGGCAGCCCAAAGAGAAGATTGTTATAGAGAGTGATATATAAAAGAGACACGCCTATTAATGTTTAATTTTCTCCAGACTCCAGTGCTTATTCCTCTGCACCAGGGGCAAGTAAAGGTGTTGACTGAAGTCTTTATGAAAGAGGCGGAAAATGATAAACATACATTTTTACAACTACTTTTTGGTTGGAAGTAACATAGGGAAGATTGAAAGACAGAGCACCTTAAGCAACCCGCTGCTACGACATGCATGTGTAGGCTGTTGTACCTAATGGCATGAATCGTTGAAAAAAAGCTGTCAGTTGATCATCCTTACTTTTGTGTTTTCCATTAAATCAAAATTCAGTTCCTCCCTTTTCTGTGGCTCTTTCATATGTGGCTTTCTGTGTCCCTGTCCCTTATTACGCTCAGGTTTTTTGCATGGAAACCATGTGCAGTTGTGTATAAACATCAAGGGCAGTGCTGTCTAATCCACTCACGCATATTGATTGAGAGCAGCTGAAATATGAGTGCTGCTTGAGTTCTGTGTGGAAAATGTTTTGGGGAAAATTATGTGTTCACCAAATTAAACGGCAAAGTAAATCATCTTGTTAAATTTTCAAACAAATATTAATCAGAATGACTAATGCCTTACATTTTGCCAGTTTATTTGAGCCATAATTATGTGGCTTTTCCCTGATTGCATCTAAATATCTTAGAATAATGCTTCATTGTATTTAAGAAAGCTCTTTTTACTTTCAGATGGCATAAATATTAAATCTCATTCGAAATGTCTCAAAAATAAATTAAACTCATTTTGGAATGTAAACAGTGTTTTGATGCAATGTCCCGAGTGACGTCAGTCTTTGCTTTAACACTTGTCACTCAGGATTGGCTTTACGTGGATGTACGAGCCGGCTAGACACAGATGTTTGCTTGTCTATTTGCATTAGTTGAGTCTTAGGTTAACTTGTTTTTGTATTGCTTTTCTTGAAGTGTGCAGAGCAGAACCCTCTCTGTCCTAACGTCTTTCCCTGTAGGCCAGACTGCAAACGCTTGGGGCCATGTTGTTTTGTCTTCTGACGGACAGACAGACAGAAAGGAAAGGGGAAAAGAGACTTACCCTGGCCAGTGATTATGCCAGCTTGACACCGCAGATATATAAAGGGGGTAAATCGGAGGATGAAGAGAAGTGAAAAAGGCAGCATAAAAAACGGTGTGTAGATGATATGAATAACAATGTACGTGGTGTCTCTCTGGACCCTGATAACCTGCCGTCCAAAGCCCAGTCTCTGTGACAGGCTGGCCTTTGTGGCCACTTTATCCTGCCTGTACACTTGTAAGGTAGAGCCGGGATAATCGCACCTAATCTAATTAAGGCTAAATAGGGCCATGACTGAGGCTGGCCAGAAGCAGAGTGGGCACACACGTAAGCACACACAGCTCAGTGGCAAAATCCCGTTTGCATTAGAAAAATAAGGTTGTCATATTGATTATGCAAATGAGCGGCTAACTGGGGCTAACTGCCTCTCAGCCGGCCGGTTACAGCTGACACAGGCTAAATAGACAGGAGAGGAAGAAAGGATTAGAACAGGTTTAGCTTGCTGCTTTCTTTAACCGTTTTGCATGTACCACATTTAGGGTCAAAGCAGCATTGTCCTCGCTGCTGCTGTCACATTGTGTTTGTTTGGGAATTATTGGAAAACAAGACATGGTATAGAAAACCAGATAACCAGTTAAAGTGGTGAAATTTCACTTATTACACGTGTCTTTGTTTAAAAGCAGTTATTTCCAGTAGTTTAAGATAAATCACAGCACATTACTGGGGATTGTTTTATTTGTGTGATGCTACATAGCTATAAATAAATCTTTGTATATGATCATGCGTGCAGATGCTTTAGTGATTTGTATGGGAGTCTTCAGGTGTGTGTGTGTGTGTGTGTAAATTGTGTACATACAGTATCTAACCCGCAGCCAGATTGTTATTTCCCCCATTTGCCCCTATAGAAAGGTCTGGGTATTCTCTGGATGAGGGTGTGATGTACAATGGAAGGGCAGGATTCAAACTGATTACCTTGTTAACTCCTGGCACCCACTGGCAGCTTGAAATAGACCTGAGCGCCAGGGCCTGATTTGCAAATGAATTACCTCTCGCCCAGTCCTCCCCTCCATTCCCCCATCTTCCTCCCTTTCACTGTCGTTGTTTTTTTCTCCGTCCATTCTGTGCCAAGATCATCTTTTTATATTGTGCCATGACAGATGCTGTGCTGGGCCGCCATTGTTCCCCATCAGTTTTTCTGGGGGTAAGAGGAGAGCCAAAAGATTTCCACATGTGATTTTAACACAAGCCCTCCCCCTTTCCCCGCTAGAGAGCCAGTGCTTTATTCTTTGTGTACCACTACTGCAATCGAGAGAGTTTTGGATCAAGCGGAAATGTTGGGAAGTCATTGTCTTCGTCTAAATAATAGAGAGGTATTTCTCTGATTAGGAAAGGGTCTAATTGGGAGGTATGAAAAGACTGCTGGCTATTGAAGAAACCACAGGGAAATTGATTGCTCTCCATGTCTCCCTTTTGCCTTGTTCCTCTCAGCCTTTGTCCCAATCTCTCTGTTCTGAGCTCAAAAGAAAGTCAATTTTCTTTAAAAGTTGGTCCTACGATTCAGTTCCTCAGCGCAGAGTTGGTTGTATGCTCTCAATAGAGCATGGCATGGGCAGCCTGGTGAGACAGCAGTATGTACTGTGCATTTGAATATGCAGCATGTTTCCAGTCTTTAGCCTTCACGTTTACTGTTGAGTTAAATTTAAAATGTTGACCTGCAAAAGTTGAATGTCCCCTTTGGCATAAGAAAAGTTTAGTTAACTCCGAGAAAAAAAAGCTATTTAATTTAAAGTTACACTGCAGTAAAATAAGGCTCTAATTAGCTCTAATTTATATTGATATGAAAGTGTCAATGTCTTTCTCATGGATTTGTTGAAGATATTTCAATACATTTTTGATACATTTTTTCTTACATTACCTGGAGTTGCAAAACTTCAGCAAGACATATTAAGCCATCTTGTTAAATATAAATAGTGAATGTTTTGTTTATTTCACTTTCAGTAATGATAATTCTCACAGATAAATTTTCCGTTAAGTTTTTAAATTGAAAAGCTTTATCAAAACGTTTGTATTTTAACCAGTCTTATGTGTGTTGTGTTTGCTAATATTAAGAAAAATATATATATATATATTTTTTCAAAAATTTTACAGTATGAAAAACCAAAAAGATTAGAACTCATTTTAATTCTCAAAGTGCTGTGCTGTTGGGAGCTATAATCCACATTTAACAGGTGTTTGTCTGTGTGTGTTCTTATCACAAAAGGCAAAAAGACCAGCCATAAATCACTCTTATCCCTTCGTTTCTAATTTTTTTATTGACTGCTCTTAACCCTCCCTCAGAGAAACACAAAGTACTGAATTTGTTTTAATGGGCTGCTTTTCAGTACCATTTTAGGATTATGCTAACTATCCCCTGCCCCACCCCCACTGAAAAGAGTGGCAGCTTGTGTGCCTGTGTGCATTTATGTATGTACGTAGCAGAATTACATAAAAGGCCAGTCCGTGTGTATTGCCTGGAAGACTGACAGCCCCTGACTTACCCCTGTATTGTCCCGTCCCGTGAATATGTGTTTCCCCGTAACGCTCCTCTTAGCTGTATAAAACCCTGAGAGGTAGCTCTAATAGTACACACACACAAGAGTTCAATTTCAATTGGCAGCAGTTAAGAAGGAGCAATGGAGATGGCAATCAGACCGAGGGGGAAGCTGGATTATTTTGTGTGTGTGACTATTGAGCTTTGCCTTCTATTAGTTAAACAGTCAGATGTCACTGGTGCAGGCTGTGTATTAGTGCTTTGTGTGTATTTCATATGCAACTGCGAGAGGGTGTGCTTGCTCTGGTGTCCTCATCATATTGACTCTTTAATAAATATGCCTGCCATTCCATCAGCAGTCAAACAACGAATGAATGCTCAATGACACGCTTGACAAGGCATGCAACTGTGGAGAGTCAGCTACACACCCAGCACAGACATGACTCGGTCATATGACTGATAGCTCTTTCTCCACAGTTCAGTGTCCCAACATTTGGTACTCGCACTCCTCTTTATCATCTTTGGAGGAAATTGGATTAAAGTCCAAATTTCTGCAAATAGATGTCTAGAAAAGGGAAACTGTAAGTGCACTATGAAAAAAAAACTTTTGTATTGTAACTGCAGCTAAATAGCTTTTGTGTCAATACTTAAAGAACACTTAAAGAAGCACAATGGTTTTAAAGGGGTTAGTGAAGTAAATGTTTGATATTTCTACTGCTTTTTTACATGTACAGAAATATATCCCACTATTTTTTTTTTTATCCTAACTTAATAGACTCATGGACTAGGACAAACTTAGCTAGCGGCTAATTAGTGAGCTGAATCTTATTCCGCAGTAGCCATATGTGTGTTGATTAGCTTAGTTATCAGTGTTTTATTTAATTTTACATGCTTGTTTGAGGTAAAGCCACTGTTTGTTTTTTAACAGTTTATTTGTAGATCTAAGTTAGTCAACAATATCTTGTGAAGTTTTACAACAGCTCCCAACACTTTTAAGTAGTTCCCAGTTTAAAGACAATCAAAGGATGCCCAATATTACCAGGTAGATGTGGCCAGCAGTGTTCAGTGAAAGGGTTAAAGCTTGTGCACACACAGGATAGCCAGCCTGAGAGGTAATGCATGGCTGATGAGTGCTGGGCTAATGGGCACCTCTGTTAGCTGGAAATCAAATGACTGCCTCTGCATTTTAAGTCCCTCTGTCGCCTCCATTGACTGACTAAAGATATTCATCTCTGCCATGTCAAGGGGTGGGGGATCAAGTAAAAAGAGGAAGAATAAGAAAAGAAGAGCGCACAAGGGAGAAAAAAAGAAGGGCATCTGAGAGGAACCTGAAGACCTAACGTAATTATTAGAAACTTGACCACAAATGACAACTCATCTGGCACCGGCTCGGTAATTAATTGTCCTTGAGCGCCTGGTTTTGGGAGGGTGGGTAAGTGAGGGAGAGACGGAGGCCGGCAATCATGGTCATTCAGAGAGAGAAAAATAAGTGGTAAGGAGAGATACAGAGAATGAGGTAAGATACAGCAACAGTTTAAAGATCTTTGTATATAAAAGACAGACACAGAGTCAAAGAAGTAAAAGACAGATTGACAGAAATGGCAAAGATAGTGAGACATGTGCAGACAGCGTGATGGATCCAGTAATCTTGTTTAATTAGTCAGTATTGACTTGACCAGAACTCAGTTTAACACTCACACTGGCTTGTCCATCTTTACTTAATTAATCTCAGTTAAATAATTAGCTCTTCCTGGAACAACCCCACATTACTCTTCGTTACTCTTGGCTGTTTTTTTTTTCTGTTTGTTTTTTTGCTCAGTTCTTGCTGACTTCTTGCAATGTACAGCTCTTTTCTCAGCTTTATATATTTGCAGGTGGAGTTACTCTGCTATGTAGCTTCTTTTTTAACATACACAGTATTCACTCTTTATTTATTTATTTATATATATATATATATATATATATATATATATATATATATATATATATATATATATTATTTTTCTCAGAAAAGATACCAGCTACTTAACTGAACTTCAAACTGACTTTGTTGTTAATTGTTCTTGTTGATATTGTGATGAGAAGAATATGCTGTATAGTGCAGCCCAAGTCCAGTCACTGTCTGTCTGCCTCCCTCTCTCCTGCTGTGTGCCAGGCTGTAATGTGCTCCTATGGCTGTTCTGCGCAGGCCACAGTGTCTCTGAGGCCTTGTGCTACACCACCATTACTATCTGGCCTGCCTCCACTACAAATTGGATGAACAGGCACTGACACATTTTCAATATTATTACATTAAACCAAGTGGATTTTGATTGATAACCTAATATTGGCCTAATGCAAAACATCAATCATGGCAAGTATATTAATTATTTAATATTGTGGCGTAATTCAGAAATCGATGCAGTGTTGAAGGCACAGAGAACGGAGGCAGGGAAAGAAGGAAAGAGAGAGAGATAAGGAGGAAAGGAAAGCTCAGTCCCTGAAGACTTCAGCAGATTATATGATGTTTTGAAAAGAGAGATGAGGATGTAAAACTGTGTGTATGTGCATGCCTCCGATGTGTGCCTAATGGATAGAGTGATCCCTTTGGCCCTGATGTGGACATTGCTGGACTGCTTGCTCTTGATGACTTTAAATAGTGAAGATTAAATGCATAATAAAGATGCATTACAAACATTACACATGAAAAATAGTATGATTATGTGAAGTTAAAAAGAAAATGCTGTAGGGAAATAAGAGGAAGAGGAGGGCTCAAACACAACGTTGTCCCTGTGTTAGATTGTTTCTCACTAATTATGGTTCATTAGCAGATTACACACACTGTCACCACGGTAACAAATGTCTCGCTGTCTGGTTGCCGGGTGCCCGTCATGTATAATGAATGTGGCAGGGTGTTTGTCAGAATGTAATGTAATTACAGCTAGATGAAGTTTGCCTTAAGTGGTTGACTTGTGTGCATGTGGCTCACTGACAGAGCACACAATAAACAAACAAAAACAAGGACTTCATGACTTTTTGTCTCATTGGTATTTAGACTGTCATGTAAATATTTATGCTCAGCATATCTGTCATTCTTTTACACCATTATTTAGAAATGTTGACGATGCAGGAATGACTTGCTCTGTGGTCACACTGTGTACAGGCGCTGCCTGCAGGATGGATAGATGGATGGATGTAGGAAGGAGAATGGCGCTGGAGTGGGATGGATTAGACAGTATGTAATTTTAGCAATGGTGTAGATTTACACTATGATGCTGCTGGCTGCATTAGCAACTGAAGCCTGTCGATAAGCCTTTCTCTTTCAGCGTGCACACACGCAGTAGATTGCAGTGGTTGAGGTGGAGTTGTCAGTAATGGGTGCCACAGTTGGATGAGGGGCTAGGATCGGGGATGGGCCCAGTTTGTGTTCTCTTGATCTTTAGATTTACAGAGCTGCAAATTTGAAATGTGCCAAAATTGCATCTATTATTTACTCCCAATTTGCTCTGTTAAAAACAGATTGCCCCCTCCTCTTCCTCCACTCATCATTCTGCCATTCCTACCCTGATTATCATACACACATTTTTTATTAATTCACAGATAATAAGCTCCTCTGTAGTTTTAAATTATTATTATGACTGCTAGCAGCGGGGTGACAATAATAGTTAACCTCTGTCTAGTGTGTACACAAACACACCAACACAGCACATTTAACTGAAATGTAGACAATTATTATTATTCTTTTGATTGGCTTAATTTTTTTGTTTCACATCCATTTGCATTTGTTTTGCTGCGGTGGTGTTTCTGTATATGTTCACATACTGAGAAAATGAATTCACTTTTAAACAATTTTTTCATTTGTGTATTTTAAGTTTTCAACATTTGTGGGTGTGCCTCTGCTAAAGTGCACCTTTTATGAAATGATATTGTGTGTCAGTACTTTATTTGAAGTGAAGGAAATGTGTTGTTGTGTTGCAGGGATCCCGGGAGCATAAAATCCAAAGGATTAGAACATCTGGTAAGTTCTGTTTCACTACCCCTACTTATTTACATAGATGCACATGTGCACACCAACACACACTTTGATAATCACTTTCCTAATACAACTTCTGCATCGAGCTAAATACCTGCAGCTAACAGGCAGCAAGAAAGAAACAGAGAACAGAGGAAGAGGCAGGGTAGGATCTCCCCCAGGGCCTCATCCCGCTTTTATTGAACTGTTTCATTTGTTCCCATCTCTCCCCAAACAGACGTTATCCACTCTTTTATTTTAGTATTTTGTTGTAAATAATTGGAAAATGATGCTGGCCTGTTTTCACATGCATGAATCTTCTTAACAAAATGACACAGGTCTCCTATTCACATCTCAACCAGCATGGGACTTTTTTCTCTCTACTCCCACATCCATGAATCGAGGGCCTGCTGAAAACCTTCTCCTGGGACACCTTAAGAATTTAATAGTTTCCAGGGTTTTGTGTGCTATTTGCTTTAATACAGGGTCAGAGTGCCATGCAACACAGTGAAAAGGTTCTGTCTTCTCTTTTTGGGTGGGGACGAACTAAGGTGTGATGTGCCCCATATTCCAGGGGATGAATTATAGACAGGGGTCAGGGAGGGTCCTGGCTCTCCTGGATGTCACATGGCCTCTTTCCCTTGCCTCCCTGCATACTAAACTGCACCCAACGCAAATGACCCTGCATATGACACAAGACTGACTGACCCTGAAATTCAAACAGTGACGAGACTAACTCGCACTTCTGTGGCTGAAGGCTGATCAAATAAATTTGACCTAAGAAACTGTTAAGTTTTAGAATCACTATTAAGTGGTCTTGATGTTTTTTTAATTTACATTTAGAATTCTGCAAGTAATCACAATTTTAAAATTTAAGTATTTTGTTTTTTATACTTTGTTGTGTACAGCTGTCACAATTTCATTTTGGCAGGTAGTTGGGAGTGTCTGTGCATGTGATTGATGTGGTGTGAATTATTCAGCAGAGAATCACATGCATTAAACAGCATTAATCAATATGTGTAATGGCAGTTTTATCCTAGGAAAACATCAGGTGGCAGAGTACAGTTAAGACTTTTTCTGTATGCCGTTTGAAGAAAAGTGAACTGATTTATCTGATATGGAGCTATTATAATGCGCATTACAATGCTTCTATACTCATAGAAGCTACATAGAAGTTTCAAATGATTGTACTATTTTCATGCTTAAACAAAGTTACTTTGCTAAAGTCACTTTGAATTATTGATCATTGAAATCCACTCAATTTACAATGTGTTGTAAATGTCTTTGTATAGACGCATACAGTATATACATATACATTATACACAATAGTGGCCTGGCACAGTAAATGTAAATGTGTTTGTTATACCATTCCTAGGCAGGGGTTTGAGTGGCCATTTTTAATGTGTAGATGATGTAATGTAGATTTTCTACTGTTTCTGCACTAAGTGGACCAGTGGGGACGGATAATAACAATCAATGTTTGTGTTTGAAATAGTTACTAGTTTGTCTTTACGCTCATCAGAATTAAACATTTGCTCACGCATAGAGTCACATAAACACATTTATATGTCTATCTGTGCCATTTCTGTTTAGATTGTACCTAATTTGAATACCTAAATACGGAGCGTTTGAATTTATAGATGTGTTTATGCTCAAAGGGAGATTGCACCCCAGTCGTCAGCTTCCTGTGGAGCGCAAGACTGTGATTACGATTCGGGACATAGAACAGTAAATAACAGACCTCAACTCCCTCTGAGGTCGAGATGCGTCCCTGTTCAAAATGTTGTTTCACTTTATTGCTGGCACATATATCCCTGTAGATTTCTGAGCAGGCGTTATTGACTTTTAGTGCATAAACCTTATCAGCATTTTGGTGATATTGCAAAGCTCAAGTTCCATTTTCTTTTCAACCAACAACGTTTAAACCGTAGCAATGTTTTATTCCGTCTTATATTATCTGCCACTATGTTAATGATTCTCTGTGACAATCAGGCATCTGATTTTCCCTTTATTGTCCATAAAGTTAACCACATAAACAAGCAGTTACAGTGTAATGTGATGGCCAGTTAAGATGTCTTGTTAAGTTGTATTTTGTGGTGTAAGACTTGAATTGTTCATGTTGGTTTTAGTTTTCACATTTAGAAGATTGTCTGAACATGACCGGTAGCAAAGCAGAGAGTAAGACTGAAGTTAATTGCTCCTAGTGCGCTGTTTCTTTTATTTATTTATTTTTTTTCACACTCAGACACATGTACTGGTACGTGCACACACACACATAAAAACAAGCAGCTAATGTTGAGGCCGACTATTTCTTTGCTCTAGGAAAAATGGAGCAAAAGTGAAAGAAGTGGCCTACAGCGGCTAATCAGTCCAGATGCGCAGCTTCTCAGAGTGAAGTAGAAGAAAGCCAGCAGCTCGATCAATACATGAAGAATCGGCCTCTTCTTCGGGATTACTGGCTCAATCACCAGCTGTAGTCCCTGTTTTATCAGTCACACAGCCCAGGGACGGATGGGGGTTGAAGGGAGAGTGAAAGAGACGTCATTAGTTTAAAGAGAAGTAGTTGGCCCAAGACATTTGGCTCACAGGTCACTCTAGGGTTGCAGGTTAATTTAAGGTCATGGTTCTCAAAATGAAATCACAAATTAGCACTGTTCACTTAATTCACATGATCCTATGTATTGCTGGTGCTATTGCTGAAGGCAACTACTTCAACTTTACTTACTGATGATGTTTTAGTATATAGTAAATCAAGTATAGCAATGACTCAGTTCCCCTGCTACTCACTGCAACAGCTCTCCATTGTGTATTTAGTTTTAAATATAGTATCTTCCCCAAATATGCGTGCATATATATATTTCTTGCTATACAAATGGCTTACGTCTGGGACGGCTGTTGTCGCTTGCACGTCCCTCAGTGAGTTGAAGAGTTTAGGTCAAATTGTCTGGTTGCTTCACTGACAGATAGAAGGCAGCAGCTGAGGTTACAACACTTTCACACACCAAGACAAACTTGAATGTGTCGGTGTTATATGAAAAGTTAACAAAAGTTAAGCACTAGAATTGGATTTAATTAATTTTGTTTCTTTATCCATCTTTTGTTCATTTTGTTAGGCTAACTCAAACACTTCCTCTTATCTTCTCTGTCCTTTGTGTTTTGTTCTCTGTATGTCCTTCCCTCTGCCAATGTCATTGCACGGGATAAGGAGGTTAAAATGGCACCTGCAAAGAGATTCTGTACTGATAACGCAGAGGGGATGGGGTGTTGATAGTGTGCAAACAGATTTCCATGCTTATTACACTAATGATTTCATGATATTTGATGTAGCAGCGGGGGTCGGTGTGTAGGGGAGATGAGACTCTCTCTCGCTCTCTCTCATCTCAACGGTTCGGCTAAATGATGGAGTCATTCGAGTGACCTCTGACATGGGGTAGGCCCAGACATAATTGCATGTCATTTTGCTGTGGAAGAAGGACAAGAGAAGGGAGGAGGCTTCACAAAAGTATACTCTGCTTACTAACATATCGCACATTTTTTTAATGTTGTCTTTACTGGTGATCACCCAGTGTCTTGTAGCACATTCTGCCATTGCTCTTTAAGAGTTTTCCATAAAATCAAAAAGACACATGACCCACAAACAAAAGAAAGATTGCATTAATTTTCAAATGATGATATTACATTAAGAACGGAGATTTCATATATCAATACGTGAGAACTAGTTGCTCACTGTATGTGCTTCATCTTAATGGCATCTCTGGATGTCAAGGGCATGGAGGAAATTAAATCGGAAAGTGCAGATAGACCAAAGAAGATATTATCTCTGGATGATTGCAGTTTTGATAGGTATTCCAGTGAATTTCATTTTCTCCGGATGGAAAGAAGATGAGTTAGCCTGCACATTTGCTCATTTTTCTTCTACATGATTTATGTGAGTTGAGTATAAAATTCCCCCCCATTCATCCCACCACCCCCTTTATCGGAAACACATACATGCAAGCACATCCACACACGTTGTAGTAAATAAATGGATGGCAGTAGGATCTTCGCTGTAGATGTTTGTGCACTGTATATATGGTTGTGTGTGTGGGCAAACGTCAGTGTGTGTTTTATTTTGGTTTTCTGTGTGTGTGTATGGATACATGCACATGCCATAGATAGCAGCAGAGCCATCAACAGGAATGATTCCAGAGAGATGGGGGAGTGTCATTACTCAGACTTGTTTACATTCTAAATACGTAATGAAATCTTGTTGGTAATAATGACGGGAATAAAAGTTTGGGAAATTGTAAAAGTGGTGAAGTTTGAGAAATGAGCCCCGGCCTGTGAAATAGCATTTGGGGGCAGGAAACGACATTATTATGCAGTGCTTCTGCCTGCCTGAGACATGAAGATGAACTGCTGGCGGGCCATAAAATGCTGTTAGCCTTAGCCTGAAGTATGGCACATTGTAAAAGAGCCCTGATCCCATATTGCCATTATATATAAAAGTATAGCCATACACAACATTATTTTTCATATAAGATGAGCTCCGATACAGAGGCTCACACCCCCCAAAAGCATACACTGATAGGCAGATTTTTTTCTCATCATAAAATATATAAATAAACATATTGCCATGGAACCCATCTCCGCCCTGATCTTATAGACCTCGATATTAAAAACAGAAATATTACATTTTCAAGGGGCTCTGTTTTCCCCTGTCCTCTTTTGGGCATGGGATATATCTGTGCGGTTGTTTAGGAGTTGGGAGGGAGTGCGAGCGGAAATGCAGAGCAAGGCTGAGTGAAATGCAACAAATGAAAGAAAATGGAAACAGATGAAGACTTTAAAACATAATGAGATGAATATTGGGCATATAAAGAGAGTTAGTCGAGGTGGGTGCCATGAGTTCAAGTGGTTTATTGACAGTAAATAATGGTTGCGCTGGAGCAATTAAGATAAATGTTTCACTCAATGATCTTATGGTTGTGGCAGTTTTTGAAAGTTTCGGGGACATTTTGATGGGGGTTATGGAAAGTCAGTTTTAATCTGTTATTATGCATAAATACCTCTGGGTAAACAGGAGGCCTACTGTTTGCCTTTTTTTCTTTGTCTTTGTCAAGTTAGCTCATGCTCTTTCCCACCAAAATAAATGTCGACACAAAAAAACCCACCACCACTACCTCTTGACACAGTTCACAGTGCAGGCAGACTTTGGCATTATGTTCAGGAAAAGCTACTGGAGCCTCATGTTTAATGTCAAACATACATGACACTATACAGATGCTATAGTTTTATAAATGTGTATGTCTAAACTAAAACACCAGTATTTTATTGACTTCACAAGTGCTAGCAAAATTACATTTTATTCCAGTAATACATTGTGGTTGTTAGGCTGGGGCTGGTGATGTGTTACCTTAACATTTCAAACCCCAAGTGGGACGGTTCAAGCACTGACTGAACAGATAGATAGCGGTTTAAAGAGTTGGGTAAGTCTCCAGCATGGGAGGCAAACCCTTCTTTGTTTTCCATTGTAGCTGATTGAAGTTGAATCTATCAACAACCCTTATCAGTTGCAGAACTGAAACAGTTTTTTAGCCAATGGGAAATAGAGAAGGGGCGCCTTAATGACTAACCTAGCAGAGCTTACCACATCCACCAGGTTTAAGAACTACTCTACCCGTCCTGTAAAGGGGAAAATACAAGACTGAGTTCCAACAATTAAATCTTTACTGTTGTTTAGGTTTTATTTCACTTTCTCCCCTGTCCTGCACTTTGTTGTTGTTCTAAGGAAATCAAGAGTGTCTTTCCGTCTGTCTTTTGCTCCCCTCTGTCTTTATTTCCTTTTGTCGCAGTGTGATTATTCCACTATAAGGAAAACACTGCTCATTTCAAGCCCACAGTCTCTCACTACTCTCTTACACGGCTCCTTTTCTGTTGTATGTTTATTTGTGTGCGTTATATTTCTAATTGAAGGGCAATGACACTTTAGATGCAGCGGCTGCCGTTCTCCCAGTGGGGGAACACAGATCTGTCTCTAGGGACTACAATTAACTCCCTTTTATTGTTTACTAATGAATTACACACAGTGCAAACAGCCATGTACAACTGAATCAGACAAAATAGAGGCTTTTTCTGGAAGGGAATCATTGTGTGTGTGTGGTTTTATTTGCATATTTGTAAGCTGTCTTCTGTTTTATGGCACTTGTGATGGTAATTAGATATTAATTAGCCTGTTTCGGCCTTCATTTAGTACTACAGTCATCAGGAACCCGTGCTGTTCTTTTGTTTATCCCATTTACAGGTAATTGGATGCTAAAAGACAAAGGTTAGAAAACATGTATTGGCAGCTGTGTTTTTATTTTATTATTTTTTTTGGGGGAAGTATTGGAAGTACAGTTGTTGTTCTTGTCATTAAGGTTCTGTTGAATACAAAGCCTGAAAGTTTTATTCCTGCTTAAACAGATAAGTTTTTGTCCCTTGTGAGTGTTGCATTACAGGGATAATTTTGCTGCTGTGTGTGCATTGAAGAAGCATGGACACGTGCCTCCAGGCCAATGTAAACAAATGCTAATGTAATTAGTGAGGGGGCGGTGTAATAAACTGTAACTAAGATGATTGCTCAGCACACACAATTATCTGCTTGGTTATGCCATGATGTGTTAATGCTTTGTATGACTGAGTCTACTCAGGCTGTGATTCACATTTGGGAAATGTTTCTTCCTAACCTAACCATTTTATCTTATGTCACTTGTTTAATGTAACACAGGTAACAAGTACTGTTGTTAATCCTCAGATTTAGTTCTTATTTGTTATAAAAGCAAAGCAATTGAAACAAAAATGCCGTTAAGCAGAAAAACTAGACTAAATGTTGCCATACCTACTTGTTGTGAAGCCATATTCCTTCTTAGCATAATGGAGATTGGTAATTTCATCTGTCAAGCAGAGCTAGTCAGTGAGAGTATGATCCACTGTGTCACCTGCTACAGGGGACGCACACACACTTTAGTGTTGCACTGAGAGTGCGTCGGAGTCTTGATATGCATCCCATCTCGAAGACAGCACCCTGACATCGGTACATTAAAGAGGGTCATTATATTTCCCCAGCTGCCACTGAAAAGTGACATTTTTATAAAGTGACAAGTTTACAGTTTGATAAATCCTTTTTTTGCTGTGGGTGGTGTGGGGAGCTTGCAGAGCAGTGGGAGAAAGAGCTGGCTTGTCTGCGCTGGAGGAGGTGGTGGGAGGTAGCACTGCCTGTCAGCGACGCCCTGACGCTGTCGACTAAATGATGCTCCCAGGCAGCGGATTCAGATCCTATACCCATTAGCATTTAATTTCTCTCTAATCCTGCACACACTCTACGCCGCTGCATGGTAACAAGGGCCGCTGTGCCACAAAAAAACCTCCGAGAGCAATCTGTGGCAGGCTTGCCTTTTATAACATTGTGCCCTGTCGTAGCCATCATTCTTCCTTGACAATTAAGACCCTCAAATCTAATAGCAGTGATATTGGAATTACAGCAAAAGCCTTTTGAGGGCATGTCAGAAAAAGGGCTTCCCAATACAGCTGTCAAAGCACAAGGCCCTCCCCTTGTTCTGCCCAGTAAGTGCTTCTGATGCACACACGCACACATGATAGGACGGGGAATATGTTGAGTCTTTGGCTGTGATCTTTGTAAAATGTGCTCTCTGTGCCCTCTTATCCAACTCTCTAAAGACTTGTTACAGCAGCTTTTGTTTTCTCTCTTCTCCCCTCACTACTCTCTCTCTCTTTGTTTCCAAATTTCTCTTCATCTTCTCCTCATTGATTCTCCCTGGTGTGTCAGATATGTTGTTGCTTTCTGTTTTTACTATCAGGTTTTTTAAACAACTGTAATAGTATCTTACTAAGTGTCCCTTGTTGTTTCACAAGGACAGTTAAACGGAAGTATATTTTAACCTAAAAGATACTTTGAGCTGGATTATATAGACAATTGCTTAAAGTAGAGGTCTGTCCTGTCACCATTGATGCTATCTGTTAGCACAAAGGGTTAAAATGTGCTGGCAACTGGCTAATTATAATGGGATTGTCATACCTTGTGTAAAACCAACCTCAACTTCACTGTAAAATAAATTATAAATGACATAGAATATTAAAATGTATGCGTTTTGTGTGTATTTACTTTGGGTGAGATTAACGTTTTCAGTAGACAAAGTGGAGACAGACATTTTTAAAAGTTTGTCAACTTGTATTGATTCTATTCATGAAATAGTTTATACATAGTTTTGTTTGGTCCTGATGGTATCATACAATGTGACTTTTCCTATATTCTAATAAAAGTAATTTTTTTAGAAAGTGAAAACTGTTTTTGTCTTGTTCTTGCAGACCCCATCAGAACAGGCCAAGGTCCGAATGCAAATGATTCTGCAGGCTGCAGGTAAGTGTCATAGATCAGACATGAATCAATCGGATCAAACAGATTGATAGAGCATTACTGTCGCTATCAGCCCATACCCATGGACTTCTCCACAAAGCCAGCTTTTGGTATCATATCAAAACATTCCTTGCAATACATAGTAATTGCTGTTTTAATATACAATGTGTTGAAAAGAGTGATTTTCTGAAGGAACTGTAGCAGCAGAAATTTGTCTACATTGTCTACTACTTGGCAAAACAAAAAAGTCTGATTTCAGCACTTGAGATATATGAATGTAATTGGCATATAGACATCATCTATAAAGCCAACGCTACTTAAAAAATGAGTGTTACTCTTTGTCAAAGACCGCTCTAATTCTAAGATTTCACTGGATGAGACATTATTTTCCTTCCTATGTCATCATTCTGCGTAGTACTATTTGTGTTTGACACCCACACCGCCGCCACTAAAAGGCTAATGTGGTACTAATGGTGAGGCATCATAAAACTGAGCATATGGCCTTGAGTGCTGTACACCAGACGGGCGCAGCAGACACAGGCTTAGGGCCAGACTCAAGACTAGAGCGAGAGGATTTTAATGCTTGGGACATGTCTCTGGTTTTCCTCTCCCTAGAGTCTTCTATAAGAACAAGTTTATGGCGCAGTCAAAGATGGTCACTGGTGAGCCAGCACTGGTCTGCATCAGGACTTTGCATGCCCAAGATCATAGCAATTACAACACTGTTCAGTTCTGCTTTTATGCTTTAAGGGCCCAGCTAAAGGCATAATATTCAGGATTTTCAGATAAATCTTTGTAAACAAACTTGGCCCTGTGCCCCATACACACTTTTAGTGCTCATCTGTAAAAGCACTGGCTTTTGAATGAACTGTTTTTGCTGTATTTTTCTTTCTTTTTGAGTGAGGTGGCGTGATTGGCACCTCACTCAAAAATGTCCAAGTAAAGAAAGAAACAAACTGAAATATAAGTGGCATTTGGATTTGAGATAAGTTCACCTACACATTGTTTGAGAAAACATAAGTATAGAAGATAAAAGGTTTTATTTTGTATGAGAATTTATTTAATTTGGCCATAAAAGTCCTGCATACTATACCTTTTAGTAATGTTTTCAAATATTTAGTGAACTAGAAACTAGCGCTATACTCTGTCCATGTGACGTTTTGCCCTCACTCTTTACCTGCCTGTCTTTGTTTTGGTGTTGTGGGTAGTCAGGAAAGATGAGGATGGAAAGAATGAATGACAGAGTGCTAGAAGGAAGTAGCAGATGTCAGAAGGCTGTGTGAATGTTAATGTCCTGACGTAGCTGTGGAGCTTAAGCCTCCTCCTCCTTCCCACCGCACCTCTCTGTGCGCCCGCCAGGCTTTCTCTCTCGGGGTCTCCTGACATCCTTAAAGCCCGCGGCTCTCCTCTGCTCTTTTCCAGTGCTTTCACTCCCATCACCTCCCTCGCTCCCTCCTTTTGTCCGTCTATGGACTCTCCCTAGTCAGTAGAGAGCAGATCATCCCATGGCTAAAGCGGCTCAGGCCTTTGTGTTGGGGGGCTCTGTGGACCTGTAATGAGCCCCCTCGGCTGGCCCGCTGGCCTGCTTAACGCTCACTGGGGGCTTAGTGTGTGAGAGAGAAGATGAGGAGGTGAGAGGAGGGGGCAACACTGGCCCCCAATGAAAGAGCTGGATAGATGTGTTTATGGGTCACTTCCTGCTTGGCCTACATATCAAACACACACATGCAGGCTTGACAACGCTTACTTAATTATTCATTTAATTCATATTAAATTTAAACAAGTGAAAGTATTGATTGATAAAAAAACAACCCTGCCTCAGCGTTAGTGAAAAGGTTCAGACATGGGAGCTTATTGAGGGTTCCTGATACATGTTGCACCAAGGCTAATTATTTATTTGCTCTGAGTGTCAACGTTAATGAGAATGAGTGGCACATTGCACTTTACAAACATGCTCTACTTGTCAATCATGTTTGATGTTTTGACAAATCATCTGCCTTTACCTGAATCAGAAATAAAAACTGATCGCACAGAGCTCATAAACAGTATCTATTACCACTAGAGTATATGAACTCAAAGCAGCAAGCCACTTCTTATTGGCATGTCAATAGTGAGTGTGAGTGAGTGTTTGCACAACCATCACCAAGGACCTGTGGGCTAAGGGTCATCAAAACTTCTCCTTTTTTCAACCATTGACAGCACCAAAACAAACAAAGTCTTAGGATATCATCGGGGACATGAACTTGGTAAGAGCTCATTGGTCTGCATTAATAAATGTATTATTTTGACACTTATTTTACAGCAGTGATAGTTCATAGACAGCCTGCCATCGACCATATACAATCAGCCCTATACCATATTAAATATACTCCTTTATTTAAAATGTATAAATCTGTTCACATAAAATATGTTATTATGTAAGCCAGAATTTGAATTGTATGATGTGGCCGTTTTAGACTGTTTTACTGAGTCTTATGATAGACTGACATAAAAAGGGCAATGGGGGGTGTTACTGAGGCCAGCTTAGCAGCATCACACAATCACGCTAATTCTTTCACAGTAAATAAGGGGAATTAGCCTTCTCTGCCACAGCAGGGGTCCCGAAGATACACACACACACCCCTACCCCCTTTTCTCAGCACTCTGCTTTTTCTGTGCGTCCCCAGTCCATCCCCTTAGGCCCTGACAGATGTGTGGTGTACAGACCACATACATGGAGGGTATCACCTTACCCCCTCTGGAACTAAAGAGCTAATGCGCCACATTTAGGAGGGTGCCGCCCTTTGTTCAGTCCGGGATAAGAGGTGACGGGACAGCGAGGCTCAGACGAGATCTCCGTCTTTGCACGGTCTTTCTTTATTTGTCTCACTTCTGTGACTAGACTTCTTCCAAAGCTCTTTTCTCATTTTCCTCAATTTTTCTCTGATATCTGGAATTGTCCAGTTTCGATTTAGAAATTGCTACTGAGCTTGGAATTGTTTGTCTTTGGGAAAACATCTTCATTCTTGTTTCCATTGCAGTTCTCCTGCTGTGACATGACAAGGTGATCGTTATGTCCACTTGTCAGTGTTAATCTACTCTTAAGGATGAGGGGATTTTCTGTGTAGAAAAAAAAGGGAATTACGCACTAACAACTCATAACTATGTGTTGTCTTTGTCTAATGTGTTATTTTAACAGCAGCAGCACACCAATTTACACGGAACAGACGGAAGTTAAGTAGGGCTTTGCTGCAGTGCAATCTTTACACAACATTTAAACCCCAAAGAGGACAAACATACAGATAATGGTTTTCAAACGGAGTAATAAGTGTACTTCCAGGAGTGCAAAGGTCTTTATTTTTTTAATCTGATTGATTTAAAAATAACCTATGATATAAAAAAACTGAACTTGCAGATGATATGTGATTAAGTGTCAAGGAATCTAATCTAGGAAACTTGATGAATGACAGTATAGTATTTTACTGTCATATTCAAATGAGCTAAATAATTCCTCCGCAGTAGCAGAGGAAAACCCCTTTGCCGCTGCAGGAATGTCACTGCAGGTCTGTCTTAAGGAGGCTAAGGGCACATGACGTGTCCTGTAATTTAGTTTGTGTAGCCATTGATCAACTGGATTTATGTACCATTACCTCACCACTCTATTCAATGTTCATAATTATGACTCCCAGAGAAAGAGAGGGGGCACGTGGACTCAAGTTAAACTGGGCCCAAATACCTGGATAAGCCTTTAGCAGTGGCCAATTGACACACGCCACTGTGAGTGATTTCCGCATGAGAGGGGTTATAGAGAGGTTTGTCAGGCATGGTTAGAGAGCCATCTCTCCCGATAACAGCCTGCATTTAAAGGCACTGTGTGTGTGAGGATGCATTTCAAAAGAATCTATGGTGCTTTGTTTTTTTTTGTTTGTGTCAGTGGCCTGGCTGGCTTTAAATACTTTGATTGATACTATTGATTTTTGGTTTGTTTTATGGATATAATAAACATAGACCCAGCTTTCATTGTGCTGTAAGAATTTCATTAGTTATTAATATTTAAGCAAAATAACAGTTTATTTATCTAGTCCCAAATGCACACTAGTCTAACTGCTTAGGACTATTCAGTTCTTGTTTATTAGTTTTATTTTTGTCTACCTCCTATATAGTGGTGTTGCAATAGTGTTGTTTTGACTGTTCAAATGAAGTTTATTTGACTTGCTTTAGGGAAATGTCTATACTCAACCAATGAGAGGATATCAGCCACTTAGTGGAATCTCTCTGATTTGTGGAAGTGTTTGAGAAAAACGAGGGAGAAGGATAGATTGCGCACGCTTTGTTTTCCTTTGTGGGCAGATTTCAAACAGCATCTGGTGAGCTCTTGAAAAAGGCCGTCATGAGTATGTTCAAATCCTAACTGAATCTTTTTTGCACCCTTTTTTTCCTCTTATCCTTGTTGTCAGTGTTTGCAGACACATGGTAATTTCTTTTTCTCCTCCCCCCTCTTCCCCCTCTCAACATGTAGACATTTCCATAACAGAAAAAGAATATTTTTAATTTGCTGCTTTCCATAATTTTGCAACATATGGTATAAATGATTTTGATGCAAATGTATGTGCTAATTATTTGCAGACGAGCCTTAAACAGGCCATCAATTGAAGTGGAATGAAAGCAAATTTGCAATCACCTTAAATTTTGCTAACCATTTACTGTTAAGTAAACTTTGCTAAGTAATTTAATTACCTTGGACCACTGGCAGGCACTCCAGGATTTTGGGAGGGGTAGGCAGGCTGAATGCAAAGAATGCCAGGGAGAGAGAGATGGAAGGAAAGAGTACAGACAGTGTACACCGCTAACAAGAGTGTTATTGAATTGTCACCATGTGGAACTTATTACTGTCTAAATGTAGCTGGGGCACATGTAAGGAAACAAGGGGGTCCTAAACAAGATGTTATGTGGCACTGCTGACAAGTTTATGTGTCTGCGTATGTTCGGAAATGTTATGTTTCACTTCGTACTTGTTTTTTTTACAGAAGCTGTCCAATTGGCTTCTAGAAAATATCAACAAATGATCACAACTGTAGACAATTCCTGTCGATGTGATTGAAAATCATTTTTAACTTTATGGCCGTACCTAGGGATTCATTTTACATATAATTATGTCTTCGTGCTGCACTGTATAGGTCATTATTTGTCTGTGTCTCCTTACTGTGAAGTACTGCCCTAACCTGCCTGGATGTCTTAATGTCCTTTGGCCCGGAATTGAACCAGATTTAGAAAATGGATGATTATTTGGCGTTACTGTTATAAATGGAGCAGGGCATGTTGCCGCAGCAACCTTGGCCTTCACATGTTCATCACATTGGATTCTGTAAATGGTGATTGAATTGACTGGATGCATTACTTGACAGCTTCAAGGCTTTTGATGTTAGCCGGCATATAAAATGTTTCCTAATGATTGTGTTAAACTTTTTTGAGCATGAGGCGGACGCCCCATGCTGTCCTATAATTTGCTCTGCATCAACAATCTGCAAATGTGCTGTTTAGTCTTCGGACATTTACATGATCAAGAAAAATAGCTAAATTTGCTGTTATTTTTTTATCGTCGACCTCTTTGACATGCAAGTAATTCTATGTTTGTTGACCGTGTGTGTTTTTTCACGTAGGTAAAAAGTGTATTTGTGTATGAGCTGCTTCTATAACAAGCTCACCCACTGATTTCAATTAAAGTGTAACTACATCAGAGGTTTTTTTTATGTACAAAGATGCATTTTGCTCACACATGTATAACTGACTGTCTTTTCAAACAAATCTTTCATAGTTGTTATTTTTCCAAAATCAGTGTGGTCTAATGTGGTAAAGTTAAAAGAACTTCTCCTCTTCCCGTTCACACCAGCACGGCTTCACAGACACACAGAGTGGGGCGCAGGCTGGTATGGAATTGAAGTAATAAAAACCCCTTTGTTTTAGTTTGTATTGGACCATTCATCATCACTTTATTTAATACGAGGCTGTAATTGTGCCATCCCCAACCATCACTAATGGCTGTGTTCGTCTGTGTTTGCTTTGTTGATGGAAATGAATGAAATTAGGATAAACAACCGCAGAGTCGCGTGTAATCAAGCCCTGATTAATGTACCAGCATTTCAGCGCCGTTTCTCATTCCACAACACCTGATATCTTTCCCATAAACAAATTGTGTTTGTCTAAATGAAGAAATTAAATGACGCATTTGATGAGTTTATGATTGACCCGGTCCGGCTCGTGCCTCATTACTCTCTGTCTGTTGAGGCCAAGAGGTATGTGACTAATGCTCTGTCACTTCCCACACTAGGATTTATCACCACCACTGATTAATGGCAGCCAAACAGCATTTTAATAATTTTATGATTGTGGGTTCTGGCACTCGGAGAGATGGAGTGAGAGAAATGGGATATAGGGGGGTGTTTACTGCGAGCGAGGGTCCAAAGAGAGGGAAAGCATCAGAAAGTGTTCATCCCAGATTAAATGTTTTATGGCAGTATGCGCCGAGCAGACGGAGGCATGATTATGCACCGTATGAACATCCCCATGAATCTTCTTCTTGCTCTTGAAAAGTATTTCATACACATGTTTAATGAATTTCTCCCCCTCATTATTATTACATTTACTTTTCGGCTGGAAAGCAACAAATTGGCAACAAATTTGGTGAAATACCTCAACAGTGAGAAATGGCTTCTACCGGGGAGTAAAGAGTCAGAAACCGATACAGGTCAAAGTCTGACTGATGATGATCACAACGTGTCCT
Source organism: Perccottus glenii (assembly GCA_024416835.2). NCBI lineage: Eukaryota > Metazoa > Chordata > Actinopteri > Gobiiformes > Odontobutidae > Perccottus > Perccottus glenii. Next base: position 18,410,999 of record CM044550.2, read on the forward strand.
GTATTAAATAGTGCAGTTATATCTTGCAGCAGGTGCTTATAAAATAACTTGTGATCTCGTAATGTCATCTCTAACAGTAGAAAAAGTCAGTAGCTGAGTTGATTTGCGGCTGTATGAATCTCACAATCTTTATTTAATGTTTTCCAAATGCAAAATACTTTGTGTTCATTTGCATGTTTTCCTGCCTTGTTTCTGTTTTAGTGAAACATAAACTGCAACATTAAACGAGTATGTTAGCGCGGTTATTGAAGGTATGACTGAATTAGTTTAATTTTACATATTCAAATATGACTTTATTTGTTTCTTTGAAGTCATTAGGCATTCTGCTTTGTGTGCCACTTACAGCAAACATAGAGAAAATACATTATTGTTTTTCAAGATTGTATAAAGGAAAGTTATTAAATAGGTATGTTGAGGCCTATATGCTCTATGGCAAGAAAAAGTGAAATAATAAAGCTAGCTAGAAGACTTACAAGCAGTATTTATTCTCCTCGTCTGCATGTCAGGGCACGTGCTACATTGACTCCAATTGTTTTAAACAGCACGTGTTTTATTCCTGCCACACCAGCAACGCTTCAAAGTAATTGTTAGTTTGAATTAGATTAGTGTGGGTCATTTTTCCTCGTAACTCACAGACACAGGAATAAACCCGGCGTAGCTGATAAACATTTAGACACCTGTCGTCTCCAATCTCACGTTCCAGGCCTCAGGAACAGATGGAAGTCATGAGTTGTTTTAAACTTCTAATGGACTCCTAATTTTGTGCAGATTGCACTGTTACTGTCCGAACTAACACACATTTATCTTATGTCTTTCTACTTCCTGTTACATGTTTCTCTGCTCCTTTCAACCGTTCTGTCTATTTTAGACATAGGAAAGATTTGTTTTAGTTAGTGAGATTTCTTAGTTTTCTTAACTCCAGTTGGTGCCATAATGCCACTCATTTATACTCTGAAAATAGTCTTCAGTGCCACCAACACTTCTCACTACATCACTCAGCCTTCAATTTTATAATATAAGAGTGACGAGATATAAACTCTTGATTAATTGTGGCTCAATTGTGCATACTTCTGTCTAATTAGTCAAGTAAGCAATAGGGGGCCCCTGTGTACCAGACTCCTCCCAAACGTGGGCCCCTATCCCAGCCCAGAAACTTGTTTAAGGAGAAATAAATATCTCAAAGTACATGGCTTTCATCTCCTTGTGCTGGGAAAAGGGAATGTCTGTGGGAGAATTAATGTTCATTTAATTTCCCTTCTTTCTTCTGCTCATATATTTGCATTCTTCAGGTATTTTTGTCTCTCGCTCACTCTTTCTGCCTAATAAACACACACAGAACAGAACAGGGCTTTTTTTCATAGCTACTACATCTGCACAACACATGTTTAGTATTGGTACATTTGTGTGAGTGTCTGCACACCATAAATTAGAGTGTGTTAGCTTAAAAGAAAGATGTCTGGGCCTGTATTTGTGGATGGGGAAAGTATGTTTTTTTTTTCTCATGTCTTGAACATTATCCCTTGTTACTAAAGGCTAATCTGTCTTTCTGCTTGATTTATGTCTTTTTAGAACCAGTAGACAAAGTCAAAGCCAGTGCGGGCTGAAGACTTCAGAGCACAGATTGATGTGATCAGCTCTGCTCATTCTCAAAATAAACCCAATTTGATGTGTGGCTTTATGAAATAGTTTAGGCCATCAAAAGTTTATAGCCTTTGTCCAAAAGTGGCTTGTGTCTCATGGTAATGGTAGCATACCAGAAAGGTCACAGCAGCCAGATCTCTTATAGCAAACCTTTATCTGCACTCTGACTAAAGCACATCAAAAGAAAAGTTTGAAATTTGATCAATGTTTTAGGTAGCATGTAGTCAGGTAAGCATGTAATGTAATGCACTTTCTGTGATTATTCCAAGTTAAAAGTCCCGAAGTGCTTATTAAGCTACATGCATGGCTTTATTAAATAATATGCTTGACTCACTGCTTATGTCACTTTCCTCCATGCCCTCATTTTCCACCCCTTGATTTCTGTCTGGCGACTGTCTCCCTCAGCTCTACCAACAAGAACAAAAAGGTCAACTAGGCATAGGACGGTATGAGATTCTGATGGTATGATAACCTAAAAATATCACGGTATTGCAGATATAACTTTAAATGTTTTTTATCTCCTAGTATATTGAACATAGGGCGTTTTCATACATGAAAGTCTGGCCGTGACACGGGAAGCATGCCTCCTGTAGATGGCTTTTACTGTGGTGGATCTGTTGTCTTTTCAGCGGCTCATTTTACAGAGAAATACAATAATCAAACCTGAAGTAAGGTCAACATGTTACTATTAGTATAGAATACAAACAGCTACAACTTCAAATGCACTGTTTTAGACATTATTTGAATCACAATAAGATTATTTAGGAGACATCTGTAGCATGGCAAAACACATGTGGACAAAATTAAAATGCAATGCAGAGTGCTTACAGTTGTGCTCATAAGTTTACATACCCTGGCAGATTTTTTGTCAGAGAATATGAATGATAAAACAAAAATCTTTTTTTTCACTCATAGTTGGGGTTTGGGCGAAGCCATTTATTGTCAAACAACTGTGTTTACTCTTAAATCATAATGACCTCAGAAACTACCCAAATGACCCTGATCAAAAGTCGACATACCCTGGTCATTTTGGCCTGATAACATGCACACAATTGACACAAACGGGTTTGGTTTGGCTACTAAAGGTAACCACCCTCACCTGTGATCTGTTTGCATGTAATCACTGTGTGTGTATAAAAGGTCCGTGAGTTTCTGGGCTCCTGACAGACCCTTGCATCTCTCATCCAGTGCTGCAGTGATGTTTCTGTATTCTAAGTCATGGGAAAAGCAAAAGAATTGTTCAAGGATCTGCGGGAAAAGGTGATTGAACTGTATAAAACAGGAAAGGGATATAAAAAAAATATCGAAGGAATTGAGAATGCAAATCAGCATGGTCAAGAAAGCCATTACTACGCAAATGCCACAAAACATCCCGCTTACAAGCCAAACAGCACAGAGACAAGCTTTGAAACTTCTGAAACAAAGTCATTTGTAGTGATGAGACCAAAATTTAACTTTTTGGCCACAACCATGTAACGTTACACTTGAAGAGGAGTCAACAAGACCGATGATGAAAGGTACACCATTCCTACTGTGAAACATGGAGGTGGGTCGTTGATGTTTTGGGGATGTTTGAGCTACAAAGCAAGATGTTTGCAAGATGAATGCAGCATGTTCTCAGAAAAAAATGGAGAAAGATTTGCACTCATCAGCCCGGAAGCTGCACAACAAACTAATGAAACAGGCTTGGTCAAAAATTGTTACTTTTAGATTGAAAATAATTTGACCATAGGGACATGTTAAACTAAGGTGTGTCCTTTTAATTGGCATCACAGGTGTTTTCAAACTTTTAATCACTCAGTCTGCCTATTGAATGGGTGAAAAGTAATCAATGTTCTGTTTGGTATCATGATGAACACTGAACATGGACCACAGAAAGCTTCGAAAGAGTTGCTGCAGGAGTTTAGAAAGAAAATTATAGACAAACATGTTAAAGGTAAATGCTATGAGACAATATCCAAGCAGCTTAATGTTCCCGTGACTACATTTGCACATATAATTCAGAGGTTTAAGGTCCATGGGACTGTAGCCGACCTACTTGGACGTAGATGCAAGAGCAAAATTGATGACAATTTGAAGAGGCGGATAATATGAATGGTAACCAAAGAGCCCAGAACAACTTCCAAAGAGATTAGAGGTGAACTCCAAGGTACATCAGTATCAGATTGCACCATCCGTCGCTGTTTAAGCCAAAGTGGACTTTATAGAAGACAACCGAGGAGGACTCCCTTGTAAAAAGCAAATCATAAAAAAGCAAGACTGGAATTTGCCAAAATACATATTGACAAGCCACAAAGCTTCTGGCAGAATGTCCTTTGCACAGATGAGAATAAACTAGAGCTTTTTGGCAAGTCACGTCAGCTCTATGTTCACAGACGCACAAATGAAGCATACAAAGAAAAGAACACTGTACCTACTGTGAAACATGGAGGAGGCTCGGTTATGTTCTGGGGCTGCTTTGCTGCATCTGGCACAGGGTGTCTTAAATCTGTGCGGGGTACGATATAATCTCAAGACTGAACCTGAGCTATCCTGAACTGAAATGGAATATTGAAGAACATGGTTGAGCTGGCTGAGTGGCCCCATTGATGGTCCACTCCCCTCGGTGATATTGTACCAAGAACATCGGCGTTAATTTGCAGATTTGTCATGATAACAAATTCGCATGGATAGTGGCGATCAAATTACCATCAACTTTCAAACAAATCAGTCCATTTCAAATGATCCAATGCAGGTAACATTGAATTTGTCCAGCTCAAGGTCAAACATGCTCATTTCAAACACAGTAAGAAGCAGTAATTTTATGACGGCTATGTGATGTTACACGCGCTCCTCCATAGTTGTGAAACGTTTCTCTGCCTGCATCAAGCCCAACCGATGGCCCGCCCCCAGGAGCCATACACTCCACTGTGATGGTAGATTGGTTCAGTTCCAGCTTGCACAAAAAGGAACCTTTCACAAATGGGGTAACATGCCATTCATATAAAACATTAAACTTTCATATCGTCCTGCGGGCCACAAAATATCGTCTTGCGGGCCGCAGTTGGGCCCCGGCTGCGAGTTTGAGACCCCTGGTATAGCCCAATACACAACAACAGCTGCCTCAAAGGGCTCAACAGACTGCACTAGACAACATCCCCTGTCCTTAGACCCTCCATCAGGGTAAGGAAAAACAAAAAAACAAAAAACAGCCGGGGAAAAAAGAGAAACCTCAGGGAGAACCACAGAAGGAGGGATCCACTCCAAGCTTGGTCTCAGTCACAGGCTAATGACCCATAACACACGTCTAAAAACACCCAAGAATGGCTAAGAACAAAATGGACTATTTTGAAGCAGCCTTCTATGAGTCCTCATCTAAATCTAACATATGTGGAAGGGACTGAAACACGCAGTCTGGAAAAGGCACCCTTCAAACCTGAGACAGCTGGAGCAGTTTGTTCATTAGGAGGAGTCTGTAGACAGGTGCAGAAGTCTAATTGAAAGTTACAGAAATTTCTTTATTGCAGTGATTGCTTCAAAAGGTTGTGCAACAAAGTATTAAGTTAAGGGTACCATCATTTTTGACCAGGCCAGTTTTATTAATTTCTTTTTTTAAATTATTCGGTTGATTCACAATTTTAAAGTCTGATTTAAACTTTTGTCAGTTTCAAGTTATTTCAGTGACCATTGTGGGGTTTTCTATCTTTAAGAGGGTACCAACAATTTGTCCATGTGTGTAAAAATAGACCAATTACAAAATGTAAAACGACAATCTGTGTTTTATGTATCAGTTTTCCTCATTTATTTTCTCTGTTTTCTCTTCTTCTTTTCTTTAATTGGCCGCAACTATCGGCAAATGCACTTTTGACACTACAAACAAACCAGACCCTAGTTTAGTTTCTTCTGGACCGAGGTCAAAGAACAGCTGTTTGTCCAGATCAAACAAAGCAGGTCTGAAAGTGCCTTGAAAACAATTATTGTCCCATGCCTGAAGTCAACCATACACATTCCCAGGTAACACTAATCAAATAACACACTGCGATCAAGTAATAATAACTTAAACTAAAAAAAAGATGGTTATACATAAAGTCTGAGGAGAGCTTCGTGTTTACAGTGTGTTCTCAGTTGAATAGTGGGTTCATAAATAATGGAATTTCACAGTTTCTCCACTGTTTTGTAAAAAAAAATGAGACCCCCTTATTTAAAGCAAATAATAAGGACAGTAAATCTTTCATATAAATTCTTACCTCAACTCTTTGCTCATTCTTTCTCCCATTTGAAATTTAACAGCAGAGTATGTAATAAAGATTAGGGACATATAGTTGTTGGGGATTAACTGCAGAGCTAAATTAAATGTTGAATGCTTCACATAGCGGTAAACCTTCCTCTATACAGATTTTATCAGAAATAGCTATGACCCTTTGACCTAAGGCTGATCGAGTACTTGCACTAACTGTTTATGAGACTCAATAAATAATCATAAGGAAACAAAATAGAAGAGAAGAGATGGACAGGCAATCAAAAGTGGATTCTGAATGGTGACAAAATCTACAGTATGTTTGACAAGTGGGAGACATGAAAGGGATAATATATCTATGTGTTGGGGAGGTGTCTCCAGATCAGGACTAATCGGTAGGATCAGCCCCAGTAAAAAGGATAATCGTTGTTCTGAATTGGCCATGATATGTGGTTCTATGATAGAGAGCAGAGGTTTAAATCCCGCAGCCTGCATTGTTGTGCTTTCTATACAAGTTGGCTTTCCTCCATAGACACACATAGACATAAACACACAAGTCATGAGAGCAGGGATGAACATCGATGATAAATGTATAATCCCCACACACACACCATTAAACCCAGTGGATTACAGCTTGGGGAATTACAGCAGGGATTTCTGTTGTTTCTTTCCGTATTGCTCTTTCCTCCTCTGCGTTTGCTGCCCTCGCTTGTCAACAGCACTACTTGGCCCAGACTGCCAATCCCAAGCTTTGATGAGGCAGTGTCAGCTTTTTTGTTTGGCTGAGCACAAACGAATCTCTGAATAGAAAGAGTGCATGAGAAGGAACAAGAGACAAACTAAAAGAGATGGAGTATGGCCATTCTGCCATGTTCGGATATTGAGAAATAATCTTCCACCTTTCTCTTCTCCTCCTTGCTTCTGTCTCTCTCACAGGTCTGTCATTGTCTCGGCCTTTATCTCTTAAATACAGCCTGTGCCAGTTTGAGCTTGTAGCTGATTACTGGTGTAATCACTCACATTTTAGATGATCTGATAGGAGAAAAGGGTTTTAAATCATAACAGCCCCCGAATCCCCTTCTCCTGGAGATGGTGGCCAACAACAACTACTTATTTTTGTCCTCAATATTTTCTATCTTTAACAGTCGGCCAAATAATTCCCCAGAAAAGCCCAGTTAAAACAATGTCGCAGTAAGCCCATTCTGCCAATATCCACCGCTTATTTCAATGTAATGTAAGCCCTGGATTTGCTAGTGTAAGTCGATTGGGTCACAATGTAAGTACAAGTAGAGTTGATGTAGCTAACTTTGTACTAAGTGGCTCACTGCTGTACATTTAGCTCCGTGCATCAGCGCAGATTTGTTCTGTGTATAGATTTCATTAAGGCAACTGGCAGCAACTACAAAATAAGCAACTTAGTGCTTGGTTGGCTGATGCTTTTGTTTATGCACTCTATGGAAAGTTGAAAATATAATGGTTTGCATTACTTGTTGCACAGTGTTTTCGTTTTTTAATCATACAGAGGGCTTATGGCTTTGAAGTTAAATCATGGTCTACATATGGTATGGTATTCCTTTTTTAAATGCTGAGAAAATGTGAATATTTACAATGAAGTACGGCCATATTGAAAAGTTGTTTACCATTTTGATCTCCGCTGGCACCAAGACAATCTAAAAGCATATATTAATGTTTGTACTGGTTCTTAGTCTGTTTATTGGACGAAGAGATAGTTTACAGACATTTAACTCAAAAGCAATGACAAATGCTCCAAGCTGGAAAACAAACTGGGCAACAGTTTGTCAGGTGAGCCATCAAGGTGCACACTATATTAATGTGAGTGCCTCGTACACTTTTTTGTTGCTTTAACAGTCATGTAATTACTAAGTTATTGAATATTCAGTAACACTTTTCTTGATACATTGTATCAACCTCATTCAGTACAATGTACCACACTGTGTAACAAACTGTAATAACATGTAACTACAAAGTACATACATACCCTAACTACCTACAATGTACACAATTCCATTATGTACTATGTAGTTACATATTATTACAGTTTGTTACACAAAAAGCTAGATACAATGTATCAAATGTAGTGTAAAATAAAGTGTCACAGAACATTCTGACTCGTACTTGAAAGGTCCGGGGCAGCAGTTTGAGAACTGTTAATTATATGTAAAAGGGGTCCCCTAGCAGCAGGCCAGGAGCCCTTGGGGCCAGGGTTGTGGCTGCTGGGACAGGAGAACAGATTATGGCGCTCTCGGGGCACCAATAGATGGCCCCATGAACCAGCAGGGGCCCCTTTCTTTTATTCATTCTCCCTGTGGACCCCTCTACAGGTCCTGAACAAGAGGCCTGCACACATTAGGCCACGGCTGAATTTAAGAAAATTCCAGTTTGTCCAAGTGACAGATGTAATAGAGAACCCTAAAAGACGCAATAGCAAGGAGTATTTAGTGTTTGAATTGTTTGTACTCAGATCAGTATTTTCAGAAAAAGTGGTGTAAATGAGTATATAAGTACCATGCTACAGTACAGTCTTAATGGGTGTGTGTGTCCAGTGGTGATAATCCTGTCTCCTGTCTGCAGAGCCCCGGTGAAACCCTGCTAAGCCACTTCATTCACTTTGATCCACTTTTGGGGGGTAGTTTAATTTCCCATAATGCCGTTGATCAATGAATTCCTTTCAGTGCTGATGTAATTAGTGGTTTTAAGCCAGTTTAGGGCGTTCCCTCTGACTGTGTTTTTGGTAGGGGCCGGAATTTATTATTGAAAGCTTTAGAGAAAGATCAATATGAGCCCATACAGAGTTACATGAACATATGAACACAGACTGGATCATTGTGTGTATTTGCAGGGCATTATTGGGTTTACACACACTTCTTTATACCAATATTTTATACATCTACTAATTTATTCTGCCTCTTCTGCAAGCCTAGTGCTGTTTTGAAAACGATGGAAAAATAACATTCCCAGCAATTTAAAATCTCCAAACAAACCCAGAACTTCTCCACAATTTTCCACTTAAATATATAGATGTAGTATTATCTTATTAAGGAAAGGCTTAAATGAATGAATTAGGTTGATGAAGTGGTTCACATGAGGACGGCGGCCTTCAAATGGTCCACTGATTAATTAGACCTAAATTGGGTTTCTGCTGTCCTCGCTGGTGTTTAAACGCTGCAATGCTTTAGAAACTTTTGTCTAACCCTTCGTCTAAATTAACAAGATAAATGTGGTAGCCAGCTGTGCACTCCAAAAGCTTCTCAAAAGATTTGTCTTTAAGAATTTTGTGCAGTGTGGGTTATAGAGCTGTCTACAATTTGAGACGACTCCTAGAGCATCTCACCTGTCATTTAGTGGGCTAGGTCAACATCCTCTCCAATCTATGACGAGAAAGAGCACTGAATAAATACAGGCCAGTGCAGGTTATTTATCTCCAGATAGTGTGTTAACTGTGTGTGTATGCTGTATATTTTACAAACGTATTCACTTGGGTTTACCTTTGAATTGAACTTGTACATGTTTCCCGCTGAGCATGATGTTTTGCTTTCAAAATGCTATTTGTTTGTTTCACCAATCTAAAATTTGTAGATAAAAGAAAAAAAAGAAATATTTTTAATGTTGTCCTAACAGAGTTGGCCTCTATTAGCTCAGTCGGTAGAGCACACACCAAATACACAGGGAGACCTGGGTTCAAATCTTGCTCAGGCTTAATGTCATTTCCCTCTCTCTCACCCGGGTCCCTGTCAATCTACTGTCTGTCGAGTAAAAGCATTGAGGCCTAAAAAAATCTTAACTAAATTGTAGTGGCGGAGTGCTGCATTTTTATGCCATTTATTGCTTGATAGTAAAAAAGGGTAGCCGTAAAAGATTAAGGTGTCATTATTTTTACACCGTTTGCTTGAATAGGGTCATGTCACTCTATATTTTGGCCACTAAACAAGAATCTTAGAGAAAAGTTATTTTTATTGAACCTAATGGGTAATTTGGTAACTTATTCTTCATTTTAAATTTCTTTTCTTTCTTCTTTTGGCATCTTTCTGACAGTGACCTTGTGACCATCACTGACCAGTGCAGCCTTCTCTCTCATTTACCTGCTTTTCTTTTGAACTAAGCCCAACCTGCAGGGCCTACACATTTGTGTGGAAGGCCAGAGCTTGAAATTACCACCAAACCTTCTCCCAAAGTCTGCCTAGGTAATCATTACTGAAGCACCCTCCACGTTTGTGCGACCTTTTGAAGTGTGTCACTACTTGGAAAAATAACAATGCTTGTGGCCTTTAACCTTGTCGGGCTCTTCATCTGTGTGTGTGTCGAGTCTTTTTGATTTGGCTGGCTGGTCTTTAAAGTTCCTTACTGGTTTGGTTGCAGCCAAAGGATAAGGCGCAGCAGTGAGTAGTTTCAAATAGTACCAAACTAAGCCTATATGCAAACAAAACCCTGGGAATTAGGAGAACTAAGCTGGCCTGCTCACAGTTACTCCTCGGTCAGTGAGGAAGCACAGAAGAGGAGAGTGTAAAGGAGGGAGGCGTCCATTCTCATGAAGGGCCTGTTCTTTTAATTGTGCTGAACAAAACAACAGGGGCTAAGTAATGGGGTTTTAAAGCGAAGCACATTTGGATAGATTGTGTAACACCCTGTGTGGGTGTGATGCGGGGAACAGAAGAGAGATGGAGAGAAAGCACTGCGACACAGAGGGCGAGTGGGCGGCATTGTGTGGCAAGAACAAAAGGCAAAAGTTGGCAAATGAAGGCACCCATCGAAAAGCCTGGAACCAAACTGGCCGGCTAATTACTGACATGTTTTGTCAAGAAGGAGGAAACACAACAAAACCAGGATAAAGATTAATTTTATACCTCATCCTTCTCGCTGTCAAAAATACAGAAACAAATCCTGTAAATTAAAAAAAAATTGAGTAGATGGGGATGAGAAGAATAAAAGCAATGGGAGTGTAACATTACAAGGCGATGCTCGTAAAGCTGCCTTTCTTCTGTCAATCCTATCTCTCAAAACATCCTATAGGCTTGTATTACAACCAACAACCTTTCTCCAAACCTTAGAAATATACAGAGTTTGGGAAGATGGCTACTTATAAAACAAAAGACAGATGAAGTGAATTGGCCCGGAGTGTGCACAACGCTGCTGCCCTTGTTGAGATTTTAAGGTCAGTTATAAAAGAAACAGAAGTATTGCGTGTGCTAAAGGTTGAAAATAAGGCCAGAATGCAGGCAGCAGTTAGGAAATGCAAAAGGCATGATCTTGAGTGGGTTGTGTTGCACTCATATTTCGTGAAATAATAAACAAAGAGAGATAAATAAAGCAGGAGAATGGGAAAGGTGGGAATGAGTAGTAGGATTATTATGAGGAGGAGATTGCTAACATCTTATGACATGTTTGTTCTGCAGCGAACTCCTTCCACTTTGGTATGCCATTTTCCCCTTTCTTCACCCTTTCTATTTTTCTGTTCTATTTTGACGCGTCTTTCAAAAATCATCCCCAAACTACACTGGTTTTATTTTTCCTTTTTTCTATTACCATGAGGTTTCAAGAGCGTACGCCGGCGATTTGGAGATAAAAGGGGTGAAATCATCCTGATTCCTGCCCTGCCACTGAGCCGCTCAAACTCCCTGACAAAGCTGTCAGACTTCATTTTGGCTCCAACTGCCAGAGTAAACTTGCTCTGCCATTTACAATCAACAAGAGGCAGCACAAAGTCACGCTCCAGCCCATGTCAAAAAACGCTAACTGCTCCCCTTTTCACAAGCATTAAAAGTTTATTCTTCTCCTTTTCTTAACTTGTTACAGTATGTGAGTCTGTTGATTCTTCAGTCTGTCTTTGTTCTGTATCTACCCCATATTTAGGCTGCTCAGTGTAGTTAGAGATGTTTATAACTGACATAAAACATGCACAAACAAACATTACCAGCAGTAAATGGTCTCTGGTCGCATTTAGGAATCCCTTGTCTCTCTATTTGTAGTAACAGTCAAAGACTCTAACAAACACAGAAAGAAATAATGTTTTTAATGTCAACTAAACGGCTCATGAAGCAGTTGAATGTCAGTGCAGAGCAGACAATGTAAATATATAATTGGCTCAACAAAATATCACATATTTTTCACATTTACCAAAAGACTTGCTAACTATTTATTGTAGTTTACATTTCCTCTTTAGCTGTCATTTAGCCAAATAGATGGATGGAAGTTATATTAATAAATCTTGCATGGGCCCATATATATATATATATATTTATATATATTATATATATGGGCACATGTATATATTATATATTATTCAATTTAGTTCTTTTGTTTTTTTATCACTTCATTATCCCCGTGAGGAAATTCACTGTTGGCAGCCGCCGCAAGGAGGCGCTCAGCACATTTTTTTTTGTTTTGTTTTGTTTTTTTATGTTAGTAATGGAAACCGGAGTAATTGTAGGATGCACAGGGAGAACATGAAAAATTCCACACGGAAACCCCGTCTGGTCCGGGAGTCAAACCTGAACCTTCTTGCTGTGAGGCGACAGTGCTAACCACCGTGCCCCCAAAGCATATCTTAACATTTTTGATACTGTGTGGCTTTGAAATCTGTACTGTACATACTGTCTAATTTCAGTGTGTGATGGTTATGTCAGGTCATGTTTTGGTCTTAAGGCACATCTGTTTAGTGGCTGCTCAGTTAAAGTTTGTGTGGACAATAGTGGGACAAAGAGAGACTGAGAGAAGGATGCCCGGCTTGGCTTCTCTCCAGCAGAGGTGTCCTGGTGTGAGAAGGGAAGAGTCTCCATTCTTCAGCTGGGCTTTTATGTAGAGACACTCAAGAGAGAGGCAAAGAAACAGGCACAGAGGTGAGAGGGTGCACTGAGTATAAAGAAAGGTGTTCTAGTTTTCCTACAAGTACACCACCAGGCTTTTATGGTTTAAATGCTTTAATATTTACTGTCTTAACAACAGCACTTTAAAGGTAGTAATTCCTCATTTATACAGGCTTTGGTTGAGATCTTCAAAGACATAATAACAATATTAGATATTATTAATTTTATGAAATAGTTGTTCACGATCATTCACAAAATGATAGTTTAGTGTTGCTTTGTTGTTTTTGGTTCAGTTTAATAGCTTTGAAACGAAATACTATTTGGTAATCATTCTTGTTTAGCACTGAAAAGGACACCTAAGCATTACAAAGAGCAGACTGTGCACCTGCCTCGCTCAGCCCAGTCTGCAACATCAGCTCGGCCCATCCCAGAGTGGCCCAGCTCGGCTTGGAACTAAACCCAGTGTCCATAATCTCTGTGCCGGCATGTTAATTTTCAAGTCAAAGGGGCAGCTCCCTTTTCATCATGGCAGAGTCGGTGGAATATTCAGCGCGCTGCAGATGTTCATGAATAATGTCTGTGGCCAAACCCCTGGCTGGGGCCGGGGAGGAGGGGTGTGGGGAGGCGGGAGGGGTATGGGCGGCGGCGGTGAGGCCAGATGAATTACACGTAGGGGGGATCTGACAGGCGGCGTGGAGCTTTGTGATCATTCCAAAGTTCTAATAATCTCTCTCACCTTCTCCATCTCCCCAGTAATGAAAGAGAATAGGTGATTGCACCCCGGGCTATGTTCCCCGCGTAATGACTCCTCCAAAGGCACAGAGCCGCCAAGGAAAAATGAACTTTGAATGAGTGGCGAATTGGCTCTGACAGAGTGATAGACCGTGACACAGATTCTGTAGCAAAACAGACGTAGTGCTAATTGATTATCAATATTTTAAGCAAAGTGATGAAAATAAGCATTAAGAGATGAGAAAGACGGAAGAGAGACGGGAGTGCACAGTGTTACCTTCAAGAGTGGGGGCTCTCATTTGTCCAATCTCACTGGCTTTTTCTCCAGAGTGCCCCACTCCCCCATCTCTCTCCTCCGGCTTCCCCTTTTCCCTGGTGCCATTCTCAGCTTGCCCTCTGCCATTGTGAGCCATTGTGTCTGTTTTAATTTCTTGATGATTTCTCCTGAGCTGCAGTTTTGGCATTAATTGCCAAATATGTCCATGAACTTTTATTAAATTTGTATCACTCTTCTTTATTTATTTCTTTGCTTTTATCGCTGGTATTTTGGTCAGACCTTGTGTTCAGTGGCAGTCACCTTGTCCTTCACGGTGAATATGTTTAATAACTTATTTATACTTCTCTGTTTTATCTATTTTCTAAACAGGAAGACGTCTAAATTAGTTATTCAGGTATGTTTTTGCAAGTTTTTCAGCTTAAAATATGAAAATGTCAGGTACATACATTGCGCCACTCATATGGATCTATGACGGCCGGACCAAAGAACAGGCAGGGAGTATCTGGGACCACCAAGTTTGTGTGTCTTTTCTGCGGTGTGTGTGTTTGTTCCTGTAATGTCGTCTGTTGTGGTGATCTCTATAGATGCTGCCAGGGTCCCCGCTCGCCTGCCTTTCTTTTCTAAGTGGCCGCCCTCCTGAACCTCCTTGTGTCAGTGCTGCGATTAGCGGCTCCAGTTTACCTTTCATGTGCGGGGGTCCTGATAGACTTAGTCCCATCTCCCCCCACCCGCAGGCACCAGCAGTACACATGAAACACACCGTTAGTGGTGTGTCTGCACAATGGCATCCAGCAGGCTTTCAGCAGGGGAACCAGAGCCTATTCTGCACTATTCAGCTGCACACTCAAGTGCATTCATACTGCAAGAAATGAATAGATACAGCAGACACAAGGCATGATATTTTTACCACACATACTCTTTTCTAACTTTTTTCTAACTGAGTTTGTTGGAATTACAGTGGTCTTTTCATATATCTGGATAATTAATTTAAACGTGACAAACTAAAACTAACGCACTTAACGTGTAAAAGGTTCTAAATTTCAAAGAAAAAGGTATGTGACAGAAAAAGGCACAAATGGAACAAGAGAGAGACTGAAGAGATGGTGACACGTGGAGACATGACGGGGTTAAAAGTGAGGGTGAGATGTCATTTAGGGGCCCTGGGATGCTTAATATTTTACCATGTGATCCTTGCATTATGGATTGACTCTGATTGCCCTCAGTAGGCCTTTGCTACATGTTCACATCTCATCTGAAGTTCTCACCACTGAACTTCAGTCTTTACCAAGACAGCATCCCCAGATTCTCACCAAACTAAAGAATTGTGGATAATGACGCATGAATACATCTATGGTGGTGTCTAGAAGTCAAAGCAAGACAATTTTACTTAACATACACTTTTTATTGTAATGTTTGCAGGTTGAACTTTGTTTGACCTGGTGGTTACATTTAAGAGGCTTTGAGCAAATTCCCTGAGCTTTGTGTGTGTTTTCCTCAGGTGTATATTTGTCTGCATGTGCTTGTGCAGCCCATAGCAGTGCACCTTCCTCCGAGTAATCTCCTCTCTGATCTTTCTGACCGCTGGAGGCCTCTGCTTCCCTCCGCTCTCTCCATGGCAATCTTTTTTTGCCCATGATCTTTGCATTGCTCTCTGGGTTACACTTTTGCCCTTAGGTTTAAAAGGGCATATTGGGGTGTTGAGTCTAAGCCACCCACATACAATGTCAGGATCTCTGGTCTGACACAAAACCAGTCACTTTTGGTTAATTGGGTGGATCGTTGTAACTTTTGACTGATATTTATCTACTGTATAGTATCAGTCATTTCTTTGATTACATTTCCTTTTTTATTTTATTTTTCAAAATTAAATATTTTTGTGTAGTATAGTAATGTAAGAGATTTATTTGATCTGTTATGAGTGACAAGGTGTAATGATGTTTCAGGAAGTATTGTCCACAGATTTGCAGCCTGGCATTAACATCAGAGTCGGAGGAGCAAGTGTGGTTGAAATGCAGACAAACACAGTAACTCTGGGGTTTTCTTTGGGAGTTAGTATTTTTATTATCAAGGTAACATTAAATAAATGTTTCACTTGGATACTAATTTGCAAAAGCCACTGTTGCAGTGTCCTAGCCTATTTCAGAATAGTAATGCCCCCATCCAGCCTTTCTTCTGCACTGGCACAGAGCTAAAGCGAAGGCAGACATAAGAAGTGTAGAGATGGACCTGCCTTGTGTTAGTCCAAACCAAGTAGAAATCAGCATGGCATATGCATTGTCAGGCTCATTTGTGGCAGCTTGTTGTTAGCCTGCACTGCTGCGGGTGACTGGCTTCTTCCCCACTGTTGCATCAATAATCAACAAGCTTCATTTGGTGCACGTCTACCATCTATACAGAAAAAAGAAGCTCTCCAGAAGAATGACAATGAATAATTAACAGATTTAAAAACATCTCTCTAATTGTTTGGTGTATGTATAATATTTCATAGAAGTCATGTAAATCATTTTTATGGCAGATGCACTCAGCTGATAGAACTCATATAAGGCTTCAGATGTAAAAGAGCAATCATCTCTCTTTGGATGAGTCTTAGATTCATATACATTACTCTTGTGAGCTGATTACATATTTATGTGCTTTTTTGTGTTGTTGTCATAACACTTTCTTCAGACCCAACACAAGCAAGATTTAGCTTTTTTTCCCCCAATGTTCCCTCTCGTTGTCTATCCGTTCAAGATGCTGAGACATTTTGGAGACATGTGTCTTGTGTGAAATTCTGATTTGCAATGAGATCCTTACTAAAAGTCAACCATCTGACAAACTCACATGAAAGTGAATCTTTGTAGGAGCCACTACTTGGGCTTTCTGTGTGCTGTGCCATCTAGTGGTCACATCAGGTATTCTTGAGCTCATTTTAATCTATTATGCACCTGCTCAACACAAGCAGTGCACAATACTCCCACAGTGTCTAAATGTAAAACACCCGGTTATTCAATCAGCTGATTAGGGTTCATATTTTTTATGTCTGAAATATTTTGATTCAATTGTTTCAAACGGTATACTTTAGTTTATATGATATATTATATGTAAAAGAAACAAATTAAGGGAAGAGCCTCATTACTGTAATTGGCAATGCGTGCTTTATTCCTTAAGACCATTTTGCTTGATCACCCAACTATGTAAATGTGTATATGTAAATTACACATTAAGACAGAATAGTCTGTCTTTTCAGCAGTGCAGTCGCAGACAGTCTTTTAGTAGGTGCACCTCCTGAAAAGCGTTAGTGTTGCTTTAAGCCTGAAGGTCCATATGTGCAATATACGGACCAGTATCTAGGACCACTTTTTTATACTTTTACATTTGCAAGAATCGGTCATTAATCAGGGCCCAATATACTCCCTGGAAGATTAGAGCACCACTTAATTGTATTAAGTATTGGTATTTTAGCCAATGGACTAAAATAGACTATTTTTGTCTACAAGGCCTGCTTTTTTTTTGAACTTCCATTTACCACTCTGTTCTTCTCCCCTGTCTGTCTTAGCTCTAATTCATCAATTTTTACATGTATATCTGTCTCTGTTTTGTATTTAACGTCTTTTTAGTCTCTCTTGTATTCATTGTTGCTTCCGTACCCAGCTGCCGAGGCTCACTCTAAAGTGCTTGGTTGATTGGAGGGGACATTTTTCCAATGGCACTGTGCTGCCTCTAATATTCTGTTTGTCGTTGGGTGTGAGTCTGATTTATCACGCCTCTTCTCCTGCTGACATTCAGATTCACTTTGATTGGCATGGCAGGAATGACACCCACCACCAGCAACGCCACTCATGTCCCTGTAGTTATCACACACATACCAAACAGTGACCGTCAGATTCAACG
This sequence comes from Perccottus glenii, assembly GCA_024416835.2. Taxonomy (NCBI): domain Eukaryota; kingdom Metazoa; phylum Chordata; class Actinopteri; order Gobiiformes; family Odontobutidae; genus Perccottus; species Perccottus glenii. The sequence continues at coordinate 18,428,559 of CM044550.2, forward strand.
TTCTGCCAACTCTGTCAGGTATAGAGTGGCTAGAGGAATATGTCTATTACGCCAACACAGAAGCACTTGCGTTTTGACTTGGTGACACACACTTGCATATCCTTACTATTACATATCCCTCCTCCTAAAGTGGAGATGCACAGAAAATGCACAGTCTAAGTGGATAAGCATTGCGCTGACCTCTGTCTTCAGCAGGATTCTTTAGAAGTGTTGAGCTTGAGTTTATTGAACAATTGTGGGCAGACTGCTTCTCTTATGTTGTTCTATTACGAACTCATGAACTCTATAATATGATAGTCTTTCTCACTTCTAATACTTGCCATACCCGGCCATAGGCTTGCGCTAAGACGTTCATCTGTTGAATAACACCTCTCTCTGTCTTTTTCACACCCTCTGTCCCTCCCTCCTCCCCCCAATCCCTCCTTAATAACTCTATAACTCACCTCAGCCTTAGATTTAATTGCTTATCTGTGTGTAAACGTATTAACCCTCTGCTGTATCTGTTTTTCTGCCGTCCCGGGGGCCCGACAAGCCTCTCTGACTGCCGTGCCTTACATCCAATGAATAGTCCTTCTCTGAGCGGTAATAGGGAATCAGCATCGTAGCAGCAAGCATTGGCGGCGTGTAAGAGATAAATCAGATTGGGGGTCTTGCTTTGCCAGTTTATTGAATCTAAATTGCGTGCGCGCCTGGCCCCCTCCGGCCCTACACAGCCCATCCATCTCCCGGCTGATAATGGAGCGGGCCCGATTCCACCTGGTGGGAGCATTATTACATTTCCCCTTTAACGAGACCCAGCTAATCCTGCCAAGGGAGGAGGACAGGAGACAAGTATGAAGCACGGGAGAGAAAAGGGTGAATGGGAGCGTTAGCTGGTGAAGAAGAAGACATTGTGCTGAAAGAGAGAGAGGTCCTGCCAATGGGCTCCACTTCTACCGCCTAACTTCTCTTCCTTTGCGTATTAAACATGTTCTAGTGGCATCAGAGCTACATGGCCCCTGGGTCCCTAAGCTGCAATTACACTCGTAATCACAATGCCATTTCGCTGACACTCTCCGCCCCTTTGGGTTGCCATCCCTGCTCTCTCCCTCCGCCCCTGCAGCCAAGAATGAACGGAGTCTAAATGAAGTGAAAGGTCTTTCCTCTCTCCAGCACCGGGCCGTTTATTACTCGCTTTAATAAAAGTCCATCACAAAATTATCCCACAATGAACTGGAGGGAGGTTGCCTCGAAATATACTTCCAGTAAGCTTCTTTCACCCTTGGCCAAGCCTTTAATGCTGCAGTAGATGCACCGTTCTGATGTTCTTCTTTTTCATCTGTAACATTAACAGGATTGTGGTGATTGTGCAGCAAACTATGTTGCCTTAATGTATTGTTGTTCTGTACTTTTTTAAAGCAGTGCTTCTTATTGATGTAATTAAATTGTATCCCTGGCTCTGTACTCAGGCCTACTTTCATTGTTTTGAGGGGGCAGGAGCCCTGTGAGGCAGTGCACTGATGAGAGATGGATAAACAGTTTGATTTGCTGCTATCGCCCCCAGGCACAGTGTACTGGAGAGATGAGCAAGAGAAGGAAGGGAAAGCATAAAAAATAAACGGGGAGGGCTGGAAGAGGGCAAAACAGAGGAAAAAACAAGAGTGCGAGGATAGGCGAAACCTGTAGGGGGAGGGATGAAGGGATAGAGGTGGAGGATAAACATGCAAACAAAAAGAGGCGACAAATCACTGCTGTTGTTTGTGAGGATGCTGGTGTGCACGCAAACAGGGTTCTTTCCTTTTATTTAGGCTTGTTTGTCTGTTTTCCTCGCTGTCAGTTTTTTTCTTTTGACTATATGGCCCCCAACTATTCGTCTACCTCCTTCACCACACTAATACCACTCCTCTCCTACCTGCCTCGCAGTCGCCCTGAGCAAAGACCGAAGTGAGAAACACTGGGATAAATTTACGCACACACACAAATACACATTAATGCACTGAAAGGAAAACTGTGGTATGTACAGGTAAGAGGCAAGATTACGAGGTTTGTTTATTGGCACAAACCTAGTTTTTGCTCAGCAGTGTATATATACTTTTTTATATAATTATGTGTAGGTTTGATTATTCCCACACACACTCAGACGAGCTGAGGGAGGTAGAGGAGGGTTCAGTCATCCATGTAGAGTCATTGTTCGTAAAGATGCGGAACCTCCAGACTTAACCAGCCGTAACAGCAGTGTGACGGCGTCTTTGTCTACGCCAATTACTGAACAATAAGGGCAGCGCAGTCACAGAAAGATGAGCGTAACCCGGGGTCTTCTGCGTAAAATTGCAAACACACTTCAGATATGTCGGATTTTTAAGAAACATACCATATCTACTTACAGCACAGAGGGCAGCATACATCACATCCAGCTTTCTAAACTGAATCCGGACACCCACAGTTGTGCCCTAACAAACATTCAGCATGTGCACGCAAACACTTAACTCCCACTCTGGTAGATTAACATCCCCAAAACAAAACAGTGTTCCCATTCTCTTCCTCCCCCTTCCTTCGCCTTCTCTCTCTCGTCTTCTGTTCCCCTCTCCCCCCTTTTTTTCACAAAGTTTAAACTCATTAAGTGTAATGATATTGGAGACTCAATTTTACATAGCTCACTCATCAACCAGTAAGATAGCAATAAAGGCGAATGGCTCCGCAGAGGCCCTAACGCCGCAAAATAAATGATGCGCTGCAACGGAAATGTAATTAATTTAGAGGCAGTATTGATAGTCCTGCCATACACGGCATTATATTTTTTAATGCGGCTTAACATCTTGATTATTCGGGGGGGAAAGGCGGAGAAATAGTGAGCCGAGACAACGCGGCTCATGATGAGAGATGTTTAAAATGCCCTGACGAGTGTTTACTCCCCCTGCCTCACTTTCTCTTAAGCTTTTCATTATGGTGAGACGATAAACACCTCTCAGGAAGACTCGGGAAGCTGCCTTGTGACTTTTTAACTTAAGGAAAAAGTAAAAAAAAAAAAGGGGGTGCAGGTAGCAGACGGAAGAGGTATATTTTAGATTGTATTTGTGTCAGAGCATAATATCCCCCATGGAACTGCCTTTAATTCCTTATGTTTTAGGCTTACAAGATTTATAATATTATATTTGCACAGATGTAGTTAACGACAAATACCCTTTTTTTTACCTTTGCTCATAATTTAATAGTTTAATAAATTGTTTTTCTTTTCTTTTTCAGCTAAGACGGACGAGGTGCTAAAGGCCAAAGTGGCCAAAAGAGAAGAGGAGGCTCGGAAGAAAGTACATGAAGGTTAGTGTGTGTACACTATTACAAGACCAGCCCAAACTCCTTATCACACTACAGTTACAAATGTATTATAAATCACAAGTTTTGGGGATAAATTACAAACATTCGAAGGTAGCATCTTACATGTACTCACTGTTATTACGTTTGAGGAGCAAGAACACAGAAATCCAACATCTCATGATTTCTGGATTGTAAGACATCTGTTGCACATGTTCTGTTTGTTGCATTTCTTTTGTAAATTAGTTGGAACATGTTTATCAGGTGGAAACAAAAAGCAATTTTATTTTGTCGGCAAAGAAACATTGATTTACACAGCTTACATGTCATGAGTATGAACGAGTAAATGAACCAGCGTCTCATTATCTTAGATTTGTATCGAGAACCAACAAATGCACTAAATTGATTCAAATCTGCTTACAGTAGCAAACTAACAGATTAACAACTAACAGACAGACATTTACTAATAAACCAGAACCATATCAACCCAGTATCATTGTATAGAGGCCTATTACACTTTTAGTTTTTATGAAGACAGCTGTAATTTACATTTGCATATAATCAGGAATGCGCTGATCTTCACTGACTGTAAATTTTATCTGTTGTCCTGAAAGCCCCGCCTAACATGGGACACACACACAGACACACAAAAATGGTCTTGATACAGCTTCATATAAAGTCAAGAGTAATTTGCGGTGGGTATGCTAGCAGTAATAAAAATCCTCAGATAGAATAATGACCCTGCTCCCTGTTCTGACCAGAGCATGGTTTTAATGAGAAAATCAAATGTGCTCTTATCAGTTGCTGTGTGTGTGTGTGTGTGTGTGTGTGTGTGTGTGTGTGTGTGTGTGTGTGTGTGTGTGTGTGTGTGTGTGTGTGTGTGTGTGTGTGACATATCATAATTTGTTCAGTTGTGCTGTATTTTATTGGTGAACTTGCTTTTCATTTGGTGTATTTTTTTGTGTTTGCACCAAACAGGCACGGTGTTGTGACCTTTAAAGTTAGCTGACCTTTTAGCCAAATGAAAGTCCAGCCATCAAAAATCTAATTAGCCCTGCACTCTTGCTTTGGTGGGAGTATTTTTCCCCTCTTTTTCTCCATTGTACACAGTTTAGTTTTCAGTCTTTCTGCCTTTCTCTCATTAATAATATTTATGTTTGTTGTACCGCTTCCTATATTTAACCCTCGACACTTTCCAATCTCCTCCTTCTTTATGTCTCACACACACTCTTCCCACCACCACCACCACCATTGTCCTTTTTACTTCTCGCCTGCCCTTTCTGGGTTTATTTTTCACTTGTTTTCTTTTCCTCCTGTTTCTCTGCTCTGTGTGTGCAAGCATTGCCAAATTGGTGACTAAGTGCCTTGCTTGGGGCAACAAAGCAGAGCTTCCAGTCAAATAGCTTCTTCAAGAAAAGTTCACACTGCACTGTTGCCTCTTTTTGGAAACACTTGACTTTCTCTGCCCTTTATTTCCAGCCTCCATCATCTTTTTTTCCCAACTGTGTGAAATAAGGTATTTATTTGCCGTGGAACTGTTCTGTACTGCCTGCTGCTCTGTCACTGCCTTTGAGGAGTGGGACAATGATTTTATTCTTTCCATGAACTGGGACACATGAAGCTAGATCAGAGTGGCTGACCCCTGTGCTTTGGAAGTGTAAAAAAATCCAGTGGTGCTGTCAGACCAAACACACATGTGCACACATACAGGCAGAGTCAGCCAGCTTCATCCTCTTCTGCCCTTCCTCGCAGCTCGAAGTAAAATGGAGGAGGTAAGCCACTGCTGCTGCTAAACAGCGGATCATCAGGGGTCTCGTTATTCCCTGCAGGGCCTCTTAGAGGTCAACACAACTAGAAAGTTTACACTTGAACCGCTAAGTCAACCGAAATGAGAAAACCTTTAAAGGGAACGAAGGGGAGAAGTGAAGAACACTACCTCCTACACTCACCGTTCATAAATAGATTCACATCCTGGATTGCCAATGTATTTGAGTTAGCTTAGCCCTAATCGAAAACCACTGCCATCTGATTCATGTGCATGCTATGATATGCAAGCTATTATTGTAGAAAACCGTGGATGCCTACTGTTGGGCCTTGTGAGAAGAGAGGGGGTTTTATCAGCAGGGTTTAGTGAAAGAGAGAAAGAAAAGGATCAATAACTGGCCCTGTGGTCATCAGTTAACAAAGTAGTCCATACTTAAAAGGAGAGTTTGCCTCTATGGTTAAGGGCAGCCAGATGAGGCTAGTGGTTGAAAAAGGAAACATGATATGAAAGGCTGTGAGAATGAGAGGGGCGGATGAATTCTTTGTTAGTTGTATGCCTTGTTTAGGCTATTAAAGCGGAGAGATGTTGTTTGTTTGCCCAGGAGGCTTTTAGCTAACATAGTGATCCAGCTATAATAAGATGGACTCTCGATCAGTGTGTGTGCTTGTGTGGACTACACAGTCACTGCGTTTTTTTAAGAAGCAGACAGTTAAAGTGTGTTACATCTGTGTGGAGTTCAGTTGCAGACATGAATCTTACATTAATTCCAGTGCAGTTTTTAACTGATTATAGCATTACAAGACAAATGAGGAAATAAATTGTGCTCTTGATAAAACGTCAAACAGTAGAAACAAATGTTTATTTTCTTGACTCTAGCTTTGAAAAACTAGCTTTGATATATGTATGGGCATCATATTGTATAGTTTATTTTGTATATATTTTCTTCAATTAAGAGTCAATTGATAAATTCATCTTTTATTAAACTCTTATTACATAGTGTGCATGAGCAACAATCAGCCACTTTACATTGATATTAGTCTTAAATGCTTAATAACTGCATTCCCACATACTATCATGGCACTGCTCACACTCTTCTCTGACATGTGTGGTTCTTGTGTGGCGTGTACACGAGGCAGGGGCAGAAATACCTTTTAATTTGCACAGCCATTCACTGACACAGGGAGTTATGTTGTTCATAGAGATTGGACACTAGCCTATAGCCTACGGATGGTATTCTAGCCCCTGTGCTGCTCTGTCCTCATTACCTCAAACCACCACCAGATTGGGAGATCATATATTTTAATGAGACGTATAATAGCTCTTTAACCCATATCATTAGGGGAATATATACCTACCGTTTGCTCTTTTGGCAGCTAAACGAAAAGACTGTTTCCCTAATTACGCAGTGTGTAGGACAGGTCACGGGTTGGGTGTGTACCTGTCTGTGTGTGTCTGTTTTCAGGAATTATATGACCATTAAATATTCAGCCGCAGGCCCCCACCGGCTCACTCCCCCCTTCACTTCCTCGACCTAGCATCCATTAACGCCTCATCACCGTATAACTAGCTCTGTTGTCAATCACCAAATGGCCTTGGCTCAAACAAGACAAAATGTCTGGATTTAGTTTCTACACTTACTTGTTCAACACATGAAAAATACACCTCTAAACAACTGTAGCCTCAGTCAAGGGCAATCAATAAAAGTGAAACGCCATTATGTGTATGCCGTGAACTCATATTTCTCCTGTTAGGTGTGATTAAGACTCTGCTAGACAATTTGTCAGTCAGCTAAAATTTCCGCTCTGTGCATAAGTGTCTACATGCAATACTGGTGTGGGTGTGTACGTCCATAATAAATGATGTGATCCCTTTTCTAATTGAAAATAATAACTAATCTACGGATAACAAGCTCTTGTATAATCCAAAGCCATATCCCTTCAGTTCTGCCCTATCTTGGTTGTAATAAAAGACAGGAAATGAGAGGCAAGTGAGAGTGGTGGCTTGGACATTGACGCTTAATGTAATCTGCCTTGAAATCAAATTATTTGACCTGGAAAGCCTAACAATACAAAACTCCTGCCGGGCTGCTGTTAAATATTTAGCACGTGCCTGTCATGAATACAAATGGTGCGCAAATTAGAATCTACAGGCGCGTGACCCCCATATCACACCCCAAGAGCACATGGGGGCTGGCCCTGCTTTAAATGTTTTAATTACCGAGGCCATGGCGTGGCATGCCACACTCGCTGCACCGCAACACCGCCGCTCAGACTGCCACTTGAAGGACAAGCAGTGAAATTCAACTGATAGTAAACACGTGTGATCTCTGTCCATGATCTCATCATATTAACTAAAACATGGGCATTCAATAAGGACAGTGTATGAATTATACCCTGCTATAATTATAGTTCCTAGCATCCTCTCTCAGGGTAGACCATTATAGTTTTTTTAAACTGTCTTTTCTCCTCTGGCTATATGATCCACATTCAGACCCAGGGGAGACTCTGTATTGTTCTTGTGCACACTGTGCTGAAGAAAGATCTGTCTCAGTGATTTTGATGTAAGAAAATCTGGTTTGTATTGATTTGTTATTGATTAGTGGAGTTGGACTCATCTCCTGTCGTTACTTCAGATAAATGGCCTTATTTGTTGTGTTATTATGTTCAACACAATCATGCCAGGAACAGTCAGAGGAATATTGAACCGACACTTTATTGGCTTTATGGCTTCCATTTGTTACCGGAATGTTTTCTGTCCCTTAAAAAGAAAATATTGACACCTTTTGCAACAAAAACACAACCTTACAGGAATGACTTCTATTTTTACAACCCTATTTTGGATTATTTATGTCCCAAAAACAAACAATTTGAGAACTGTGTCACCGACTCTTTTTCTTTTCTTCCGGCTCTTCCCTATTCATTCAGGTTTGTGGTTCCCCTCATGTTGAAATGATTAGTTATGCACGGCTTGTAAGCACTGAATCAGAGTTATGGTCCCCAGGGAAATAAATTTGGCAGAAAATCAGTGTGAGAAGATTTAATTATCACGAGGAGACCTGTTTTTTTCCTTGGCTTGGCCCACTGAAGCCCGAACTCCTCTCCCCCTTCCTCCCTCTGTCGTGTTCTGCTCAGCTCCGCACACTTCAGCCAAAAAAAACCAGCTCACAGCATGGACGACGGCCCTCTTCATACCTCCCTACTTCTACCAATTTGTTTCATTGCACTGTGATAAGCCAAGCAATTACGGCTTTATTGATTTTTCATCACTGCAAATTTAAAGTTGATTTTTTTTTTTTTTCTCCTTCTACCTCTTTCCTCCCCCTTTTATATTTCCCAGAGATCGGTTCGTAAGGTGATTAGGTGACCTCCTGTCCCAAGCGTAGCTAGTCCCGTGAACGTGTAAAGCTGCATGCCGAATTCTGCTAACCCCCCTGACCCGCTGTTGTCCTGGGGTAATGGGATGCTGATGCCGCCTTGTGTGGCTGTCACTTTTGCAGCTGTGGAGCCTAAAGCTTAATCATTTCTATGAGGATATCTATGGAGCGGCATCTTTGACTCTATAGCAGCCAGCCAAGCTATCTTCTCCAGAAGCTAGATTACACAGATATTGACCATGCGCAAGCTCCTGTCCCGTGTTTAGTCAGGTCAAGTGGACACATGATTGACAGCACCCTTTTACCCCTGTGACTGGTAATCGTTGCTTAGGTCACCCCTATCAATTAACCTGCTGCTTGCGGGCCTATATATATGTTCTGCAACTTAAAGTCACTGAACCAATAGAGACTCCGCAATTCCATTTCATTTACATTTAGTGTAGTATAGTTTGTTTCGCCATATCTTTTGCATAATAAGCAGAAAATAAGCACTTTTTGTTGAAGCACTATGGTTACACATTCTGTAATTGGGAGATCTAATATAAAACAAAAAGTCTTGTAACGAATGTAATGATACAATTTTTGTATGTTTCAAAACTCTGCCAACAACATTGAAGAGCCTATGTCAAAGTGTTCCCACTATATCAATGTTTGGTCAGGTTCTCACTCATCATACTAAAAAAGAAAATGGTTGTCGCAATGACTGCCATCCACCATCAGACACACATGTGTACGTCTGGACATGATCATACTCAGCAGTCGTGCACTTGGCGCAGTCGAACAGGGTGGTCAGGCCGTGGCTTTTACAAACAGCCGCAGACTGTTACAGGTCAAAGTGCTTCTATCCTGGGTGGCTCCAGCCATGTGGTGACTCTTGAGAAGTTTGTCATTCAAAATTACTGATGTTGATATTACTTGTGCCTGTTTTGATTGTTGGATAGGTTTATACTGTATTACTGTATTATTTTCACGGCTCATATCTGTTGACAATGAATATATATTAATTGGACTCAACTTCTATTTGGAAGAATCCCACTTAACACAAGCGAGGGGGATTTTGAGTGTGGGAGAGGGAGGCTGTCTTAAAAAATTGAGGGTATGGTTTATTTTATTTATAAAATAAACCATATAGATCTACAGACCATACTTTGTTGTGCAATTAAATTATTATATATAGAATATAAAAATGACTGACACAAATGAAACACATTAGAACAGATTTTCAACATCAATAAATGTTTAAAAGTAAACTTTTTTTTTACTTGCATATATTGTCATTATTTTTATTATGAGTGATTACCAAGAAATAATTATTGATTATTATTAACTCGGTAAAATAAAAGTCACATAATATATATATTACAGAGTAGCAAGGTTTATTTGTGTACTTTTGAGGTCAGAGGAGGGTTGCCTAATTAATTGCTACTCAGGCCCACATACTTACATGGCCATGACCTTCACTAATATAGTTTGTTGCAGACCACACAAACAGGAGTCCTGTTCTGTCATTGCCTCTCTTGCCAGAGCACACACACACACACACACACAGCCAGGAGTGAGTGAAAGGGAGAATCAATTACAGTCCAGCTAAGGAGAAAGAGTTGCTTGCTTGATGGCTACATGTCAAGAAGACTGAAGGTCACAATGTGTGTGCGCTGGTCTCCATATATTAGTGCAGTCTCTTTCCTGGATTCTGATTACATCATTTTTATTTTAAAGACCTTGCTCCAATTAAGTAATTAGTTGCTTGGTGTTTCGCTAATTATAGAGTTGTTCATAAAAGAGCTGCTGACCAGCCAGGGATCGAAAAATGGAAACGACTGCACTTTTCCTGTGCACACACATTCAGTGGCCCACAGCCACAGCCAGGTTTAACATCACGTTAATGCAGTCAAATGCTTGTTATTTCTGGTAAAGGGCAGGGCAAGACTCCATATTCTAATCACACTAAAACAGCAATGTGCGTAATAAAGTGCTCCTTTAGCCTCAGAAAGATCTCTGCAGAGCAGCTCATTGGACACTAAACAAATAATCTGTGTTTTTTCTCGATTATACTTTTACCTAATGTCCCATCTATATGTGATCTGATCAAAATAATTATCTTTCATCAAAGATAAGCTCTCACACAATTTATTTGTCAATAGTATCATACGTTCATGTCCAGCACCTAATTCTGTTAAAAATTTTCTTATTAATGTGAAGGTCCTTAAAGCATACTTTTCTTTGTGATAAGTTTAAGGTTATATATTTAAGTAACCTGTACCAAACTCAAAATGTGGCCAATTCCTTTATTCGAGCCTGTCGACATAGAAAGTGGCTGTGATCTTGAAGATCTCACCACTCAGTCTGTGAAAGCTTTACCATTTAATGAGATTCTGTGATGCTGCACAGGCACAAGACATCGACTAACACTCATACGGCTTTCTTTTCGCACACACTGAAAAACACCCACCTGGTTTCAGTTAGCGCTCAATGTTTGCAGCTAGCCCTGTGCCTTCAGGTCAGCAGAACCAGAATTCTGAGGTTGGATTTCAGATAAATGGCTGACCTTCAGTATATGCTGTAAATATACAGTAGATGCATTTAAATGTTTTTTATGAGGTAGCCTCTTGGCTTTGGAAATGACTTTTATACACTGGATACTGATTGGTACAATGTCAACAAGGCAACAATAAACATGTCAGGCTGATGAATGGTAAATCTCCATCTGCACCAACTGTAAGTACATCTTACCCTCTTCAATTTAATGCCAACAGTGTATTTGAAGTCTGGTATGTAGCTGTGCAATATTGCCAAAATGTGTCCTATCAAAGCCTTTGTAACTTATGTCTGAGGCATACAATATTAATTATGAGAAACAAATGGCAGGAGCCTGGTAGAGAAGCCAGCACAATAGAAAATGCCAGAAACTGACTATTGCAAACATCAGTTCTTACAGTTGGTGCTTTCATATCCACCTCTCTGTGGTGGATGGGCAGCTGGACAAAAGAAAGTAACTGTCTTCATGAGGAGAAGGAGGATGTCTAAAGTTATGGGTTAAATTAAGAAACCAAAGTGGATATTCAGAATGTGGTTGAGTGACCAGAGGTGTTGTGAACAGGGAGCGATGATTGGAGATGTGAATGGAGATAGCAAAGCATGGCGCGTGGCTGCCATGTCATCCTGTCATTAGCAGGTTGTTTGGGTCTTTAATTTATCATTCAGACCTTTATTGACTGGAGAGTGGGAAGATCACTATCACGAGAAGAGCATATGCACGTGTGACACACACTCACCACCTGCTCTTCATTTCCTGATGCCAAATAGATATCACACAAAATATCGCACATCACATGCTTAGTCTGAGGTCAAATTATTCTCAGTGCTAAATGTCAGTGTTATGCAAAATATTTAGTATCTATACATTTAATGAAACCCTTTTGGACCTAACTTTAGGTCAGTAAAACTTGTGATGTGGCGTTAATGACAAGAGTCTCTTCTGAGACCAAATGACACAACGATAACACGTTTTGTGTATGTATTGTACTGGGGGACTTGGTTTATGGGACACAGGGCTTTTTTAAAAGGTCTGGGCTTAAAAAATGATGCTGTTTACATATTGTGTGTGGTCTCGTGGGAACACACATTAGTCTGGCTAAGCCACCTGCTCTGTCACTGAACAACTCTCTGCTCTCGGACTCAGTTACAAACCCATACATACATACATGCATACATACACACACTCCTTAGGGACATACTTGGGACATCTGGCTCAGCCCATCAGAATTTTCCTTCATTTTACACGACCTGTTGACCCCCACTGCCAAAAATGTCACAGCCTCACACATGAAAAGCTATTATTGCTAGATTTTCTTTGCACACCTCCCCTTATTTGGTTTGTTTTCATTGTTGATGTTTTCTTTTTTTTTTAACTCGTAGTGCTAGGTTGGTTTTCTGTCAGGTCCAATTATTCCCATTTCCTTTCTGTATTTTCCTCTATTCTCGCTTTTCTGTCTCTCGTCCTCATTGAGATCTAATTTTTCAATGCCTTAAGCTGCAGAGTATTAGTTATGCAAATATTGACGTGCTGCTTTGGCCTGCTAGCTATCAATTGAAATCAGCAAATCGATGGGCCTAATAGCTGCTCATTAGGCACTTGATGCATTTCCAGGGCTAACATCAGAGCCTGTCAGCGGCCCCCGATCAATACAGTCTAAAAGTATTACCTAACTAAGGCTCACACCAGACACCTTTTTAATAACCTAAGTTTGCTGTCTGGCTTTCTGTGCACTTGGCAGAACAGTAAAAGTGTCAATACAAAACAAGCAAAGCAAGATGGCTCTCTGAATAAGACAAGTTTTTGAAGTTTTTTGTTATATTATATTGGCATCTAATTTGAAGTGATTTTCCCAGACATTAAACAGACACTTTAGGCCTCCTGGTTTATTTGCTAATGTAATGGACATCATCCAGAGAGACACTGATATTAACATTTGAACTGCTGGATTTTAATGAATAACCTTTTTATTTAATTTTTTGGTTGTGTTGTTGGGGAAAATGTTAAGGCCTGTTGTTTTGGCCTGGAGAATCATAAAGACTTTGATGTAGTCAGGCTGCCGCTGCTCAACAGGGCCTGATTGGAGCCTCTCGATTGCCTCTAGTCCTATTAAGCTTCATACCAGTTTGATACCAAGCATTGCAAATGCATTCTAGTGTCTGTTTGTATTCAGCTCAAAGGCTACATAAACAAGTGAGACCAGCGAGAGAAAGTGAAACGGAGCCGTAATCTCCTACTTTTTTGGTCCCAAGTTGTTGTCACTAATTCAAATATACAACAGATACACTCCTGTTTGTGTAACATACTCAAAGCAAAATACTCAAGCAAAGGGCAACTACTACGGTGGGGCAGTCGGTCCAAAGAGGAAAAACGGTCACATGGATTGGTGTTGGAGGGTGGGGTACAGCGAAAATAAATCATTAGAGAGCAGGTTATTGGAAATACAGGGAAATAAGAGTGAAGAAGCCAGTAATTGCCTTAAAGATCAGACTACAAAGCATTACTTTGGCTTTTACAAGGCCATCCAGCAACACAAGAGCGGTAATTTATGAGCTCAGCGTAAAAGAATAGCATAATTACATTAAAAATTAATGCTAATGAGGGCTAAAATGGGGAAGGTGGTTATTATGAAAGTTTGTATTCATCTTCCCTGGGTTGAATGATGGCTAGTGGCTTGATTAATGGCTTAATTTCTATCAATTAGCAGGCAAAAAAAATAATCTCCACTGAGACAGGCCTAAATTGAGCATTGAATTACACATCTTTACCCTGGTGCAAGGAGAGGCAGTGGGGCAAAGGAGGGGCAGATGCATTATTGAAACCTGGGAAGCCAAGACATGCTGCTGCTTGTAATTGTAATTTTTGTATCAGTTTCCTTCTGCACAAACAGGGGACCTGTTAAAACTGTTTCTCCTTCAATTCTAGCATAAATATATTTTTAATTTAAATGTAACTTTAAAAAAAATTATGTGGTGCATAGTTTAAGTGGACAATCAATGAAGTCATAAATGCTGCTGTAACAACATATCTTTTAATGTATTGTATTTAGCTACACTACCTCAGTTATAGCATCTTACTCTGCGATAAGCTATAGCTTTTTTCCCATCACTTAAATGTAATGTAGTCCTTAAATATATTTTTATATATTTATATATATATTTCTATATATATTTTTCCCATGTAATTTAAAAATTGTGTTACGGCCTGTTGCGATTTGTCAGTTAGTTTTCACTTTATTTTTTTCTCTACAACAACAGCCGTGGTAATTTAGTTGGTTTCGCTCATGCACTCAATTATTGGAATTAATCAGCAGCAGCAATATATTTAGCTCGGCTGCTCTTGATTGACAAACTGTAGAACAAAGTCAAGTTTGTAAGACTCCACTGATGCTGCACAATGGTAGACATGTGTTGTTGAACAGTTCCCTCTCCTGGCGGACAGATGGAACTGCTGCACATTGTTCACATCTTTAAGGGCTAAAGGAGACGAGCTAAAAATGATTGGTTTTATTGGCTAGTTTGATTTCCCCCTGCCCATCTTCTGGTCTTAATCAATGGACTGGACAAACAGCTATTAAGAGAGAACAAAAGCCTATTGATTGTGAGCAACTCATCAGCGCCACTGTCTGTCCAGCTAATTTCAGTAATGAGATGGCAAGTGAGTTTTCTGACTGGCCCTCTATACAGACATCAACATGGACAGGTGTGAGCATCTGAAGATACAAACACAAATTTGACATTGATTGTTTATTCCACAGTCATTAAACTACTTAATTGTAGTAACTTTTTTTTATTATTCCTTTATTAACCACTTGGGGAAATTCCTAGTCAGCGGCCACACCAGTGGGCTCCTTGCATGTTTTTTGATGTTGGTGGATAACATCGGAGTACCCGGAAGAAACCCACTCGAGCACAGGGAGAACATGCAAACAACCAGAAAGATCCCGTCCCAAACCTAGGAGTCAAACCATGTGCCGCATTCATCCTTTTTTGCTCAGTGATTATCTCTCAGCTTTCACTTTGTACTCCTATCATCACTGACCATGAAGCGTTCCTAATGTGGTGACAATTCAGTCGACCTGTTAAATTAATTTGCCAGATAATGTGTCAATATTAAATATCAACTTTGACCTCTCCGAGCCGAGAAGTGCGCTCGCCCAGCTAGAGTATTGATTTTTGTCTGCCTCTAAGCTCGCCAAGCCTGCACTCAAAGTCCATTATTTTTGATTTTCTCATGAAATACATATCTTTTCCCGCTGACATCTGACAAACAGCATATGGAAGTCATTTTATCTACCAGTAATGTGTTTGTCAAAAAGTCTAAGGTATTAATGGATTCCTGCAGAGCACAGCAACAGACGGCCTGACAAGGAGATGCTGGCCGATAGGATATGTGTGCTCATGCATACATGCCACTGAGGTGTTTGTGTGGTGTGTTTATTTATGTATAGCATTCATTCTCAAAGGACACCAGAGAATAGATAATTGAAAAAGTAAATTAAATGTGCTCAAGTAATTGTAGGCCGGTCATGGGCATTCATAACAGTGTGTCGGCATAAGGGCCGGTGATAGCCGTGTGAAGGACAGGCCGAAGTCTCCGGGAGGATATTGGACCGATTCAAGCTTCATCACGGAGTACAGTCAAGGTAATGACTATTTTTGGAGCCTCTGTTCGATGTGTTGTGGCTCAGGCTGACAAGCTGATAATCTGTCATAAAGAAACGCGTAATTCTCCTTGTCACTCAGTTGTCCAGTTCCAGGTAGGTTTGTGCTGCTATGAACTTGAACAGGATGTGTACATCTTTGGTCTCTGTGCATGGGTGTGTGGGAAAGAGCATGCAATCCAAAGCTGAAACATTCATTCATGTTAATTATTTAAAAATATTCATTAACCACCAGGCTCGTGAAGATCTGTTGTTACATTCTTTTGGTTATTAATAGACTGAATTAATTGCTGCTCTTAGCTCTATGTGTCGGTGTATTTGCCATGTATACTTTTTGATGCCAGCCATAAAACAGCACGAAGTTTGTCATTTTGCAGTAAAAAATGTAGAATGTGGGAGTACTCAGATTCTGTGTCTGTGAGTGTTGTGTAGCCGGCTGTGTACCTGTTTCCCTGACAGCCTACATCATTGGAGCACAGAAGCATGGCTGTCAGCGGGATTGACAGATCGAGAGATGGGAGAGTGCAGCAGAGGACGGATGGATGGGGGAGCTAGGGATGAATATTGACTGATCAGAGGAGAGATTGACAGCAACAGAATAATAGGAGCATTCAGACTTTTTTGTGTCGCTAACTTTCCTGGCGCAGCTATTTTTTGCCATCCTACGCTATGAAGACTGGTCTTGAATTCTTGAAATGATTTATTATGCGAAATGCAGAATTCTGATGTGTTTATATCCAAGAGTAATTTACTGGAAACCCTTTCTGTCTTTTTGTTTGATCGGACAAGCCAGAGCAAAATACTTTCTGATAGATGAAAACTGTATGAAACCTAATCACATTTAGACTCCATAATGAAATTCCAATGCAATGAGTTTGTGTTCATATTTTGATTATTTTAGAATGCATTATCTCAGAGTAATTCACTGTCTGGCTATTATGATATATTTTTTTTTTTTTTTGTTCCATTTGCCATTTATAACAGCTGTATGCCCTTGGATACAGATATAAGTTCTTTTCATAGAGGCCAAGATTAAAATAGGAGAATATTAGATATTTGAGATGGTGTGTGTCAAAGACTATTACACCAAAAGATAACACACAATCAACTAAGCCCAGTCCAAATGAAATCTACTGCCTTTTAAAACATGACAGGGGGTGGCTGGCCTTGTGTGAGTTGTGTACATATACGTGTGTGTTTCCGGACATATGTGCCTGCTTTTTGTTCATAGGTTCCCATCTGTGCTACATGTGTTTCAGAGGGAACTTCTCTGGAGGAGCAAGTGCGAAGGATAAAGGACATTGAAGCCATTGAGAGTGATTCCTTTGTTCCTCAGGCTTTCAAATCATCCAGGGATGATATAAAGGTGCGTTCTGTCTCTCTTTCTTGGCCTGGCCCTCACTCTCTCTATCTTTTCACTCTGTCTCTTATTGAATTTTCCTCTCTACATTGCTGGGCCGTCTGTCCAGAGACGGCCCAGACCAAATCAAACATTCCCGTTCTGTGCAGTTTGTTCAAACTGAGATAGTTTCATCAGACACTCTACTGTTTGCCGCCCCCAAAGTGGCAGCGCCCACACAAAAGCCACAGCAGGCAGCAGTCATCCCCCCGCTGCTTGTGCAGATGTAGACAAAACACAGAAGTCATTATTGAATTGTTCCTGTCTCTGAAAGAAAAAGAATTAGATTTGTAGAGGTTCAGGGCTGCTTTGAAAGAACATGTGACATGTGCTTTTGGGACGCATCTTGATGAAAAGGTCAAAACCCATGTTGCTCCAGTTTGAACTGGACTAAGTCAGTCTGCCTTGTGAAAGGGCTGGATTGTGTCAGTCCTAATCAAACTTCACCAGGTGTGGTTTAATTATTTCTAAACTACAAACATCACAGTAAAGTAAAGAAGAGCTTAAATAAATAAATTGGTTAGAAATGCATTCAATAATCATATTTAAATAATTGTATCATATACACAGAACAGTATCACAAAATCTGATGACCTGGCAAACAGTCTGGAATTTTACCTTAATATTACCTGTGTGTTATCTTACATACTACTTGACTCTCTTTTATATCTTCTAGCTAGCTCTTTCCTGACTAAACGTCTGCTCTGGGGCTTGGATTAAGAGTTGATTACATCTATTTTAATTTGTTATTTTGTGTACATGCCTCCACAGATGAATATATCTATAATACACATACAGTATATATTAACATGTGCATAATACAAGAGACCCACTGTCAAAAAGGAAAAAAGAGGTGGCTTCATTGCCATCTATTGGTGTAATGTCATATTGCAGTTTACTTTTATTTTACTACTTATTTTTCTTTGCAGTCCCTTTTAGTTATTTGTGCCTTTTTAGTTTTGTTAGAATCACATCACTATTGTTTTAGAATAAATTAAGGTTTAACACTTTCTATTGGCATTAGTAAAAGTCTACAGTGTTCCAATGTTCACCTGATCCAGTCTAATAGATATTCTTTTCTCATTTGTGTGTTTTCAGGTCGAAGTAAAGCAAGAGACGGAGAAAACAAGTTCTCCAGACATTAGTTTTCCTCTGTCCACAGTCTACAATGACACAGACACACTGGCCCATTCTAATGTAGGTTTTTACCTAGCAAATTCACACAAATCATTTTAGTGTGTTTGTTTTTTATGACTGTGATACTATCATTTATTAAATGATATAAATAGATGGAAACTTCTCAAATACAACTTTTATTACTTACCACATTTACAGTAGGCCTATATGACTCTATGATATAGTACTTTATAGAAAGCTTAAGATTACCTCGTCCCTTGCCAGCAGACCAATGATAAAAAATGAGAAGGAAAACTTTAAACTCTAATAACACTCCCTGGGGCTTTCCAGTCATCTATCTTTACTAGGGAAACAAAGTTATGCCCTGATGTATGCAGATAACCCTCTCACATATACACACATACACAATGCCCTGCAGCTTAACTCTGCACACACAAAGACACACTTTGAGACAGGCTGATGTATGGCAGCAATATGCCCCAGGCGGGCTTCGGCCCCAGCTCCTCTTCCAATTAGAACAGATGAGTCCCATTAGCCCAGCCCAGATACTGTCATCCCACACACACAGCCTCATTAGCACTATGACACCAGTCATGGGGCGACAGACAAGAACTCACTGGTGTTGAATCTAACACAGAGATAATATGCAGCACAGCTGTAAGCGATGTGTGCTAGGAATGAAGGATTGACGTGGTCGGTTGCATCTACAATCTGCATAATAATAGACACATATCATAACATAGATGTACAGTTATGTACACATAGTCAGCATGTCAACATTCCCTCTCACCCAATGAATATAGAAATGAGATAGAGGTCCTCATATTCTCCCCTATATCTTTGTGGCTTGCTCAGAGTCATTATGTTATTTCCTAATAAACAGATCCCTTCATTCATCAGACACTTGCAGCAGCGGCAGTTTTATAGCCCTCTTACTATCAATATCATTACTACTGGTTATGGGCTGCGAAGCACAAAACGTGTGTATGCTTTTTCCATCAGCAAAGCAACACAGCACAGTCCATATTACTGTCTAGCTTGTAAGATGAAAGTTTTTTATTAATTTGGTTCAAAAGTAGAGAAGGGAAGGTCATTCAAGATTCTAGATCAGGGGTGCCCAACGTAGGGCCAGGGGGCTTTGATTTGGCCCACCAGTGGTTGTCACGTTTTGCAACTGAAATTGCCTGCAACTGAATTGTTTTAATCTGCAATAATGGTTTAGCATAGTTAACCATTGATAATGGCCTATTGTATTAAAGTGGAGCCATTGGGTTTATATATTCTAGAAACAGGCTGGTGACCCCACTCATGGTGCTCACATTAACTTCAAAGATTAAAAGGGTCTTAAAAAATAAGACAATTCAGGTAGGTTGTGCATGTGTGCACATTTCCAAGTCCACAACTAGTCTGATTTTTGAAAAGGCTGGGTCAAACAGCATAAGTTTGTTTCAAAAAAGTTAAGTCCACAGGGCTTCAGTTTGGCGCTACCTTGCCAAAACAAAATGGAGCAGAGTATTTTTTTCAATTACATGTAAAAGATTTTTATGTTTGGCCCATGGCCCACTAATACATTTCTGTTTTGGCCCTCCAAGGGAACAAGTTTGGGCACTCCTGTTCTAGATCCTGTCTGTAATATTAATAATATTATTTATGTGGTTGGTGATTTTTTAAAATTCTTCTATAATATATCTGTTTAAATCTTACCCGTTTAAACACCCATAAAGGTACAAGGAAAAGTACCGCAGCATATTACATTTCTTTAATTATAGAACTCACCACCTCATTTACAAGTCCTCTAGGTAGTACAAATGTCTAACCTGTTTTTACTACGCTGTTTTACAGCTGTTCATGGACAAAGAGAAAGCAGAGGAGCTGTGGCTGAACAGACTGGTCTCACTGCGGCAAGAGAGGCTTTTGGGCAGCCCTGTGACCTGAGTGACCGGGGAGACAAAACCTTTTATTTTCCATACTAGATTAAGTTTGTCTCAGTTCATATCATATGTCAATTATAGGGAGTTTTTACCATCAGACATTAAAGAACAATGTGACCTTCTTTTAAATTGTAGTACAAAAGTGAACATTTTTTCCTTTTTTTTTTTTTTTTTGTTGTTGTTGTGCTGTGTACATATACATACTATGTTTCCGTTTGACTATGTTTGCTGGTTTTGCTTGGTTCTTTAGTGGTTGAGTGATTAAATAAAATAGCAAACAAGGTTGTGTTTGTTTGTATGAGAAGAATCTTGGAAGAACCATGGTTATTAAAATGATGTAACATACACTTGATAATAGTTGAAGTTTTGCCACCTTTTAGCTTTATATCATACAGTACTTTACTGTGTCGTTGTAGCCTCTCAAAGCATTAATGTTAGTCAGTATTTCAAGGCTGCCTATTTGAAGAGCAGCCAGATATAACTATCTTGAGCTAAGTTAAGCTAGTAGGCTAGAGACTCCAGAAGCCCCAAAATAGAATGTGGTATAATTTATATAGCTAATGCTAGTGTGAAGAAATTCATTACTAAGGGAAGCAACAATTAAATAGTAAAATTTATGTAAACAGAGAACGGCATATATCATTGTGTATTATGTATTTTGTGTGTTATCACTTAATTAGCTAGCTGTTAACTTTACAATTCAAACAAAGGGCTAATATTAACGCCAATTAATAAAGAAGCAACCAAATACTATAGAAATTCGCTTGTACTTTACTAGTTTGAGCTTATTTGCCGTCAGAAAACGTTTAATGATGGTAATTAATTCTTGTCCCACTTATAAAATTAATCGTAGTAATCATGTTTTCTGTTATATTCAATGGTAAGAAATTTCTCGATAGACGTTGCCATGACAGCCACTCACAACACTAGCTGCAGTTGAGGCCGTTAATAACTAACCAATCAGAGGGTGGAGTCCGTGTCACATGGCCGGTGTCCTAGTAGGTTTGGTTTTAAATAATGTTGCCTGAGCCTACTTCACAGAAACGACACTGAGGCACTGGGGGCTTAGGAGTCCAAAGGGGTCCGGACACCTGTGAAGAACAAGGATTATTTAACATGTTCAACAGCATTTTTAAAGAGTTTGAGGAAGACCCCTTTTTTACGTGAGTATAACCGTAAAGACAACAAATTTTAAAGGTGTACTATTTTAACATTCAACAGCTCAGTTTTAAATTCCATTTCAACAACCGAGTGCCTGGCAACGAATAAAGCCGAGTTGTCTGTAAATAATCAAGGTGGATTATCACCTTACCATTATTGTTTTCAGTATATTTTCAAATTAAGAAACAAATATCAACGTTGCTGATTATGCAGTTCATCAATTAACTCTGCCCTCAGTTGACACCAAATCCCAGGAGTGTAAAGTGTTGTATTACATCTCCAAGAATTAAATTGTCATTCCTTAGCCTGTATCAATCAAGCATACAATAGTCAAGCATACAATAACATTTTTAATAGTCAAGAAAAAAGTTGATAACAAAATAAATGAAAGCACGCCAATCTCTGCTTTTATCTAACTAACTGTAAGTTTGACCTTCAGAGCCACAAAACATTTCAATTATAGAGCTGCCATAATTCCTTTTACATTAAAAAAAAAAATTATCATGCTTTTTAATCAAGTTTTTTAAGGACTACTCAAACTGTAGGTAACTAATATCAAAGGATTATTACTACTAGAAATGCCATAGTGACATCAGATATACCAATGACAACTTTAATGTATTGTGTAAAAAGCAGCTGAAAATTATATTGAATTAATGAGCATAGACTTGAAGTGTTTTAATGATTCTAAGTTTTATTCATCTAATTCTAAAATGATGAATATAACTTCAGTTATATTTAGTGTGCTTTGGCATCTCCAGGACCACATGTCAGTGAGAAGCTAAGTGAAATTTTCATTTTTCTTTAGGGATCCATTCCGTGCACACAGAGAACACACACAGCATATATTGCGTAGCTTCTCTGAGCCATTTGGTGGGTCCTTCATGCCCAGTTTAACTGATGGAAGAAACCAGGATCGGAGTGTCACACAACAACCCACCACATCCCAGGCACTTAGGAACAACCAAAGGGTGAGAAGAACAAAGTTTGTTATGATCTGTGGCAGTTTGTCTGCTTATGAACTGCATTAATAAACTAATATTGCCCATGAAATCTGTCATTGTGACTGACTATTGTTCCTATCAATGTGAGGCTAATGGTTTGTTCATACAAAGCTGAATAATTGACCCCACTTTTCCCACACTCAGTGTTTTTTATTATTAGAAGTACCATCTCTAAGTGTTAGTCAAGGCTTTCTACTCAGAGTGTAACTGGAGCACCACTCAGAGATATGGGCCATGTGAGTCTATGTTTTAGTGCAAGGGCATCCCTCTTGGCCTTTGGGCAGTTATATGTACCCCAGACAAGGCTATTAATAGTACATTGTTCAACTGACACAGCTTTCTTACAGGATTTGAGTAACACTTGTCAACACAACCAATAAGACCCTGGTGAATTATCTTTAGGTCTACGAAATGTAAAACAAAAAACTAATTTATAATGTCTTCATTTGCACTAATAGAAATGCCTAATATATAATTTTAATATATAATCTATCTAATAGAAAACGATTGTGACAAGATTAAATTGTTCTTGTGTGTTTGCTGTTGACCCCTCAGAGTCTCTTGCTCTAGTGCCTCTAACTTATGGTTGGCCGATAATAATAAGAACCCAAACCCTATGCCCTTAGCTCATGTCAGCTGAGGACCGGCTCAAACTAGTGTTTCCATACAGTTCTAGCAAGAAGGTTATACCTCCCACCCTTTTTATAAAAAAGGTGATAAACACATGGTATGAGCCAAAATGCTGAGTATACAATAAAGTGTAAGTGTACAAACTGCTATCTGGGCCTTACACACTGAGGCTTCTGGTGCCCAGCAGTGGTCAGAGGACTAAGGCTCTGATGCTGTGATGTTGGCTTTGTTAAGGCATTTGTGCAGATGTCATGGACACTCTGTTTTGTCATTGTTGCTCTTTGGGTCCATCTGTTTGGCAGAACGTGCCTTGGCAGTGCTGAAGCATTAGCGGCAAGATGACAGACATCCCCCTCTTACACTGCTCTCCAATAACACAGGCACAAATGTGTGCACACAAACATGGTGTACATACATACACAGAGATTTGGTTTAAAAACATGCTTATAAGCACTCTTATGAACACACTGTCATTACATGTCAAAGCACACATGCAAGCTGGCTCTTGTTCATGCCGCTGTCTTCACAATGTTGGCATGGTGTTACTTCTTACATTAATTTGCTAAGTATAATATTCCCAGTGGGGAAGCAAGCCCTGTATAACCCAGTTCTCACATTTCCCTGTGTCCTGCCAAACATTGCTGCTTGCCTCATATCACCTTTCAAAGCAGCCAGTACTTCAATATTTGTGTATTCAAGCAATACGGATATGGTAGTAAGAATAACACTCATCATGAATATTTTTTATGTTATTGTATTACAATTAATTAGCACTAAGCCATATAGATCTTCCATAGTCAATTCTAACAGGTTTAATGCATCATCCCTTTTTTATTTACAAATATTTGGAAGCTTTGTTCTCTTTGAGCACAAATTAGATTTGATCCATGTGGGTTGCTTTGGGAGTGCATTTGTAACGGGTACAGTGGTAGGTTCACAGTCAAATCAAGATACAGATAAAAGGGCAGCATCGGCCTGCAGAAGCTCACATGCCTAAAATAATGTGTTAAAGACCCTTGGGTGAGGATTCCTTATCTTGCACCCCATTCTCTCCAATGTCCATAGGCTAAATATAACGGCTGCAGATATTTCGCTGGCATTTATTAGTGAGATAAAATTGACTGTGTGGATATATGTATATATACTAGTGAGGAGTGTTTTACATGAGCTCAACCTTTTGAAAAGAGCTGCAAGAGTGGACTCGCCGACCCCTGTGAAAGCCCAGTCCAGGATGGCCTATTGCCCACTGCAGCCTTCCTAAAATAAACTTCAGTCTTGCTAATCTTTGACAATGCAACCCAATTACAAATGGAACACCAGTCATTCAACACCCCACTGATTATGTACAATATCCCTGCACCACAGCCCTGAAAAGACCCTCACACGCAATGATTGTCTGTTGGGATGTTAGAGTGGGGTGGCAGGGCCATAAACACCTGTGCATTTGTTCACTAATATACTGATTTGGATTCTGCAGGCCAAAGCTTTTATGCCAATGCGTTACTCCTGCTTGTGTGTGCCATCCAAGATTGTAGCCTGGAAAACTATCACAGTGGCTCAGGTGACAGAGCAGTTGTCCTATAACCGGAAAGTTGGCGGTTCAATTCCCACTCTCCCCAGTTCATATTGTCGTGTCCTTGATCAAGACGCTTTACCCACGTTGCCTCCAGTGTCCGTAGCACTATTTTTATATATTTTTATAAAGGTTGTAATGATGCGAGTATAAATTTAGGATAATTAAAATAAACTCAAAGGAAAACTTTGTAAAACTTTGTTTGCTCCGATTAATTATGACACAGAGAGAAAGAGAGAGAGAGCGGAGAGAGAGAGAGAGATTTGTTATTTAGTCATTATTTTTATCTTTTAAAGTCCATTTTGGGCAAAAAGCATAGTATAATAAAATCACCAAAACAAGTCTTCATGTTAAGAATGAATAGTACACAAACATTTCTAAAACTGTAAAAACTTTCTTTTTAAAAAAAATAAATAAAACATTCATTAATTATTTTATGATAAACATACTGTCTTAAGTGCACCCCTTTATAATCATAAATTAAATAATAATTGATAAATAAATACATTCAAAAAATAAATACAATAGGCTAAATAATAATAATTTGGGTTGTTATTATTATAATTATTATTTGCATATTGTTGCATTTAGGCTACATGCATTTAGAAGAAGAAAAGAGGAACAAAGAAATGAAAAGTCAGTCATTCCCGGGGGGGGTGGGCTCGGATCGTCAGCAGTCTAATATTGGGGGGTCGCGGTCTGAAAAGTTTGGGAACCCCTGCTGTAAGACAAAGTAGCAGCAGCTTACCAGCAAAAACAAAAGTAGAAAAAAAAGTTATGTCTATATCAGAAAGGTGTCTGCTTCAAAGAAATGCTATTACTGTTTTTTTTTTTTAAGGATAAAAAATGTCTTTGGCTCTTAACAGCTGTTGTTTATTCTCAGGATATGAGTCGGTCATTGTTATCCTTTGGCAGCTTTGACACCACGGTCAGTATATCTGGTTGCATTTATGCAAGTTTCATATTAAAGTCTTACTCTACAAGTGCATGCTCTTTGACCTGTGTTGCGACGTAAAATAATTTGTACTAACTAAATCAGGTATTTAAAACTATTTAAAAGCAACACTATATAACTTTTGCAGTCTTGTCTTCTTTAGTCCTTCGGGTACACATTTTGAGCAAGCCTGCAGTGTCATGCATGCTTCACAATTTAAAATGAATTTATTAACACCAATGTGGGGTTAGTGCTGGCATTAATGAACTTTTGCTGGCCAATATTTGTAACACTGTCAAATGTGACAAGGTCATGTCATATAATGTGATTGTTGCAGTTACAGACTTTGCAAGACTTGTCTATTAACACTTGGGAGATTAGGTGGCAGTGATCTCCTGGCTTTTTGTCGTTTCTGTAGGACATATTGAGGAACCCTTTTGGCGTGGTCGACAACATGAGGAACAAAGTGCACAAAGACTTTGTGAGTATGCTATATTTTTGCTACACTTATCTTGCATTTGTCCTGCAGTTACCTACTTTATAATTATATCTGTCTGTGTGTGCCAGGAAAATATGTCTACAGACTTAAACAGCCACTCATTCAGCTCTTCATCAGTCATGACTTATTCTAAGGTTGGAAATGAGCCTGCCAAGGTCTTCCAGGCGTGCTCATCGACACGCCGTGCACCCGGAGGGGTAAGTGAATATCGCATATAAAGCAAAATGACACATGTTCTGAGAGCACAGTAGCTCCATTTTTATCAGTGTAAAACATTCCATTTGTGCATTAACTGGGTGATCCTATATAAACAATTTCTAAACATATAACATTTACTCATCCATTACCTGTATATTCTATTCTGTTTTGGAATATAATATATAAATATCAAAGTCAATAATTCTGTGTTGCTATCTGAGTATTCTGATATGTGATTTTTAGATAAAGGAAACCCAACGAGCCATTAGAGACTCAGAAAGTGGTCTGGAGAAGATGTCCATTGGGCACCACATTCAAGAAAGGGGTCACGTTGTGGAGAAGAAATATAACAACAGAACCGGAGAAAAGGAATTGAACCAGGACTTTCAGAACATGGATGAGTGTATGTTCAAGTATGGCCTTTAATATAGTGCTAATGTTTTAAATGTATATGTCCAACATTTTATTGCAAAGATTGTGAGTTAATCAATTTCATCCTGAAACTTGTTGACCATTAGTGGGCATCAGTAAATGTAAAAACACTGTGAACTTGAATGCTATCTGTTCAAAACTAAAATATTCTCTAACATGTTTCTTTTCTCTACCTCCAGCTGAAGCACAAGCATTTGATGAACAATGGCAGCAAGAGGTGTCTAAATTTAAACCGTCCGGCTCCAAGTCTCAGAAACCCAGATCCATTACTTTTAACCAAGAGCGGGACCACAGGTCAGTAGTAAACTTGAATCACAGGATCAAATGACTCAAAATAGAAAGGCTGTACATAAATTATGATTTGCTGATTTCCATTTTTATTTTGCACAGAGAACCCAAGGTGGCAAATAGAAGAGACTCCAAAAAGCAGTAATTACATCTGCTTTTGTCTTTATTAAAATTATCAACATAAAGCAACCTAAACTAAATCTGGTGTTCTGTAAACACACAAATACACAGGTTGTACAATTTTTTGCCCATTATATACACACATTGTAGTAGACAGTTATACTGACTATTGAGATATTATATTTTTTACTCCTAAAATAACCCAGAGGATAACTACAAATCAATTTGAGCAAAAACATCCATTACTTGTTTTATTCTAATGCTTTTGTTACACACTACCTAAACATTTGCATCATGCACAGTTTCTAGATATTTGTAGTTATGTGTAGTAGGCTGCACTATATATTTGTATTTTACCTGCTGCAATCTTTGTAAAAAGACTATTTCTGCTTTTTATATCGATAATGTCATGTTTTTTCACCTGAATAATCTTGGGGAAAAAAAAGCTGATCTTGTATATTTTCTTTCAACTTTAAGTAGTAAGATGTGTCACGGTGTAATAAAATATCAAAAAATCACAGGCTCTTTATTTTATCATTCATTTATGTAAAATAAGCACACATTTGTGTTTTAGATTTATATCTTTTATGCTTTTAGATTCAAGAACTTGTCAGTAACCATTAACTGGTCGTTATTATTACACAGGTGCAGCCCAAAGAACTTGACTTGGATGTGCAAGCATATATGAATCATTTCTGGCCATTCATTCAAAGTAACTAAAATTACCTTTATATTGTACTTTGGTGTCAGTTAGTTTATTTAAAATCTACAGTGACTGAGAACAAGGTGACTTTATCTAGTATGACTTATAACTACCGTTAGTGTAACATAATATCCAAGTACATTTACTCAAGCCCTGAATCACATCAGACTTTTCCATTAAACCCAGACTAGTTCTCGTTCCATGAGACATCAAGGTCCCAACTGTGAGTCCCTGAGGTGAAGCCTTAAGAGGCAACCACATGTTTGTCTATTATTATTATTATTATTATTATTATTAATATTAATATTTATTCATTTATTTGATTGGGACAGTGCATGTTGATGAACATACGTGAGACACAGCCACATGAATGTAAACATGCCAGATTGTAGCCTTAGGCTAATTTCCATCTGTTGTCCCAACAGACGTTCATACACCAGAGCAACACACTCACACGTTCATACACCAGAGCAACACACTCACACGTTCATACACCAGAGCAACACACTCACACGTTCATACACCAGAGCAACACACTCACCGTTCATAAACACAAGAGCAACACACTCAGGCGTTCATACACCAGAGCAACACACTCACTGCGTTCATACACCAGAGCAACACACTCACGTTCATACACCAGATCAACACGCTCAGCGTTCATACACCAGAGCAACACGCTCACGCGTTCATACACCAGAGCAACACACTCACGTTCATACACCAGATCAACACACTCACACGCGTTCATACACCAGAGCAACACACTCACACGTTCATACACCAGAGCAACACACTCCACGCGTTCATACACCAGAGCAACACTCTCACGTTCATGCACCAGATCAACACACTCACACGTTCATACACCAGAGCAACACACTCACGCTTCATACACCAGAGCAACACACTCACACGTTCATACACCAGAGCAACACACTCACCGCGTTCATACACCAGAGCAACACTCTCACACGTTCATACACCAGATCAACACACTCACACGTTCATACACCAGAGCAACACACTCACATGTTCATACACCAGAGCAACACACTCACGCGTTCATACACCAGAGCAACACACTCACGTTCATACACCAGAGCAACACACTCACACGTTCATACACCAGAGCAACACACTCACGCGTTCATACACCAGAGCAACACTCTCACGTTCATACACCAGATCAACACGCTCACACGTTCATACACCAGAGCAACACGCTCACACGTTCATACACCAGAGCAACACACTCACACGTTCATACACCAGATCAACACACTCACACGTTCATACACCAGAGCAACACACTCACCGTTCATACACCAGAGCAACACACTCACGTTCATACACCAGAGCAACACTCTCACGCGTTCATGCACCAGATCAACACACTCACGTTCATACACCAGAGCAACACACTCACACGTTCATACACCAGAGCAACACACTCACGTTCATACACCAGAGCAACACACTCACGCGTTCATACACCAGAGCAACACTCTCACGTTCATACACCAGATCAACACACTCACACGTTCATACACCAGAGCAACACACTCACACGTTCATACACCAGAGCAACACACTCACACGTTCATACACCAGAGCAACACACTCACCGTTCATACACCAGAGCAACACACACTCCTGCGTTCATACACCAGAGCAACACACTCACACGTTCATACACCAGAGCAACACTCTCACACGTTCATACACCAGATCAACACACTCACACGTTCATACACCAGAGCAACACACTCACACGTTCATACACCAGAGCAACACACTCACACGTTCATACACCAGAGCAACACACTCACACGTTCATACACCAGAGCAACACTCTCACACGTTCATGCACCAGATCAACACACTCACACGTTCATACACCAGAGCAACACACTCACACGTTCATACACCAGAGCAACACACTCAGAAGTTCATACACCAGAGCAACACACTGACATGTTTATACACCAGAGCAACACACTCACACGTTCATACACCAGAGCAACACACTCACACGTTCATACACCAGAGCAACACTCTCACACGTTCATGCACCAGATCAACACACTCACACGTTCATACACCAGAGCAACACACTCACACGCGTTCATACACCAGAGCAACACACTCAGAAGTTCATACACCAGAGCAACACACTCACACGTTCATACACCAGATCAACACACTCACACGTTCATACACCAGATCAACACACTCACACGTTCATACACCAGAGCAACACACTCAGAAGTTCATACACCAGAGCAACACACTCACACGTTCATACACCAGATCAACACACTCACACGTTCATACACCAGAGCAACACACTCAGAAGTTCATACACCAGTGCTCTGGAGGCAAGGAGGGTCGAGTGTCTTGCCCAAGGGCACAATGACAGTATAGACTGTGGGGAAAATTTAAAACAACCTTCCGACTATAGGACAACCACTCCACCACTGAGTAAATGCGCCCCAAAATATCTATACTAAACTGCACCATGTCCTTCATTTTGGATGATAAGGAAGGGCAGGCCATATGTCTTCCCTGGTTGATTGGGACTCCAAGATACAGCTGCCAATTCTCTTTTTTGCTGAAGTTCTTTCCATTTCAGATTTATATTTCGAGGAATGAGAGGTCATCTGCTCCCAGCAGCTCCTCTGTAGCCTTAATTGTTTCTGAGACCAATGCCGTATATTCACTTAAACCTGCAATCTTCTCCTTCATCAACTGTCTGTTTTGCTCCTCTTCCTCTCTCACAGCTCTGATCCTGGCCTCCTCCTCCTCTTCTACAAACTTGTGCAGCTTTTTAAATGGGTCTTGTATCTGTCTAAAGACCTTTTTGAGATCCTGGGCAGCCTTTTCCATTGGAGTGAGGACGTGGTTTCTGTTTGTTTCAGACTCTTTACAGACAGCACAAACCGGTTCTCGGTGGTACAGAAAAGCTCATTTGTCAATCCATCCCCCGCAAAACGCCAGTCAAGCCAGTCCCGTATTGATTTTGGAGTGCTTCAGTCTTAGAGGCTTTACGGTAAATGCACAGAAACAGCACCTAGATGTCCTCGTGAACTGAACCTGAAAATGTCAGGTTTAGCAGTTAATATTCAATTTGTATCAGACATGTTTCTAATTCGCAAAGTCATTAATCAATTTCAATTATATTTCTGTTTTGAAACTGTTACAACACTGTTTTTATTACTTCCATCCCTCAAACCTTGACACAAAATTCAAAAATATAAAAAATATAATTATAATTTTAGGAATATCTGATGTAGCATTACAAAATAAAAGCCTCATTAAAATTCACAACAGGTGTTTTTACACCAAATTTGTATAATTATAATATAACTTGTAGTTGCCAAAGGGTCATTCCACTTCTGATGAGTAGTAGAAGACCCCTTGATGCCCTCCAGGAACTTTTGGACGATCTGATGTAGCATTGCAAAATAAAAGCTTCCTTAAAATTCCTACTGGTGACGTTATCCAATTTTCAGAGGATCATGAGGTTCTCTGTTGGTTACCAGAAGTGGAATGAATCATTGGCAATTGGTATTTTTAGTTAAAAATAAATAAATAAAAATAAAAATCCACTAATTTTCAGGGGAACCTTTCTTTTGTAATGCTACATTAAATTGTCTAAAATTCTTCCAATGTATGAGGGTTGGAAGAAACAAAAGGATTGTTGTAACATTGTAACAAAGTTAACGTTTCAAAATTGGAATACAGTCTGAATTGATTAATGAGTTTGTGAATTAGAAATCTTTCTGATTATTGAATGAATACTGAATATTGACTAATAAAATTGCGTTAACAGACGCAGTTATTGAGAGATAAAAACGTAGGCGCTGTTTTCATGCATTTACCATAACCTATCTAAAATGGGAGCACTCCAAATTTAAGACGGAGCTAACTTGACTGGCGATTCGGGAAAGGGGGATGGCTTGACCGCAGTGAAAAGCTCAAACTTCTCGTTGTGCAGACTACAAACGTATTCTCTCTGCTCTGCTTGCTGAGGCAGATCACCCAGTAAAGGCATTTTTTTTTTTCAAACAGGACAGTAGTTTGTTGGTCCAATAGGTGTCCAAACAGACTTTACAGGATCTTTGACTCTACTTGTCGTTACAATCCGGACAGCGCACGTCCTCTTCAGCTAGGAAAGCCATTTTATGAGTAAAGCTTGTCAGAGGCGCACTTATTTACTTTTAAAGACCTCAAAGGGAAAGAAAACGTGTGTGTCGGAAAATACATCCATGGTCGGAGACCGTTGCTATGTTTACTTTTTATCGGCCAAAATCCCCGGCGGATCACTGCTGCCCCTTACGGTGCGGAGGCAAACTACGCATTGGTCAAGACAAATGCTAAGGCACGCAAACGTTGACAATGCCATAATACTGTACGTAGGCCGTAATACGTAATAGAGAAAACAATTTTTGGACTGTAAAAAGTCTTATAAATTGAATGATTAGATTTGTGGATCTGTAGTGTCATGGTAAAAGTATTACCCAATCTTTGTACAATGTAGATCTTTGGAATAAATTCAAGGATATAAAAGATAATAATAAAGCAATTGAAATGAATCAAAATTGTGTGTGCTCACAGGATTTCCCATAATGATGGACCAGGTTACAACTTGCTGTTATACCTGTATTTTAGCATACAATATGTAGGTTGTAGGTAAAGTTGCCCACACACTTGGATTTTTCTATGGTCCATTTTGAATAGTTAATTGTACCATAGCAACAAAATCTTTTATGTAAATAGCCACACCAACTGAAGCGTACCTTTAGATGATCAAAATAATCTAATCTTTATTCTTCTGAAAATGTTTTTATTTTTTATACAAATTTGCTACAACTAAGTGTTTACAACTCTGCTGCCACCAGCTGGTCATTTAAGACCTTGACATCTTTGTAAAGAAATAAATACAAAAAAAGGATCTTGCACATTATAATGAGCTAAGAATTAATTGTGAAACAACACAAATATAAAACCTTGAAAGAAATATTAACAACTACTAAATAAGTGTAAAGAGTAAGTCCTGCGTTACATAATTCCTTGAGGCTGTCCTTTTCCTGCAATCTTCTTGGAGCACTCCAGCAAAGCATTATGAATGTCTTTTGCACAGGAGATCTGAGACTTAATCATGCCAAGGTACTGTGCATAGGACATAGACTCAGTCTGCACAGTGTCTGGTTTGGTGGCAGTTGGAACCAAGTTGGGGGAATGTTTGGCACTGTCAATACACTGGGAGAGGCACTCATACGCCAGTCGCTGTAAGAAAGAGAAACACATTGTTTGGAGTATAATAACTTAACAGGCATTACTAATTAAGATTATGTTAATCTTATTTATAATAACCAATCTTTCTGACAAACACATCAACAACTCTTGGTATTACTGTGTGGGTTTATCTTACCAAACAAAGCTCCACTTGATCACACAGGGCATAAAACTCCTCCAAACTTTTGTCAAAACGTTGAACGGTGGCATCACTAATTTCTCTAGACAAGAGTACAATAAATAAATAAATAATGAATAAAGGAACTGAAATGAATCAAGGGGAATAATAACGGACACATATCCAAATAAACTACATGCAGAGGTTTGCCTCTTTACTTACATGCCATTGTCGATAGCAGTGTTGTGAGCCAAATTCAGAGATGCGATCTTCATAACATTCTGTGAGATTAAATAAGGGTGATAAGACGTTTTAAGTTACAGTAGAAATACAACCTATGCTTTACTTTCAGTGTTTCAGCACAATGCTTCGTTTACTACCTGCAGACTCTCCTTCAACTGAGGAATAAGCATCTTGAATCTATGAACTGGGTCGAAGTCTTGTTGTTGACTCAGTTGTTGTTGTTGCTGTTGCTGCTGCTGCTGTAAAGTTTGCTGTTGTAATCCGGCCTGAGCCATGGGGCCGCCAGGAGGTTGCTGCTGAGAAGCCATCTTGACCGAAGCGTCAAGACAAAGCCGGAAACTTCTTAACATATCCGGCTGTTCTTTTTCAAAACACAACTTCTGTGCGTAAAAAATAAAAATAAAAGCTCAAATGTTTATCTAAATTAAGGAATAGATGACCCTATATATTGCTGTCAATTAATTTTTATATTTCTGTGTGTTTATTATTGGTGATTTTGTATGTTTAATTATGCTGATATATTATTTCCTTAAAATAAAAAATAATTTCAGTATAATAAAAAGCTAACTGGCGGTATATAAATATACAGCATATCGCC
Source organism: Perccottus glenii (assembly GCA_024416835.2). NCBI lineage: Eukaryota > Metazoa > Chordata > Actinopteri > Gobiiformes > Odontobutidae > Perccottus > Perccottus glenii. Next base: position 18,462,453 of record CM044550.2, read on the forward strand.
TGTACGTTAGGTAGGTTGCCAAATGCCATTAAAAGAAAAAGAAGATATACCTTTGTTGTTTTTTCAATCTTTAAATTATTAGCAGCTGCAGAGGGAGGTCCCTGCTGCCGCTGCTTTCTGCAGAAACCCCGTAGCGCCGTACACAGCGCCATTCTACAATATTGTCCAAAATGGCAGGAGCTGATGGAGACGATTCTCTTTATCCTATCGCCGTTCTTATTGATGAACTGCGAAATGAGGATGTTCAGGTACCACCACGGGTTTTGACTCATATTTTGTTTAAAATTTAGAGGACAACGGAACCGCTTTTGTGCTTTAAGTTGGACATCGATTATTTGCTAACTCGCTAGCATTAGCTACTGCTCTTGGTTAAGGCCTAGTGACATCAGGAAATTTCTACCGGGTGCATCCAACCAAACCATTACTTGTCTTCAGTTTCGTTTATTACAGCCATAAAATATATATACACAATCGCTGCTGTTTTCACTGCCTATGTTAGTTCATTAAAAAATAAGGATTATCGCCGTTTGTAGCCACCCATATCATTGTTTTTTGCCGATGGCAATGTTGCGTCTCTCATATCAGAGGTTGCTCAACTTAAAGCTGGAGCTTAACGAACATTGATTTTCTTCCTAGACATAGGAAGTCTTTTTTAAGATACGTGTATACTTTATAGCTATTCATACGTTAAGCACATGATCTGAAACGAATATTGACTATTTCTGTCAAATGTTTCAGTCAATAGTTGATGTGGAAATAAACTAAGAAGCTGTGTCATAACTAAACGTAACTTTGTTTTTCTAGTTACGACTGAATAGCATTAAGAAACTGTCCACTATTGCCCTGGCCCTTGGCGTAGAGAGGACTCGTACTGAACTCCTTCCTTTTCTCACAGGTAATGCTATTGTTTTCAACATGTTTCTATGAATACAATAAAAGCTTGTGTTGTACTATTTAATAACACTGCCCACTACCAGTAATGTGTTTGTTTTCCAATTAAAATGTTAATCTTTTCGTTTTCTCTTTAGACACAATCTATGATGAAGATGAGGTACTGTTGGCATTGGCGGAGCAGCTTGGTAATTTCACCATGTTGGTGGGAGGTCCAGAGTATGTCCACTGTCTTCTGGTGAGTTAACTGGCATTATAGGTCACATTAGAAATGCAATACCTACGGTTTGAAAAAATATAGTTTTTGCGTTTTAGTTTTTCTATTTTTTAATTACTGTATTTATATTCTCAGCCTCCTCTAGAGAGCCTAGCAACAGTGGAAGAGACTGTAGTTCGAGATAAAGCAGTCGAGTCCCTGCGGAAGATCTCCCAGGAGCACTCTCCAGTTGACCTGGAGGTTCACTTTGAACCGTTGGTCAAGCGACTGGCCAGTGGTGACTGGTTTACTTCTCGCACATCTGCCTGTGGCCTCTTTAGTGTTTGTTATCCCCGTGTCTCTAGCACTGTCAAGGCTGAGATTCGTCAGTAAGTGTCTTGTTTACAATTGGTTATGATTTACCACATGCTTTATATAATGTAGTGTGTTTATGCCTGATCAATATTTGTCTATCTTTTGTCTCATAGGCACTTTCGCACCTTGTGTTCAGATGATACACCTATGGTGCGTCGTGCTGCAGCATCTAAATTGGGGGAGTTTGCTAAAGTCCTGGAGCTGGATTATGTAAAAAGTGACATCATTTCTCTTTTCACTGCCCTGGCATCTGATGAGCAGGTAGTTGCACACTCCTTTGCCCAATGGTTACGCTTTTTGTGTCGTGTTGACCTTTTACTAGATTGTTTTAAGCTTGTGAAAATCCACACTGATTCAATTATTTTACCTGTAAGGACTCAGTACGGCTGCTTGCAGTGGAGGCTTGTGTTAGCATCGCTACTCTGCTGCCTCAGGAGGACCTTGAGACCCTGGTGATGCCCACACTTCGTCAGGCTGCTGAAGACAAGTCCTGGAGGGTTCGTTACATGGTTGCAGACAAGTTCTCAGAGGTATGTTTTGTTAGAATAATAGAATTTATTTTTAACTAGTAATAGGTTTTTGGACACATTTGATTGTGCGATGTGTTACAGAAATATAGAATGCTGTGTTCCACACCACTCCAATACATATTATTTGTTCTTACTCAGAAAAAAGGTTGAAGGTTCAGTTTACATGTAGATGGGAAAAAAGTAATGTCACCTGAATTTACACATGTCTTTTTGTCGTTGAGCGTAATGGGGAGGGCATATCCACGGTAACAACATATAGTTGTACCAGGCTTTAGAGCCAGTTAATTTTTTTTATGTTTATTAGCCCACATTTTTTTTTATCATTCTATATTGCAAGACTGATGCAAGATTCATACCAATGAATAATCTGGGAAATGACCAATGTGTGTGACATGAACAGTAGATAGTTTGAGTGGCTGTGAAAAAACTTTGTGTTGTTGCATACCTTTGCAATATTACCGCATTGGTGGATTGTCGCTACTAGTTCTAATATTGTGGTACTGCGCACTTAATTTCTGTTTGTATTTTTTTGATTCCTGTTGACAACAGGGTGCAAGCACTTTCATGGCACTGGCACCCCCAACTGTTTCAGCTGGTTGTTGGAACATATGGTCGCAATGACTCAAGACCTATTGTCTTGAATGTATGAAAGCACAACAACCATGTCAAATTCCTGTTTGCCCTTCTTGCATAACAATCACCAACATGTACCAATGTACTGGGTTTTTAGATTGGATAATATATAAAAATGCAGTGCTTGCTCAAGAGTGGTTTTTCCATAAGGCCCACCCAAAGCTGTGCTTGCAGCCAGTAGATAATAATTGAGGTGAAGTAATGAGACTTTTTGTTCACCTGTAGTTCCATCAGATAAAGTTAACATCAAAATGTACCCATTGTGCGGTTGTCTGCCCGTGACACACCAACCTGCTTAATGCTGAGTCTTTACAGGGTTTCTTGTGCTCAAAATGTTGTCACACTTTCTCACAATTACACAAAGTCATAACTAGGTTGGCTGCAGAACAGGGGCAGTGTACAAATTTCTTTCAATGTAACCTTGTTGCATGCCATGTAATGTATAATTGAAAATTTGAAAGATGTCTTTTAAGGCTTTTTTGCCCTTTATTCACAGCAGACATTAGGTTGAGAGGAAATGGGGCGAGAGAAGGGGATGACGTTGGGCAATCCGAGATTCAAACCGGGCCTCCCATGTTTTGGAGGATTTGCGAGTGCCCTACCAGCTGAGCTTGGGCCTCCCTCCTGTATACATTTAGTTTTTTTTTTTTAATAAATACAATTTTCTGTTCGACTATAGCTCCAGAAGGCAGTGGGGCCAGAGATCACAAAGAATGACCTGGTTCCAGCTTTCCAAAATCTTCTGAAGGACTGTGAAGCCGAAGTCCGTGCCGCTGCGGCTAACAAAGTCAAAGGTAATCCCAAAATGTGGTACTGTCTATTTTGTTGTTTGTTTGGGGGGGGTTGTAACAAAAGGAAAAGACTCGAGTAGTGGTCACTAAAACTGAGTTTGTGCTTCTTCATAGAATTCTGTGAGAACCTCCCAGAAGATAACCGTGAGCAGATTATCATGACACACATTTTACCCTGTGTCAAGGTAATTAACCTTTTTCTAAGCCTTATGTTCAGCTCTGTTTATCAACCTTTTATTTTTGCATTGTCATTACTATTCTTTACCATGGCCAAACCCATATTTTTAATGTGCTAAGATTTTGTACACCAGGTGGCACTGTTGTATTTCCTCAAACAGGATCACAAAGAACAGCATTAACCTAACAGGACATATTGCTAATATTTTTGTGCTTACATATGCCAGGATGATCCTTAAAGATAAAATATACAAATATTATCTATTCTGATGAATATTATTGTTTAACAGTAATATTTGCTCGTAGCATTTTTAAAAAAATTTTTTTAGCCTTGTATGTATTTTTATTTTTTTGTTCTCTCCCTGACTAGGAACTTGTCTCGGACACCAATCAACATGTGAAGTCCGCCCTGGCCTCTGTTATAATGGGCCTGTCAACCATTCTGGGCAAAGACAACACAATAGAGCACTTGCTGCCTCTCTTCCTGGCTCAACTCAAGGATGAGGTAAAGGAAATGTAGGCCTTGTGCATTTGGTCCCTACAGTTGACCTGAAGAAATTTCCAATTTCAAGTTGTTGTAATTGGCAGTGTACATTTCCTGCACTGGTTTAATGCTGCTCAGAGACCGGTCAAAGCCTCATAGTCAGCAGCAGCTTGTCTTTAGCAGAGCAACACAAAAACCACAAGACCGGTTTTCATGTTTCAGTTTTGGATTTGATTGGGTTAGGAAAATACTGATAGTGGCATGTCAAAGTGATTGAACAAGGTATATATATTTTTTGTTTTATGACTTGTGCAATTAGAGCAGTTTTTGTGTCCTACTTGGATTTTTTTGTACTGCCTTAAACCCTACAACCTGTAAAGTGGAAACAAATTTAAGTAGTGCTGTTGAATTTTAGACTAGACAACTAAATGACACTGTGCTTGGCTCTTGGTCTCTCATCAATAAGCCAATAGTGTGCTTGTTTTGCTATGATTTGGCAAAGTACATACATTATAGACAGCTACATGAATGTTTTACAAAGCCTTGGAATTTATGGTTATAGAAGTTATTGGTGTCTTGCATTAGGAATATAGGTAGTACCTCCAGTTTTGTCTAGAAATATTATATAATAGTACCTCAGGAGGACACTACAAAGAAACATGTTTCTAGAGATGTGTGGATGATGCAGAGAGCTCTAGTCAATGTGCATGCTTAGTCATAACAGTCATTTGTCGTCTTTTCTAGTGCCCCGAGGTGCGTCTCAACATAATCTCCAACCTGGATTGTGTGAACGAGGTGATCGGCATCCGCCAGCTCTCCCAATCACTTCTGCCAGCCATTGTGGAGCTAGCAGAGGACGCAAAGTGGAGGGTCCGCCTGGCAATTATAGAATACATGCCCTTGTTGGCAGGACAGCTGGTGAGTCACAGGGTCTGAAGGCTGAGGTTAAATATTTAATAAGTAATGAACATCAAGTCATAAAAATTAAATTGACGTGTTTTTTATTTTTTGTCATCAGGGAGTGGAGTTTTTTGATGAAAAACTTAACACACTTTGTATGGCCTGGCTCATTGACCATGGTAAGGCACAGTTGCTCACTTTAACACAATGGCATAAGAAGGAATGTTAAGTTGAATTTATGTGCAGTCAGCCAACAGTTTAAAATAAATAGATTTGCAAAGATATATTACGCTGCAACTTATTTTTCATAAATCCAAAGTTGGGGCACAGTATTGGTGAATGGGTGTCTGTCTTTGTTATAGTGTTCTCTTCAGAGTTTTTCAATTAGAGTGAGACATGCTTTGAGAACAAAGGGTTGACAGGGTTACATCATTGGAATGCTGCTGGTGTGGATCTCGGACACAGCAGGCATGTCCGCATGCATCACTGGTTAACTGGGGTTAGGGCAGTGCCACCATTATATAAGCCATCTAAGAAAGACGGGCCTCCGCAAATCAGGCCACACTTTTATCCCCCTGACACATTTACAAGGGGATACTTAATCTTTCACAGCTTGGACATGGGTTGTAGATTCTCCACAGTAAAGCTGTATGTTCCACCACTTGTCCCTGTTGATTAATATTATTTCGCAACTATTGCCATGATGAGCCAATTATCTCTTGTACCTCTTATATGATTTCTTGCTTATGTTTTTTATTTTCTTTTAAAGTTTATGCCATTCGTGAGGCGGCTACCTGTAACCTCATGAAGCTGGTGGAGAAGTTTGGAGCTGAGTGGGCTCAGAACACCATTGTTCCCAAAGTGTTGGGAATGGCCAATGACCCCAATTACCTCCATAGAATGACCACGCTATTCTGCATCAATGTGAGTGGCAAAGCCCTTGTTTTCCCTTGACTTTTATCCATGTATTGATCTTGTTAACTCCTAAGATTTCCATTTTGTGTCCTTCTGTTTTGTCTCAGGCTTTGTCAGAGGTATGTGGGCAGGAGATCACCACGAAACAGATGCTGCCAGTGGTTTTGAAAATGTCCGAAGACCAGGTGGCCAATGTGCGTTTTAATGTCGCCAAGTCCCTTCAGAAGATCGGCCCCGTCCTTGACAGCCAGTATGATTTTGACTTTTTCTCACCAGTTATGCTGTTAATGAGTATGGGATGTATGATGTAACTCTAACCCTGCATTTGTTCTCAGTACGCTTCAGACACAAGTGAAGCCAGTGCTGGACAAGTTGGCCTCAGACAAGGACATGGATGTCAAGTACTTTGCCCATGAGGCCCTCAGTGGTATGCTTTTTTAAATTATTATTTATATAGACTTGGTAGTTATGGCATAGAAACGAATGTGTTGTCACTCTTTACAGTTCTGGCCCTGACATATCCAGCTCATCACGACTAAACCAGGCAACCACCAAACAACAAGCAAGACAAACACTTTAACAAGATATTTATTGATGTTCAGGAACAACTGGTTAATGTATAGAGAAAGCTGTTAACAATTGTTTTATCCTTTTCCTCCTTTTTTATTTTTATCTTCATTCTTACTGTCCATGCTAGTCCATGTCCAGGCATTGCACAAGCTTTGTAAATGGGCGCTTTAACAGGCAAGGTGTGATGAAATTGCATTTAAGTGGTGCATGCTGACTTATGTGCTGCTGTACTAGCTATCATCGCTAATCAGAACCCCTCTCACATTCCTCCGCCTTACATCTTTTGCCACTGTTGTACTTCAGCCTCGGTCTTCGCAGCCTACCACGTCTGTGTTTGCTAGCTGCTGTCTGTGCTGCTGCACTTCTCTCAGTGCGAGACACAAACTTTGAGCAGCAGATGGTGCAACAAGCTGTTTTTTGACACAGCTCTGAAATCCTCGAGTTGATGCTCTCTTTGGCCTGAAACACCACAGTAACGCTCGATGCATCTCTAGGTTTAGTAACTGGGCTCTTTACCAAACCTGTTGTTGCTTAGCGTTCAAGCTCAAGTTAAATCACTGCAATTTGACAAGCTTTGTGATTGCACGCACTAATCAATCTGGCACACAGCCCCCTTGAATGGTTTCTCGGCAGCAACAACCTGGATTGGTCAGTTAGATGAATTTTGTTTGCCCAATGTAAAGGGGACCAGGTCAGTCATCTAGGGCTGCTCTTAATTAACCTCACTGATGTAATATGTGCTAGAAAAATAGTTCTTTACTTCATTGTGTTCTTGGCATTTCTCTAAACCTGTGCCAATGACTTTGATAACCTAGTGTTTTCTCTGATGCCAGGATAAACCCGTTTCCTGTAAGGTTCATTCAATAGCCACGCTGTTTTTGTCACACAAAGTCCATGGTCATTGATAACAGCTTCCAGGGCCAAAGGCTTAACAAAACCTTGCTGTTCCTCTTGTCCTAACAGTGGGATGGATGTGGAGCATGTGTACGTAAGGCTGCATAATGTTTTATTGTAGGGGTTGGATGGGGCGGTTATGGGTTGAGTAAATGTATTGTCTGTGTTTAAAAAATTTGTCTTCTCCTGAACTAGTCCCACTGTTCAGTTTTTCTCATTTGTTGAGTAAACCTCGATTGTTGATGGTCCTGTATCACAAAGACTGTGCTTTTATTTTTGTTTTGAAATTTCTCCACAGTTGGGATGCTGTACTACTGTATCTTGATCTGAATAAAGTAACAAAAAGACTGGTTCAGGCTGATTTTTACAGTCAAAATGTATGTACATAATAAAAATGGATGATCCTTTTCCCTAATACAACATACATTAGACCATAGGACAAATGGTATGGTCTTAATCAGAAGCTGTAAGTAAATTAGTAACATTTTCTAGAGTGGGCCTTATGTATTATAAGTCATTAAAGTGAAATGTTACATGGATTAAACCAAAAACTAAAGTCTTATTCATTGATCACTGTATCATTATAGATATAGGTTTGAGAAAATAATTTTTTTTTCACTCACTGTTTATTCTAAATCGTAATGACAACCCAAAAGCCTGATTAAAATTTTACATGCCCCAGTTCTTAATATCGTGTATTGCCACCTTTTAACTTTTGATCAGGGTCATTTGAGTAGTTTCTGTTATTTTAAAAGAGAAAAAATGTTTTCTAATAAATGACTTCATCCAACCACTAACTATGAGTGAAAGAAAGGTTTTTGTGTTATTATTCATATTCTCTGAAAAATGGCCTAAAAATCACATTCTGGCAGGATATTTAAACTTATGAGCACAGCTGGGCTGCCACTTAAAGGATCATAAAAAGCTAAAATGAGGGAGTTTGATGTCAAAATGAAACTATTTCAGCTCAGCTTTGCAGTATGATGACAAATAACCCTGAAACTACTGCATTCATTTTACTAATCTCATTTGGTCAACCCTGCCCCTGACCTCTAGGCAGCTGTCTTGGACATGAACGCTCAGGTCCTCGGGGCTGTTTTGGCCAAAGGGAACCTCTCTGAGCAGGGCAGGCTGTGCAGCTGACACCTGCCCTCGCCCTGTCTACTACTGCACAGAGGAATGCTTCAAAAGAAGGACTGGCTGCAGAATGGTTGTTTGACTTCCTCCAGCAAATGTAATTTGGATACACAATAACTGCTTTGACCGTTCAGAGCAATAGACATCACTACTATGTGTCCTCCAAACCTCCTGATACCTTGCAGAGTACCTGAGAGGGGAAGCAGACATTACATATTTAGACACTTTTATCCAATCAAAACAACAAATAGGTTGTCTGCATAATCACAGGCTGTTCAATGATACCTTACCCACCACAAACTGGTGAGCATTTAAGCTATATTTTACTGCACTCTAGCTAGCCTCATGCACATGTAGTTGTAGATGTGATGCAATTGTAAACTGCAATTTCTTTGCAACATCTTCATTAAATCAAGCTGACTTTACAGGGAAGGCATAATCTGGGCTAAATCCACTTGAGTTTATGAGGCAGTAATCAAACAACCAAGACCTACTTCTTGCTATTTAGATCCTGTGTGTGTGTGTGTGTGGCGGCAGCAGTGCTAGGGGTGTGAGCGGGGGTTTTAACAGAGTCCCTGACAGCACCGAGAGGCATGACGTCAATGCAGCTGCCTCCCAGGACTGTCATTTATAATGAAAGGAGTCAAGCAAATCCCCCACACAGCATGACACACACACACACACACACACACACACACGGACACAGACACACACACACACACACACACAGCGCACACACACACACACACACACACACACACACACACACACACACACACACACACACACACATACACATACACACACACACAGACACACACACACACACACACACACACACACACACACACACACACACACACACACACATACATACACACACACAAAGACACATACACACACACACAAACACACACACACACACACACACACACACACACACCTGCACACAGAAACACACACACACACACACACACACACACCTGCACACACACACACACACACACACACCTGCACACAGAAACACACACACACACACACACACACACACACACACACACACACACACACACCTGCACACAGAAACACACACACACACACACACACACACACACACACAGACACACACACACACACACACACACACACACACACACACACACACACACACACACCTGCACACACAGAAACACACACACACACACACACACACACACACACACACACACACACACTGCACACACAGAAACACACACACACACACACACACACACACACACACACACACACACTGCACACAGAAACACACACACACACACACACACACACACACACACACAGACACACACACAGACACTCAAACACACCTACACACCTGCACACACACACACACACACACACCTGCACACAGAAACACACACACACACACACACACACCTGCACACAGAAACACACACACACACACACACACACACACATACACACACATACACATACACACACACACACACACACACACACACACACACACACACACACACACAAACACAGACACTCAAACACACACACACACACACACACACACACACACACACACACACACACACACACACACACACACACACACACACACACACATACACAGACACACACACAGACACAGACACTCAAACACACCTACACACCTGCACACACACACACACACACACCCAGACACACAAACACATACAGACACACCTGCACACACATACACACACACACACCCAGACACACCGGGTGAAGTCACCGGTGAGTCTCCGAGTGACACATGACAAATATCAGTCTAGGAGTGGAGAAGCAGCAGCACTGTTTTCTCCGAAGTCACCTTGTCACGTCTGCAGGCACCTCTCTTTTATTAAGTCGTCTTCTAGCAACACACCAGCCTCTTGGTACAAAGAACACACAAAGATCACTCAAGCAGCAAGCTCCTGGCTGTTACATGAAGGCCAGACCCACCAGGAGCAGATTTTTTTTCCAAGCACTACTGTGTCATCAGCACTGGGATTTCTGCCTCTGTCCATCTGCTGTCCGGCATGTGTCCAGGTGTAGAGTCCGAAACAAGCCAATAATAGAGGGGCACATTCAGTAAGTGTAGTCTGACCTGGTGCTTTAATTTAAGCATCACCATATCATTGTTCTGCTGGCTGTTCACACACACAGGCATCACTTATACAAATCCGCTGAGCTGCCCCTGGCCAGGTTTTATACTCACATTAATCTCATTAAAAAAACAGCCTCTTTGGAATTTTACTTTGAATTTTAGTCTGCATTCAGGATCTGCGTTTGTCTCAACCTGTTTTTAGAGCAGTTTCCATCCTGAGCGTTACTGTGATCTCCTGCTCTAAAAACGCAGTAGGATGTTGTTATCCGCTCTCCTCCCATCGTCATGGCAACCATTGATGTCATTACGGTATACTTTGCCCTGATCACTTGAATAGACTCTGATATAGTACTTTATTCACGTTTTTTTCTTTCTATTTTTTTTCCAACGCCATGACAAAGATAATTACCACTGTCTGTCCTTGTATCAGCTTTTCTTTCTTTTGTCATTTCCCCCAAGGGTGTCTGTGACAGGGAGCCTTCTGGAGGGTTCAGAACCAGAGAACAGCACTCAATACGCTCTATAAATAACTACATTATAATGGAAAATGCCATTCAAATGAATACCTCCTTTACCATCCTTTTTCTTGAAATTTGGAAGCGCATTATGTTTTCATTTGTTATAAAATGAATCTGTTTTCTGCTGTATTCTGAGCAAGAGCCCCTTAAATGAAACCAAATTTACTGTTAATTATCCAGAATGTGTGGTTGTACATAGGGAAACTGACCCAGCCCATGTGTCAACCATCCGTTTGGCTCCGCAGCAGCAGCAGCAGCAGCAGCAGCAGCAGCAGCAGCAGCAGCAGCAGCAGCATGCCCCCACCGTCGTGCGCTCACCTCTGCTGGCGTATTAGTAGGATTAGCTGTTCTCTGTCTGAGTGGGCTGATTGGATTGACGTCTTCTCTCGACATGATCCTTTCACACAACTGGGACAAACGTCAACTCTCAGACACCCCTTTGCAAGTTCTCACATTCAATTTGTGCTAATTTTGCATCGGCTGTGCCCTTCAAACGGCCTTCATTATCAGCACATTTAAAGAAAACAACTTCAGTCTCAGGAAATCCCACTGGCCCAAATCTCCATTTTTGACATTGTTTCAAATGACTGCAGATATTCTCGCTTTGTTTGTTCATTTCTTTGCCGGATAAGATGTTGGACGAGCTTACAGAACCTCAGGACGAAACAGTGCAGGTAGTCTGTCATTACTGTCAGATGAACATGTCTGCCAAACGTGGGTCCTGCACTCCATTTAAATGCCTAACAGGGAACCATATGAGAACAATTAGATGAACAAATAGCTTTATTGTCTTTGTCACCTCAAGAGACCTGACCTTCACATTTGCCACATTTAACTGCTCAAAGTGATGTTGTGACTATCTATGACGTGATGTTTACTGCAGATAAATGAGTGTCACGTTGCCTTTGTTTTTGCTTCTCTGTCCCCCTCCTTTAAGTAGTGCATTTATACAAAAAGTTAGATAGCACGACAAAAGTGGTCCTGCTGGGCGGTCCGCCACGAGGGCTTCAGCTCTGGTTTAAATGATTTCTTGTTCAGCTATGAGTCAACGGTTTTATATGAAGCACTTGTGGTTAATTTTTCCAGGCCATTAACCCACGCCTACACTGCACAACCCTGGGGTGCTGTCAGACAGGTGTTGCTTGTGCTTACAGGACAATTGGATTATGCAGAGCCGGGAGCTGAACGTGCTGAGCGACGTAGACAAGACTTAAGTGTCAGCTTCATAACCGACAGTTTATATGGCACACCAAATGAAACACATAAATAAACACACAAACTCACAGGTATTTCAATAAACCTTTTTTAATCTCAACAGCAAGTTAGCTTATGTGTGGTCAACATCAATGAAGGTAAATATAAAACTGGATTTCTATTGATAGATTGATGGTTTTTATCAGCAGGAGGTGATATTATGATACCTGGAAACACAACCACTAGAATCGCCATAACTTTAGTTTTCAACTAGAGAGATATTGCTATAATACTTTTAAATGGCATACACTGATTGACCAACAAGTAAGCACGGTGTAGAAGCTGACAAAGAAGCTCCAAAACTCCACACGGTGGTCGTACGGGAAACTTCTGAGGAACTTTGGTTTTTGTACCTTTGTAAAACCTGGCTCTACTTAGGTTTTCAAAAACTCATAATAAAATAATCAATGAAAGGGTAAAACCAAAACAGTGAGGCTTAAATTTGATTGAAAAGAAGTAAAAGGCACACAATAAACTCTAATCAACACAAAATGAAACTCGAGCGTGTGCTGAAGATTCACTGGGCCCCTAATTTGTACAAAGAACAAAGTATTACTCTCACTTGGATTAAATAAACAATCACATAAAACATTACGGTGTCTGAAAAAACGGTGTCCGTTATTGTTGGGGAAGCGAGGAGTAAGGTGTTTCCTATGGATTACAGTTCATCTGCCAGGAAACAGCAGTGACATAAACCTCTTTCTGCTCGTCTTCCCCTTGTTCTCAAAGTGCTCCAGTATTCAACTTCCACAGATCTACCATTGCAAAATAACACACAATCATTAGAACATTGACCTAAAGGTGAAATCCACACTTTAATGCTTTTGTACCTTTGTGAATAGAAACATTTGGATTGGATTTGTATACACCCTAAAGGTATAATAAAAACAACAAAAACAAATTAGGCTGCCACCTATTTAGTTTATTTATAGGGTGGAGCTGTTAAAGTAGCCACAGGACTGGTTTAGCAGCATCCTTCCTTCTGTTCTATGTAGATTGTGTTAATGGTAAAGTAAGTCTGTATTAAATAGTATAGAATGTATTAAGTTGTGTGCGTGTAAGAATATATATATGTAGGATGTGCACAATAACACTAGTATATAAGTAAACAACAGCAGTGATTAAAAAAAAATAAAAATTATATCCAGATTGAATGAGGGTCTTTTCCAATACAAACTCCTAATTGATAATAATTTATGACGTGTTGAGAGAACAAGCATTTAAAGGTGGATTTTTCCTTCATGTCCTGTAAAGGACTGCAACTACAGTTGGTCCAGAGTTTCAAGCTATTGCCACAAAGTGTTGACTATAAAAATTAATTGTGTACATTAGAGTATAATTGGCCAGCTTAACACACTGTGAGCACATCTGAAGTATTTTTTTCAAAAGAATCAATGGATGCTCTGTGTGTGCTTCAAGTCGAGTCAACACAGTCTGTGCTAAAAGACGAGGCCCTCTTGCTGTCACTTAAGACTCCTGCTGATAGCTGAAATCCAGTGTCAGGTGACTCATGTTCTGCTGTTATACGTGTCCAAGCAGCCACAACGTCAGAAAGAAAACATTCTTAAAAACCTAATGCCGAGAATCTTTAGGGGCTCATTCTATGATTCAAAACATGATTAGACACTTCATCAATGAAATCAATACAGAGGCATGACTGGAGCTCTGAAGATGTTGGCCAGAATGAGTAGGAATCAAAGCTACAACTGATGCAATACTGGTTATCTTTTCATTAACTAAAGATATTGCAGAAAAAATAATACAGATTTACAAAATGTGAAGTCAGAATTGTGCAAAAGACAATCACACTCACTCACAAAGTCTCACACATACGCACACCAGTTTATCCCCTCATGTTCAGGCCATGCAAGGCATAATCTCCTGGTTACATCATCTGCTCCAGTGATGTCACTGTTGAAAACATAAAGGTCCTGGGAACCAATCAAAGTTGGCTATACAGGTGAGGCTTCCATTCATAATCCCTACACATCAAGGATTACAATATATTGCTTCAGTATTGCCACAATAACATGATTATACTCACTGTCTAACACCTCAACATCATACCTTTAGTTCTGTCAGCCCTCATTTATCTGCTTAATGCATCATCCACAGTTCAACTGTTAAACAAATGTGCAAGCTCTTTGAAGACAAAACTGCCATTAGAGGTATGTGCAATACCACTAATGGCTAGCGTGTGTTACCGGACTAATGGAAGTGGCTCAGTAGTGTAGTGTAGTAGTGTGAGAAATCAATCAGCATCAGTAGTTACATGTTTACATGTTCTGTAAGACAAAAATATAATTTGTGTCACACAATGTATATGAAAGATAGTTGCTAATTAATAGAAGAGAGAATGTAGCTCAAGTTACCCATTATGCTTGGGTTCACATTGAGGAAGCTAAAGAGCACTGTCACTGTTACTGAAAGTGTAAAACTGCTGCAATCTTAAAATCACTGTGTTTACAGTCAAACAAAATGAATAAAAATGTGCTTTACTAAGCTATTAACACTTGAATGTGTGGTGATCAACAGAGCAGCATAATAAATGAGGGCTTCCTTCTCAAATGTTTTCTCTATCTTTTGAAATAATGAACTGCACAAAATGTTTCAACAAAGAGTCTACTGTTTGTTGTGGTGTCCTATTTAAATATAAAAAGCACTACTAGCAATTGTGCTTTTGGATGCTAGTCAGCCAGTCCGACATTAGTCCACTTCCAAACCATTCGAGGTGAAATGCTGCACACACCGGGATGTGCAGCATTTCTCTTCCCCCCACAAGGCGCTGTACGATGCTGTCCTGAAGAGCTCATCACAGCACAGCTGGCACAGCGTCCGTGACATAAGCACTGCGCTGCATATCAGACCTGTTCCTGTCTCACCAAGCTCATGAGAACACAAGAGGAGGACAGGGAGAAAGGGAGGTAGGTCAAGGGAGGATTTTGGTACAACATTCCTGACAACTATGAAATAGAGATTGTATTTGTCATACAAAAAACAAAAACACTTCTTTTTCCTTCCCTGTTGCTCATGACCTCCACTTACATCTCTGTTAGGCTGCCAGAGTTCCCATTGCCAAATACTGATTTGAATTGAATATCTTGGCTGTGTCTTTAGTTGACCAGTACAAAGCCATGCTGAGAGTCCACAGTCTCCATCATTTCACTATCCAGGAGGGAGCTTTGGAACTCAGGTGGGACCCCAACAGCCCCAGTTTCAGCCTCTGCTGGTGCAGGTAAGGACATCAAGTTTGTGTCCAGGGGGAAGTCGTACTGCTCTGTTTGCAGAGCCTCAGCAGAGGGTCCCAGGGCCTGCTGCTCACAGCCTGTAGTAAAGCTGTAGCCCAGGCTGCTAGTGGACACCGCGCCCGGTTGCAGGGGGTGCATTTGGTGGAGCGAAGATGGCATGTGCTGGGTGTAATGATGGTGGGTCATGTAAGGCTCGTACAGCAGCCCTTCGCTTGGTTCCAATAGGGGGCTCAAGCTGTGTGGGTGGTTGAATGGAGAGGCCTGTGGGCTGCCCTGCTGCTGGTGCTGATGGGAGCCTGTCATAGGGGAGACACTCTGCTCGGCAGGACCACCAGAAGGGTAGGAGCCTTCAGCTATCTGCATCTGGTTGAAGTATGCCTGCAGACCCACCCCCTGTGACTGCTGAAGGTACATCCTCTTCTGGTTCAGTCTGTGGGGAGAAGCCCAGAACCACTCACAACAGGACCACACAATGTCATTTCAGGTTAATATCAGTGCATTTAGTATTCAGCAGCGTGAGTAGCAGTCTGGGCAAAAGGTTCAATGGCAATGAGACTGAGTAAACCAAAAGAAGCAAATTCCAACATATGTCCTGAGAAAAGATTTTACCCACTCTCCATTAGCAAATAAAATATTATAGATCATCCATGCTAAATGGCAACTGATATGTTCCAGATGAAAAGCCATGTTTGACAAATGATACATGAATACTGCCTGTAACGTCCATGGGTCTGTTAAGTCCCACATTGGGTTTCGGTTGGACTTCTGTCATTAGATAAGATCAGCTTCAGAAATGTGACTGAACATGGCACAGGCAATATGTTTTCCTTTTTATTAAGCCCAATCAAAACTTGACCAAATAAGATTTCATTACAGCTTCGGTCGTCAAGTCAACTACAAGAAATAATACTAGGTATAATATGTTATAAAAACCCTATTGAAAAAAAAAAAAGATTAGTTATTACAATACCTGTGTTCCTGCAGTTGTTGCTCTAAACTTCGAGGAATCTCCTTACAGAAAAGCTGGCAGCTAGCAGGGCTGTTAGCCAAGACGCTTGCCTTCTGGACAAAAGAAGATTTTGGGCTGATGACTTTATTTAGGGTTCTCATCATAGATTTGTCATATATATTCAGAGGACATAAATATACTTTCAGGCTCTGCATCAGCTGTATATTGTGATTCTAGATTTAAGTCACAATACAGTGTGTGAGGATAGTGCATGTGGGACAGTACCTGAAGCCCATGAGGGAGGTACTGTGGCTCCAAACTCTGTCTGCGGGACAGAAGAGGTGCCTGGGGCCCACTTTGGTATATAGCAAGCCCCTCCTGCTGCTTGGATGCCTCGCCCTTTATCAAGCACATAAACCATGAGGCGTTAGAACATGAGATGAATAAACATGACTCTGCTGTCCTGGGGCTTATAGAGTCTAACTGGATTACTCATGTCCTCTACTGCCCAGATGCTTGTGGACAAAATGCCTCGTATCACATGGATTACAATTTAGTTCAATGAAATGAAAGCAAATTAAAAGGATGAAGGGTCCAAACACCATAACCAACAAAGAGCTGTGTCATTGCATTAAGTGTGATAGACAAAGGCAAAACAACAAGATCTCGTCTGCTAGGATTGATTTTGAGTGCTTTTTACTTTCAACGCAACATATTTCTCCACACTGGTCTCTTGTCTCGAGTCTAAGTGAAGATAATGTGTAATGCTTGTGCCCATCTTTGTCTGTGATTTCAGCGTGAGCTATTGAGTGCCAGTCAGTACTATGGGTTAGTTAGAGTGACTTTAACAATGGCTGCATTCAGATTGGCTGAGGCTTCAGGCTCCAGGCACCGAGGGACTGTAAACAAGCCACAGTTGGCACCCTCTCTTGGGGTTACACAACAGCCTGTGTGCTGGGGTTTTTTCTGTGCAACAGGGGGTTGAGTATCGTAGAAGGGCTATGTCTGAAAATGGCTTGAGGAGTTGAGAGAACTTGAATGGGGCTGAACTGAGGATATCTTTATGTGTTTATGTACAGTAGGATAAGCAGCACTGACCTCCAGGAGATTGTGCAAGTGGTGCTGTGGTACCAGGGGACTCATAGTGACCCCTTCCCCAGAACCCATCTGCTCCACAAACATCTGCACTTTGTTCAGCTCCTGTATGCCTTTGGTCCTCGCAATATTCTGGAGGTGCTGTCGAAAGGCAACCAATCCTGAAAGCATTTCCACATTTAATAGAATTAGTATACATTCTTTCAGCTTTGTTAATTTTGCTTTATCTCTCTGTAGAAAAGGTTAAAACAAAAGCATCTGGACAAAGTGAAATTGTTCACTTTGAAAACTGTTTCCAGATGCTCTTGCTTCACCCTTTTCTTCAGGATGACCTTTTTGACAAAGAACCTTAACAGATATCTCTCTGTAGGAACATCTGTTATTATTTTAATTTTCCACATTGTTACAAAGAACACAAAACATACATAACTCAAACATATCAGACATATCAGATTTTATATTATTTCTCCCACACAACAAAAAATGTGGCAAGTTCATCAGACCAGGCCAAATCAGATCAAGAACCTAAATGTAAGAGCCTACAATGGTCACTGGTCAGATTTTTGCAGATCAATATATCCGTTTTCAACAGACATTAAATATTTGACTTAAATGGTTAGCCAACTTTATCAGCTTAGTATGCCAGCATGTACGCAAAGAGCTATTACCAAGTTTGTGAGTGCGCATCCATATGACACTATCACTGTGTGCTAGCGTACAACAACGAGTCACTGTGACAAGTCTCATCCAGTGGTGTCGAGCCGTGGCTGTGAACGATAGGACCTGACTCACTGTGATGGTGGGAGTTATTTAAAACCAGAAATCAGCAGTCTGACGCAAAAGAACCCACCGCATCAACACTCTCCAAAGAGGATTACAAAATAAATAAATAAAGTAGCACAAATACCACCTAAGCGAAGGCAGTGGAGAGTTATAGAGTAGAGCACTGCGGCACATTTTCATGGTGTAATTATAGTACAATCAACTAAAGCTTAGGCACTTTCAAAATGGTTGTATATTTCACCTCTTCTCTCCGATATCGTCACCTGAAATCTAAAAACTTGTGAAAAACTGAAGATGGTTGTGGTGCTGGAATAAAAAAAAAGAGAAACCTGAGCTGGAGAATAAGGGGAACAGAAATGATGTGGGCCGAAACCTTCAAATATCTGTCTGATTCATACTGTGAATCATCACTGACATAGTCGTCAGAGGGACTGAAAGAGATGTGAGAAGGGAAGAAAGAGGTGCAAATAAGAGGGTGGGGATGAAGCATTTTTATCCGGAAGGCAGAATATACTTTTATGTGTCTGCGTGAGGTGTGAGGGAGCAGCTGCAGCAATTTGAGTGTCTTGAGAATTCCTTTCTTTTAACCGATGCTTCAGTTATGCATTAGGACATTTTTGATTTGAAACTACTACTAATTTCCACTCTGTCGTTTCACAGACACACATGACAGCAAACCTGTCTTGTTTGCTTTTATTTGTGACAGCTAAAAGTAGGCTACAGATATGGGCTAAGATGTCAAAAGAACTTGAACCTTGCATAATACTCAATGATGAATTAGAGCTTGCTGCAGTGTTTGTTCTTGCATAGTCATGGTGCACGCAGGTGAGGACAGTTATTCCTGTACAATGAGGTCAACGTTAAATGGAGTTGTCATGATTCTCAAACAAGATATTTAACTCCTTAATGATAGAGTGCATGCTGGGAAATGTGGTGCAAATAGGGGAGGATGATGAAATAAGACACTTTAGTCTGACCTTGAGTAAGCGAGGTGTCAGAGGCACGGCGGCCTTCTCTGAAGCTGATTGGCGAGCGATTGTGTGCATCCCTGTGGTGTGAAGACAGAGCCGCCATTGCTGGGTTAGCAGGTCGAGCGCTGAGGAAAGGTGTGGGCGAGACTCCTTGAGCAGAGCCGGAGGCAGGGACTTCACTCACAAATGGGGGGTCCTCCAAAAGACCAAGGTCACTGTGCACCGAGCCCATGTCGTAGCCCATGTCAGAGTCAACGCTACCCATTGAAGGGTTGTGGCCTAGAGTGAACAACTTCCCTATTGGGTACAACAGAACTATTACATTTCAAGGTGGTAATCTATTAATTATTATAAAGTCAGTATGAATTATTTGATATGAAACAGAATTACCATAAACTGAGTTAGTACTTACCCTTAGTAGTCTGCCTTCAGTTGGTCAGTAATTGCTAAGAGTTTAGCTTTTTTGATGTTTTTTTTTTTTAATCACATCTAGACCAGACTAGAGTTTGATTTAAGACACTTGTATTGGGATAAATCCAAAAACTGTAGTAATTAGCTAACTAGCAACTTCTCAGCTGAACGTTACAAATTAGACCAGATAGGTTCAATAAATAAAAGGCTGAGAAAGTGAATGAAATACAAGAGTTACGTCTTTTTTGTGTGAAGTGTTTAACAGAAGCAGTTTTTTTTAAACTATAATAAACAGGATATGGGACATCAGGTGACACCACACCTTGGTTTGGGCCTGGCTGGTTGGTGACTTCAGAGAGGGTGTGTCTCCGTTGGCGGAAACGAGCCGTCTGATAGGCTGAGAGCAAGTGAGGAGGATCATCTTCTGTGTCGGGCTCTTCGGTCTCGATCCCTTCATCAATTGACGTCTCCATCATGTTGCTAGGTGATGAGGTGGAAGACTTGCGGAGGACAGTGGAGGGAGGCAGTGGGTCCAACAAGCAGCCATTCACCTTGATAAGGAGACAGATAAATTACTCCCTTAAATTTATTCCCTACTCTCAGGCTGAGTGAGTGTGTGTGTACGTGTGTAGGTATGTAAGGATGAAGGAATGCAGGGGCAGGAAGTTAGCTTTGACTAAATTCACAGAGCGTTACACCAACAAAGACAGCGATCATCAGCATGAGTTGCCGAAGTAACCGGTAAGCCTGGTGTTGGTCTAGAAAGAGAAACTTTCGCCATCTGCTTTCTGTAGTGTGCTGGGATAGGAATGCTGTTACTCAACATGGACTCACCCAGAAGACTAGGAAATAAAGCAACATTGGGTAATAGGGAAAAATGGGTGGGGGGCCAATAGATGGGGTGAAAAGTACCGCCTCAATAAGAGAAAGAAAAACAAAAAAAAAAAACACAAGGAAAAAAAATATGCGTTTTTGGCTGCAGGATTGCTGGAGCAGTGCAGCAGCTTCCTGTCCATGTGTGTTCACTCAGATTCGCATTAGGTCACATCATCATCATCACAGGACTGCTTACATAACCAGGCACCATTCACACAGATAACACACACTCTGTCTGCTCTGCAAACCACACACACTTACACAAATAAAGTGCAAATGTACAGTACATTTAGTATTCTTTACTGGGCCCAGGAGAGGGATTGGGACAGAACAAAAATCTTAAAATAATAATTATTAAGTTGAATCTATGTTTGTGTGCTATCACTGAAGCAGTGAGCTCAGGCCAATGGTGTCTAGGCTTTTTAATAGTTAGTCAACTGAACAACAAGCCTATAGGCAAAAGGTCACTGGTTGGCAAAGATGAACAGTAACAGCGAGATGTGTGCGTTGGCATGCTCAGTGAAATGTGTGGCACTGTCTAGGAGCTGTGCAGGACTAGCAGCTGTCCTGTCTGATGGAAGTGTTGGCTGAGTGCTTACATAAGAGGGCCTGTCAGCTGCACTGTGGAGCAATCCAATGCTCCACACTTCAAGGAAAGACAAGGGTGCATTATCTGATTAGTATAAGCCCTCGGTGTAATTCAAATAGAATCCGTATCATGTTTAAGATCGTTTTTCAGGACATAATTGTGTAAGCTGATTATAACTAACTTCTATCTGTGATATAAGGTCATGAGAAAAGGTTAGGTAAAATAAACAAAAGGCATGCACACTCCTGACGGCACTGCTGCTGGTGAACCTACTTTAGGTGTGTTGACATTCTCGACCATGAAATTCTGCTCCAGGGAAATGGGTGTCTGAGGGAAAGTGAAGGCATCAGAGGAAGATTGGGGTACAGCAGGGGAGCGCAACAGACGTACACCCTGTGGCAGCAAACCCACCTGGGGAGAACCGCTGGTTGACTGCAAAGAAAACAAAAAGAAAACTGCATGAGCCTTTGAGATTACATAAAAAAAAAAAAGTCTAATTTAGGACCAGTATTTTCTTGGTCAATAGTAATTCGACTTCATTTGAATTTATAAATAATGTAACCAAAAAGTAGATTGAAGAAGAGGAAAATTAAAGTAAGTAAAAAAATGAATAATAAAACCTTGGGAAATGTTCTGAGATCAAGGCTCAGCATAGAATAAGACAAGACCTGGCTGAATAAACAAATCAATGGCTGTGATCATTCATTTGTTTGGTGCAGGTGTGTGAATAACACAGCTTTGATCAAAAAGGGGTGGATAATAATCTCTGTACAGCATCTAGTCTCACTGTGACGTCTTACTGTTACCTTAACAACAGTCTGTTCTGCAATGGTGCTGGGCCTTCGCTGACGGGCGTCAAGTCTCTGTTCGACCGGGAAGCTGCAGCGATGGGCCTTGAGTCGCTCCACAAGCAGATAGTAGATAGCAGCAAAGTGGTTATAGCTTTTGTTCTGCAAAGACTGAGAAAGACAGACAACATAAATGGCTCAGTTTGTCATCTGATTGCTAAATGCACTAGAATGTGTTTGACACTCCATTTAATTCATGATAACTTCATTAACTCTTTATGATGCTGATATAACACAAGGTTTAAGCCTTACCTCTATAGTCTTGTGCTGATCAATACCGAGGCTGTGCATGAGTCGAAGGACTTGCTCACTGTACTCGCCCACGCCAGCATCCCCTTCTGAAGACACAGGCTGCTGGTACAGGACAGGCCTTTGCACTGGGACATCCAGAGCCATCCACTTGTGCTCCTTAATCTGGGCCACAGATAAACGTTTTGATGGGTCCAGGACCAACATCCTGCGTATCAAGTGCTCACAGTCTAGACAGAGTACAAAGACAAATAGCAAAGGATGAGTCACACTAACACTTCAAAAAATGCAAGGTGTTTATGGCATAAAATACTGAACATTTCTTGTATTAGATACGACCATCACAACCAGCCAAAAAGCTTAAAATGTCAGCAGCACTCTTTGTGTTTTTGTCCCCTCCTAATGAGAGCTCCTCACCTTAAGTTAGTGGCTAGATTACTTTGACGTCATACACAGCTGGGTTCTGAACAAGATTATACTTCCCTTGGCTGTGCTGCTTTGGCTTGTTTGCACCCTACTGCCTTTACTGCATTCCTGTCCACTGAAGCACGTCCTCTACCCATTTCCCTCTTGCTTTGATATTAAAGCAAAACAGGTGCTTTTACACTAAGTTAGAAACAGTTGTTCTTACTTGTCTTGATTTGAGAACCTTCAAGTCACATACAAGAATTTAAGGAACTGTAATGTGTGGTCTTCTATTTATTTCCAAATTCTGATCTTTATCTTGTCAGCCGCAAAAGAGTTGGAAATGCTTCTGATTTTCTATGTTTGCTTCCATTGAACACTTTTACTGTTTTTTACAATTCCTTTACTTTGGCTTCTAAGCATAGTAACTAGCCTCAAATACACTCATTTTAAAACTTTTGTTTAATGTATTAATTATCAGTAGCTACTATTATTGTTTATAATGCAGCACATTTCTTCAGCCTCAAATCACAAGGAAGGGCTTGACTATACAAGAGGCCAAGTGCATATGGCTGATTGATTGACCCAGAGTTTAATGCCACAATGACTTAACCACAGAAACATTTAAAGTTAGCACTTGCAAGCTGTACAAGGTTCACCAAGTACACCACTGAAAAGAATTATGGGAACAACACAACACAGGTATGATAAACTGTAGGATCAACATTTTATAGTATTATTATACTATAAAAGCAACAAAACATTTTTTTTAATCAAAAATGTATATGTTACTGATTTGTTTCAATATAAGCATGACAATTTATCTTTACGACTTTATATACTTTAAAAGCATTATTAAGAATAACTAGAATTTTTACAAACATCCACTGTTTTATTTCAGTTGTTTTAGGGCATCAGAATGGATTATGCTGTGGTTAAACCACTCCCACACAAGGTAGTTACAGTGAGAGTTTACTGTTTGGTGCAAAGCTGTGATGTGCACCACAGTATTCACTGGTGAGTGGAACAAGCTAAGAGAGGATGGACTGATTCGGGATGAAGAAAACAGCACACTCTGTTCTCCTTCTTCAGGGAACAGGGGCTGGACTTGGGGGTGGGGAGGAGAGATAGAATGTCAGTCTGGCCATAGGAGCTGACATTACACTACTTACATCCTAATTGTTTCAAGGTTCTGAACAAAAAAGCACAAAACTAACTCCCCACACCCCCCACAGAGAAAGTGCTACACACGGCAGATGAGATACAAAACAGTGAGACGAGAGAACGATAGACAGCATGAGTCACACAGACACGCAAGGTATAGGACGGTTGCACTGGCTCCATCTCTAGACTTGATCTGCAGCTAGCTAGTAGAGCTACAGCAGGAAAAACTTTGAACATCAAGTCAATCTGATGAAAATGCATGTTGTTAGCCGTTACAAGTGTTTAGGCCAAGCTCATGAGGAACCATATATAATCACACAGATTTTTTTTCTAATGAGGATGATCCCTGCATGATGAAGTTTATTATGTATATCATGTTTAGAATTTACCCACTCAGATTTTCATTGATAAAATGCCCTCAAAAGGTCTTGAAAAAGCTGTACTATTTAGTTCTGAAACTCACATGTAGCTCTATGCAGTATTCCATAAATGTGAAGTACACTGCAGTGTCTTCTGTGTAAGAAGAAATATAGTAAGAACACGAGACTGCCTCTTATTACCTTCTGTCATGAAGTATGGTATGCGAAACCTTCCTTCAAGGACCCGCTGTCTAAGCACAGGCAGAGTTGGTCCATCAAAAGGCAAAGCACCGCACACCAGAACATACAGCACTACCCCCATGCTCTAGAGAAATAAAAAAGTGAAAAGCAATAAGTGAGTCATGCAAAAAAAATTCTTGTATAAAGATAATGTAAGCCAATTGTTTGAACTGATAAAAACAATTACATATGTATAATAAGTAATGGTACATCACATCAACTGTTATTACCCAAATATCCAGCTGAGGGCCCTCATACTGTTGGCCCTCAAAGACCTCAGGAGCAGCATACGGTGGGCTGCCACACCACGTTGCCAGAGGCTCTCCGGGCTGGAAGAAGTTCCCAAAACCAAAATCTAAACAAGAGAAAATTATAAAAAAGAGATTTTTATTACTGCATTGAAAGTAACATGTGATAATGTAAGCAGCTTTAGAAAAAAAAAATAGCATTGCTGTATTGCAAACAAAAAACAGATTAAAGATAACATAAGCAGTGATGATAAATTTCCTGAAGTAGCGCTGCAGTAAACAACAGATATGGTATGTGCCTTGTGATTAAGAGCGATTTAATGACGTCAGTAGAGGTTTTACATAATGTGGCATTTACATATTTGAAAATTGAGGCCCTAGAATGAAGTAACATTCCTTTAGAACTGACATAAGGTCATCCAACTTGGGGCTCTGATTAGATGCACCAACAAAGGCTAAGAACCAGGTTTGTTAAAATAAACTGAACCAATTTGTGCAGCTGCAATCACTGAGCCTTCTATTGTATTATATCCATTTCACTCTGTTCTGTGGACATTTAACCCATCTCCTGTCATCTTCACAAACAGTGTCAAAATGTTATGAAAAGAAATGTAATCAGTGCTATATTTAAAATAGGTGTTAACATTCATTCTTTTTTTCTTTTTCATGTAGAAGACGTACATACATTCCAAGGTAAATACCATGATGAAATGCTAATGCTATATTTATACACAGTCACTTTATATTCCGTGGTGACACAGCATTTATGTCATAGAACACCGGATAAGACAACTGGGCTCAGTTAACTCACCGCCCAAACCCTTTTTAATCATTTGTTACATAAACAGAGAATTGCACTGCAAAACAAATAACGCTGATAAAAAAAAGTAAATTACATAATGATGAGTTGATAGTGCAACTGAATGTATGACTTATCCTTTTTTTTTTTCAATCTTTCCTGCATCCACACATTTGGTAATTTTACATAAGAGAGCCACTTAATAACAGTCTTAATAACAACAATAACAGAAATAATGAATTACTTAGATTTTACATAGATTTGATTTGTGTCATTTAGCTTTTTCAAAAGTTTGGAAGGTTGGAAAACGGTGCATATTGAAAATGCCATATCAAAAACACCATTGCATCTTGCGTTTTTAAAATCAAACTCAGAGTCATTCATTGGACTAAAGAGGTTAATAGAACACTGCAATTGTACATGTACTTGGTCTGAGAAGCAATCAGGGAAACTTTTATCACTGCAGTGTAGGTAGCAGCAGGTGTGGTGAAACAAGGTGTAGGGGGAGGCAGCGCTACACCATGGGGTTCATTACAAGTATGTTGACTGTCTGAAGCTGCTGTGAAGGTGAGATGTGAGACGCGAGTGGTGCAGAGCAGTGCAGATGGTTTACCGTCAGAAGCTGTGACCCATTTCATGAAGCTGAATACTGAGCAGACTGTCAAATGCTTCGGAACGCTGCAGGCTACTACCAGTACCAGCTCTTAAAGCGAAGCAGGAAGGGGCGGGGTGTAGAGGGCTTGGGTGTGTGTGGCTCACAACATTACAATAATATTAATAGAAACCTGCCACAGTGAAATACAAACTACAGCTTATAAAGTGTGTTTTCACGTAAGGCAGTGCCATCACCTGCATATGATGGCTTTCAACATCATTTGAAAGTCAAATGTATGTCACTTCTAAGGAAAAAGTGCGAGCTTTGACAGTTGTGTCGCAGGATGCAATCCCCTCAATTCTCTTTTCTTATCTCCTTAAACTTGTATTTCCTTTGGTTCTTCCAAATCCAGATCTCTGAACCTGATTTATTGGGCTATTACTCCACTGGCCTTTACCTTTAATTCAATTACTTTAAAGAGATTCAACGTCTGTCCTTCATTGTTAATGTGTCACAATCTTTAGAGGAGAACATGATTTACTATTGTATTCTTGTATTGCACAGTTATTATTGTATTGCCTTTATTAGAGGGGACATTTGCTGGTTTATGTTTCTATAGAACAATGAATTCAATACCATATAAAACTATATAAGATTGACTAAATTAATTATTCACCAAATAGCTCAATGACAAGTCCAATGTAAATGCAATAAAGCTATAAATCAGTTCTCATTCATTTACAACCTTGGTTGTAAAAGCCAATAAACCCTGATGTATGGAATATGATGCTTTCTTGTGAAACAGGTCTTCGACCCTCATTTCTTTCTCTCTCACTTTTCTTTCCATCCCTTTGTGTCAAATCAAGTGTAAAGGGATGGTTTGAAGTGAAAAGACGAAGGGCACCCCCTGCCGCCACCGCTCCCCACTATGCAGCCACCAGAAGGATGACCTTTCTTTGACTGGCTGCTGCCTCATACAGACTGACCAGGGATGGCCTTTAAAAAAAGAGAAAACTAAGGAAAATCAGGTTGCAATATATAAACAGTGCTAAAATTACCAAAAGTGGTACTGGATAAGCAGTATAGAATGCACTGTGTCCTTACCAAAAATGTTTTCTAATCACAAGCAAGGTAATGTTCTGTTCAGTGTTTTCCTGCTTCAAATCTAATCTACTAAGCAGACAATTGGCTGTGAGTCAGACATGTTTGTGAAAATTACTGCTGGGATAATAACATCGCTGGGTTATCAACCTAGACTCTTCTAAGAAAGACTGGACAAACATGGGACAGAGGGACAAAACAGGTAGTACATGTCAAAATACATTACAGAAAAACTACCACTTTTTATCTAAATGTGCATGGTAAATGCCCGTTAAACACATCGGAAAAGATCACTTTATTGAGCGATCAAAATCGATTTGAAGTTGTTAAGGGCAGGTCAAAGCATAGCCTACAGTAACATTATTTTTAGCTGTCCTTGTGTGATCAGCTCACCTAAGATGTATTTCAGTATCAGTTCAAAAATAAAGCCTAAGATAAACCATGACTCTCTCACACTGATAACCGTCACTGCCATTTTGCTATGCATCACTCCTTGCTCTGGTATTTATATTATCTGCCTCTCCATCTCCAAAGTAGCCAACTCTCCAACTATATCACCCCTTCCCTTCCTGCCACATTCACTCCCTCCTGCTCCTCTCAGACTGCCTTTCCTCTGCCACAGGACACGGTGGTTAAGGTGACATTCTCACTGGCCAGCTCTAAATGCCAGTTGCTTCATAATCACACTTGTACTCCAAACCCCCAGCTTAGTCTCAAATTTCTACCATTTGTTTGTTTGCCCCGTTTTCTCTGAAAGCTCAGGGTTCAAAAGATTATGATTTCTGGTGACATAAAGTTCATGCCTTAAGATAAAAATTTGTATGACAAAAATGTAGAACCGTTCCTTAGCAAGCACTTTACTAGAAATAATGCTATGACAAGCAAGGTATCAAATGAAAGTGACTTCTTTACGTCATTCGGAAAAGCATGAATGAGAGTACGTCTTTGTTTATATTACCTGCTATCTTGATGTTCATGTGGCCATCCAGCAGCAGATTCTCTGCCTTCAGGTCTCGGTGGACAATGTTGCGATTGTGGCAATACTCTACAGCGGACAGGATCTGCCAAAACTTCCTCCTGGCCTCCACTTCACTAAGACGTCCATGCTTTGCCAAGTAGTCTGCCACAAGAAAGAGATAAAAAAAAAGAGGTCATAAACAGAAATTACATGACCACTATAGGTCTTTACGATGCAGAAAAATAAAATAAACGCTGGTATACACATCGATGCAAATTTCTTGTTTTGTGAGTGCAATTGTTACAGTGAAAGGAAAAAATGGCAAATGATGAGGTACAAGCTTGTAGCCAATAGTTTACAGCTGCTGTACATTATTGCATGCTTTTTGAATTGATTTGGTGCATATTACATTATGTAATTATCCTTTGGAAGTTCTCTGTAACCCTGTATGTGTAAAGGTGTGTGTGTATGTTTGCAGGCTAGGGTTGACAGTGCAGAATGTACCGTGTTGTTAGCAGAGGAGGAAGGGGAAGGCACATTTCTAAGAACTGGCCTTCTGCTACACATTGGGCAAGTTGGAACAGGCAGTAGGGGGTAGAGTTGGGTGGGAGGTATAATGGACTTTAGCAGTATCTACAGATATACAACAGCACTCAAATGTTGGGTAAATATGGGCACATGTACCTAATGTGTTTATCTACAGTGCACAGACTGTAACAAATACAGTAATTGGCAAATTTTGGATGCATAGAAAGGCACATAAAACAAACCTTATGAGTCTACGCTTACGCTTTGAGCCAAAAGTTATAAATAGTGCTCTCATCTTTTCCCAAACTATAATAACTAGTTGTTCTGGTTTCGTTTGACTCTAGGCTTTTAAATACTTCACTAATTTTTCTAACGTTGACACGATAGACTGAGCTCCAGGATGCATGTGTTCTTGCACCACTGTGAACTTTAAAAAGTGTGGTGGTGTTTGTTGCCGTCGGCATGGTTCCATTTCGCACCTCTCTGTCCAGATAGCTTGCTAACTCTTTATTTCTCACGCTGTGGCTAACAAGATAGGATAGTGAGTGTTGGCTTCCCATCCAGCTGGCATGGTTACAGACCCGCAACAAAACCCGACGACAAAACACAACCAACAACAAAGCAAACAAACAATTGAAAACATAGAATACAAAATCTGGTAGATTGGATTGTCTTGATTAGTCTGGCCTTTCCTTTAAAACTCATGAATGGAAAACGTTCAAATGAACAACATCTTTACAGTAGCAAATATGATAAATGGTTTACATCTTACAGGATTGAGCAACCTGATTAGACAGTAGCTGCTAAATTCCTTACAGAATAGACAATCAGTGAATCGGCAGTTTTCATGCAATCCTGCTAATCAAAAAAACACAGGGTAGGGGAATGTGTCATGGCGGTTCGAGTATACATGTGAAAACGACAAAGCTCTTCATAAGTAATGTATAGTGTGTTCTGGTATGCCACTCAGCCTTTAAGCAATTGACACTTAAATAGCCATGGATTAAAAAATAGGCTCCTACTAAAAAGAAAAAAGAAAAAATGGTTTATAGTTGTCATGAAGATAAGAACTGGCGCCGTACAGTTGCCCTAAAAAAGCCCCTTAGTAACACTTAAAAAATAAACTAACCCACAAAACACATTCATGACACACAAATGCACACACACATGCGCCATGCTGCCCCAATGGAACGATGAGTAATCCTCTAATACAACGCTGGCGAGGGCAAGGACCTGAGCACAGTCAGGCATGCAGTGCTGCATTCTGGGAAAGCGAACAGAACCAAGTATGAATCATAGGGGTATTAGGGAACAGCTCAACAGCCACTGTGTTCCACTTCTGCTGAGTCTGGGCCGAGGAGCTAAGTCTCCAAACAGCTGCTCAGTTTTGGAAGGGACAAACATCCTGGGCCCAAGCTGGATCGCTGGATAGACCTGGCCAGACTTCAGATAACACGGTTGGCCAAGCATGTGGTACGCCTGTGTAGAGGACAAGGAGCAGATAAACACGCGCATTCACACTTTTCCACAGAAGTAACTGATACCCAGATGACTCCTACACAGAAGCAAACATATCCCAATGTTGTGTGCAATGACAGATATTTGAGATAATAGAATATTGACACTGTTTAGGGGTTAAACTGGTTTGCAGCCAGCTGGAGCACAAAACTGGGTGTACTTTCAAATCAAGAACCTGTCAGTAGCTCCTTAAAAGCCACTTGTAACTAATCTCCCATGATACTTACAGAGATTAAATGAAACACAGTCTTTCACTCTCCACTTATAATACCTGATCCTTTGTAATGCCACAATTTCT
This sequence comes from Perccottus glenii, assembly GCA_024416835.2. Lineage (NCBI taxonomy): Eukaryota > Metazoa > Chordata > Actinopteri > Gobiiformes > Odontobutidae > Perccottus > Perccottus glenii. Next base: position 18,493,090 of record CM044550.2, read on the forward strand.
CTTAAAAAGGACATACCTTGTAGAGCTGAGAACTGAGGGACTTACTGAACCTTTGAACAACTTATACTTACTATACTTTATTTTTAAAAAATGCATGTTAAGCAGCCATAACTTGCCAATTCTAGATTTAGTTTAATGATGCTTATACTTATTATTTCTGTACACATCCAATAAAAAGGCCTACTCTCATGCTGTACATTATTAGGTACAAACCTTTACCACAGCAAGAGTCTCCTTCTGGTCATCAGCGCTAAAGTTTTTTTTTGGGTGAAATACAACACAGTAGCCTTAGTAAACGTATAGTACACCACTTTTATAATCATCTCTCTCAATCTGTGCTTTCTTAAATATGCATGCCCTACATTCTCTCCCCACCTTCCCAATTCAAATGGATGTCCCCTGCTCTCTCCTCTTATTCTCTTCTGCCTCCTCTCACTTACTGCATCTGCTCCATGCAACTCCGCTTTATTTGTGGTTGACCCAATTTCCAGGTTTGATCCAATGCGCTGTGTCGAGACAGACTGTGTGTAGCAGCAGACTGACTGACAGACAGACACACACAAAGGCAGATCAACAAGCTGGCAAGGAGGCTTCTTCTGTTCCTTTTACTGTGCCCACCCACCCCATTGGGAGAATGAACCCATCACTTTCCGCCTTTTAGTGCCAAATGCAGCACCGCTTCTTTGTCTTCATAGCTCCAGGCACACGCACATACACACTTTTAATCCTGCAAAACCATTTACTGGTCTGAAAAGAACGAATTGGCGGCACATCCATCGTCTTACTGACTCACTGCGGCAGAGTAGGCTGTTGAGCATGCACAACTTCACATCTCACATGGTGTAACCTATTGCCAAGAGTAAACCTGAGAAATTCAACATGTCAGAAAAAGTGAGATATCACTCTGGAGGGCAGTGGTGCGTGAAGAGGGTAGGTTTTCTAGCATCTTATCCATTAGTCTAAGTGCATTGTGACAAAGGCCTTGATTCATCACCAGACAGAATATAGAAATATGATATTATTGTTAGATTGTGTCAGATTGAATACTAAGGTCCTGTTGCTTTCCTGACTTGACATGGGTCCTGTCAGGCTGCTGGGTGACTCAAAGCTGCTTTTGCTGCAGCTGATGATGACATATAAACGTCTTACATAACAATAATAAGTTGTGCAATCAGGGCAGAGGGGTCCAAAATCCAGACAATGGTTTTATAATACCCGAACAAGATCCAAAAAAAACACAGATTTCCCAAAATGTGGTACTGACATTTGTTATGACAGTACTAAGGGAATGAACTGCTTCTGGGATTTGCCTGTCTGAGTAAATGGAGCATTGCCCTGTGTACAGTCACCTGCAATGCAAATAAAACCATTCCAGCACTCTACTAAACATAGCATCTTGGTTTCATCTCGCTTTAATTCTGTACTTTCTCAGTCATTGTGTGTAGAGCTCTCTGTAGGTCACAGGAGCTGCTGCTGAGTCAAAGTGGAACACACACACACACACACACACACACACACACACACACACACACACACACACACACACACACACACACACACACACACACACACACACACACACACACACACACACACACACTTTATTGTAGACTATTGCTGAAGTACAGTAATCCTCTCAGCTGCTGTGTCTGGACATAAGCTAAGAGCAAACATTCTGAGACTTAAGAAAGTGAGGCCAAAAATCTGCTTGACCACGTGCAACTGTTATAGTTCTGCTTTAAAAACACAACTTACTGGAGAAGGCAAACATCAAAGCCCGCAATAATTGAACAAACATTTGACAAACATATCTCCCTCCCTGAAATGTCCATGTGCTATCCAGTGTGTAGAACTGCAGTGTGTACATATTGTACTAATTGAGTGTGTGCGCATGTGTGATAATGATAGTGCACTTGTGGGGCATTGACGGCGCAAGATAAATTCTTATCGTTTTGTACTATTCTTGCTATGTTCTGACGTTTGTCCCCATCCAACACAATCTTCTTAGTGCGCATGTTACAAAATTGAACTGTGCAAAATTCAAACCTACAATTTTTTGGAGGTAGAAACTTCTCTTGTTTCTTGTGTATGTGCATGTTGACGCTGATCTGTTGGAAACATAGACTATTGTAATAGCAAATGAGGCAAATTGGGAAATTACTTATTTGTTTTAAGTTATAGTATAGGGGAAATCTGTTTTTCTTTATATTCCAATGGTCTTTTTCATAAGGAGTTTCATTATGATAGGGTTATAGTCCATCAGCACTAACCCAATAGAGTCCAAGTCACAAGGAGTCATTAAACTAGCCTATCTGTGTTGAAGTCATTTTTACCGCATTTTATTTCCGTCAGTCACATGACCTTTGAGATTGAGGCCAGGAGGGCTGTACAGACTCAAGTTCAACAAGACTTTTATACCCACTACTTACATGTAGCGCTGCACAATATGTAGAAAATTTACTGTTATCTTGATATTATTGATCACAATATCTGTCTCGCAAAGAATATCAAATCATCCACAAGTGTCCAAACAAAGCTTTAAATCAAACTGTGGTATGGCCAAATGAAAAAAGTCCTGGTTTAGACCTTGTTAATCCTTGTTTAGACCTGGTTAGTCCTGGTTTTGTCCTAGTATAATCTTTGATATTGATTCAGCCCCTACAAGTTAGTCCAGAGGCATTAGATTTATTTTTATTTTTTATGTAAAAGAGCATTCAAATATTGCAATATAACAATATTTAAAATAGTTATATATCACACATTTTTTTCAATTTTGTGCAGCCCTACTTAAAAAAAGAAAAAAACCTAACAAATGGAAAAAAGGCATAAATGAAGAGGACGCAGAGCAGGCTGATATTAATTTGGGTCACTTACCAAAGATTTCCCCATTCTTGGCATACTCCGTCACTAAGTAAAGCATGTTTTTTGTCTCCATCACCTGAGAGGCAGAAGACAAAAGAAAACAAAAACACACTGAAAAAGTGGACATAAATACACAGAAGAGAATACAGTTAATATTATTTAACTGTTCACTCTCTCAGTCGTGTCTGAACATAACAAAAAAATAAAAATAAATTCATGAATGGATCTAAATCTGGCTTCCATGTAAGAGAACGGAGGTGTACAATTGGCGTTGGAGGGTATGTTTGAATGGTGCTTGAAGCATTTTGGTTCTGACATGCCGCTGTGTTGTGTAGGAGGAGGACAGACCGATTTAGAAGCAGGGCCACTCAGGAGACCAACCAAATAAAATGCAGAGGGTAGAATCAGATGGAAAGGAGAAGATGAATCAGACACGCAGAGCCAGACATTCACACTACAAATCCCACGCTCATTGTTTATGATCAATTTTCCATCTGTTATACTGACCGATTCACAGACTTAGTAAATGAAAGCCAGTTTCTTTGGTTGGCCATTCTTGTGCCATATTGTACCACTTCGCTCCAATATTTACCTCCTGTTTTGTTTTTGTTTTTTTGTAAAGTTGGACCAGAACTTATTGGTTGGTTTTAGAATGAAAACAAATAAGCATTGCACGCCAGTCCAGTATTATCTGTGGAAAAAAAGTGATTTCTTGGGATTGGATCAGGACCTCACCTCAGAGGAATTTACCCTTTATTGAGCTTTATTTTATAATTTTTGAAATAATCTTTATGGGCAAGAATACTTGGAGGTTCTGAATGTAATTTTTTAATTATCCCTATGAAGAATATGCATATTTTATTGAAACATAGAGTAAAGGAATGTACTGAATGTTACTGTCACTCATCACTACAGACAGCATTGACACAAACTAAATGATCTATTTAAGTGTATAGTGTAGTGTTGAATATTAATGAGCATAATTATCTATTTTAGTGTTTAGTGTAGTGTTGAATATTAATGAGCATAACAACATTAGGATTATTTAGCAAGTGTGACAACATTTAAATAGATCTTGTGGTGATGAGTCACTAAAGTCTTTAACGCCTGAATTTTGAGACTGTGGAACTGCAGAAAAGCAGAAGTAAGAAGATCAACAGGAGCTAAACACAAAGTGAATAAAATGAAAAAGGGCTGGCAACAGAAAAGAGGGGAACATGGTTGGGTTTCACGTCTGCATGAGCCTAGTGCTTCCCTTTTGGGCCATGGGGCCAACTTGAGTTTATGAGACTGGAAGGAAAATCACTAATTGACCTGCGCTGATTGGACGGACGGGTCATTGGAAATAATGATACAGACTAAAATAACATCACAGATAGCTGGAATGTGGCCACATGGTTGTGTAATGATGATGAACGCTCATTTACTTTCTTCTCAAAAAACGCAACACGGCTCACAGACTTATGTAATGCCACAGAAAAACTTAAAGTGTTGACAATGAGGTTCAGCAAATATGTGACAGACAAAATACATAACAGAAACATTTAGCTAAAAGTATTACAATTTTCCAGCTTTTATCTAACAACAGGATAAATATTAACGTCTCTTCTCTTTACAACTAATGGGATATCTTTAACTTTTGCTTATATTGTCCCAAAATATTTTAATTGTCAAGTCTGCAGAAATGAATAACACCGTTTAAGTTTTGGATTTGGGATATTACTCTACACCAAGTTTGCCAAGTTAGTTATTAACTCAGCTCTGATATCTTCAACAACCCTGTCAGGCAGCAGCTGTTTGCTAATGCATTAGAAAATGACCTGGTTCGGTGCTACGCTTCAGCACCCTAAATGCTGTTAAAGCACATTAACATGGAGCATCGGTGTGCTCTGTTTTGACACATTACAGCACGGCTCAGCTAATGCAAGGCCCATAGATGTTGTCCCACTGCCCCCATGTTCATTCTTGTTATAAAAGTCACCCAGCTAAAAACAGACAGGCACTGACACCAATGCAGAGGTAAATGTGGATGTTGTTACTCAGGAGCTCACCTGGTACAGCTTAATGATGTGCGGGTGGTCCAGCATCTTCATTATCTGCACCTCTCTGTAGATTTTCTCCAGGTTTACAGCATCTAACTGCGTCTTGTCAATGATCTTAATGGCCACCTGAAGAGTGAGAAAATATCAACAACATTTATCTTTGTAATCGGTTAACAGAAAACAAAAGAATGATTTTACTGGGCTTTGTAGGAATTTTTTTATTACAAAAGACACACTACATTAAAAAGTACAAAAAGCATTTAGGTATAATTGTGCAAAAACAGGAGACAGTCTGTTAGACATCAGCTGAATTCAGAGCTGTTTGACATGATTCTCTTGAATAAATATTGAAATACAGCCTTGCTGTATGCTCCATCAAGAGTCTAGAAATCTGAGACAAAATTAAATATAATTTATAATGTGGGGCAGAGAGCCCAATAATGACATAGACACATGTAAACTGCACACAGCACTTCTGGTTTTGATTAACGATGTACAGCAGATAACAAAGGCAATATTAGCTTCTCTCCTTCAGACTGTCGCATAAACAACATTTCAGCAATGCAATCTCAAGTGTTCCAAGTATATGTGAGCCAAGCTTTAAGAATAAACAACAGGGGACTCAAGCCCTGCTCTTCAAACCACCATTACACGCAGCTGATCTGTAGGCAAAAGCATTTGAATAGCTTAGTGAAACTCTAATTATTTACTGTTTATACAAATCAAGAATAAGGAAAATACAAAAATATATTATTGAATGTTATTCTTATCGCCTCCTTTTTACAGCTTTTTTTTCAACCAAAGTATTAACAACCAACGTGTGGAATGGATAAAAACTGTCTGGGAATGGCCCCTGTGCCTTGAGTTTAATTCATTAATATACAGTAGGTAAGGTTAGGTGAGATGGAGTCTAAAGCAAAAACACTTTATTGATATGCTGATTAGTAATAATAATAATAATAATAATAATAATATCTCTTTATTAAACTGGGTGTTTTTTATTTATATAATCCTTGTAGAGTTGCAATGTAATACTTGTACTAGGTCTGAACTTGGTTCTGTTTGCTTTAAACCCGAGTAACCATCCAAATGCCATGCGCACTATAGTCTCCAATTTAATCACAATTTTAAACTCAAAGGTGAAACACACACAGCTCGAGCACCCCATATTATCTTGATTATGTAGTTAATTTTAAAGGGTATCATATTTTTGGATGTTTAGTAACATTGTTAAATCAAAAAGCAAGATCTGGGCACTTGTAGCAATCACTTGTAAATTAATATAATTTCATTACACTAATCCTATTGAGGACTGTGGGGCTGAAGCCAATCTTTTCAAAAATAATTTGCAATCGTCTACAGTAGCCCAACACCTGTTGAAAAGGTAAACTTACATATACAATCCCCATGGAAAATGTGTCATCTTAAGATCTAAATGATTATAGTATAAAGAATATAGGCAATACAAGACTTGGCATGAACTCACAGCAAGGTCAGGCAAGGACAATGGGTTATAATGGGAATGAGAATTAAACAAATGCACAAATAAAAAGAGCACAAAAATGCTCAAAAGATCTGATCAAAGAGTGAGCAAATCTGATGGACTCAACAGACAGGACCGCAAACTGGACCTACAGACACAGTGAGATGAATGGGTACCTGGGATCGGGAGAAACTAGGTTGTGTATACAATACTAGATCATCCACAAACAGAGTAGGCACACATAAGATCTATTGTTTTACGTGTCATTTAACCCTTTTTTCATTTAAAACACAATGTGCCAACACCACTTTGGCCTTGTGTATTCTCAACAGATGGCATCACATACAATTGTGAGGCAACCACCATGGCTGACCATGACTAGTCTTAAACTGGCTCTGACCAGGAGCCTTATTGAGCCAAGCAGTTACTCCTTATACAAAACACACTGATGCATGACGTCTACCAGGCCTACAAATCAGCAGCACAACTTAATTTAACCTAAAAACCTCACTGTGAGGTAGAGCTATAGCCACTCAGTGAAAGTACCTGGTGTAGGATTTGGCTGAAATGAAAACCTGCATTTGTGTAGCTGTTAGTGTTATGAAGTTGCAGATTACCAGGCTGAACACTTTACATGCTCCAAAAACCAGATAATCATCATAGGACCCTTAACATCATTTCCTTGCCTTGTTATTTATTAAACCTACCAACGGTCTCTTCTGAATTAGATAAACCTTTGTTTTTCTACAGCAGGGGTGCTCACATTCAACCACAAACAGTTATCCTACAGATCAAAGATCAAACAGTGAAACAATGTTTTCACAAGCATTTTTTATTATCATGTCTTCTGTCCTGCAAAAAGCACACACATGCACAAGAATATACTCAAACAGAACATCTTTGTAAAATCTGTAAAACAGCAGCACAGTATCTTTCTTGCCACAGTGAATGAGCAGTATTTTATTTTACAGAAGTTTTATGTGCACACACTTTGCTCATGCAAGTCAAGAGTTTAGTATGGAATATCCTGCTACTCAGAGCATTCATAACCATTGGCACAGAAGCACACTAAATTACTAAGATTGCATAATGGGACCACCGACCTCTAGTGCATGGCCCAGACAGTGTATGCAACAGGGATGTTAACAGCAGCCCAACAGGACGTGGTCCACTTTAACATTGTTGAGGTCAGAACCAAAATTACACAGGTGAATATTGCTGCCTAAGAAAAAAAGTGGAAATGTTTATAGTTCCTAGCAGCACTGCTGAGCAGAGCCCTTACTTGCAGCAATGTTAACTAGTAGAACCGTGCACACATCCTCAGTCCTATAACTGCAGGATTCAAACAGCTGTTTCTTGGACAAGATCAGCTACGAGCCCGCCAAGTTACCTGATCCATGTTTATATTACTGCACGATGTGGACATCATATCGTCATTAGGTTTAAAAACTGAATGTTTTAATTTGTGCACAAAAGTTATATAACTCTGTTGAACAGTAGCCTAAGTTAGCATCCAGGCTAACGAGTTCACAGACACATAGCAGGCTAGTCACTCACCTCTGTCTTGGTTATGCGGTGTCTGGCCAGTTTGACGACAGCAAAATTGCCCTTTCCTAAAGTGCGCTCGATGTCGTAAAAGCCCACTCGGACCGGACCTCGTATCAGCGGCTTTTGAGCACTGTCAGCCATGACCATGCTGTTCTAAATGGGGCTGTGAGGGAAAGGGTATAAGGTAGCCAGACGAGCAGGGACACACACAAGGGGCTCAAACGGGCGAGCAGCTACAGTTTGAGACAAAATGAAAACAATACGCCCGCAGCCGCTGCCACTGCTGCTGTCGCTCGAAGCGTGTCCATTAAAATAGACAAAGTTGATTTCTGTCGCCCTGCCAGCTTGAACGCCAATGTGGCGACACTTTCCGTCAGTCCGACGATACAAAGCAGGCCATTTGCTGAACTCGAGGGCTGTCACACACGTTCTCCAATACAATAGAGCTATGATATTTCAGCTGGAGGTACCTCTATCAGCTAGAGCACACGAGTTGACTTGCAAAGAGGCATCATGTTCTCCGGTTGACGTGCATTGACGTCAAAGCCATAGGGGTATTTGTACAGGGGGCGGGGCCGCCGGGCCGCTCCACACTTCAGTGCCAATTGGTTTCCAAGACAACCAGACCCACCTCTTACGTCAACCGGTAAAATTGCTATTCTGAAGTCTGTTTGCTTGCCAGCCTTCTTTGATTGCACGCAGTGACAGAAGTAACTTTGAAGTTTTGCCCTGCAGGTGTTTAATAGGCTAGTGTCTATTGTTGTCTAACAGTGAAAAATGCGGTAAAAATAGTAAAATGATTCCTACTGAATCGTTATGAATCAACCCACCACATGTTCTGTAACTTCCATATGTTTCTGCAAAAACACACCAAGGGCAATTAGGAAAACACTCTTGCAGGAAGCACAATTCTATGTAGACTACAGTGTGTTTAAAATGTATTGCATAGACAAAATCATGTAATAATTGATTTTTATGTTAACATTAGGTAACATGTGGGACTTCGTGTTGAACAAGATATTAGCCACGAGGCCAATTTTGTTAGCAATACAGCAGCGCCATCTGTTGGCAGAAATCTAAATAAGCGGAGCAACCACTTAACTCCATTAGATCATCTTTTTTTTTCAAACAAATTGATGATCACAGCACGCCTAATAATAAGGTTAGCATGGGCTACATTGACGTTTCACATAAATTACCATAAAGTGACAATGAAGAGATAAAGTGATAAGTGACATGGAAATTCTACTTTATATCATACTACATGTAGGCCTATGTGACACAGCATATGCAATCTTAATGAATGCATGGACATCCTAGTTACTATTTTCCGTTTGTGCAGTGACAGTACAACTTAGTGGATTACTAAGCAGCAACAGTGAAGTGTTTCAAAGGCCTTCTCTGTCGCGAACAGACTTCCTGAATGTAAGAGTTCCAGATGTGCTCTAGGCATTTCCTGTCGAACATTCTCCAAGAACCCACTCAGCTTCTCCTTACTGCGCTCAGTGATTCTTTCATGGAATTTACATACAGCCCACTCAGAAATAAAACATTTTAATACAGTTATATACATCTATGTTATTTTACACATTTACAAAACCTGAATTAATCCATGACCATTGGCCATACAACTGTTTTTCACACATTTGGGTATCCAAACAGAAAATCTAACATATGGCCAACACCACACACAATAGTTTATGAAAAATATCAAACACACAGTTGTAGAGAGCAAACTCAACCTAGTATAGCAAATTTCAAACAAAATAAGATTTCATATTTCAATAAGAACTTCTTGTTACAGTGTTGAATGGAAATAAAGCCAATCTGTTGTTGTGCCCCCTAGTTGCCCTAAATTGTCAATAAACGTTATGTCAAAATACAGTTTATAGTTAAATATGTATATGGTCACATCATATTGATGTATATAAGTTTATTCTGATAGGATTACAAAGCCCATTTGTCTTTTAAAGATTGGCTTGTATTATGTATACATTTTTTTAGGTTTAGGGTCATACTGTAGGTTTGGGGTCATACTGTATGGGGCCAAAATTGATAAAACCACAAACCTGTTATTATGTGTACCCATATGAATTAATAGAAAAGATAGATCCCAAAAACTAGTTTTAGTCTGGTACAAAACCACCTGTTTACTAATCCTGCGCCACACAAATGTGTATTTGGAAACAGGACAAAGGATATGATGTGGTAGCTATTGTTAGGCCAGCGTTTAAGATCTGTAATACAAGCAGAAAAATCCACTGACAGAAATAAAAAGTGAATCAATAAGCTTATCCATATATTTCATTTTCCACCCAACCAATCTGCTTCTGGGAGTGTCTGCTCTGGGCTCGACACGTCTCATAAATATCATTAGTCACAAAACCACTCTCTCTGTCCACACATGGCACGTTTTCATAATTGTCACATTGACCCTTCAGGGATGGAGTGCAGGAGTATTTCTTTATATTGTCTGCTGTCATGCTACCGTCCAAAGCAGTGGGAGGCAGTTTGGTAATGTCAGTAAGGGCATATGGTCCTTGTACTGGGCAAGGTGAAGCTGTTACTGTCATCCCTTGTTTATGTCGACTGGGATAGCCTTCTATTTCAGATTTTTGTCTAAGAGAAAATACATTTAAAAAGGGGGGAAAAACACAATAATAATTACAATAAAAGCAATACAAAATGATTTATAAAAACAAAATCACAACAAAGAGAATTAGTGTGTTTCATTTTACCTCTTTACATGGTGCCTGTAGCAAAAGAGGCCTGCAGCTGCAAACAGCAGCAGAAGGGCAGGAATTATAGCATAAAGGATGTACGAAGTATTGTTGTCTGAGAGAGATACTGCAAATAAAGGCAACACAAACAGGAACAGGATCCATGTAAGTCAAAGTATTACTCTTTCAATTATATTTTCAAAAAATGGGTATTTTTTATCATTTTACCTGATGACTCTGGTAATCCAGTATTTAGACTATCACGGTAGTCCGTTGTCAGTACAATGTTTGACCTCCACGTTGGTACTATTAAAAAACAGACACACCATCTTTTCAATAGACTAGATGAATCATCTCTTCTCCTGCCAAATGGTCAAAATAAGTTTGCATTTCAACCTGTTTGTCTCTATAGATGCATATATAGATATTTAAAGTACAGTATGCAACAATATGACAATGATGATGTATAAGCAACATAGTTCTTAAAGTAAATACAATTACAGAACATATATCGTTAAGGCTACAGAACTATTACATCTTATACCTGCATGTGCTGTGTTCATTTCAGTAAATGTTGGTGGTCTTTCTGCAAAAGATACAGAGAGAGCATTTATTATTATTCCCTTTTCTCCAGAAAAAGTATTTAGAGATACTGAAAGTCTGAAAAGTCCATGTTGTAGAAAATTTAACAATAATAAACACAGTTGACAACAGTGTGCTGTTTTGTAACAAAAAATGAGTTTGTGCCGCAGTAATATCAATATTCCCAGCTCCTATGTGCCAAGTAAAACAGTGTTTGCGTGATCTGCAATACTTGCTCACTTTCTGGGTATTTGCAGACATAGTTGTTCTTAGAGTTGCAGTTGTCATCATTCCACTGGAACAGGAAGTGACCTTCCTCATCAGGTGGTGCAGAGGGCTGGTGATACAGAACCACACACATTTCACCACCACAGGATGGTGCATCCCGATGCCAGTTCCTAAAAAAACAATGTTAGGGCTGAAAAGATCTGTAAACAAGATTCAAACCTGAATTTCAGACACATGTAATGAACAATCTAAAGCAGTGTTAAAAACATTGCCAGACCTGAACTTGGCTTTGCTTCCATCCAGCCAGTAGTACTGTGAGGGGCAAACTTGGCTTGTGGCCTTCGTCATATAGCGCGGGGGTTTACGTCGCAGTCCTATCCAGAAGTCTCCATCTCCAGCCTGCAGCTCTTTGATAAACCTCTCCATCAGCCGCTGCTCGCTCTCTGTCTCAATGCTCAGCAGCTCCCCGCCGTCCGACTGGCAGGCCCGGCTGGCATCTTCAAAGGTCAACCTCTTCCTGATGTCCTGGATGTAGGACACCTTGTAGCACGGACGCTCTGTACCACGCCGACAGATCCTTTGGCCTGGTCAGACAGCATCCACATAAACAAAAGCTACTTCAACAATAGGCTGTAGCAGGAACCAAAACAATTTAACTTAAGTGATGCAAAATTCATATGTGGACAGTGGACAGAGACATCACACAGAACCAGAGATAAAAAATCCTATGCCTGGCTAATTATAATGCTATAGAACGTTTTACGTAAGATCGTAGTAGGCCAATAGCATAGGCCTTGAGGTAGGCTTTTTACATGTCAAACTATTAGGCTGCGGGAACGGTGATTGGAAACGACTGCCAACAGATCGAAACGACAATGCTCAAAAGGACTAATCCAACTTTCTCGCGCTACTCTCAGAACTTTAACATTTAAGACGCACACGTTACGCACAACATATGCTATACTTACAACACAACTCGATGCTTCAAGAGTCAAGACAAGTCTTTAAAGAATAAAAGGACTGTGCCTTTCTGTGGTTTTGTTTATCCAGGAGGAAAGTCTTACCACTTATTTTGGAAACGGATCCAGGATGGAAGAAAACGGCGATAACGGCGACCAAGAGTCTTACAAAATCCATTTGTGCATGTTCACCGCGTGTGCTGGACGAGTACAAGAAAATCAAACGTCAAAAATATGCCCTGTCTGTAAATAAAATAAGTTCGGTTTAAACTTCATGTTAAACAGAGGGCACTGGCGGAGGCAGCCCAGCAGGGCTGTGCAGACTACAGTGGGTCGACTGCTGATGGCGTACATATGGCGTCTGTGTAGGAAAACAGGAAAACAGACACGCACCAGAATGTTCAATTTGAAATAGGGAAAGCAATTGGCTCCACTTACTTCTGCTTCTGTCAAACCCTGAGCTGTGATTTCGTGTGATGTCAGTGTCCCCCCGGCTTCATTTGTTAAATCACATTGGACATAATATGATTATATTGGAATGAATTGACTCTTTGTGCACACAATATGTATCATGCTTGTTGTATTACAATAAGAATGTGTGGCACAGACAAGCTGTGTGTTGTTGTATCTTTACTATTTCCTTAAATGCAGCAGCAACCCCATCAAACAACAGTCAAATGTTTACAAAGTGAAGCAGAAAAAAAAGATTTAGAGCAAGGAGAGAGCGAGATACTGTAGAGACAAAGAGAGATAATAGAGAAATAATGAGGGGAGACTGTCCTTGGAACCGGATGCTTAGAGGAGTAAAACGAAGTGTACTACACTATACTTCCTGTACATGGGCTTGTTTTAGATTGGTTTCTTAACACAGAGAAAACAGAGGCTTAAATAATTGTAAATGATTTTGTAAGTTAAGTTTGGAATAGTCAGACACTTTATGCTTTAAAAAAACACACAGGAAGGGCATATATATATTGTGTAAGTAGCTTATTTCTTTAGTCTTTTGTGTTTATTGTTTATGTTAATTAGAAATTTGTTTGTTTAAGTTTACTTTTCTTAGTAATCTGATAATTTGATTACTTTATTTTTTGTTTATGGTTTAGCTCTTTGTAGTATTTCTATTTATGTTATTTGTGTAAACTATGGGCCCCTAAGGTAGAAGTATGGCGTGCATAGCTACAGGACCAGAATGCACCTGGGTGGGCCTATGTTTTTTTACCAGCAAGCAGCCACAAGCAGGAGATGCAAAATTTGTTTGTTTGCCTGCAAAACCTGGAATAAAATCACAAAATACTTTTTTTGGCATTGATAATTAAATATTTTGACTGCATAAACCACAACCCATGGTGCATCTCAGGGATTATTTGAATTATGTTTAGTCTAAGTTTGATGATGCCCAAATTTGTTTGTTTTCTTTGACAAATAGTCACTACATATAGTTTAATTCTTTAAACTTCAGGAAACTGCAGTCTGTGATATGTAGAAACCTTAGTCTAAACTGAAAACTAATCCTGCCAACATGCCTGTAACAGTAGTCATCTGAGTATGAGTATACAGTATATAGTAAAGCATCGCGTATTCTCCCCTCCACCTCATGCAGTGAAGCTTAAAACTGTTTTATTCAATCAGTCAATCACACATCACACTCATCATTTAGATCACATCATGTGTTTTCCCTTTGTGGGATACTTATGCACTGTATTATCTGCATTATTGCATAATCTATACATAATAATAGAATTAAACACAAAATGCTGATCTTTTCAAAGAACAGAGATTTGGTTGGTATATCTTTGTTTATTTTTTTCTAGTTATTGTCAAAGTGTATCCATAGATAGTGTAACACATGTCGGCTCTCACCATGGGCAAACATAAAATTATTTTCATTCTGTATTTCTGTGGGACAATGGGCTTCTCATGGAACACAGTAACAGTTGTGGCCTGTAGCTATACTGTCCTGCACTGCAACACTATGCAGACAAAAGAGCAGAAAATTAACAAAAGTCACTCGTGATTGGCTGTGTTCTTTGAATCGCTTGTGGCAAGTGTGATCAGATTTCTACCATTCAAGCCTTTTTATTCCTCAGACATAAAGTAAATCCCATTCAACAAAGCCAATCTGTACACAAAAAAGTATCTTTTTAAAATGGACTTGGACAAGTTTTTTTTATTAACCTTTAGGGCACAATCTACAACATGTGATATGACAAAGATAATCTCCAACATCAACAATAAAATCCCTTTACAAACAAAATTGTATCAGGTTTGATTCTTATGTAATGGTTGCAGTTTTTTATGTTTAATTAAACAACAATATACGGAGCCCCTCTGGTCACACTATGTCAAAAAATATATATATAACTAACTCGTGGCCTCAAGATAAGTTAACTCGTGGCCTCAAGATACTAACTCGTGGCCTCAAGATAAGCTAACTCGTGGCCTCAAGATAAGCTAACTCGTGGCCTCAAGATAAGCTAACTCGTGGCCTCAAGATAGTGAAGTGTCTGACACATGGACCCTTTGTTATTTAAATGGACCCTGTACTGTAGTGCAATGTAATACTTCACATTCTGTGCAATATTATCTGTTTTAATATTCAGTGTAATATAGTTTGCTGCAGTTCTGCTTCTATTTATTTACTAGTACTGTTCATC
Source organism: Perccottus glenii (assembly GCA_024416835.2). Lineage (NCBI taxonomy): Eukaryota > Metazoa > Chordata > Actinopteri > Gobiiformes > Odontobutidae > Perccottus > Perccottus glenii. The sequence goes on from CM044550.2 coordinate 18,508,168, forward strand.
ACAATCAATTCAATTCTGTTAATACAGTAATGTAAATCTTGTAGGCTGCATATCCATGGTCCTTTATAACTCTTCTTCATATTTTATAGCATATATTTATACTTTTTACATGTATATAGGCTACTTGTTTATTTACCAACTTATATTATTATTTATATTTCTTTAAATGTCTTGATGTGCACATCAACTGTGACACAAGAATTGTCCCCTGGGTTATCGATATCAATAAAGATCAATAAAGTATTTCTGATTATGATTTTAAGATAGTCTATAGTAGTGTGCAGACTGGTTCATTAATTATTGAAGTGTTTCACATTTTGGAAAAGCATGTCTGTGTAGCCTACGATAAAATGTCAGCAGAGGGCGTTCTAGGCTTAGGTCATTATCTTGAGGCCACGAGTTAACTTATCTTGAGGCGACGAGTTAGTTTATCTTGAGGCCACGAGTTAGCTTATCTTGAGGCCACGAGTTAGTTTATCTTGAGGCCACGAGTTAGCTTATCTTGAGGCCACGAGTTAGCTTATCTTGAGGCCACGAGTTAGTTTATCTTGAGGCCACGAGTTAGTTTATCTTGAGGCCACGAGTTAGTTTATCTTGAGGCCACGAGTTAGCTTATCTTGAGGCCACGAGTTAGCTTATCTTGAGGCCACGAGTTAGCTTATCTTGAGGCCACGAGTTAGTTTATCTTGAGGCCACGAGTTAGTTTATCTTGAGGCCACGAGTTAGTTTATCTTGAGGCCACGAGTTAGTTATATATATATATTTTTTGACAAAGTGTGACCAGAGGGGCTCCGTAACAATACATAAATTAGAGTAGAAATGTATTGAATTGGTGCCAGAGCAACTGAAACAATACAATACAATGATTTTCTTGAGAAAGCAACTTTTGTCTCTCTCTCTAACATGCCGGTGGTCTGAATGTTGGAAGAATACGTCTGTAAAAGACACCTGCATAGGCACAAGCCAGGTAAGACCACTTAGGATTTACAGCCACTTGATTCATCTATTACAAATTAATTGGACTTTTGTTTGTGGCATGATTTGTTAATGTTGATGTTATTTTGTATTATCCCACACACAGTATTTATGTCTCCCTCTGCTGGCTGTCCTCCTACATAATCGCCTTTAGTGTTTACAACATCTGAGTATGAACAAACCCCAGGTATGTTCAACATGTTCAACACAGCAGTGTAAAGAAACTATAAAAAAAAAACTGAGTTAACAGTTGAGTTGAATTACATTGAGTGCTTTTACTATTTTTTTTCTTCATCTTAGACAACTCAGACCTGACAGTTGTCTGTGGTCCTATTATAATTACTTTGGAGATCAACAGCCAAGTGGGCAGGCGTCTATGTTACGGCCCTGGCACTGAAGGGAAATCCTAACAACAAAAAGTGTCTGGGCTCAGTTGATAAAAGTGTGGGCCCTCCAGTTATGTGGTACAAGCTGCTTGTCAACCACAACAAAGATATTTCATGTTGCCAGTACTACGCCAAGAGTTAGAAGCTACAATAGACATTTCTGGTTACACCTTATGTTCAATCCAGTTAGACGTACCCCAGATCCAACAGGCCCATTTAGTGACTTTGCAAGCGTCCAGTCAGTTATCATCACTGGCTACACTGACACCCCTCAATCTGAACACGGGGTGATCAGCTCAGCTAACCCTGAACCCTTTACCCTGGACTCTGACCACAAATACCCCGTGGTAGTGCCACCGACAGGTCTTCAGCTGCGGACCAAGGTCTATGCAGAGGTCAAGGTTGTAAACCTGACTGAAAAGTAAGTGAGAAATAATATTAATATATTAAAACCAAGATTATCTTGTTCCTTATTGCCCTGTTCCAGGTATATGTTCTGCTGGATCTCTGGATTTCAACTCCAACTGCGTACAACGTAACTCACAGTGACCAACACAACCTCTTCACTGTGTAGAGTGCAGTAGTCTATAAAAAGTATTGTTTGAATATTTAGATCATAGATGCAAAATTTCTTCTTCTTCTTGATGCTTAGTGGATGAAAGGACATCTGTGACGAGCAATGGCATTTCCCAAACGGCGCGCTTTAACTTTGAGGCCTTCAGTTTGCCTGAAAACCGTGACCAGTCAAAGTCCAGCATCTATGTGCACTGCATTCTAAGATTGTGTGAGCTCAGCAAATGTCAGGAGATCCTAGCTGTAAGTGCATCACAGGACAAAAAAGCCCAAATACATTAAAAGCTTGATAAGTGTTAAATTTCCTGACGGGTTACAGACAGGTTTCATGTATTTACTAAAATGTTTGCTTGTCTTAACACTAGGTTAAAAAACAAACATCTGTCCTGTAATCAAAAAGAATGAATGAAATGTTGTGTTTTTTTTATATTTAAAGGTTGCAACAGTAAAAGAAAATGATCTGTGACTCATTTTGGACACAAGCCTCTTTATACAGCAGTAAGAGCAACAGCAACAGTTAAAATGATCATTGAACCTTGGAATGTAGTGACAGTAGAACTATTAACTAACATATCACTGTCTTTGTATTCTCAATTACAGACACACCATATACACAAGCCAATAGTAGGTTTGATTTGGTTTATTTGAAAAATTCATTGTCTATAAATGTGTCAGTGTGCCTAGATAATGGTGCAGCACAAAGTGAGCTGAATGTGACAGGGCTGATTGTGGAAGTGGTTTTTCACCAGGTCTGACACGTCACATCTGATAAAGTCGTGATTTCTATAGCACGTTTGCCATATTGTACAGATTAAATCAATCATAAATAAAACTGATTATGGAATGAATGTTTGCAACTGTTTGTCAGTGTTTCCTGTGTAAAAATAAAAATATCACAAAAATATACAAACAAGCTTAAACACTCACTTCAGGTCACACAATATCTTCACAGTAAATACATACACACAATTTACTGAATGCGATACACAGAATGGAGAAAAAAAAGCATTAATCATAGCAATATAAATATGTACAAGCTACTTACTTTACTAGCATGAGTGCATATAGTAAACCAGAAGGATTTTGAAATGTGCATTTCAAAAAAGCTCCATCTGTGATTAGAGCTAACTCATTGTACAGAATGCAGAATGTCCTGGATTAGAGCAGAGAGTTTCACAGGAAAGTCCTGCAAAGAGCCACCATGTTGTGAAGAAGAGGAAGAAGACACACCAGGGGCGTCCTCCAGCTCTATGAACAGTCTCTCCATCTGCGCTTGAAACAACTGGTTTTGCAAAGCAGCGTTTTGACAAAACTGCTCCATTCTTGCAGCCATTTTGGCTCTGTAGGTCTGTGTGGTCATCTGCAGAGTGGCCAACTCCTCTAATAGACTCCCCACACTGTTCTGAGCCTCTACATGCAGTGCACTCACTTCTTGTGTTAGCCTTTGACTCACTTCAGTCATGCTTGTATCTTCTAAACCTTCAATTACCTTACTGCTTTGACTGTGGAAGTCTCTGATGATGTCGGTCATTTTGGTGCTACTGTGGTCCAGAGTTTGGCTCACCCACTGCAAAGCTCTTAGGTAGAGAGCTTGACTGTCCTCTGTCTGAGATTCTGCTGTCTCCATGTTTTGCAGATACAGACTGACCTGGACACACAGATCCTGGGTGTTGCTACTGAGCGAGCTCTGGAGCTGCTGGGTAAGGGGCGCCAGGCGTTCTCTCATGCTGGCCAGGGTGGAGCTGATGTGGGATGGAGATGGGGACAACTTCTCTCTCAGCTCAGCCAGCTCTTGGTGAAGGCGGATTCTTAGCCGCTCTGACTCCATGTTGAGTTTGTGCTGAATTTCTGAAGCAACAGGGTTTTTGTTGGCATCATCCTCCTGACTGTAAAGGTTGCTGCTGTCTATGAGACTTTTGTAGCTTGTACTATACAGAAATACAAAAATGTAAGTGTAGTCAGCATGATTGGAAAGATAAAAACGTTATTTAACACTTTGAAACATGTAGGCTACACTTACTCTATGTTCTTGGACAGTTCAATTTTATCATGAGCCTGGTTTGCGCTTGAGTCTGCCCAGGGTGCTTCTCTGGTGTTACGGTGGAGTGGATGAGCTACAAAAGGAAATGAAATGTATAAAAAAAAAGGACATTTAAAGGAACACAAAAAATAGTTAGTCAGTTGAGAATCTCTACCTGAGGTTGTCAAGAATGAGATGACACATATTACTTTAAAAAACATGTTGATATTTCTGAAGGTAAAAAGAAAATCTGTAATGAAGCAAAACCTATAAATGAAATACGTCTTCTCTTTCACAGAATCTGCAAACAGACACTGTTTCCAACTCCAAAAATCAACGGTCACACTTTATGGCCTCAACAAGAAGATCAGTGCTAGTGCTACAGAGTTACCTCTTCCCTCTGTTCACTTATAAAGGACTGTGTTATCAGAACTGCTGCCTATGTCAACAGACAACACGTGGAGGGGTCACACTGATGACAAAACATAACACACATACAAACACCACTGACTTACATTCCCCATGAAATAACCTTAGACCTATAACCCCAATCATAAACTTAACATAAACCTAGTCTCTACTGTAACCTAACAGACTGATGATAAAGTTTGTCTATTTAAAAATAAATATCCTCTAAAGTGACCTTAACACCCTGTGTACAAAAATAATAAGAAATATGAAAGCAACGTCATGCCACTGTATAAACTGAACACAAACATTTCCACACATTTTTATGTAAGGAGCACATGATAGTGTACAATGATGTTCAGGTGTAGTAAATTTGTTGGATATAAAATAAAATAAAACATTTTGGATGGTGTATAACTGTCTACACATGAAGTCCTATTGCTGTTAATCTCGTTGTGTAAAATAACTTAATATTAATTACCTATTTTGTATTTAGAGAAGCAAATGTGGTGAGTTCAAGGGAGTCATGAAATGTAGGTGAAAGTTGAATCCTGTGGAGGTTAGATAAGTATGTCATCACTGGAGGATCATAGTCCATGGTTACCTTGATAGGTTATATGGATCAAACTTGTATTTGCAATACAACAACAGCGTGGAAGTTAAATAATATCCGTTATTAATACCAGGTATATGCACTTGAAATGGAAAAGAAAAACTTAGCCTTTACTTTATGTTATCTTACTGCGCCCAGAGAAACACTGCAAAGGGTCACAACATTAACTTTCTTGAAAAAGATGTATGATTTGGTAAAGGTAATAATGAGGAAATCAATTTAGCAGCATCAACATTCATTAGAGGCCTCAAAAGACAAAGCTGTGTTGATCCTCTCCTAAAGCCAAATCATTAATCAGTTTCAAGGTAGGACTGGCGAGAACAAAAGGTGCAACGTGAGCTGGAACACTAGGTACGCAGGTTGGCAGATTGGACTGGCGACCGGTCCCTTCACTGTTGCTGTCACCTTAGCTCATGGGCCTGATAAATTATTTAGTGGCCTAGTGAAAGTGGTGCAGCCTGGCGAGTCGACTTCTAAGTCTATTCCATGATTCCTTCGAGCAACAGACAGGTGAGATGTGCACATTACAAAATTGTTTCATGAGCATTTACCATACTACCCTTTGGCTTATATTTCAATGCAGATGTAACAATGTTGAAAATCTTGTGTTGGAGTTGGATAGCTGTTATTAGGGGCTTGACTCTGACTCAAGGAAACAACTTAAGTAAACAGATCCACGAGAGAGCACTTTGCCAATCAGGTAGGCACTAGTCTACTGACTCGTTTACTTTATAAAGCAGTGTTATTGTTTCTACTGTGGGCCACACGTCTACACTGTAAGGATGTAAAATCATGGTAGATTACTGCTGATAAAATGCAAGCAAATTGTCTATTTTAGGCTATTACTGTCCATTGGAGATTTCTACTCCCATTCCATGTCCTATGGGAACCTATGGACCAGATGTTGGTGCTGTGTCCATTAATAACTGTTTGGTATGTCCGCCTCACCACTACTGCCCCAGAGCAGGCCTTGTTGTGCCTCTACCATGTGGCCCAATTGCTCAACAGCCTCTGTCTGGTCAGTACACCTGCATGTGCCCAGGAGAAGGCCAGAGCTTCCAGGTGACTAATTGGTTTCACTTAACCACCATATGTGAGCTAAATGTATTCAAATCTCCCATGGCTCTGTGTGAGTGTGCAGTCCTACTTTCACATGAACTCCCACTGGTAGAGCTCACCTACAATTGTTTTGGTCTCTTCTTTTGTTCCATAAGCCCCCAAAATACATATATTGTGTCATTGTAAGTCCTAGGATATTTATATGTGTAGTCGTGAGAGGGGCTTTCTCTATCTTTCTCTACTGTTCTCTACCTGAAACCTTACACTAAACAATCTGTAGCTGCAAGCTGAAAGAGCTCAGGATCAAATTCCCTCACAATAGAGTCCAGTTTCCTACTCTGTTGAATCATGTTGTGTCCTTCACTCATCACAGCATAAAGAGTTAAAATCATTTTCTTTGATTTTTTTTTTGTAACTATTGCTAATGAGGATAACTACTGTGTGTATGTGGAGACAAACCGAATAAAGCCAAATAAAAAGCACAGGGTGAGCGTTTTATGTACTCAAGAATGATCCAATTTGTTACTCTGCTTCGTCCAGGCCAGTGATGCTCAGTGCCACTGCACCCTGGGCTACCAACCCTCCGGCAACAAAGACATATGTGTTCTGAAATTGTATGATGTCTGCCGCGATGGGAAAACACGTACACAGTATGGAGACTGTCTGGACAGATTTCAGTGGGCTGTCCACTGCAAGTACCAGGTAAGATATTACACAATTGTTTTAATGTGCTTTAGTCTGACGAGAGAATACTTATAATCTTATCAGTGAAATAAATACTAAAAGTGTATGTCTAGTAAATACTTAACAATCAAATACAAGTCTAATGAGTACAACCTAGATGTCTTTGCCCTTTCCTCCATGAACCTGACAATAATTTATGAAGTACAGGCTTGTTTTGGCTACTCCCTATTTAATATTTAACCAAAAACCTCTTCCTTTTGCTTTTCCCCCCCAAGTCAATGTTGATATACGTCATTCCACATCAGCCAGTGTTACAAATGACCCTTTCCCTAGTTACAACACCTAACAAGAGCAGAGAACATCATTTTACAATCTCAATTTAACCAAAAACCTTTGTAATTGTTTGCCAATGTTCCATCAACTCACCTAGAAGAACCTGCTATCTATGTTTTTATATGTATCTTACAGTCAGTTGCAAAGGTCATTTTTTAATTTTATTTTATAAATGAATCTACATCTCAATTGACTTTCTAGTGGCTTTAACCCACAAATGCCCATAATGTTTTAATTTTATACTTTATTTATAATGGACAGCATGAATAACAAACAGCAAGATACATCATGGAAGCCATTTACAGTATAATACATTCTGCAGGTATGCCAGTCAGCGGAAGACTTTGGGGGTTACGACAGTGAGCTGGGGCTGTGTTTGTGCAAAGAGCCTGGTGGGAGAACCTCCTGTGGAGCCTTGTGTCGACACAGAGCCACTAAAGAACTAAAACTCCAGTGTCACTCCAACGGACAACTAGATCTGGCCTGGCAACATGGGAAACAGGTGAACCGAGACATGTTCATGTTTTCTGCAGAGTGAAGGGGCTCTTGTTAAGATATCTACATACATGTGCATGCCTCTACATATACCTGTAGGGTAAATATTGTCAACAAGCTACATTATCCTCTCAAAGAAATACTTGACAATGTGACTTTTATTGTAGTGGCAGACAGTGGACGCTTAAGGCAGTCAACCCTCCCGTTGAGGTGAACTACTAATGGCAAACTGTGTTTTTGTGGGCAGGTGTCGTCCATCTCGGGGAGAATGGTCGAGTCTCTTTTTTTACACTGGGACTCCCTGGGGACTCTTCAGTGCAACAGGCCACTCAACACCTCACATCCAGTCTACGTTGTTCAGACAAAAGGCAGGTCACACTTTCACTGAGACACACTAGCTTATTTTTCTTTTTTTGTGACCCACTGTCTGGCTCTGTTTAACTATTTGTGGCATACTTTTTGATTGCAGAGGCGGGCTTCTTCGGCCTCCTTAGTGGCCTCCCAGAGGAACTTCACCACCTTTTTTCTTTCACGACACCGCAAGACGCCGAGGGCTCTCTGGGTTTGTAACAGCAATGAGATACAGTGCTTCAGATGCATAATTCACATGAACATAAATTAATAATGCCTCTGTGCTGTTTTTAGAGAGTGTTCAGTGGGAGGGTCCTCAAATTGAAAATATCAGTCACGAGGACAGAGAAATTAATGTCAGCAGCAGGAGGGGGAACTGGAGTGAAATGAAACATAAAGAAATTAATGGAGGGGCTGCAGGAATTTTAAGCCCCACTGCATGTCTTCATCTTGGTGATATAATATTATTCACTGTCTCCACACATCATTACCCTGAGTATGATCTGTAAGTATAATATGTTCTATTCTATGCTTGCTTGCAGCCTTTTACAGTCTAACTATAGCTTTAAATCTTTCAGTGACAATCTATACAACACAAATCAAGATTTTGACTGGGGTGCATTCCGACAACTAAAAGAGGAGCTTACCTTGTCGTGGACCCCTCCAAGTCTCTTCTCTGTGGTCTTCAACCAGCCAGGAGTTTATGTTTTTACACTGAGCAGCCATGAGCACAGACACATGGTAAACGTCAAAATTGACAATTGGGCAATTAGTTGAGCGTACACAAAAGACCTATTTCTCTCAAATACTGTTCACAAATCTGTCCAAATCTGTGTTCGTGAGCACTTCTCCTTTGCTGAGATATTGCATGCAACATCTGTGGCATTGTGCTGTGTGATAAAACTGCACATTTTAGAGTGGCCTTTTATTGTGGCCAGCCTAAGGTACACCTGTGCAATAATCATGCTCTCTAATCAGTATCTTGATATGCCACACCTGTGAGGTGGATGGATGATCTCTTCAAAGGAGAAGCGCTCATTAACTTTCTATTTCTTTCATTATGTTTGAAAGAAATAGGCCTTTTGTGTACAAAAAGTCTTAGATCTTTGAGATCAGCTCATAAAAAATGGGGGCAAAAACAAATGTGTTGTGTTTAAAAATTTGTTCAGTATATAACTTCTAACATACAATCTTGTCTATTTAGTATGTGCGGGTGATGCCAGCAGATGGTCAGTGCTATGAACCGGGGCCGTTTTTTTCAACCATCCCTCGTCATTTAACAAGCGTGGGAATCAAGCCGCAGACGCAGCCTGTTACTACGGCCAGACTGGTTTGTGACCGGTGGACTGATGTTTGGAGCTGTTATCATTCTCTGTTTATGTGTCACTTTCCTGGTTAGTGCAAAACATACAGTGTTTAACATTCATTTCCCTTTATACTGAAAAAACAAACAAACATTGCCTTGTATTTGTATAGATTCTGTTCCGAGAATATGGTTGGCCTGAGAAGGAGCCAATTAAGGTTCAGTATCGATTGCTGCATTTATCCTACAATATGGATGACTACTCATCAAAAGGCTCAAGGGTGCTCTCACTAAAGAAAACACACAGAAACCAAAAAGCAAGAATGACATTGGACTCCATCCAACCAGGTGATTCACTGACGACATCCACATAAGGTTGCATCATTATCATTTTGGCAGCAATGCTTTGACATTCCTTCAAAATAGCCCCACACACTCATGTTTTAAAAGGCCATTGGCAAATAGGTTACATAAGTTAAATTTAAATATGTGTGACATGTTAGTTACCTACAAAAACACACATAACACATTTATACATTTATATATATATACATAGACTTAGCCTGGCAGTTAGCTGGTCTGCAAAGACCTTTGTGGCTTCTTACGTAACAGTGGCAGTAACCTTGGGCGTTATGTCCACACAACCAATTACTGAAAAGGTCCTCGGTGTCATTTGCAGTAAATTGTCAAGAGTTGGGAAATTACCTCAGTTGACACAATCCACCTTAGACCACACACACAAACAGAACTAATAGGTGTATCAAATGCTCTTTCTCTTTCGTAACATTAATGTGTATGCCTATTTTGTATTATCGCTACAAGAATGTTTGGAGGAGTTCTGGGATTACGAACACCAGGTGGATTTGGAGGCGTTTAGCAGCAACACCTTCTACAGCCTCCTGCTCAAACAAAGTCTCTCTGTCACCACTCGGTTGGGACAACTCACCACTGAGGTCTGCAGCTCACTGTCATTAAACACAGTACCTTTATACCCTTACTTTTCCTCACTATTACTGTAGGGAGCTGCCTTCATTTTATCCACAAACTGGTTATTTTCAGCATTTTTTTAGCTCTTGATTGAAAGATGGTACAACCCACTATTAGAAAAAGACTGACTTCTGTTACCAATCCCAAAGATTACATTTTTGCTGAGGGTTTTGTTACACATTCTTTCCTGTTTGTCTGATAAATCTTCTGGCTGCACAGCAGGACACAAAAGGTTGAAGTTACAGCCCCCAGGACAGCTGAAGTGATAAAGATGTAAGATGAGATGTTACATCTTGGGCCTTGGGCCAACGTGCATTGTTCACCCGTGTTAGTGCACGGCAGCTGCTTGGGGTGGGGTGAGACATTGGATCTGATTACTAATGTCTCATGAAGTTTGCCTCTGTCTATCCAGGTAAAGGAGCTATACCAGGGTGTGATTGGGAAAGTGCAGCTACTCCAGTCATGTTTGACCACAGAGGACAAGATGGCGGACAGCTTTGAGAAAATAAGGAGGGACGTGGAGAAGGAGGTGGGGCGGCGGAAATCTTTAGGCTCACGGCTGAGGACTCTGCTCGACAACCAGCTCCAGGTTAACACAACTATCACAATATCACAGCCTTCTTAATGTTTTTAATTTTAATTGAGACTAAAGCAAACTTTTTACTTTGTTTTATTTGTTAAGACAAAGACATTTAGTCACACACTCACATATACATAAACATTACCACTATTTAAATGAAGAAATCTGGCAAACAAAAAGTTCAGTCCTTTCTTGGAAATTGGTGATGACAGAAGACCTTTTCTTTTTTTAAGTAAGCATCCTTCCCCAGTTGCATGGTAGCTGTAATATCCTCTATACATTTCACAATTTTCAGCCTTGAAAATGTGGTTTGAGCCAATTCACTGTAATGTCTTGCAGCATTATATAACTTCAGTTTTCCAAAAATTAGAGGTTACAGCTCCTATTCATTATGTTCTTAATTTATCCATTTTCCTTTTATCCTTTTATCCTTAAATCTCCTACTGTATCTGGCCACACTTCCGCCAGCAGAGGGCACTGCTATTGTTGCCATAACTGGCTATAAGAATTGGGGTTCTAAAAAAATCTCATCCTCAATTTCCAACTAAACTCTCTCCAATTTGGTCTATTTATGCCACTCATCCCAGGAATGTTCCCAATCTGCCTCATTAATTAACACATTGAGCTCCAGTTCCCATTTATTTTTAACATCCAGTGTTCTTTCATCTTGGTCAGTACGAATCTTCTTGTATAAAACAGAAATTATTATTTTTTTCTTTTTTATCCTCAACCACATTTATCCAAAACTGTTTGTTCTTTAACTTTATATATCTGTTGCGCTTCTCTAGTCTAGTGCCTTATCTGGAAGAATTGAAAAAGGTCACTAATGGCAATATTAATATTTATTGTTTACAATTACCAAGCTGTTATCCGCCCATTTAACAAATCTCCTATCGCGAGGTGAAGGCAAAAGATCAGCGGAGGAACTGAGATTGGCATAATTACCACTGAACTTTGCTCTAGGTGTAGCCACTGTCACTGTGTCCATATCTAAGCTAATCCATGAAACCAGAGCTCTGAGCTGTGCTGCCCAATAGTAGCTCTTTAAATGTAGAAGGGCTAGGCCACCCTTGTCTTAAGAAGAACAATGAACTTAGAGTCTCACCCATGGGTACTTACACTGCTCATGGGTGAAATTTAGATATTAGCCTGTAGAACTGTAGCTGGGAGGGAGAAAAGAAAAGAGCAGTTGTGGTAACCCATTCATTCCTAATTGTTTACACCCTGCCAGAATCTGCCATCTTTCTAAATCATTTTTAATTTGTGATAAAATCTTCATTTGCAATAAATAATTGTGAAGGACTATAAGTCAACATGATCTCCAAATATTCAAACCATTCTTTTGACCATTTCAATTTGACATCCTTTTTTTCCATTTAATTGGCTGGGCCATTGTCCTGCAATCATCATCGATTTGGATTTTCCTTCATTAATCTGCAAAGGCATAATAAGTGGATAAGTGGAGGTATAGATACTCGCAGATTTTTTAATAAACAGGAGAATATCATCTGCGAATAAGGATATTTTTTACTCTATGCCTCCTCTATCGACTTTCCTTCTATGTGGTTATTTGTTCTAATCCACTCAGCTAAAGGTTCAATACATAAAGCAAAAGTACAAGTGAGACTGTGCTTCTCTGACACACACCCCTCTTTATTTTGAAAAAGTCAGAGCAATAACCATTTACACAAATTCTTGTAATTGGGTCCCTATTAAGAGTATTAATCCAACAAAATATTTAAGTGAGAGTGGGAACCATACTGCCCACAATTAAAAACAAAATGTAAGTCACGGTCAAGGGCCTCCATAATAAATGTATGTAGAAAAACTAAATAAAACCATGTACTTTAAATTATTATCCACTTGAAACTATTGTTCACCCCACATTCAAGCCAGCTTCAGCTGTGGCTGTGTGTTGTTTTCTGCAGGTTTTGAAGAGGGAGCAGCAGGCACAGAGGAGAGTCCACAGTGTGTTTACAGCTCACCTCAGAGAGTGCACCAGACTACTGTCCAAAAATAATATCAACAACCAGCCAATATTCGAACAAAAGTAAAGTTTGACTTTCATAAAATATCAAATACGCATGTTGCTAGTTTAGAATCAAATATACACAGTACATTTAAAGTACATAAAAATCAGTTTTTTTTTTCTGTCCCAAGTCTGAGCCACAGGCTGACCTTTTTGGTGGATGAAATGGGGGAATTGCTATCTACAGAGTGCCAGCGTCAGGGGGCCTGGGGGTTTCTGGGTGAAGGCACAGGTGCCAGGCTGCTCTGTCCTAAATCTGGGACTGTCTTGACCAAAGACCAGATCTTTGGTGGGTTTTATTGTTCTTTTAGTTGTTAGAAAAACATTGATAACCCAGCAATATCTGATATAAAATGTTTATGAACAACACTATCTGTTGGTTAAAGTGTGCATTACAACATAATAAGACTTTATCCATCCATCCATCCATCTTCTACCGCTTATCCGGGGCCGGGTCGCGGGGGCAGCACTCTAAGCAGAGACGCCCAGACTTCCCTCTCCCCAGACACTTCCTCTAGCTCTTCCGGGGGGATACCGAGGCGTTCCCAGGCCAGCCAAGAGACATAGTCCCTCCAGCGTGTCCTAGGTCTTCCCCGGGGTCTCCTCCCGGTGGGACATGCCCGAAAAACCTCCCTAGGGAGGCGTCCAGGAGGCATCCGAAACAGATGCCCGAGCCACCTCAGCTGGCTCCTCTTGATGTGGAGGAGCAGCGGCTCTACTTTGAGCTCCTCCCGAGTGACCGAGCTCCTCACCTTATCTCTAAGGGAGCGCCCCGCCACCCTGCGGAGAAAGCCCATTTCGGCCGCTTGTATCCGGGATCTTGTTCTTTCGGTCATGACCCAAAGCTCATGACCATAGGTGAGAGTAGGAACGTAGATTGACCGGTAAATCGAGAGCTTTGCCTTACAGCTCAGCTCCTTCTTCACCACGACAGACCGGTACATCGACCGCATCACTGCAGAAGCTGCACCGATCCGTCTGTCAATCTCACGTTCCCTCCTTCCCTCACTCGTGAACAAGACCCCAAGATACTTGAACTCCTCCACTTGAGGCAAGTCTCAGACTTGGAGGTGCTGATCCTCATCCCAGCCGCTTCACACTCGGCTGCAAACCGTCCCAGTGCACACTGAAGGTCCTGGCTTGATGGAGCCAACAGGACAACATCATCTGCAAAAAGCAGAGACGAGATCCTGTGGTCCCCAAACCAGACTCCCTCCGGCCCCTGGCTGCGCCTAGAAATCCTGTCCATAAAGATAATGAACAGGACCGGTGACAAAGGGCAGCCCTGCCGGAGTCCAACATGCACTGGGAACAGGTCTGACTTACTGCCGGCAATGCGAACCAAGCTCCTCCTCCGGTCGTACAGGGACCGGACAGCCCAGCAAAGGGCCCCGGACCCCATACTCCCAGAGCACCCCACAGGGCGCCACGAGGACACAGTCGAATGCCTTCTCCAGATCCACAAAACACACGTGGACTGGTTGGGCAAACTCCCATAAACCCTCCAGCACCCTGGAGAGTGTATAGAGCTGGTCCAGTGTTCCACGACCAGGACGAAAACCGCATTGTTCCTCCTGGATCTGAGGTTCAACTATCGGTCGCATTCTCCTCTCCAGTACCCTGGCATAGACTTTCCCGGGGAGGCTGAGAGAGTGATCCCTCTGTAGTTGGAACACACCCTCCGGTCCCCCTTCTTGAAAAGAGGGACCACCACCCCGGTCTGCCAGTCCAGAGGTACTGTCCCCGACCGCCACGCGATGTTGCAGAGGCGTGTCAACCAAGACAGCCCTACAACATCCAGAGACTTGAGGTACTCAGGCGTATCTCATCCACCCCCGGTGCCTTGCCACCGAGGAGCTTCCCAACTACCTCAGTGACTTCGGCCTGGGTGATGGACGAGTCCACCTCCGAGCCCTCGGCCTCTGCTTCCTCAGTGGAAGACGTGTCGGTGGGGTTGAGGAGATCCTCGAAGTATTCCTTCCACCGTCCAACAATATCCCCAGTTGAAGTCAGCAGGTTCCCACCTCCACTGTAAACAGTGTTGGCAGGGCACTGCTTCCCCTCCTGAGGCGCCGGATGGTTTGCCAGAATTTCTTGAGGCTGACCGATAGTCTTTCTCCATGGCCTCACCGAACTCCTCCCAGACCCGAGTTTTAACCTCCACGACCACCTGGGCTGCAGTCCGCTTGGCCTGCCGGTACCTATCAGCTGCCTCAGGAGTCCCACGGGCCAACCAGGCTCGGTAGGTCTCCTTCTTCAGCTTGACGGCATCCCTTACTTCCGGTGTCCACCACCGGGTTCGGGGGTTGCCGCCACGACAGGCACCGGAGACTTTACGGCCACAGCTTCGAGTGGCCGCATCGACAATGGAGGTGGAGAACATGGTCCACTCGGACTCAATGTCTCCAACCTCCCTCGGGATCTGGTCGAAGCTCTGCCGGAGGTGGGAGTTAAAGGTCTTTCTGACAGGGGGCTCTGCCAACGTTCCCAACAGACCCTCACAGTACGTTTGGGCCTGCCGAGTCTGTCCAGCTTTCTCCCCCGCCATCGGATCCAACTCACCACCAGGTGGTGATCAGTTGACAGCTCCGCCCCTCTCTTCACCCAAGTGTCCAAGACATACAGCCGAAGGTCAGATGAAACAACTACAAAGTCGATCATCGATCTCCGACCTAGGGTGTCCTGGTGCCACGTGCACTGATGGACACCCTTATGCTTGAACATGGTGTTCGTTATGGACAAACTGTTGCTAGCACAGAAGTCCAATAACAGAACACCACTCGGGTTCAGATCCGGGGGGCCGTTCCTCCCAATCACGCCCCTCCAGGTGTCACTGTTGCTGCCCACGTGAGCGTTGAAGTCCCCGGTCGGAGCACTTTCCAGCACCCCTCCCAGAGACTCCAAGAAGGCCGGGTACTCTGCACTGCCATTTGGCCCGTAAACACAAACAACAGTGAGAGACCTATCACCGACCCGAAGGCGCAGGGAAGCGACCCTCTCGTTCATTCACCGGGGTGAACTCCAACACATGGCGGCTAAGCTGGGGGGCTATGAGCAAGCCCACACCAGCCCGCCGCCTCTCGCCGCAGGCAACTCCAGAGTAGTGGAGAGTCCAGCCTCTCTCGAGGATTTGGGTTCCAGAGCCCAAGCTGTGCGTGGAGGTGAGCCCGACTATCTCTAGTCGGTATCTCTCAACCTCCCGCACAGGCTCAGGCTCCTTCCCCGCCAGCGAGGTGACATTCCATGTCCCTAGCGCCAGATTCCGTGTCCGGGGATTGGGTCGTCGAGGCCTCCGCCTTTGACTGCCACCCAATCCACTTTGCACCGGCCCCTTACGGTTCCTCCCGCAGGTGGTGGGCCCACGGGAGGTCGGCCCCTCGTCGCTCCTTCAGGCTGAGCCCGGCCGGGCCCCGTGGGGAAAGACCCGGCCACCCGACGCTCGCATGAGAGCCTGGCTCCAGGGTGGGGCCCCGGTTGCGCCATACCGGGCGACGTCACGGTCCTTGATTTTTTTGTCTCCATAAAGGGTTCTGGCCCGTCACCTAGGACCTGTTTGCCTTGGGAGACCCTACCAGGGGCATATAGCCCCTGACAACATAGCTCCTAGGATCATTCGGGCACCCAAACCCCTCCACCACGATAAGGTTCAAGGAGGGGAATATTTAAGGAGGAGGGGACTTTAATGCATTTGAAATCATTATTTGCACTGCTTTACATTTTATTCATGCCAATCAATATACCGTATTTTTCGCACCATAAGAGAGGTTATCACTACAGTATATCACCTGGTTTTTAGAGGAGAAAAATAGGAAAAAAAATATTCTGAACCAAATAGTGTAATAAAATATTTAATAAAGTATAACAGAATAATATTTGAATTATATGACTGGAGTGAAGGGCATGCGCACTGCTGTGTACTGTAACACCGCCTACTACATGCTATCCTCCAATAGCAGAGTATGTGAGCGGTGCGGAGTGGGAGCGGAGCGAGGAGTGGAGTTGTGTGATTTTGCCAGGTGCGGAGGAGCGTTGTGATTTTCTCCCGCTACGAAACGCTCCACTACGCTCAATTACCAATCACGAGCCAGGAGTCCCTGGACCAAACCACTGTCAGGAGACGGAGGGGGACTCAAAATGTTTCTAATCATATTTTGCATTTGTTTGCATTTGTATTGTTTTATTAGTACTTTCACAAACATTTATATAAAGTACTGCGTATTCGTTTTACACTACATGCATCTTCTGATCAGACACTGGTGTTATTAAAAAAAAAAAATACCCTGGAGCGAAAACGGAGCGAGACGTAAAAAGACGGAGTGGGGGAGGGAGCGAGGAGTGGAAAACAGTACACGAAGAGCGGAGCTTGAGCGGAGTAATTATGAAATACTTTGAGCGTGGAGCGCAAATTCTTCCCGCTCAGCTCCGCTCACATACTCTGCCTCATATAGCATACGGCGGTGACACAGTACAGCAGCATCGCGCCTTCCTGCACACATCGGCTTCCGTAAGGAAGGTGAGGGAGGACCCGCTGCCGCTCTGCCACTACGGTAAGGCAAGGCGACACGGGGGGGGCCCGCTGCCACTCTGCCAGTATCTCAGTGGACTACTGAGAAGCCTGGACACGGGCGGGGAGGGATGATGCAGTTTCCAGGGACACGGAAGGTCCCGGGGGACCCGCTGCCGCTCTGCAACTCGGAGCGGCAGTCTTATGGTGCCTGCGTCCTAAGTGCCTGCGGACCATAAGACGCAGGCACTTTTCCTCCCACTATTTGGTGAAGAAAAAGTGCGTCTTATGGTCCGAAAAATACGGTATATACTCGTGAATCATATGATATTGTAGTGTTGAGGTTATCACTTTGTAACAAAACAGTAACAACACAGTATATCAAACTTGTGTTATTTATGGTTCAAAAAATAATATCTGGAGAAATTATAAATGGAAGTCAAATGTCTCATTTTACTTATTAATTAAAGATCAAGACTACATTGTCTTGCTTTGGATTAAATGGCTGCTTTCTTGCTCCTTCTCCAGGTCCTGATGGCACTCTGCGTGTCACTCAAGCCCTTTATTATGACTCAGTCACAGGCCTTGTTAGGCCAAATGCTCATGGCCATATGCTGCTGAGCAGTGGTCACACCATGCCAGTGCCACCTAATTTCTTTGTCCACCCACAGACTGGCAGAGTGATGCCTATAGCTGGCAACGTGGCCTATGACCCTGCCAGTTCTACTTTAGTGTTAACCATTGACTCATGTACAGGTAAATGCATATATATATATATACATATATATATATATTCAACATTATTCAGGGTCTCCTGTAACAATATTCCTGTATTACTCTCAGAAGATAGTAGAAAGTGGGACAGTCCTCTTCTGCCTTTTGTCCCATACCCTACCTACTACCACTCAGGCCGGCCTTTGTCCAGCATCCAGCTCAGAGGGCTCAGACCAGGTCAGAGGTTGCAGCTGGGGGTCCCTATGGCAGACCCTGACACAGGGGTCCCAGTGCCCATTCTTGCGGTGACCATCCACCCAGACACTGGACTAGTGTACCCACTAGGAGGACTGCATTTCTGTCCTGTCACCCGCTTACGGCAGCCTATACAGATAGGCTCACCAATGCTGGAGTCTCGGACAGGAAACATTGTCCTCACTGTTGCAGTGAGTCTGGATTCAGTAACAGGTTAGTGTTGCTGATGAACCTGTCACACATACAGGCTTTTGCCCAAAAGTGATACACTGCTGTTTATATAGGCGCTGTGCTGCCAGTAGGGGGCGTCCTGCTGTCTGATTTGTTCATGGAGCCTCTGAGTGGGCGGATGCTCAAAGTGGGAGGGGCCAGCATAAGGGCTGGACAACTAGTACCTCATGGTGGAGGATACCAGACCCTTCTAGACAGTAAGGTGTTGAACTACACTTTCTATTTGATGTGTAAAAGTAAGGAACTTATGAATATTTTGACTTTATTTAAGCACTTTTAATAATGAAAATCTATCATTCCATTATAAACTATATCTATACTACATACTTTATAAGTCATTTATAATCACCCCTTTATGCATTTGGTAATGCATGTCAACAGTTTTGTTCTTGTGCATCAGTGAGAACTTGTGCTAAACTGCTGATGGCTTTTCCTCAATCAAGAATGTATCTCTATGTATAAATAAATAATTTAATAAATTTTTGTACAGACAAGTTTTGTTTGCATATGTATGAAACACATTTACTGTGATTTGGAATCTGCATTGATTTCAATTACTGTTAGTTTTAGTTGTAGTGTCTAGTTGATATTGTTCATAATAAAATATAAGATTTAGGTTCACATTTGTGGATGTTCCATTCAAAATAATGTGTAAACTTTTTTTGTTTGTAATTTTAGTAATTAGTTTAAGTTTTAGTAATTTTTATTTTACTTTCTCAATTAGGTTCTTGTGGAAATGTTCAAAGTATTGGAGCTGTTGAAGCAACTGACTGACGAATGGGCGTCAGACCCAGCTATTCAACACGCGCTGCCTTTTGGGGGATGTGAGAGGGGGAGTGGCCGACTAGAAAATCTTCCAGCTGTAGCAAAGGAGCTCCGCCAGGCCTGGGGAAGGAGCCAGCACTGCCTATTACAGCTGCAAACCAGACTGGAGATACTGTTAGACTGGGCTAGGGGTCTTGTGCAAGATGGAGGGGCTTGGGGTGAGAAGTCTTACAGAAGTAATGGATGAATAGGATTTTTATTCAAATAGATCAAGGCGTACACTTTCTTTCATTCTACATGCCCACCTGTGTGTTTTAATATACTCCCCTGCTTCTTTTAGCATTGTAAATGAGCTTCTAATAATTTATAGCCACCTAAATTCTGTCTTATGGTCTTTGGGCAATCATTATCCTAAAAGTAGAAAACACTATTATTATTTTCTGTTTACTGTATTACTTTATGCTCTGCCTGCATGTCTCCAGTCCGGCATAAATCTAGTCATAAAACTTGCACCAGAGACCCATTACTTTCGGTTTGCTTATCTGCTTTCATTTTGAAATGTTAGGAGAAAGTATCAAAGGCCTGTTTTTAAAGAAAGGGCATTGTATTTGTTAGTATAATTTATATTCTTTGGCAAACTTTTTGCCCTAGATTGGACAATGTTGCCCTTCAGTGGCCAATGCAACTAAAAAACTAAACAAAACAAAAAAATGGGCTCAAAGGACACAGGAAAGGTTTCATTTGCCTAAGTAGGATGATTGCCACCAATGACTTTTATTATGACCTTTATTTGTCACAAACTACTAGCTTTCACTAAAAAAATGTTGTGACCAACTCTGTCATAAAGCAGAAATACTACATTCTAGCAGTGTTGTGTAATACTTTTAACTGTTCTTCTCACCAGGAGAGATGCCTCTGACTGGTTCAAATGTATGTGTGCCAGCTCTCCTGGGAATGGAGTATCCAGACCCTGGGGGGTCAGGTCTCAGTGTGCCTGTTCTGGGTTATCAAACTGAGCCTGTCTCTGGGATTATAATTCCATTGGCGGGAACCATGGAGGACACCAACGGAAAGGGTAAAAACCAGGATATATGTTCATGTTCAGATGATGTAATATCTGATGCAATATGAAGATTTATCCAAAATATACACTGTAAAAGATTTTATTGTAAATTAACAGTACATTACTGGCAGCAGAGTTGCCAGAAATGTACTGTTTATTCACAGTACTGCTACGTTATCATCTTAACTAGGGATGCACCGATACCCATACCGCCCCCAGGCCCCGGCTGCAGCTCAGAGCGGGGAGAACGAAGGCAAGACGAGACATGTCAGCCGTGTGAAACTTTTTCAAAGTGAATGAAGACGACAAAACAAAGGCGGACTGCAAATTGTGCTAAATTGTCCAGAGGAGGCTCAAAAGCTAGCGCATTTAACACAAGTAATTTAATCAAGCACCTAAAATCCCAACACGATAACGAGTATAAAGAGTTTACCCACGCTTCTAAACCAACACAACCCACACTGCAGCAAACTCTTGCAAGACGATAAAAAATGTCCAGAGACAATCCACGTGCTGTGAAAATAACACAGGTAATCATCGAGTACATTGCATTGAGTGACCAGCCACTTTCGGAGGTAGAAAATGTGGGATTCATGCGCCTCCTCCAAGCCTCTCCCATGGAACCTCTAAAATGGTCCTCGTGTAAGGGCGCCGCCATACGGTGATTTTACAGCAAAATACAGCGATATACCTCCGTCCACCAGAGGGCAGGCTCCAAAAGCGGAAATATAAGGAGAAACCCAATGGGGGTGAATTTTTGATTAATTTGTTTGTTAATGCTATTTATGGAGCCCAGATATGATGTCCCAAGCAGCCGCGAAAAACACAGCCTACTGCAAGCCTCCTCTTCGTTTAGTTTCACCACAGATATTTGGACAAGCAGTGTTTGCCCCGTGTCAATAATTAGCCTAACCTCCCAGTGGATAGACGAGAGTTTCACGCCGCAACGAGCCATATTACATGCAAAACAATTCCGAAACCATGTTGGTGGATGTTGTTAGTTTATTCAAATATTGTGCACTAAATAGCAAAGATGTTTATTAATGCCCCTTGTGTTGTCCAAAGCAGCAGAGTTTACAACAAACTGAAAAAAATACTTGAGTTGCACTGTCACTGTTTTTTTATAATTATTTATTCTGTAATATGTTGCATACAACATGCTTTTCATTTTAAATAAATGTTCTTAATTCCAAATTAGTGCCTTGTTTTTTGTTAAATTTTTGTTAAAAGTACTGAAATGCAAGTACTCGTACTCGTTTTCCAAAAAAGTGGTATTGGTGCATTCCTAAACTGGATGAATATGAATTTTGAAATAAATATGAGTTTAAGCTTATAAACTCTACTTCTTTGTTGATTTTTTATTGTTTTATATAGTGTATGGTCTAAGCCACTTTCTAAAGATTTTATTTGCATACAACACACCTGACTTATAACTTTACTTATTGTTTTGAAGGTTAGGGTTACACTTTGTCAAATACGGATGGTTCCTCTCTGAACTTGTCAAGGACCTAGTGTCATATTCTTTTCCCCAATTGCCTTTGTAGGAGCCACTAATGGCAATACACTTCCACACTTTGACTTTAATTTTAATTTGATCATTTATTCATTTTCTATTTTCCAGCTAATCTGGTCTACTGCCAGTAGAACATATCACGACTGTAAAATAAACAGTTAAGTACTGATTGCAGAACATGGTATAACTGTAAAATAACGGTAAATTTCTGACCAAAGTCTACAGTAGTACTGTAAAAATTAACAGTAAATGAATGTGAATATAACAGTTGTACTGTATTCCAGCAAAACAGTAACTTACTGTTAAGATGATAACAGTAATGTACTGTTAGCATCTTAACAGTAACTTACTGTTAAGATTAGGGATGCACCGATACCATTTTTTTGGAAAACGAGTACGAGTATTTCAGTACTGCATTGCATTTCAGTACTCACCGATTCCGAGTACTTAATTAAAAAAAACATGATTTAAATTTACAGGTAACAGCTTTAGTCATAAAATTTAACAAAAAAACAAGGCACTAGTTTGGAATTAAGAACATTTATTTAAAATGAAAAGCATGTTGTATGCAACATATTACAGAATAAATAATTATAAAAAAAACAGTGACAGTGCAACTCAAGTATTTTTTTCAGTTTGTTGTAAACTCTGCTGCTTTGGACAACACAAGGGGCATTAATAAACATCTTTGCTATTTAGTGCACAATATTTGAATAAACTAACAACATCCACCAACATTGTTTCGGAATTGTTTTGCATGTAATATGGCTCGTTGCGGCGTGAAACTCTTGTCTAGCCACTGGGAGGTTAGGCTAATTATTGACACGGGGCAAACACTGCTTGTCCAAATATCCGTGGTGAAACCATAGATAGTATAATTATGGATAATATCCGCCCATTGGTCCCCTATTCACCAATATTGTCATTACGAATGGGCAATAAAATGGCCGTTACATTGGGGCTTTTCGGGTTTTACTCCATAGTAAAACAATAGTTTTTAGATAGCATAAACCAACGTAATTTTCAAAAATTCACCCCCCCCCAGAGTTGTCACGTAGTAAAAACTTAGCTCTAGAGACCGGCCGTCTTTTGTACCAGGCTGTAAACATGATTTTTACACTTGTAAAGTCGCCATTGGGTTTCTCCTTATATTTCCGCTTTTGGAGCCTGCCCTCTGGTGGACGGAGGTATATCGCTGTATTTCGCTGTAAAATCACCGTATGGTGGCGCCCTTACACGACGACCATTTAAGAGGTTCCATGGGAGAGGCTTGGGTGAAACTAAACGAAGAGGAGGCTTGCAGTAGGCTGTGGATGTGTTTTTTCACGGAGTCGTGTAGTTTAGGCAGCTCTGTGTCAGTCATGTAGCGGCGGCTTGGGACTACTTGGGATACTCGTTATCGTGTTGGGATTTTAGGTGCTTGATTAAATTACGTGAGTTAAATGCGCTAGCTTTTGAGCCTCCTCTTGACAATTTAGCACAATTTAGCACAATTTGCAGTCCGCCTTTGTTTTGTCGTCTTCACTTTGAAATAGTTTCACACGGCTGACATGTCTCGTCTTGCCTTCGTTCTCCCCGCTCTGAGCTGCAGCCAGGGCCTGGGGGCGGGCACTCGGCGCCTGTGATTAAAACCCCTTACTCCGCTCAAACATAGACATTTCTCAGACCGTGGTATCAGACCGTGGTATCATCCCCGGTATCGGGGGACTTTTAACGAGTACGAGTACTTTAGAAAATGTGGTATCGAGGCCGATACCAGATACCGGTATCGGTGCATCCCTATTAATGGTTTTTAATTACTGAGAGTACATAAGCAACAATAAAATAAACTGAACAAACAAGGGTATTTACAGTATGTGAACTTGATTAAAGTACTCACAAAAGGACATCAAAGGAAAAAGAGTCAGCACATTACTGCTAGCTTGCTTTATGTAAATACTCACCCATCTGAAAAAGGAATTCACAATTGTGTTACGCGCTGCCCTCGCTTCACTTTATGTTATATACTGCAGCAGTGTCAATAACATACTTCTCAACATGTGCCTTCTTCTGCACAAATCCCTTTTGCAGATAACCTTTTGAGAACCAGCTTGAGAATCCTCTTGGAGATAAACTCACCTACAGTGACACCTTTATTCCACGCAAAAAAATCTATTTTGCTGACAAAACGAAACAGATAATCTAACAAACAATAACACAATTTCTGTGAGCACCCTGGATTGCTCTAATAAAAAAATATTTGGATGGTTACCCCTTTATCCTGCCTAAAACTTTGAGTAAAAAAATAAAAGGTGTGCAGAGGCTTATAGCTCAAATTAAAACACACTGGACTGAAGTTTGTAAATATTCACAGCAAAGTCTGTTTACGGTTGAAATGCCTTTGGTAAAAGAGGCTGACAACACAACTTACCTCTGAATGAATTCCATAGTACAGGCCGCCTCCTTTTGAAACTGCAGGATGTAGTACAGTGCAAAAAAGAGCAGCAAGTTCTGTTGGCTTGATGTCCTTGCAGATGACCCTCCAGTCACAAGCACTGTTCCATCTAAAGAGTAAAATAAGGTTAATTTATTAAAGCATATTGACTTTATTTATAAAAATTACAACATAAATGAAGAAACGTGGATCAATTCGAGTTTTGAATTAGCGTTAATAGATACATACCAAGCACTATGACACGGTAGTTGGGGGCAAGTTGAGGGTCCTCTCCAAATCAGCCACTGTAGCAGATGTCTAAATAGAAGAACCAAAATGGTTTGTTAGCCATGTAAGATTATCTCACAGAGAAAAGAGTAGAGCCTAGCTCCTCTTGATGAAGAGGATCCCGGGAAGAGTTCAGACCTGAGCCCAGCTCCTGTCTGAACTCTTCCCAGGTTCCAGTGATGGGAACTTTGGATCATTTTACTGACTCCGTTCTTTAAGTCTCGTTCAGCAAAATGAACAAATCTTTTTTCAAGTCATTTCGTTCATTTCAGCAGAATCTAATTAAAATGTTACATGTTAAAATTTTCAACACATTTAGTACTTTTGGAATAAAAACTATAATAACTATAAGCTAATGCATTCATGGCCAAACTCTGAAAAATAAATTATAAATTCATTGCAGCTTGCTTCAGGCAGAGAGTTCAACTCACCTCTTAATCCAAATAGTTTTTCCTTTGTCACTTCATTTTTAGCTTAGCATTAATTCCGTCAACATGTCTGGTCTGGGCCGTGGCAGCCTCATGTAGCTGTAGCTAATACATCCGTCCGTCCGGAAACAGAAAGGACTCGTTCATCTCCCGAGTCTCTGAGTCGTTCATTCAAGTCCCCGTAGGCTGAATGCAGAAACAGGACTCGTTCATCTCTTGAGTCAATCTTCGGGTCTGAGTCTCGTTCTTTTGTCACGCATTGGATACAGAAATAAGTTAATGCATACATATATTTCACATAACTGTATAAACAAATGCAATTTTTTTATTTTATTACTTTTACAGTTACGTGATGCGTTTCTGGCCTCAAATTGTATTTTTATATTTTTCTTATCCGGGGAAATCACTGATAAAGCAAAGATTAAAACTTTACAGTGGATTCTAATCTTAGGTAATAATTTTATAGTTTATAATAGTTTAAATAATAATAAAAAAACAAAGTGGCACTAACATTTAACACTAAAAATAGAGTGACAGGAACAAATGGAACTTTTTAAATTTTCAGATAATGTTTATTGCAGATATATTTTGATAATTTTATAATAATTCCTAAACATAATACAATACTGTCAATAATACGAGTGTAATGATGTTGCGAAAGACTGAACAGAAGCGGTCACGTGACAAAAGAACAAAACTCAGACCGGAAGAATGACTCATGAAATGAACGAATCCTTCTGCTTCTGCATTCAGCCTACGGGGAATGGAATGTACGACTCGGAGACTCGGGAGATGAATGACTCCTTTCTGTTTCCTGTATGAGATGTGGCGCAATGCTCATGCGTGGGTCCGTGAGATGACTAGATGTTCCCGAGAGATATAAAATACTCGTTCAACGAATCGTTCATGAACGACTCATCACTAGTTCCCAGCTAAAGCGGGGGCAGTTGCTGGGTCTTTGAAAGACCAGACAAAATCCAGCAGCTAGCCTCACTGCGCTGGATTTATCACGGCTATGGTTTATCACTCTTGGTGTAGCTACACACGTGGACAAAAATGTTGGTACCCTTCGGTCAATGAAAGAAAAACTCACAATGGTCACAGAAAAAACTTTATTCTGACAAAAGTAATAATAAATAAAAATTCTATGAATGTTAACCAATGGAAGTCAGACATTGCTTTTCAACCATGCTTCAACAGAATTATTTTAAAAAATAAACTCATGGAACAGGCCTAGACAAAATTGTTGGTAACCCTAACGTAATATTTTGTTGCACAACCTTTGATGCTATCACTGCAATCAGACGACTCCTGTAACTGTCAATGAGACTTCTGCACCTCTCAGCAGGTATTTTGGCCCACTCCTCATGAGCAAACTGCTCCAGTTGTTTCCGGTTTGAAGAGTGTCTTTTCCAGACGGCATGTTTCAGCTCCTTCCAAAGATGCTCAATAGGATTGAGGTCAGGGCTCATAGAAGGCCACTTTAGAATAGTCTAATGTTTTCCTCTTAACCATTCTTGGGTGTTTTTTGCTGTGTTTTGGGTCATTGTCCTGTTGCAAGACCCATGACCAGCGACTGAGACCAAGCTGTCTGACACTGGCCAGCACATTTCTCTCTAGAATCCCTTGATAGTCTTCAGATTTCATTGTACCCTGCACAGATTCAAGACACCCTGTGGCAGATGCAGCAAAGCAGCCCCAGAACATAACAGAGCCTCCTCCATGTTTGACAGTAGGGACAGTGTTCTTTTCTTGATATGCTTCATTTTTCCGTCTGTGAACATAGAGCTGATGTGCCTTGGCAAAAAGTTCTATTTTTGTCTCATCTGTCCATAGGACATTCTCCCAGAAGCTTTGTGGCTTGTCAACATGTAGTTTGGCATATTCCAGTCTAGCTTTTTAATGATTTGTTTTCAACAATGGTGTCCTCCTTGGTCGTCTCCCATGTAGTCCACTTTGGCTCAAACAACGACGGATGGTGCGATCTGACACTGATGTTCCTTGAGCATGGAGTTCACCTTGGATCTCTTTAGAAGTCTTTCTGGGCTCTTTTGTTACCATTCGGATTATCTGTCTCTTTGATTTGTCATCAATTTTCCTGCGGCCACGTCCAGGAGGTTGGCTACAGTCCCATGGATCTTAAATTTCTGAATAATATGTGCAACTGTAGTCACAGGAACATCTAGCTGCTTGGAGATGGTCTTATAGCCTTTACCTTTATCATGCTTGTCTATAATTTTCTTTCTATTCTCCCGTGACAACTCTTTCCTTCGCTTCCTCTGGTCCATGTTGAGTGTGGTACACACCATGTCACCAGACAACACAGTGACTACCTGAAGCCCTATAAATAGGCCCACTGACTGATTACAAGATTGTACACACCTGTGATGCTAATTAGTGCACACACCTTGAATTAACATGTCCATTTGGTCACATTATTTACAGTCTTTTCTAGGGGTACCATCAATTTTGTCCAGGCCTGTTCCAAGAGTTTATTTTTAAAAATAATTCTGTTGAAGCATGGTTGAAAAGCAATGTCTGACTTCCATTAGTTAACATTCATAGAATTTTTATTTATTATTACTTTTGTCAGAATAAAGTTTTTTCTGTGACCATTGTGAGTTTATCTTTCATTGACCGAAGGGTACTAACATTTTTGTCCACGTCTGTATTTGCTTTAAACTGCAAATCCGCCAGGATTTCATATTAAGTTAATAAACTAAAATGGAAAATAAAATACGACCTAATATTTTATAGAGTGATTTGTAGCAACTGTTAGCCCTCTGGCTACACCGAGAACAAACGTGACAGTGTGTATCGCCATTCTTGAAATAATATATTTTAATAATAGCTATTTGACCAGCATTTTGCTTATTAATATCAAAACCCATGTTAGTTTAACTTTTGACAATTCTACCCTAAGATGCTTAAAATTGATAATAAATTGCCTTAAATTATAACAGTAGTAAGTAAAATATTACATTATTAAGCAAACATCATCAAAAAAGAATTGAATGTGCTTCAACTTACCGTGTGATTTATCAAATGCGTTGGATTGACAATAATTTTCCTTGAGAAGGTGAAACGACGCCAGAACTTCTCTTCTCTTCTTTGAAAGTACTGAAGGCTATACAGTATTACTGTAATTTTACAGCCTATAAACTGGTAATTCAAAATTCACTCCCAGAATGCAACACAATTTACAGCACTTACAGTATTTTGAGGAAAATGCAAGCCTCTCCCATGGAACCTCTAAAATGGTCCTCGTGTAAGGGCGCCGCCATACGGTGATTTTACAGCGAAATACAGCAATATACCTCCGTCCACCAGAGGGCAGGCTCCAAAAGCGGAAATATAAGAAGAAACCCAATGGCGACTTTACAATATTGGTGAATAGGGGACCAATGGGCGGATATCATCCATATTTATACAATCTATGGGAAAATGCCAAAAATCCCTTATGTTTCCCAGAATGCATTTCTATTTTCAGTAAGTTACTGTTTTTATTAGGAAACAGTAGCTACTGTCAAGATTTCGCCGTTTTTTAACAGCAATTTCTTACAATGTAAGCATAAAACAAAACAGACTGTACACATTATTTATTTCTTGTACTTGACAGGTCTTGAAGCGATCCGTTATGGGTGTCAGACTGTTGATCCAGTCTCAGGGATTTTGGCAACAGTGGTTGGGGCCAGACTGGATATATCTAGGAAAACTGTTGTCCCTCTAACTGACTCCTACTGGCTCACTATGGTTGAACGAACGGATAGTGTTCAAGTGGGCATATATTTTTTAGAAATATGTTCACTCCTAAAGTAAACAGATGGAATATTATAAACCTTTATTGTTTATTGTTGCAGATAGAAGTGCTACAGAGGGAGGTATGTGCAAGAAACACTTACTGGCAGCAGCAAAGACTAAAGGAGGAGGATATTCTTTCAGATCTGGACTCTTCACTTTCCCAGTGTGTCTTCAGAATCACAGTTATACACTCTTATCAGGTCAGTGGTAAGACAGACTATCCAACATGGCTTGGTTTTAAAATTAGAGGAGGTTGCAGATCAAACATAGATCAGCCAGAACAAGCAGCACAGGATTTGAAAAATAGTGAAAACAAAAGAATGAATTAATGATTCTCTTGTGTTTTGGGGAATATCTGTAGTTTGCTTGAATTTCAAAAGTCTGTGTCAAGGAACTCGGTCCAAAGTAGAAGGTCTGCTTCTAATGAGCAGGCAGACTGGAAAAGTGAGTAAATGACAAATAGCATATCAATGCAGGTGAGAACAATATATATATATATATATGAGAATAAGAAGTTCCTGCACTGAGTGAGCGTGGCTGGAACAAAACAACAAGAAGTAGTAAGTAAATGCAGCTAAATATAGGACTTGTGTGTCAACAGCAACTATTCTAATGTGTGCTTTAGGTGCAGTGGTCAGCAAGGCTGCTGAGGGAAACTGCCTTGGAGATGCAGGAGTTAGGCCAGGTTGAAGCCCAGAGGAGGGCAGCTCAATGCACCCACTTGGCTCTAATCCTGCCGCCACCTGTACTAAACATCCTCACACTAGGTAAACAAATCAAAGTTAAAGATGTCATGACATGCTTGCCTTTCAAGACAAACTTTTAATCTCATTTACCTAATCTCCTTGTTGGATATGTCTTGTGTGCATAGGTGATGAAGAGGAGTCGCATCGGCAGTGTGCTTGGCACTCAGAGCTTGTTTCAAGCCTCGAAAAGATTGATGTGTGCATAGAGCAGCTACAACAAGACCAAGAAAGATGTACCGTACAGGAAGGAGAATGGACACCACACCAACACTCTTTGGTCAGATTTTCTTTTATAAAGGTTACAGGCAGTTATTGTTTACTGATTGCTTGGTTACTCAAATGTATGGTTACAACGTATATGTAGCTGTAGTGTGGTGTCTTATACTTTCCTTGAGCACTGCTGTTTAAATGTAAAGCCCTGCCTGTTTCTTATGCAGGACAAAGAGCTAAGACTGAGGGAGCTGTGGGAGCAGTGTTGTGCTAAACAAGCCGAGTTGGATGCTGCTGTTAATGCACTGCACGTTGCCAGGCTCCTATCTCAGCTCTGTGCCGACACTGCTCAGGTCTGCACCAAATCATTATTCATACCTGGAGCACTGAGATGCACTGATGTTTGTGTTTGTTTAAATTTGATCTTAACTATTACAACAGATGCACCTTATTGTTACTGAAATCCTCCAGTCGGTTTATTTTTTGCTTCACATATTTATATAATTTTATGAACCATCTCTATAGGCAGTGCTCACTGGAAATTATTGGTACAAAGAATATGGTCTTGTCCAGTGTAGTGAAAACACAGTGTCAGTAAAAGTCATGGGCTTGCTCCGAGAGAAGGCTTTGCCTCTTCTGGAAAGGCTCAACCAGCTTCTAGAAGATAAACAGCAAAAGGGCTTTTTTCTTAACTCCTGCGATCGAAAAGTATCTGGTATGGTACACCAACAATTTTAACTGTTAAAAGATATATTATTTTGAGTGAGGACTGAATGATTTTTGACTTTTGCTTTATTCTTCAATATTTTTGTCATAGATTTGCCATCAAAGCAGGCCTATGGTATAGATTTATCATCAAGAGTCTGGACAGCATCAGTGCCTGTGGTGCAAGGTACGTGCTTTCACCAGCTTTGTGATAACATTGCTATATACTAGGGATGCACCGATACCGGTATCTGGTATCGGCCTCGATACCACATTTTTGAAAGTACTCGTACTCGTTAAAAGTCCCCCGATACCGGTGACGATACCACGGTCTGAGAAATGTCTATGTTTGAGCGGCGTGTAAGGGATTAATCACAGGCGACGAGTGCCCGCCCCCAGGCCCCGGCTGCAGCTCAGAGCGGGGAGAACTAAGGCAAGACGAGACATGTCAACCGTGTGAAACTATTTCAAAGTGAATCAAGACGACAAAACAAAGGCGGACTGCAAATTGTGCTAAATTGTGCTAAATTGTCCAGAGGAGGCTCAAAAGCTAGCGCATTTAACACAAGTAATTTAATCAAGCACCTAAAATCCCAACACGATAACGACAATGCAGCAAACTCTTGCAAGACGAGAGAAAATGTCCAGAGACAATCCACGTGCTGTGAAAATAACACAGGCAATCATCGAGTACATTGCATTGAGTGACCAGCCACTTTCGGAGGTAGAAAATGTGGGATTCATGCGTCTCCTCCATGTTCTGGAGCCCAGATATGATGTCCCAAGCCGCCGCTACATGACTGACACGGAGCTGCCTAAACTACATGACTCCGTAAAAATACACATCCACAGCCTACTGCAAGCCTCCTCTTCGTTTAGTTTTACCACGAATATTTGGACAAGCAGTGTTTGCCCCGTGTCGATGCTCAGTATCGGTATCGACGAGTACTGTAATGCAAGAACTCGTACTCGTACTCGTTTTCCAAAAAAGTGGTATCGGTGCATCCCTACTATATACTGTATAAATGCTGTACGTGAAGTGAACTTGAATATCAATGTATAGTTATATATATATAAGAGTGATAAGAGTGGTTGTATAGTGTTGCATGTACTCCACTGTGCTTCAGAGTTTGGTCTTCATTCCACAAACGATCATTTATTACAATGTGTTTCTAAAGCTACTTCCACCCAGTCATTGAGGGAACCTGCCAAAACACAATCCCAAGACACTGGTCTGGAGATGAGCTCGGCCCCGACTCACTCACAGAGACACACTGTATCTTCAGGGCTCCAGTCACAGGGTAGGACTAACATGAATCAGCCTTTTACTGGTTTTCCCAGAAAACAGACATTGTCTCTGTATGTGACAATTGTAACATTTTGACTGCGGTCAAGGATTGCCCAAATAAGTAAAACAAGTATGTTAAGAGAAAAAGATTATTTTTCCATTACACAACCCACTCACAATGTATTCTAAAAATTATATATTTGTAGAGAGCCAAGCAATGAAAGAGCCGGCTCTGCCTCCAAAAATCTCCATTCCCTTAATTTCAGGTAATTTGAAGAAAGCACAGACACACATTTTGTGTTGCGTCCTGTTATTTATTTATTTTTTTATTGTTGTTGTCTCTATGCACCAGAAGAGGAGTGGAGCAAGCTGTTGGAGCAGTCACCTTTGTTTCACATGTTGAAGGGAGTGGAGCTGCAGATGAAGGCTTGGGCACGTAGGACATGTCTTGTAAGAGGAGACCATAGCGGTGCGTTGGAAGTCACAGCATATAAAAACAATCCAGTAACACCTAAACAAAACAAACCAAGGGAGGCAAAGAAGTATTCCTAAATACTCAAGAAGCCTAGCCCTCACTACAGTCAAAGGTTTTTTTACCTTTATCAGGAGAATGATTATCAGATGAACTTTAATATATGTTTCTTTCAAAATAATATAGCAAAAAATAAATAAATAAACGTACAGTGACACACACAATGTGTTTAGTGCTATATGTGCTATACACATGTATGTGCATACATGTGTATGTGCTATAGAAGTAGTACTTCGACTTTCTCTATAGCGCTTTAACAAAGTCCAGATGGTAGACATTTTTTGCTTCGGGGGCTAGGATTTAACTAAATGACTTTCATATGCTCAGCCTCACAGCCCTGTTATAAAACTAAGCATACAGAAAACTGGATGCCTGATGTTGGTGAAACTTTAAGGCCTTTGTTTTACGTTGAATATGGCTAGAATTAATCAGTGGTACATCTATTCACATCAAATTTGTCTAAAGTTGTTTACCTTTTACAGAAAAGGGAAAATGTTTTGTGGATATACTCGATGCACAGTGGGAATGTGAAGGAGAGCTGATCCCCTCGTGCCCCTCCTCCCTTAACCACAGAGAGTACTTGGTCTATCAGCATGGACTGTTTCTGATGCATACCTTACACAATCTAAAATTGGTAATTGCTTACGTTTTTGTTTTTGTTTTTTAACGTCTATATGCCTTTTCAAATGTAGTACTTTACTTTTAAGATTGATTACCTAACCTCAAGCTGTTGTAAATCAGCACAGTGCTGCTTGGGGCACCATGTGGGCGTTGTAAACACGCTCCTTTTGCTTTGAGTTAGTTCCAGAACTAAGGGAGGTGACTTTTGTACAGTATCCAGACTGGTTATACCTGGTAACTATAGAACTGGAGAGATGTTGTTTTTACAATGTGAGTGTTTTTTTTTTTTGTGTGACTAATAAAAAGCCCTGTTGTTTGTCACACAGACGCCAGTGGTTTCCCTACAGATAGCCGCAAGTCTCCCTTACAACAACTACATTAACAACGCCTTTCAAAATTCTTTCTTTTACCAGGTAAGGTTTCATGCACAGACCTATAGTACACTCAACAGAGTAAATGACTAAATGACTAATGAACTCACTTTCAGGAAACACTGGGACAAATGACTAGTTAGTACGTGACTAGTATGTTAGTAAGTGCCTGTGTTTTGGTTGGGGAGATAAGCTTCTCTCCTCAGTTCAGAGCAGACATTAGTTTTGCTGACACACATCAAAGCAAATACATGCTGAAACTTTAAGTATGGCAAATTGGTTTCTACGACTGCAATTGCTCAGTAAATTTAAACCTCTTCTCTACAGAATTTTAACAGCTATATATTTAAAGATTTATGTAACCCTCAAATGCCTTTTATTTAATTTTTTACTTTGTAGTTAACCTGTCTTTGCTCTACATTGTGTTAAAGCAAGAAGGGAGCTTTCTCATTGGGGTGTGCAGATGTTTCTGTTCAAACTATTCTGTCTAAATATTTACAGCACACACAGCAGTGTGCTGCTGAAGTCAATTCTGCACAATGTTGTAATTGCTATTAAGCTGCCATGGTAACTATTTTTTAATTATTTGACAGGGACAGTACAATCAGACATGAGACCCACCAAAAATGTAACCAAAATCAGTTTGAAAGAGCCTCAGGTCCAACAGTGACTTTAGCTCCACCAGTAACTGTTCACTGTGATCCTTTGACTGAAAATGATGACTGACCCAGTTCTGAACCTTTTCACTCTGCACAGGGTTTTTACATCACGAAGAACTTGGAGTTATGTGAAAAAGTTATGAAATTTTAAAACAGCAACAGCATCCAGGCCTGGAAAAGTGTTAGAAAAACCAATTAACCCAAAAGTCATGGAATTTAGTTTTAATATCTCTGTAGATTTGAATATATTTTAGTTGACAGCACTGTGAGCAGATTTATTTATTTAGTTAGTTAGTTAGTTATTTCCCATTGTTAGGTCCATATAATTCAAATAGGAAATCACCTTTCTTAGATTTTTTTTGATCAACCATCTACAAAGATGCAAGAGTAACTTAGTTTTGTCTGTTCTTTTTGTTCATTTGTATTTTTGTGTGTGATTGACAGCGGGCACAGGAGATTGTGTTTTTGTGGGAGGGTTCCTATTTTTTGATTTTTTTGTTTTTGTTTTCCGTTGGTGTATTGTTGTGTTTTTGTAAGTTTAAATAAAAAAATTAAACAAATATAGTAAACACTAAATAGGAAATCAATTAAATTATTCACAACACAGGTGCATCAGAAAATTCACACAATCAGTCACATTTAATATTTCTGCTGAATACTCAGACTGTTGATCTAATCCTTTGAAAGGTGCTAAATGTTTTTGGTCTATTTGTTGCTGGTGTTCACAGTGTTTACGTTAGCCTATACAAGGAGGGCTGTTATATATAGGCTGTTTATTTGACGCAGTTTATTATTTAACTCGATAGATCCCTGTAAAGCTGCTGGGTCTGTGGAGAATGGAGGACCTGAATAATCGACGATAAACTGAAAATGGAGAATGAATTTATAGACGAGTAACGTCCAGCTGTAGGCGGAGTGTGGCCACAGTGTAACAACAATAGACGCTCCTCTGTGTGAAGGAGTATTATTCCGTTTGTGTGTCAGTTCAACTCTCCAGCAGAGTTTTAACTCTTTCTATGGTGTTTAAGACGCACGACCGAGCGAACATGTCCTCGTTCTTCAGGCGTAGGTCTGATAATTATATGTATTTATACTAGTAAAGGTAAAGCCCGCGTGTTTGCGTCTGAAATAGGCTGTGTAGATTGACAAGAAAGGGGGAAGAAAAAGCAAAGCGAGCCTCGCGGACACGGCATGTTCAACTGCGCTCCGGAAACTTAATGTTTGTTTAACAGGCTAACAGTGCCCCACTTTGTGAGATTTAATGTGTCACAGGACATCGGGTAAAATATGGTGCGGTATAAACATGGAAAAATGTCCTGTGTTTTTTGTTGATTGTGTGAATGCATGTTCCATCGGCAGGAGGCAGAGGAGACGCTCTTTGTCCGCCGTCAGAGGTTACAGTCAGTTGGTGGCTTCTCACTGCTCTTGCTACACTGCCTAGCCCACATCAAAGTAAAGACATGACCTCTGACTCCAGTCCAGCTTTTCAGAGGCTTTTCTTTAAGGTAAAGACAAGCCCAAGCACTGAACTTTTATTTTTGCTTCATTTCATGTGTTGTCGGGTTGTACTGTGTTTTGCAGACCCTTCAGGCATGTCTTGGGGAGTTGTTTCAAGCCCGGCTTTGTGCGCGCCCTTCAGAGTCCCTTTCAGGGGATATCAATGGGACACTGTGGGATTCTAATGCGCCCTCTTTACTGCACAGACTCCACAGTCCAAGCAGAAGCCTTCTATCACAAGATGTAAGAAGTAAATGTATGTTTTCTGACTCTGTTTGTGACCAATGTTTTCCATAAGTTTATTTTCACTCATGGGCACTAACAGTAGCTTAACAATAGTCAAGAATTATACTGACTGCGTTGTGATTTTGTTTTTGTTTTGGGTGTGACAGGAAGTTAAGGTGCTTCACAGAAAACATGTTGAGACCACAGTGTTAACAAATCTAGAAGAGCAGTTAAGAAGACAGTGTGCAAAAACCACTGACTAAACTTTTCTGTTTGTCTGTTATGTCAGTTTACTTCATGTGTGAATTTTAATTGATTTAACAAATCAATAAAACAATTTGAAATGATTTTTAAATGTTTTTTTTTATTTTTTCTAAGTATTTAATAAAAACAATTTAATGCATTTTTATGTAAAACAAATTCTGAAGAAAAGGAGTATAGGTATAAACAGTGTAAAAAGCATTGTATACAAATTTGAAAAAGCATTCATATTTAAAAACATACTCGGAGTGTTTGCACTGGAGCGGATACATGGGACATATTTTGTGGGGTCAGATAGCAACCTAGGGAAGGTCTGGAGGTCTTGGGGCAAAGACATTGCTAACATTCCTCAAGTCCATCAGGTCCGAGTTGCACAGTGCTCACTTGTTGCCTGCTCCGCTGACTTTGACCGCGACAATGATGATTATCAGGATGATTCCACACACCAGGCCGATCACATTCAGGATCTTGGCTGTCCTCGATGCGTCGGCTGCTATGGCCGCCTGACCCATATTGTTTGCATCCTGTGCCTTTAAACGGGAATTACATGCAATTAGCTTTATTACAAATCTGGACGGAAAAAGGTTGCTCTGAAACTTGTGAAAAAACACATTTTTACGGTCAAGTCATTTATACTATATTATTTCAATTTATGCTGTTCTGTTAAGAAGAGCGCACAACAAACTCCATTGAGATGTAGCCTAACCCAGGCCTATTTATATATATATATAAGTGGGGGTGCCTTACCCTGCAGGAACAAACAATAGCTGCAATCCCTAAAGGCAGACAGCAGCATAAAGTGTTAAAAATGGACCACCCGAGGTAGGACGGGACCACGGCGCGAGGTTGTCCTGTTTCCATTGTAGATAGCTATATCTTTCCTCAGCACAGCACACAGTTGGTTTGGGCAACTTGCATGAACAAAGTTGGGGTGGGGTTCGAACATGCATTTATTCCAAAGGGGCGTATTCAATTCAGACCGTGAATTGTACAGAGTGTACAGAGACTGCAGTCAAGTCAGCCCCGTCTTGATTTTGGAGGGTCTCTTATTAGGTGCTTTATGGTCAATGCACGGAAACAGCGCTATGTGGGTGGATTCCTCTGGAGGAAACCAGATGCTAAAGATGTGTTCCATTTGGTTCCAAACCCCACCTCCTAAAGACAGAGTCTTCCTTTGGTTAAAACACTAGGGTGTATTTGTGGATCCTTCGTGGCCTTTCCCTATAGTCTACCAACAATGCAGCACAACAATTTTGAAAAAGTGGTAGAAGAAGAAGTACGACTTAATGCAGAGAATTTTCTGTTTTAATACAAGTGTAGATTCACTGTGTTCATAGAAAATGTTTTATTTTGAAAACATTTACCCACTAAGCTGTGCAGTTTATTTTTATTTCGTGTTGTCATGTCAGCTGATTGACAAGGCTTTCAAGTCTTTCATGTGGAACATACCATACCAGTTTGGCTGCTCTCCTTTGTGGGACTTATTTTCAGCCTGGGAATTTAATGTCTTAAACCAACCCTTATTGAATTTTTCATTGAAGATATTTATTTTAATCAATTTCATGCATACAATAACAAAAGGTAACATACTTATAATAAAATAGTTAAAAGCATGTTTTTTCTAGATAACGTTGCTGTGATACACCTGTGACATAATTTACAATCATCATAAACATAAATATAAATTTATAGACCATAATAAAGCTGTTACGGTTTATTAAAAATGGGGAACAACAAAAGACAAAAGAGGAAGTCTACAAAATAAAAGAAGTAGGGACACTTGTCAATATTGGCAAAATGGGATTGATGCCTCTGATTGGCACATAATGGCAGCAGAGAAGAAGAAATCTGATGATAATAAGTTAAACATATTTACTGTTGTAATTTGTGTTTGAGATGTACTAACTGTTTCCATTTACAGGAGGGTAAAAAGGGAAAGTAGTCTGGAATCTTGATAAGGGTAAGGTAGAGAAAAGAAGAACTGTCTGAGCACCTGTTGGGAAATGCAGGTGAAGTGTACAGTACGTGACACAGAAGTCAGGCGAAGTCTTTAGCTGTAACCAAGAAAATATTAAAGTTATGATTTATGTCCTAACATGATATAAATGTGGACAACCACTGTTTGAGGGTAGAATATTTGAGCTGATTGCCATACTTTTGCTAATTTGCCTGCAATAAAATTTACTAAATAAGGATTAATGTGTGCACAACATAAACCGTTCTTAATGGTTATTTTAGTTTAGTGAAATTACAACTATGTCCCTTGGGCTTGTTCCTAGCCCTTAAATTTAAACCTGATCAAAAACAAGAGCCAAAATCTGTAGAGGTAAGCCACCATTAAACCGACTGGACTAGCCACTCAGTCTCAGCTGGTCTCTCTGGTTGATGAGTTACAGGTAGAATACATACCAGTTTTCATGGTTCATAACCTTGGGGCTGCTCTATGTAAATCTCACAGTCAGTAGGTGTGTGCAGGTACGCTGACTTTACGTCCATTTTGTTGTGTTGGGTTCTTTTACAAATAAAGACTGTGTCCTTGAGTGTTCATTAAGCCGCTTTATTCACAGGCTGCAACAATAGAATAGTGTCTCTCCCTCTCATGCCGTCCTCCTCGCCTCATACAAACCCCTGTTGCCCTCTAGTGGTCACATGTAATATAGATTACACCACACATTTGATGTAAGATCAGCGTGCTGCATTCTGCATCAGGACTCTGACACTTGTCATGTCAGCCGTAAGTGAGGATGTCTCTTTAGAGTCAATTCCTGCTTTCTGGTTGTATCCTTTGGCCACAAACCCTTTTTGTATTTGTTAGATCCAGTGTTGGTCATCTTACTTCAAAAAAGTAATTAGTTACAGTTAAAAAATACTTCTCCCAAAAAGTAATTGAGTTAGTAACTCAGTTACCACATTGTAAAAGTAACTCAGTTACTCAGCAAAGTAACTGACGTTATTTTTTATTACGTTCTATAACAGCTTAAATATCAAAGATGTTTAAATTAACTGATTGAAGAATAAAAACACTATATATAGTATTTTAGAACATTTGTTATTTATTTGAACTCAATAGATTGCAGCCTGCCATATGATATAGCCTACATAGAAATAAAAACATATAAAAATAAATATTGAAAATAAAATTCAAGGGCAAAATTAAGTAAAATGTAAACCTGTGTAAAAAGAAACAAAGGGAGACCTGGCCATTAAGTCTGTACCTGTAAATTATTATTATTATTACAATAAACAGAACACAATCCAACTATCTCTGTAGATTAACATGTTCATTCTCAAAGAAAATGAATAATACATTAATCTATTCTAAAATACTCCTCATCTAACAACTAAACCAGTGGTTGTTGCTGACACGTAAAATTGAGCGATGCTTGTTTTAACAGTGGCTCTGTCTCCTTCACTGGAACTCACACTAGCTGCCTTTGGGGTTAGCAGCAGCAACAAGTGTCGTGTTAGCATGTGTTGATGTGAGGTGCTTCATAAGATTTGAGTTACTTGCGCGGATGTGGATAAAGTATTTTTATCCTGGGCATAGCATGTTACAGTAACATTCTTACCTTTAGCGGAAGTCAGCGCGTGCGGTGAGACCCTAATTATACTATCTATGGTGAGACCGCGCGAGCAGCATGGCACCGCTCACACACCCCTGCTCTCTTCAGCAGCAGCTGATGTGTAGTCAAACTGTGACACCTCGCGCTTTATTCAACCAAATTGTAGTAACGCTACACTTTACATTCGCAGTAACGATAACGGCGTTACAACAATGGGAAAAGTAATTAATTAGATTAGGCTACTCTAATACTGAAAAATGAACGCCTTTAGTAACGCCGTTAAACTCTAACGTCGTTACTTCCAACACTGGTTAGATCCATTTCTGTCTGTTCATTTTCTTCCCTTGATTGCATCTCCTCCTCCATGCCATTTTTCCACTGTTTTGACTCGGTTGACGTCACTGCATCCTGCTAAGTTTGTGGAATGTCCCACACTGCTTGAAAACAATGGTCCACACAAGTTTTTAATTTGTCTCTTGTTTCGTCAGTCTCAAAATCTTGTAGATAAGATGGTTAAGCTTTATTTTCAATGGGTTCCTCCTAGTCGCTGTCTTAGTATTTGTTTGTCTTTTATTTGAACATCTGTTCCTTACATGGGCAGCTGTCTGAATGGCATAGTTTCACAGATTGTCTGGTAACTTGCTTTCGATCAGTAGGCCTAAGCATCTAGCCATATCATACACGGTTCACCTGCTTCTCTCTGCTGTGCCGTTTTGAGTAAGATGTCTTGTGCAGATGTCTCGAAATTTAAAAGAAATTATATAAACTTGGATTACAGATTTAACCACTGTTACTTTGGATTTACCGTAAAGCATCTAAAACGGGAGCAAGCCGAAATCAAGGCTGAGCTGTCTTGACTGGCGTTTCGTAAAAGGGGGATGGTTGATAGCGGTCAACAGATGCGGTGTTCTTGAACTTCCTTCTTGCGCGTTGTTTTTTTTCTACTGAACATAGCGTGCAAAAACATCAAAGCCTACAAAGGGCATGGGTGTAATGGTTTAAAAAAAGGATTAGAATGACATGCGCCAAAATGTAATGCCAAAACCGAAACCAGAGTGGTGAAGGTGTAGTCAATGAGTATTTTGTATTTTTTTAGAATACAATACTGAAATCACAGCTTAACTTGGTATTTTGCATGAACATTTTTTTGAGTTATATTAAATAATATCTTTGTTATGTAAATAAAGTTAGTCGAGGAGATGCTTTTGGAAAAAATAGTTTTGCACAGCAGGCTTGCTACAGAAATCTTAATAACAGTAGCACTTCTGATAGATCATCTATCTTACTTAATTAATGCAAAGACAATGGTTACCTGCACAGAATATATATATATATATATATATATTCCTTCATTCGATTCCCGCCTCCCCACAGTTCATACTGTCATTGTGTCCTTGGGCAAGACACTTAACCCACCTTGCCTCCAGTGGCTGTAACACTGGTCATAACATTAGAACAATGTAAGTCGCTTTGGATAAAAGCGTCAGCTAAATGAATAAATGTAAATGTAATATCAGAACCCTCAAGCTCCCAGGCCTCTGGTAGAGGACCAGAGCTCGAAGGATGAGAGGCCACCCGCGGAGGGTGAAGGACAAAGTTATATATATATATATATATAGGCCAAGTATTTGCAAAGAAGGTTAAGAGGCTGAGCAGCTGTAATTTACTGTCCACGTTTTTTTCTCCTGTCTAAAGCAGCTTAAATAGAAAGTGCCAAGATGATATACAGCACAGTCTCTATACTTTTTTCATTTTGTGTAACCTTGGTGATATGCTGTAATTTATTTATTTATATGTACTCACAAAGTTTGCCTGAAAGACAGTTAGTCATGTTTACGGCTCTTGTATCTTTCAGTAAGTAAGTAACAGTAAGTTAAGCCTGAGCCTTGTTTTGTAGCTTGTGGTGCAGTTTTGAAGTGCGGTTGAACTTGTTCAGATAACCAAAGAAGAAAGCCAGTAGCCTTGAGCGGATTTTAAGGCAGATAAAATGGAGAGCATTTAATCAATCACTGCTGTTTGAAAGTTGCCATTTGTTCTATTCAGCATCAGTCCACACATACAAGCATACGAGAGTGTAACTGCTACGTTGACAGTTTTTAATGTATGCTTTTTCCAAGCTCCAATGATTATTGACATTTCCACCTTTTGTTAACTGGTTACCTCCTCCTTCTGCTCATCCGATGTGAAGCATGCCTCTTATTGTGACTCTCAACCTCCTATACCCCTGTCTAAAAACTCTTTACAGCTTATTTATGAACTTAAAATTAAAGCTTATTCTTTACAACTGTCACAAAGTAATGGAAATGATTAGTACCTGACTAGGACCCCACTATTTGAGATCATTTAACCTCCAGAAGGGGAAACTAGATTAGCTGAAGGAAATCTATGCAGACACAGGAAGAACACGCAAACTCCACACAGAAAGGCCCTGCCCTTGATGGGGATTGACCTTCTTGCTGTGAGGCAGGAATGCTCTCCACTTTACTGACTACAGTTAGAAAATTAGAAAAAAAGTTATTTATTTCAAAGTATAATACCATAATTTGCTCATTTACTGACTCAAGACTACAAAAATATAGTGTTTAAATGACTTTCAGACCATCTATCCTTTTTACCACTTGGTGATGGGTTTAATTTAAACAATCCCATTATTTATTACATGAGACTATGCCTCACCCTCATTGATCAATACTATCAAGTCAGTATGTGTAGCCACTGGGGGGCACTGTTAGTCCATTCTGGAAACTGAGGCAAAAACTGAAGGCAAACTTATCCTTCTTATCTCGTGGTCACTGTGTTGAACCATAATACAGACCAAAACTTTTATGTGCACAACATTTTGAGTACTTCAACAGGGATGCAGTAAATTAGCTACTTCAAATCTCTATTTGAAAGAGATAAATTGGTTCACAAACCAAATGAATGACTTTAACTGGTTAGAAATACTGCCAAGTGTTACAGTATATTCAAATGCCGCCTCATAACTTTGGGAAGTGGTCGTCCTTTAACCGGAAGTTAAACCATCAAATCTGATCTTTGTCAAAATGACTAAAACCACCCAAACATTTATAGGTTTTCATATTTTTAATGAGGATAACATGCAAACAATGACAGAAGGGGAGGAATAAGTAACTGAACCTTCTGCCTAAGGAGACTTTGAGAGCAATTAATACCAATTTTTACCAAATAAGTCAGGGGTGTGTCCAATCACCGAGGAGTGGCTTAAAGCTGCCCTGCTCACTATAAAACACACACCTGGTAAGAATTGTGTCTTGACAATGACCCAAAACACAGAAGTAAATCAACTTCAGAATGGTTTCAGAAGAACAAAATACACGTTCTGGAGTGGCCAAGTCAAAGTCCTGACTTGAACCCCATTGAGATGCTGTGGCATGACCTCAAGACAGATATTCATGCCAGACATCCCAGGAATCTGACTGAACTGGAGCAGTTTTGTAAAGAGGAATGGTCCAAGACTGATCCTGATCGATGTGCCAGGCTAATCTGCAACTACAGGAAACGTCTGGTTGAAGTTTTTGCTGCCAAAGGGGGGGGCAACCAGGTATTAAATGTGATGGTTCAGTTACTTATTCCTTCCCCTTCTGTCATTGTTTGCATGTTATCCTCATTAAAAATATGAAAACCTATAAATGTTTGGGTGGTTTTAGTCATTTTGACAAAGATCAAATCACATTTGATGGTGATTTTATGCAGAAATGTGAGAAATTCCAGATACTTTTTTATGCCACTGTATATTCATATAGTTAAGGTTTT
The DNA here is from genome assembly GCA_024416835.2 of Perccottus glenii. NCBI lineage: Eukaryota > Metazoa > Chordata > Actinopteri > Gobiiformes > Odontobutidae > Perccottus > Perccottus glenii. The sequence continues at coordinate 18,551,391 of CM044550.2, forward strand.
ATTACATTTGTTAAAGCGAGTTGAAAAACTACATGTGACTACCAGGTGCTCTAAACTGCAGGTATGTTGTTCACATATTTACAGTAAATGTACAAGTGTTCTCTTTTTAGTTGCAAACGTTTTTCTCTTTTCCACAGGCCACACAACCAAATTGCTGTGAACGCTGATTCCATGCCCTTCAACAGGATTCTTTTAGATGTAAGCCACATTTTTAGATAAGACACTGAATGTCTAAGGAAATAAAAATGTTTGATGCAAAATGAATATACATGTGTTTTCAATATTTTAGGCAACTGAAAGTGGATGGAGGCAGATGATTTGCTGTGGTGACCCTTGAAAGGAACAGACAAAAGAAGGAGACATAGGACCTATTGTTGTGCCTGAGATTCTTCTTGATTCTTCAACATGAAAATGTTGCCTGGACTTATTATGGTAAGTGTTCCCACAAATGGATTTTTTCTCACAAACCTTTTTTTACATGAACTTTTTAAAGATGTTAAATCATTTTAAGGCTAAAAATAAAGATTGTTAATTTGACATTTATGTTTTTATTAAAAGGACAAAAATAGATTTGGTCAATGTATCTCTTTTTTTCTAGTTAGTTTGTGGGATTTACATTACATTTACATTTAGTCATTTAGCAGACGCTTTTATCCAAAGCGACTTACAAGTGAGGAAAACAATGGAAGCAGTTTTAACAACACAAGGTACAAAAAGCATAAGAGCACCAAAAACTAGTCTGTTAAAACCCAGCACAGTATACAAAGCTAAGGATAGAAATTCTTTTTTTTTTTTTTTTTTTTTAATTAAATTTTTTATTTTTATTAAATAAATAAAAGGAAGAGATAGAAAGAAAGTAGAATTCATTGTTAGGTGTTGACCAAAGAGATGTGTTTTTTAAGATGGCTACAGAATCTGCTGATCTTGTAGCAGCAGGTAGATTATTCCACTAATGTGGAACGAATCCAGAGAAAGTACGTAAGAGTGATTTTTTTCCTTTTTGGGACGGTACCACCAGACGTTGTTCATTTGCAGAGCGCAAGGATCTGGTAGGAACATAGGTCTGTATTAGCGAGTGAAGATATGAGGGTGCGGAGGCCAAGAGCATAGCTTTGAACTTGATGCAGAGCCGGTGTAATAAAGAGAGGAGTTACGTGCGCTCTCTTCGGTTCATTGAAGACCACTCTTGCCGCTGCATTCTGGATCATCTGCAGATGTTTGGTTGTGCAGGCAGGGAGTCCAGCCGGTAGAGCATTGCAATAATCCAGTCTGGACAAGACAAGAGTCTGGACTAGGATTTGCGTAAAGTGCTCCGAATGGAAAGCTTCTTAATGTTGTAGAGGATGACTCTACAGGACCAGGTGGTGATGATTTCTATGTGGTAACTTATTGCACCAGATGTTTGCAAACTGCTCAACAACTCAGGTAAAGCAACATCATTAGATTAGAGTAGATTAGATTCAACTTTATTGTCATTACACAAGTACAGGTACAAGGCAACAAAATGCAGTTTAGGTCTAACCAGAAGTGCAATAGCAGCAAGTGCAGGATATATACAATGGTTGCATATGTGCAGGATATGGAGATGTACAGGATTTACAGGTAATATGTACAATGAATATAAATATACAGATGGTTATTACTATAACAGGTGAGTGTGTGCCATAAATATAATTACAGGTGTCTCTTTCTATAAACAGCATTTACAGGTGAATATGTACTATAAATGTAAATGTAATATACAGATGTCTCCAACTATAAACAGAATTTTACAGGTAGATGTACACAATTGTATGTTGCTTAAGGTAAGCAGTAGATTTAAGGTAGTGCAATGAGCATGGACAGTGCAAATAAGTATGATGAAATGTAAACAGTTGGTACTGTAGGGTAGAGAGTCTGTGAGGGTAGTGGGATGGTGGGGATGAGAGGAGAGTCTGTGAGGGTAGTGGGATGGTGGGGGTGGAAGGAGAGTCTGTGAGGGGAGTGGGATGGTGGGGTGGAAGGAGAGTCTGTGAGGGAGTGGGATGGTGGGGGTAGAAGAGTCTATGAGGGTAGTGGGATGGTGGGGGTGGGAGGAGAGTCTGTGAGGGGAGTGGGATGGTGGGGAGGGGGTAGAAGAGTCTATGAGGGTAGTGGGATGGTGGGGGTGGAAGGAGAGTCTGTGAGGAGTGGGATGGTGGGGGTAGAAGAGTCTATGAGGGTAGTGGGATGGTGGGGGTGGGAGGAGAGTCTGTGAGGGGAGTGGGATGGTGGGGTGGGAGGAGAGTCTGTGAGGAGTGGGATGGTGGGGGGTAGAAGAGTCTATGAGGGTAGTGGGATGGTGGGGGTGAGAGGAGAGTCTGTGAGGGGAGTGGGATGGTGGGGTAGAAGAGTCTATGAGGGTAGTGGGATGGTGGGGGGAGGAGAGTCTGTGAGGGGAGTGGGATGGTGGGGGTAGAAGAGTCTATGAGGGTAGTGGGGATGGTGGGGGTGAGAGGAGAGTCTGTGAGGGTAGTGGAATGGGGGGGGGGGGGCGGTAGAAGTCAAATCATGGACAAATCTTGAACAGTACACTGATGTACATGAGCCCCACTCACTGGATTGTTTGAAGAAACCAGGATGTCACTTGGGACAGTTCACCTTGCATGTGTGAGCTACAGTGTCTGTAGCCAATGTCATTATTCCTCACCATTATTCTGACCTGTAACTATTGGTGTTCATGTACCTTTTTAAACTTAATATAATGCAGTTGTGTAAAATATTTCCACATTGGGTCAATGCGACCATTCACATCTAGTTAACAGTGTTGCCAGATTGGACTAAAGATTTCCAGCCCAACTACAGCTTAAAACCCGCCCATTTAAAAAAATACCAGCCCAAAATACATACTGTTATTAAAACTGTTATAGAATAAAACACCATTTTTTTTCTTATTAAACAACCAGACTAACAAATCGCACATTGGAGAGCAAATCGTCCACGCATTTATTGAACTGTGACAAGCAATGTAAGCAGCGATTCTAATTTTACGGCGCTTTTGGTCATCTTTAATCGGACACTGCCCTGCTGCTCCCACTGACACAGTAAACGTTTTTATACTTGGTGAATTAGCCTACAACAACCCGCCAATCAAGCTTGAAGTCTGATTAGACAGGATTCCCCTGAACCTTATTGGCTAACCTGAACCATACCTAATTTAAACATCATCCTACATTATATAATTTATTTTATAGTTAGTTTTCATAAAAAAAAAAAGAAGAATACTGTTTATAGTCAAAAATAAAAACCCGCCTGTTGCATCAAAAACTAGCCCAAATTTTAAAGACCAGCCCAACGCATTTTTTTCCGGTCGGACGTGACCAAAAGGAGCCCAATTGGGCGGGAACCCGCCCAATCTGGCAACACTGCTAGTTAAGTGTATGGTGTCAAATTCTGCTTGAAGCAAATGTAGGCAGGTCTCCTTCCCCACCAGCACTTGTACTTTTTTTCCCCTCTGTTTTAATTAATAATGTTCAGTACAAAACTCCCATATGTCTTGATAGGTGTAGAGAGCTTTCCTTTTTTAGAAAATGATTGCACACAATTGCTGTATTTTGCACAATTTGGTGTACGTTAACATACTGCCAACCACAGCTGCCAGTTCTCTACTGAAAAAATAAATGTATTTCAATGTAAATTGTCTGGTTAAAAAGTGTATTTTTCTAAGGTTTTTACTTTGCATTGTACAGTAAACAATTGATTAAAATACCAGCTTTAAATGTGAAACCGATTGTAGCTACCGTAAAATAAAAAAAAGGTTCTGCTGTATTTTTTATAATAAATTTCTGGCATCCACAGCTGCCTGTTTTTTCTGTAAAAAATAATGTATTCCCTTGTTAAATATATAGTTTAACTCTAAAAAAAACTCAAACACAGACACTGTGTCAATACTCCAGCAAATTTATTCCTCCACACAATGCAACACCTGGTGTTCAGGCCTTATGGCCTTAAATAGGGGAATAAAAAAAACCTCATATACAAACACACAGCGCCACATAGGGGTGGGTGTACAAATGCCTCTACATGTTACTCTATTATTATTATTTTTTTATTTTGTATAATAATAATAATAATAATAATAATAATAATAATAATATTATAATAATAATAATAATATTATATTGTTATTTTTATAATAATAATAATAAAATAATAATAATAATAATAATAATAATAATAATAATAATAATAATAATAATAATAATAATCACTTTTTATTTTATTTTATTTAACCTTTATTTAAAATAAATAAAGGTTAGATAACCTTGGGGGGGGGGGGTGACTTTAACCAGTGGTTTTGACAGGTCCTTTGAATTTTTTTCTCATCCAGGAGAAAATTTGTTGAAGGCAGTTCTTCTTTTTCTTCTTTTTTGTGGAGACACCTAAATATACAATTTAATAATGAATCTTTCTTGATTTATCTGCCTTTTGAATCAGTGGTTGCATTGAGACTAAATATTACCTGAAGTCAACTGTTCTGGCACAGTGTCACTGCTGGCGTTTGACTCTGTGGCTGGTGTTGGTAAGTGTTCCTTCTTGTCCTCATCTAGTGCCATTGTGTTCTCCGGTGTGGCTGTTTTAACCACGATGATCATGGCAACGTGTAATATTTTTTAGAGAGATTATATGTGTCACAGGACATCGGGTAAAATATGGTGTCGTATAAACATGGAAAAACGTCCTGTGTTTTTTGTTGATTGTGTGAATGCATGTTCCATCGGCAGGAGGCAGAGGAGACGCTCTTTGTCCGCCGTCAGAGGTTACAGTCAGTTGGTGGCTTCTCACTGCTCTTGCTACACTGCCTAGCCCACATCAAAGTAAAGGACATGACCTCTGACTCCAGTCCAGCTTTTCAGAGGCTTTTCTTTAAGGTAAAGACAAGCCCAAGCACTGAACTTTTATTTTTGCTTCATTTCATGTGTTGTCGGGTTGTACTGTGTTTTGCAGACCCTTCAGGCATGTCTTGGGGAGTTGTTTCAAGCCCGGCTTTGTGCGCGCCCTTCAGAGTCCCTTTCAGGGGATATCAATGGGACACTATGGGATTCTAATGCGCCCTCTTTACTGCACAGACTCCACAGTCCAAGCAGAAGCCTTCTATCACAAGATGTAAGAAGTAAATGTATGTTTTCTGACTCTGTTTGTGACCAATGTTTTCCATAAGTTTATTTTCACTCATGGGCACTAACAGTAGCTTAACAATAGTCAAGAATTATACTGACTGCGTTGTGACTTTTGGTTTTGTTTTTTGTTTTGTGTGGGACAGGAAGTTAAGGTGCTTTACAGAAAACATCTTGAGACCGCAGTGTTAACACATCTAGAAGAGCAGTTAAGAAGACAGTGTGCAAAAACCACTGACTAAACTTTTCTGTTTGTCTGTTATGTCAGTTTACTTCATGTGTGAATTTTAATTGATTTAACAAATCAATAAAACAATTTGAAATGATTTTTAAATGTTTAAAAAAACAAACAATTTAATGCATTTTTATGTAAAACAAATTCTGAAGAAAAGGAGTATAGGAATAAACAGTGTAAAAAGCATTGTATACAAGTTTGAAAAAGCATTCATATCTAAAAACATACTCGGAGTGTTTGCACTGGAGCGGATACATGGGACATATTTTGTGGGGTCAGATAGCAACCTAGGGAAGGTCTGGAGGTCTTGGGGAGCAAAGACATTGCTAACATTCCTCAAGTCCATCAGGTCCGAGTTGCACAGTGCTCACTTGTGGCCTGCTCCGCTGACTTCGAACGCGATAATGATGATTATCAGGATGATTCCACACACCAGGCCGATCACATTCAGGATCTTGGCTGTCCTCGATGCGTCGGCTGCTATGGCCGCCTGACCCATATTGTTTGCATCCTGTGCCTTTAAACGGGAATTACATGCAATTAGCTTTATTACAAATCTGGACGGAAAAAGGTTGCTCTGAAACTTGTGAAAAAACACATTTTTACGGTCAAGTCATTTATACTATATTATTTCAATTTATGCTGTTCTGTTAAGAAGAGCGCACAACAAACTCCATTGAGATGTAGCCTAACCCAGGCCTATTTATAAATATAAATATCAGGTTATATATATATATATATATATATATATATATATATATATATATATATATATATATATATATATATATATATATATATATATATATATATATATATATATATATATATATATATATAGTGCCTTACCCTGCAGGAACAAACAATAGCTGCAATCCCTAAAGGCAGACAGCAGCATAAAGTGTTAAAAATGGACCACCCGAGGTAGGACGGGACCACGGCGCGAGGTTGTCCTGTTTCCATTGTAGATAGCTATCTTTCCTCAGCACAGCACACAGTTGGTTTGGGCAACTTGCATGAACAAAATTGGGGTGGGGTTCGAACATGCATTTATTTCAAAGGGGCGTATTCAATTCAGACCGTGAATTGTACAGAGTGTACAGAGACTGCAGTCAAGTCAGCCCCGTCTTGATTTTGGAGGGTCTCTTATTAGGTGCTTTATGGTCAATGCACGGAAACAGCGCTATGTGGGTGGATTCCTCTGGAGGAAACCAGATGCTAAAGATGTGTTCCATTTGGTTCCAAACCCCACCTCCTAAAGACTGAGTCTTCGTTTGGTTAAAACACTAGGGTGTATTTGTGGATCCTTCGTGGCCTTTCCCTATAGTCTACCAACAATGCAGCACAACAATTTTGAAAAAGTGGTAGAAGAAGAAGTACGACTTAATGCACTGATTCAAATGAGGCAAGGTAACATACTTATAATAAAATAGGTAAAAGCATGTTTTTTCTAGATAACGTTGCTGTGACATAATTTTGGATTACAGATTTTACCAGTTTCTTTGGATTTACCGTAAAGCATCTAAAACGGGAGCAAGCTGAAATCAAGGCTGAGCTGTCTTGACTGGCGTTTCGTAAAAGGGGGATGGTTGATAGCGGTAAACAGATGCGGTGTTCTTGAACTTCCTTTTTGCGCGTTGTTTTTTTTCTACTGAACATAGCGTGCAAAAACATCAAAGCCTACAAAGGGCATGGGTGTAATGGTTTAAAAAAAGGATTAGAATGACATGCGCCAAAATGTAATGCCAAAACCGAAACCAGTGGTGAAGGTGTAGTCAATGAGTATTTTGTATTTTTTTGGAATACAATACTGAAATCACAGCTTAACTTGGTATTTTGCATGAACATTTTTTTGAGTTATATTAAATAATATCTTTGTTATGTAAATAAAGTTAGTCGAGGAGATGCTTTTGGAAAAAATAGTTTTGCACAGCAGGCTTGCTACAGAAATCTTAATAACAGTAGCACTTCTGATAGATCATCTATCTTACTTAATTAATGCAAAAACAATGGTTACCTGCACAGACAACTTGAGTATATGCACCAGGTAAGACTGTATAATTTCGTCAGAAGAGCCTCCATTCATCATGTCTCAGCTCCATATATATATATATATATATATATATATATATATATATATATATATATATATATATATAGGCCAAGTATTTGCAAAGAAGGTTAAGAGGCTGAGCAGCTGTAATTTACTGCCCACGTTTTTTTCTCCTGTCTAAAGCAGCTTAAATAGAAAGTGCCAAGATGATATACAGCAGAGTCTCTATACTTTTTTCATTTTGTGTAACCTTGGTGATATGCTGTAATTTATTTATTTATATGTACTCACAAAGTTTGCCTGAAAGACAGTTAGTCATGTTTACGGCTCTTGTATCTTTCAGTAAGTAAGTAACAGTAAGTTAAGCCTGAGCCTTGTTTTGTAGCTTGTAGTGCAGTTTTGAAGTGCGGTTGAACTTGTTCAGATAACCAAAGAAGAAAGCCAGTAGCCTTGAGCGTATTTTAAAGCAGATAAAATGGAGAGCATTTAATCAATCACTGCATTGTGTTTCCAGTATCTGAGACACGACATAATGGCATCCACAGCAGTTGGAGCCTGGCTGCAGGCGAGCCCCTGTTTGAAAGTTGCCATTTGTTCTATTCAGCATCAGTCCACACATACAAGCATACGAGAGTGTAACTGCTACGTTGACAGTTTTTAATGTATGCTTTTTCCAAGCTCCAATGATTATTGACATTTCCACCTTTTGTTAACTGGTTACCTCCTCCTTCTGCTCATCCGATGTGAAGCATGCCTCTTATTGTGACTCTCAACCTCCTATACCCCTGTCTAAAAACTCTTTACAGCTTATTTATGAACTTAAAATTAAAGCTTATTCTTTACAACTGTCACAAAGTAATGATTAGCTGAAGGAAATCTATGCAGACACAGGAAGAACACGCAAACTCCACACAGAAAGGCCCTGCCCTTGATGGGGATTGACCTTCTTGCTGTGAGGCAGGAATGCTCTCCACTTTACTGACTACAGTTAGAAAATTAGAAATAAAGTTATTTATTTCAAAGTATAGAATAAGATAAGCAGATATTTTCAATACAATGTTGAACAAATATGTACCATAACATTTCTATTTATACCATAATTTGCTCATTTACTGACTCAAGACTACAAAAATTTAGTGTTTAAATGACTTTAAGACCATCTATCCTTTTTACCACTTGGTGATGGGTTTAATTTAAACAATCCCATTATTTATTACATGAGACTATGCCTCACCCTCATTGATCAATACTATCAAGTCAGTATGTGTAGCCACTGGGGGGCACTGTTAGTCCATTCTGGAAACTGAGGCAAAAACTGAAGGCTAACTAATCCTTCTTATCTCGTGGTCACTGTGTTGAACCATAATACAGACCAAAACTTTTATGTGCACAACATTTTGAGTACTTCAACAGGGATGCAGTAACGTAGCTACTTTAAACTCTATTTGAAAGAGATAAATTGGTTCACAAACCAAATGAATGACTTTAACTGGTTAGAAATACTGCCAAGTGTTACAGTATATTCAAATGCCGCCTCATAACTTTGGGAAGTGGTCGTCCTTTAACCGGAAGTTAAACCATCAAATATTCCTCCCTTTCTTTCATTGTTTTGTGCTTTTATGCAGAAATGTGAGAAATTCCAGATACTTTTTTATGCCACTGTATATTCATATAGTTAAGGTTTTATTACATTTGTTAAAGCGAGTTGAAAAACTACATGTGACTACCAGGTGCTCTAAACTGCATACATTCAGCAAAAACCTGCAGGTATGTTGTTCACATATTTACAGTAAATGTACAAGTGTTCTCTTTTTAGTTGCAAACGTTTTTCTCTTTTCCACAGGCCACACAACCAAATTGCTGTGAACGCTGATTCCATGCCCTTCAACAGGATTCTTTTAGATGTAAGCCACATTTTTAGATAAGACACTGAATGTCTAAGGAAATAAAAGTGTTTGATGCAAAATGAATATACATGTGTTTTCAATATTTTAGGCAACTGAAAGTGGATGGAGGCAGATGATTTGCTGTGGTGACCCTTGAAAGGAACAGACAGAAGAAGGAGACATAGGACCTATTGTTGTGCCTGAGATTCTTCTTGATTCTTCCACATGAAAATGTTGCCTGGACTTATTATGGTAAGTGTTCCCACAAATGGATTTTCTCTCACAAACCTTTTTTTACATGAACTTTTTAAAGATGTTAAATCATTTTAAGGCTAAAAATAAAGATTGTTAATTTGACATTGATGTTTTTATTAAAAGGACAAAAATAGATTTGGTTAATGTTTCTCTCATTTGCTAGTTAGTTTGTGGGGTTTACATTAGAAAGAAAAGTAGAATTCATTGTTAGGTGTTGACCAAAGAGATGTGTTTTTTAAGATGGCTACAGAATCTGCTGATCTTGTAGCAGCAGGTAGATTATTCCACTAATGTGGAACGAATCCTGAGAAAGTACGTAAGAGTGATTTTTTTCCTTTTTGGGACGGTACCACCAGACGTTGTTCATTTGCAGAGCGCAAGGATCTCGTAGGAACGTAGGTCTGTATTAGCGAGTGAAGATATGAGGGTGCGGAGGCCAAGAGCATAGCTTTGAACTTGATGCAGAGCCGGTGTAATGAAGAGAGGAGTTACGTGCGCTCTCTTCGGTTCATTGAAGACCACTCTTGCCGCTGCATTCTGGATCATCTGCAGATGTTTGGTTGTGCAGGCAGGGAGTCCAGCCAATAGAGCATTGCAATAATCCAGTCTGGACAAGACAAGAGCCTGGACCAGGATTTGCGTAAAGTGCTCCGAATGGAAAGCTTCTTAATGTTGTAGAGGATGACTCTACAGGACCAGGTGGTGCTGATTTCTATGTGGTAACTTATTCCACCAGATGTTTGCAAACTGCTCAACAACTCAGGTAAAGCAACATCATGGACAAATCTTGAACAGTACACTGATGTACATGAGCCCCACTCACTGGATTGTTTGAAGAAACCAGGATGTCATTTGGGACAGTTCACCTTGCATGTGTGAGCTACAGTGTCTGTAGCCAATGTCATTATTCTTCACCATTATTCTGACCTGTAACTATTGGTGTTCATGTACCTTTTTAAACTTAATATAATGCAGTTGTGTAAAATATTTCCACATTGGGTCAATGCGACCATTCACATCTAGTTAAGTGTATGGTGTCAAATTCTGCTTGAAGCAAATGTAGGCAGGTCTCCTTCCCCACCAGCACTTGTACTTTTTTCCCTTCTGTTTTAATTAATAATGTTCAGTACAAAACTCCCATATGTCTTGATAGGTGTAGAGAGCTTTCCTTTTTGGAAAATGATTGAACACAATTGCTGTATTTTGCACAATTTGCTGTACGTTAACATACTGCCAACCACAGCTGCCAGTTCTCTACTGAAAAAATAAATGTATTTCAATGTAAATTGTCTGGTTAAAAAGTGTATTTTACTTTGCATTGTACAGTAAATAATTGATTAAAATACCAGCTTTAAATGTGAAACCGATTGTACCGTAAAATAAAAAAAGGTTCTGCTGTATTTTTTATAATAAATTTCTGGCATCCACAGCTGCCTGTTTTTTCTGTAAAAAATAATGTATTCCCTTGTTAAATATATAGTTTAACTCTAAAAAAAACTCAAACACAGACACTCTGTGTCAATACTCCAGCAAATTTATTCCTCCACACAATGCAACACCTGGTGTTCAGGCCTTATGGCCTTAAATAGGGGAATAAAAAACCTCATATACAAACACACAGCGCCACATAGGGGTGGGTGTACAAATGCCTCTACATGTTACTCTATTATTATTATTATTTTTATTTTGTATAATAATAATAAATAATAATAATAATAATAATAATAATAATATTTTTATAATAATAATAATAATCATTTTTTATTTTATTTTATTTAACTTTTATTTAAAATAAATAAAGGTTAGATAACCTTTGAGATTACAAATCTCTTTTGCAGGGGAGTCCTGGCCTCATGTATGTTTGTACATGGGGCCAGGACTGGGGATTTTAACCAGTGGTTTTGACAGGTCCTTTGAATTTTTTTCTCATCCAGGAGAAAATTCGTTGAAGGCAGTTCTTCTTTTTCTTCTTTTTTGTGGAGACACCTAAATATACAATTGAATAATGAATCTTTCTTGATTTATCTGCCTTTTGAATCAGTGGTTGCATTGAGACTAAATATTACCTGAAGTCAACTGTTCTGGCACAGTGTCACTGCTGGTGTTTGACTCTGTGGCTGGTGTTGGCAAGTCTTCCTTCTTGTCCTCATCTAGTGCCATTGTGTTCTCCGGTGTGGCTGTTTTAACCACGATGACCCTCGGTTCTGAACTAGATAGACTGAGGTTCGCTGTGGTCAGTGGCACTATTTCACACTGCACACTAATGACATAAACAAACACCCAACTTACATAAACTGCTCACTTTGGGGTTTGGTTTCAATTCCTTAAACATTAGAATCAGGTAAATCTTACCTAAAAAGTTCCTGCTTGTCCTCGACCAGTGGCATTGTGTTCTCAGGTGTGGCTGCCTTCACCATGAAGACCCTTGGACTGGTGGCTTCTGACTTTTCCTTTTCACTCTCCACACCGCTGACCCAAGCACACAAACATACATTTAGTTTCTGTCAGTGTATGTGTGGCAGTTCATGTTTATTTATGTTTATAACTGTGTGTAATTGTATTAATAAAAAACTACAGACCTATAGGGATACTGCAGATATAAATAGGTAGCATAACAATGAAATAGTTTAGCCCTCACACACACAAACTTACCAATACAATGTATTACACACAAATGGATGTTGTAGGATTTGAGTGGGGGTGATCCTGTGAGCCACATTCATTTCAAACATTTGACTTAACAAGTTGATGAATGCTTTCAGTTCTTTAGCTTCCTTCATGTCGTTCACTCCAACATGAATCTAGTTTAATAAACAAGGATATAGTCAAGTATAAGCAGATGAGTCCAAACATGCATGTGTATAAATGCAGTCTAAAACTGTCTGAAGTTGTTGTGTGAAAGACTCTACCTGTACAAGTTCATTGAGTGAATGGAAACCTTCAGTGTAGTAGGTCTCTATAACAGTGTTAAATAATTCCTCAATCTCCTTATCAGTCTAAAAGGAGAAAATGGGAAGTTCAAACCTTTGACTATACTTACCATAATAATGTAACTTAGATGAAAATTGGTTTACCTTTAATTTCCAACCCCGGCCAACAATTTTAAAATAACGCTTTGTTTTCAAGCCTTGATTGAGAATGTGGTCAGATGGCTGACCAAAAAGTTTCATCATAACTTTCAGCTGTAGAAGAGAAACACATAATGGATATCAAACAAAATGTAATCATACTTTTGTGCAGATTTTTGGTTGTCATAAATGACTTACTGTCTCAAACTCAGTTTGGTCAGGGAAGACATCCATGCCAAGAGCCATGGTTGCCATACAATTTCCCAGAGACCAGACATCAATGGCCTCGTTGAATGGCAGTCCTAAAATAATTTCAGGAGCCCTGAATATGGAGGACAAGTATCTCACAGAATTAGAACGAGTAATAGTTTAGCAACAAATTTTTGCAAGCGAGTTGTGAAAGCTTACCTGTAATGTTCATTCTGCACTATTGCACCCTGTTTGGCATTTTTACTGAGCCTGGCCAGACCAAAATCAATCAGTTTAATCTTGAATGGTTGTGTTATATGGTCACACAACATTATATTGTCCAGCTTTATATCCGAGTGAATGATGTCCATTGTTTTCAGGGCTTCCAATGCTGTTGCCATCTGCACAAGACAAAAGCAGTCTTATATTCTCAGCAAACTGTCAACCACTAACAACCAGAACAACTATCCTCTGTGTAACACATTGCCCTCAGCAACATAAGAAATAGGATACTTCATTCTGAGGTATTAAGAGAATTACTACATTTAGAGCTTATCATATAGATGTGCATTAAGCTTTTTTATTACCAAAACCTTTCTAATTTATCATATATCATTCCCTCATAAGTTTCTGACCAGTTCCTACCTGTTGGACGATGGGGCGGATGTCACTGAGGGGCATCGGGCAATGATCCAGTAAAGTAGTCTGCCAAACATGTGTCCAGCATCTCGAATACCAGAGCTTTCCCGAGGCAGGTGTCAAATGACTCGAAATACTTCACTATGTTGTGCTGGTCCAGACCCTCTGCCATCATTTTCTTTATTAGATGAATCTGAATATAAAAGATAAGCACTTAAACTGTCCATTTTGAAAAAAAAAGAGTTTTATGTGCAGAAAAGGTTAAAGCAAAGGCATCTGGACTAGGTTTTCAGGGGTGGACTGGTATGATGTGTTTGTAGAAAATCCTTTTACTTTTTTTAGCTAAACACTCTGTGTCAAAAACTGGTCCATCTTAAAGACAAGCTCCCCTCTCACTAACAGAGTAATGTGGTCTATGCTGTTCAGTGAAGAGTACAGTGACAGTTATGTCGGTGAAACAAAATAACAGCATCACAAGATGATCTATCAGCACAGAAGAGCCAATCCTGGAGAAGCTGAGTCTGCCACCTCCACCTCAAAGAGAAAGGGCATTCCTTTGAGGACAGCAATGTCCAAATTTTGGCCAAAGAGGCCAGATGGTTTGAGAGGGGTGTGAAGGAAGCTATTTCAAAATGGAAAAGCCCTCTCTGGCCTCAGATTTATGATGCTGATTTGCCTTTCCTTCATGATAACCTGGGTGACTGAGAACCTTCACAGACATGTATAAGTACACATCTTATTATTAAACTTGGTAGACCACAGGTTTTTACCATGTGCTCTTTCTCACGTGTTAATTTGGTGACTACACATGAACACTGTTATTTTACCTCCTCTTGTGTGTCCTGTTCAAAATAAGGAAGTTTTACAGCGACAAACTCCTTAGTCTCCTTCTTTCTGCACTTGACCACTTGACCAAATCCTCCCTCTGACAACAACTGAATGAAGTTGTAGTTTTCTGGGATAATTTGTTTAACTTCTCCAATAGTCAGTAATGGTGTCTCCTCCATTGTTTTTATCAAATAGACTAAAAAAAAAATTACATTTCAATTTGTAATTTCTTTCTACTATACTGTAAGTTCCATGATTTTACAAATATAAATCAAAATGTTACAGATACTATACACTAAAACAAGTTATTTTCTTACCTGAATAGCCTCAAGAATGATTAAATGTCCACTTATTGACTTTGTTTCCTTCAAAAGTTGTGTTTAAGCCTCTGTATCTCAAAGTGTGTAAGTCTGTTCAGCTGCTCACAAAAGAATGAGTTTTTACAAAGTAAAGTCCTGGTCAGAATGTTCCATGGTTCTCTGACATCACATCATATCCATGGATACCCGGTGACATCATACACTAATATGATATGAATTACTAAACTATGAAGTTTAAAGCACAATTGCACAACAAAACAATACAACATTGTCTTTAAAAAGGTCTTTACTCTTTTGATAAGACTATACATATTTTGAAATGAAAATTATGCAATAATTTAGTTTATGCAATAATTTCAGTGCTTTATTTAAATAAATTTGTAACGTAACATTGTCGGCCTAAAGTCAAAATACAAGAAAACATGCAAAATAATTATTACTATTAATAATACTGAGACATAACAAGCAGCATTTTCATAAAAATTTAAAAAGTAGATAATTTGATATGCATAAATAATTTTAGTGTATTTAGCAATAGATTTTTTTTTTTAAATCAGAGGACATTTTTGGGCTTGCAGTCCTCAGCCACAACAACACAAAAAATAAAACACTCACAATCGTGTATGCCCCACAGAAGTGGTTGTTCTGGTTTCCCGAGGTATTTTTTACTTTATTTTTAATTTATACAATTGTTATTGTATGATCTTTGTGTACTCTGCCATAAAAACTGTTATTGTTATATTTTTTATTTACCCTTAGCTGAGAGCAATTCTGTTCAAGCTTTCTGTCTTCCTTGACATCCTGAAATTATGAATGAGCACATCAGTGAAGCTCCTCACGTAACAATCCCACCACTCCTGGCTCCAACTCCGCATCCACACATTTCTCTGTACGGCCTTCACTGCTCCACAAAAAGGCCTTGGTCAAAAATAGTGCTTTTTAAAAGTAGTATCACTTGGTTATGATTTTTAGGCTCCAATTACACAATAACTTCAAAATTGATGCACATACGCTAACACGAGCAGAATCCATATTTACTTCCACAAACACAGTCTTCTTGTGCATGTAGGTCACTTCAGGGCTGTATACAGTTCATACATGAGACAATGGCAGTTGTTTTTAAATTACAATGTGAGCAACCCAGCAAAAAATCTGTATTGAGCATGAAGACTTGCAGGGTGAACAAAGCTTTAGTGTTGTGGCTCATTTAATTGCATTTCCACTCTTTTGTTGTTGTGAAATAATATAACAAGCAAAACACATTACAGTCTTTGGATTAAAACAAAGGAGTCCGCTGGAGTGATACTCAGGACTGCTGATTAAGTCCTGCACTAGTTTTATTATATTTTTTTACCTATACTACTTGTAACTTTATTGTTCGACTTGGATCGACTTTAATTCACACATGTATTCTGTCTTGCTGCAACTATCTATCATTGCTCATCTTTCCAGTGCACACCTCTACCTCTCTAGACTTCTTCCACCTCCATGCTTTCACTACAGATCGCAATTTTACTTTTGGTTGTATAATTCTGCTTCAATTGTGACCCCATAGTTGCCCAGATTGAATGAAACTCTGTTGTGTTATAAAGCTGGTGTATGGGCTGATATCTGGGCCACTAGAAACTGAATATGGTGTATTTACATTTAAAATAAATGTAAATAATTTTTTTTAGTATTGTAATAAAGCATGTAAAAGAGGAAGAAAGAGAAATATTTGCAATATTTTTACTATTAATTTCCCTCCGTATCAAAATAATACTCTGTATTGGTTCCTTCATTAAGAACCTGGTGGTTGACCACAGAGTTTTACAATAACCTTCAGAAGGAGAAACAAATTATAGTATGTATAGTATATGTGTGACATGGTGCCATTTCTCTCCGGGTTAAGCCACTTCTCATTTTATTTTATTTGGCAAAATAAACCTCATTAAAGCACTTTATCAGAGGCTTGTTTAATGATTTGCAACAGGGCTAAGTATCACACCTTTTCATGTCCAAATTATTAAAATTATTTACTGCTTAACAATAATCCTGACGTGAAGAATGAGCTATGACTTCACACTGTGACAGTAGTCTGACAAACTTATGTTCAGCATCTTGAGAACCAGAGCTTTTCCAAGGCCAGTGTCGAATGATTCAAGGAGCTTTACAATGTTGCATTTGTCCATGCCCTATTCCATCATTGATGTTAATAAGAAAACCTGAAGACAAATTAAATGAGATAAGGACAGAGATATTTAGGATTTTACACAACAGGCCATGGCATCCCATTATTATGAAAAGAAGATGATTAAGATGAAGATGACTTGACCAACTGAACCACATCCCAGTGATTGGAGGAAATTATAAGTGTCTGGGATGGTTTGTTGTATCTGATCAACATCAACAGTCATTGGTGTCTTTTTTTCTCTCATTATTGTAATAATGTGCACTGAAATAAAAAGATCACAAAGGTCAAACATTTAACGTCATTAACAACATTAACATTAACCAACATTTTAGGAACGTACTTCACTTTACTGATGTTTATTAAAGCTGAGGAAAATGTTGAATCACTTTACATATATGTCCAGAGTCGGTTTATGCTTCACATTGGGCTTACATTTAGCAGAAACAACAATCTTGAGTTAATAATGAGATTGCAACATCAACAGATAAGAAAATGGCATATGCACATTATTATTCACAGGTTTGTTTCTACAACAACAAATGAACCAACTATAATGTGTTAGACCTATATCAACAATAAAATGCCAGGTTTGGATTTACAGATGGCATTTCAATTGATAAAGATACATTCACTCAAACATAGACTATTGCATATTATAGCCTAGACGTTGTTGTTAATGGTGATGTGCAGTACTTTTAGATTGGATAAGGTTAATTGTAGGTTAACCCATAGCAATTGTAGTAAATATTAAGAGACAAAACAACATTATAGGCTACCTTTGGGTACACAGGTATCATTTTATCATTTGGGAGGTGCTGAACACAAATGGGCTGCACCCAGAGGCCTTGCGTCACCATGGCAACCCACAACAGAGATACACTTTACTAGCTAGCTTAGGTTAAATTAACCAAGCTTACGTTTTTTTTTTCTGGTTTTCCTTTTCAGTACGGTCCTTCAACACTATTCAGTCTGCTTTCATAATGGAAAATATGCAAGACTTCAAGAGTTTTTTGAACAAGGTTGACAAAATAAGTAAGTAAGGCGAAGGACGTTTATTAAGCAAAAAGTAGTAAGCTAGTTAGGGCTACTAGCTCGTGTGGCTTGTAGCACCTGTTCTTTTCTACGTGTTACTAATAACTATATTTTCAGGTGAGCTTGTGCAGAATCTAAATTCTAATGACAGTGAAGTCCAACAAGAAGCCATAAAGGAAGCTGACTGCTATATCGCTTCTTTGGATGAACCCTGCAGAACAGAAGTAAACAAGACTACAATCAATACAGAGCCACCCACGGTAAACACACGTGCGCAATGTTATGGCTGACTGCCTTAGTTTCTATTTGAGAGTTTTTTGAGTTTGTTCTGTTGCATTTAGTTCTTCATTCTTTTAATGTAGTTTCTTCTTTTTACAGAACTTTCAAAATCGAAGTCCAGGTGAGAAAACTGTTATTTCCTTGACTATACCTCTAGCTTCCTCCCTCTCCTCTCCTGGATCAATTGGGCCATTTATTAATAGAGCCAGCATAACATTAACATGAAAGATTTATATGCTTCTAAGACATTGTTTAGTTATTAGAAAGATATAATACAGGGTTTCTTTTGTTTTGTTTTCTTAGGTTTACACATTCAGTTCACACAATAAGAAAAAAATGAATGGGTGGTGAGGACTTGGAGTGAAGTGGTTTAAATGATCTCCAATTTATACCTGAAGTGTTAGATTGGGATCCGGGATCAACTTAAGCATGGTTTAGAGGGTCTTTTTTGCATAGATGGTAGTTTTAGAAATTGGTTTATTCTTTTGTCATTTTAACATATTTATGGAATGTCAAAGTGAGCGATGATGTCAATGTCTAAATAAACTCTATATTCTCACTTTACCAAACATATATTTTTTACCAGAGAATTTTATGAAGATTATGGAGAAAGATGCAGAAGACAGAAGAAAAAGGAGGAGTGAAAAAAAAATTAGGGCAACTGGTGGGTCAACCTTTTATTTAATAGCATTTATGGAAAATGTATTGGTCCGTACACTTCCATTCCACATTCCTATCTGCAGCTCTCAAAGACAAAGGCAATAAAGCTTATGCTAAAGAAGACTTTGAAACTGCTGTGAAATATTATACTGAAGGCTTGGCTGAACTACGGGATATGCAGCCTTTGTACACTAATAGAGCACAAGTAAGTATTTTAATCAAAATTCAGATTTGTTAGTTGAAAATAATTAGCTTGATGATCTCATGTGTTTTTTTTATTTTTCACGACAAGTCCTATGTCCTATGAATCTCATAGGTCATTCATAAAATGTAACCTAAAGAGATGTATTATTTTAATGCCACTTGCTTATTTATAGTTAGGATTGTAAATTGTTATTATGAATTTATTTATTTTTGTAATCTTAGGCATACATAAAGCTGGGCAAGTACAGAGAAGCCATTGGTGACTGTGAGTGGGCATTAAAGGTAAGGCTTAAGATTTTCTGATTAATTAGCTTGAACAAGTCCCCATTAATAGGTTGACTGACAATGCCAGAATATTATCAAATAGTGACTATAAGACAATATATACTCTTGTAATAGTCCTTATGCAAGTCTTTTAATTCAGAGTGAATATTTGTGATTTGCTATGCTGCTGTTATCAAGGCATTAAAACCTTATTACATAGTGTGCGCTGATGAAATAAAAATAATACAACACCTATGATCATTTCCCTCCCTTAGTGTAATGAGAAGTGCACAAAGGCTTACTTGCACATGGGCAAAGCATACCTGGCACTAAAAAACTTTAATGAGGTGAGTGTAATTGTCATTACATCTAATCACCTTTGTTTTTTTAAACATGTCTTTTAACACAACTGACATCTCAACCAGCTATTGTGAAATCTGAATGTATTATGTATAAGTCTATGCAAGGATACTGAATAAAATTTACTTGAAGTCTCTGACAATATAGAGCTGAAAGTGGGACATATTTTGATTTTCATGCCTTTTATTAAACACCATTAAACACCTTTTTTAGTCTAGAAACTGCTTTGAAAAGATTTTGGAAATTGAACCTGGAAGGGAGAATATGATAAAAGGTATTCTGCTGTTTCATTTTTATTTTAAAACATTTAAATAAAATTTACATACAATGTTAGAAATAATATTTACTTGATTAACAGAAGAAAGCTGCCTATACAACCTATCTTACCATCATTTCCAGACATTGCTAGAAAGGATTATATGAGGTTGTTCAGTCTCTTTTGGCTCTCCCTTTTATTCTGCACACAGAATATCTGCTACAAGTAGATTTGGGGGAAGAAAGAAATATCCAGGAGAAGAATGCACAACAAGATTTTGACATGGGAGAAGAGAAGGCCACAGCAGTGCCCCAGTTGTTGGAGAAGCTGTCAAGGCCAGGTCATATGCCTCTGTACTACTGCGGTGGTCTGAAATGTTTGACACAAGCAGTTACTAACAGTAAGTGTTCTGTTCAGAACTACTTCACATAAGTGTCTGTTCTTACTTTTTGTACCCATTCTTTCTTCAATAACCTGCTTCACTGGTCCACCAATTTTCTTCTTGTATGGGTTCATGAAAGCAATAGATGAGCTGTAAGGCCAAAGAGCCAAAGGCTGGGAGAAAAAGAGAAGTTAATATAACACTTAAGTGCGCACATTGAGTATGCTAGAATGTGGTATCAGGGTTAGCTCCCCATCACTGAATTTGCCTCATGCTTGATTTGTTGGACACAGCATGCAGTTTTTCAACATGGATTGCAGTTATAGAGCTTTATGTTGGTTGTTGTATTTAACAGAGTTTGTGAGATCTCCACAACTCTGCTGATTTAAAAAAAAATGAAGCAAATGAAAGGAAACAAGTTGTGCAAGGGAAATATATGAATGCATTGTTGCAGAGCAAATGACTTAGCATTTGATTAATTTGACAAACTATCTCTGCTGGTTTGACCGATGAGTGCTTGTATTATTTGATTGGTGACATGTTTCTGATACTCCCTTGGTTTATACTATGATGCTTGATTCTGATGTAATTTAGTTTCAGAACTGCTGAGCGAGTTGCCCTAAACCACTGATGTCAGCATTATATATTCTAATATTGTTTCAAATGACGAGTAATTAGAATTAGGGAGAGTCATGGGTACAGGTACAGTGCTCCCAAATGTGTCGTGGGTACAATTGCTGTGGGATGACAGCAGACACTATTAAGCCTAATAGGTTGGTCTTGAGCATAACATCTGAGAAAGCCGGTGTCTATCCCATAACCTTACTGACATGGCAGCACTCAAGTTCCCCTTTGTTTAGGGGTCAGTATATAATGCTACTGTTTATATTTTTAGATCTTCTGAACAACAAAATGCAATACTAATATAGGCATTTTTACAGTAACTTTATTATACTGTGGTGAACTAGTAATTAAAAAATCATTTTACACCTAGAAAAATAACAAAACTTGAGCCAAAACTTTTTATATCAAATGTAATTAGAAACAGGAACTTACAACTAGTGTGTACAAGGCTGAGTGTAACTGATTTTTGTTTACCAAGTCCTCTATAAAAGGCCATTGTGAAACCTACAGGCTTCAGTTGCTGTGTGTGCTCTACTCTCCGGTAGTTCACCCCTCCTCTGTCAACTGCTGATATTTTTGTACGTTTTTGACCCAACAAATGACTTTGAAACTATCCTCTAACAATTAAAACTCTTTTTAGCCATTTGCCAAAAGGCACTAATCATGTTTTTTGAAAAAGACTGTAACATTATCTAACCATTCATCAAAGTCAACAGTGCCATATTAATGAACAATAGGATGTTCATAAGTTTGTTATAAGGCTCTAATGCCTTGCATCACTTTTGTATGGCAGGTACTGAATAGCTGTTATTGCCATTTGAAAGAAAAACACAACACAGAAAACATATTTCTATTATGTTCACATTCCTTAACTACAAAATAAACAGCACAACTCTCTCCTTCAGTGTATTTTATTTAGTTTTGTTCTAGCACACCCTTGGCTGTAAACCTGCTAAACTGAAGGTAGAGCTGATGATTTATGGTCTTCTGTCTCTTTACACTTTCCGCTGTTCTGTCTATAACAGGTACTGGCCAGACCCTTTTCAGGCTGAACAATGGCTTTAGTATTATCAACAGCAATGACACGGTGAAGAGGTAAGGAGACCAGAGGGAGAGGTACCTGTCAGACCTCAGAGCGGCTTGGACAAATGCAACCAGAGACAGGCACATACAGAGACAATGATGACCTAAACTACAAAATGAATCCCCACTCTCTCTCCTCTATTCTCCAAAGAGAAAAAGATTATCACGGTGGAAATAGAGATGAGCAGAGAAATATCTCACAATGTGGGAGTGTTTTTACTAGATAAAAATTATGACTCATGTTGTTATCATCAGTAAGGTTAGTATTAACATGTCACATAGTTTTCTAGGAAATTGTTGTTACCACTGGCAATTTAGGTTGGATAAAAGCACTAGGGAAGCATAAGGAATAGCAGTTTATGCTTATGCTAAATGGTCAATAGGAGTCCTTTTAAGGCCATTGTCCTTGTTGCCTAAATTAAACACAGGGCTACTCAAAGTTACATCAATCTCTATTCCTTGGTAAAGATCAGAAAATAAAGTTCTCAAACCTTCTGGCATAGTTTATTAACTTCATGATTAGGGATGATTAACACTGCAGCAAAAAGGTAATTAATTTTAGAGTAGCATAACATTTGATTCACATTAATGTATATTACACATTGCATGAAAAATATGAGCTAAGATGGCAGTGTTACCTTTATTTCTTTACAGTTGTCTTTTGCAAGAAAGTAGCCAGGAGCTCTGCGTGTCTGTTCTGAAATTATGGCGGGTTTTATGTTGTGAAAATGGTATGTAGAGAAAAATACTTTGTGCTACACATTTCCATTTGGTTGTCAATTTAAAGACATTAGACATTTTCTGTACAACATAATAATATGTGATTGGATATGGGCCCATTTAACAAATTCCCTTTTGTTTCAGATGTCAACCAGGAAACCTTGATGATGTGTCCACTCTTCAGAAATTCCCTTTTCCAGTTTGTGGTATCAGAGGATCTAGCAGTACAGCAAGAATGTCTGGCTTTATTACAATTTATACTCACAAATGTCTCGTGGCAGACGCTTGGCTGTTGACAACCTTGATATGCAGAAGTAAGAACTCTATATACTGCAAAACTGTTTGAAATATAGCCATAGGAAGTAATTTTAAATAAAGACTAAATAGGGAGACTTTGGGCTTGACTGTGAGTTTAATTTATCTGTCTAGTTGTCACATTAAATATTCAGGATGCCTATATTACCATCGCTTACACTGTAAAGGTCAGAAAAAGCCTTAATAATACAATATTATCTGCGCATGTGATAGCATCTAATTAGTTGCTGATTTAGTTTCATAAAATTTAATTAGAATCACTTTTTTAGAGCAAAGGGGCACATAGTCATTATACGTACAAAATATTCATGGAACTCTGGATGGTAGTTCATAGAAACATGGTATTTCATCTTCACTTTAACCTTTATACTTTATGGCTCTTTTTGATCTTATTTACTGTATAACTTTCGGTTTCCTGTGGCTCTAAAGGTTAGCCAAGAACCTCATGGCGTGGATCTCAAAGCCCAAGCAGCAGCAGGAGGACACAGCAGTCAACATTTTGGAGAATTTTGCATTAGAAAATGGGTACTGTTCATACAGAAGCAAAATCACAAGAGATGCCTTTCACGCACTATAAAAAGGAGTGGGATGTGGAAATTTGTAATTAATGTAATTCATCATTTTTTCACACCTAACAATTTGTAAACCAATGCAAAATGTGGCTTCTTTAAAACACCCTATCTCAATGTGAAAGGAAATGCCATTGGCTACATTTGAAAACACATGAAAAGGACATTCCAGACTCACTAACAGCAGGAAATAAGTCGAAGTGTCAGTCAGTGAAATGCTTAGATCAATTCTCCTTGTCTAAAGCTCAAAAAGCTGGTCTATCCTACAGAGGTTTTCTCTTTATTGTAGCTACATATGCTTAGACTTGTCAATGTGAGCTTTTGATCAAGGTTTTTGTTCTGGTTCTGCTCTAAACACTATCACATTGTGTTGAATTGGTGTTTACAAAGACTATATATGTATTGTTGCTCTTTGGGTATTTAATCTTAAATTAAGTTTAGGATAAATTAAAACATACATTTTTCTAATAAACATTTTATATTACGATACAAAGTCTAGTCTATTCTACAGAGAATGATAATTGACCATTTCATATTAGATATGAATATGATAGCAGTATTTTACAATACGTATTACGTAATTGACAATGTTTCTTTTTATTTCAGATTTTGCTGTCAGTTGAGGACGGGGGTGACAGAATCAATCACAATACCTTTTACAAACATACTGGTAAGATGCATACAGATTATTCACAGTTGCATGCTTTTTTTCTGCCTTTGTTGTAATATGTAAGATGAGTGTGTGAGTAATTTAGGAACATACTTTTTCTTTCAGAGTAACATCAACGAGTTTAGTCTGCCTGTCCTCTCATCGTTGATATCGGCCATCGGCTGTCTGATTCGAGATGACATCATCCGCCAAAAACTATCTCAAGATTCAAATTGCTGGAAAGCTTTTCTTGAAGCCATTGTTAGTGCAGGCCCTTTCAGGAAACTCAAAAATCAATGATTCATTAAGTCAAATCCTATTGATATTATTGAAGACAACATTGATACATTATGGGTATTTTTATTTTTATTTTTTTAAATACGTTCTTTGATCTTCCGCTGTTTATTGTAGAAGCAGTGCAGTGCTAGTGAATACCAAGATATTCTCTACCCTTTGCTTGGACTGATGATCAACCTTTCAACTGTTTCTTCACCAGCAATTAAGGTAAAAATAATGCAAGACACGGCTTATATTATAATATAATAATAATAATAATAATAATAAATCATTTAGGTTATTGCACCTGTAAATACTGAAGCTAAGGTCACGTTTTTTTCATAGGAGCATGCAGTGTCTGTCTGTGGCTGCTGTCTAGAGATGCTGAAGGATAATGACGAAGGAGTTGTCACTGTAAGTGAACCATAAAGTGGGGGGTGCAGTGGCTCAGTGGTAGAGCGGTTGTCCTTCAACCGGAAGGTATGCGGGTAGATTCCCGCTCTCCCCACAGTTCATACTCTCTTTGTGTCCTTGGGCAAGACACTTAACCCACCTTTCCTCCAGCGGTGTTCCAGCTGTAACACTGGTGAAATGAAGCTTAATGTAAGTCGTTTTGAATAAAAAAAGCGTCAACTAAAAGGACTAAAATGTAAATGTAAAATGTAACACTGGTGAATGGAAGCTTTGGATAAAAGCGTCTGCTAAACGACTAAATGTAAAATGTAAATAAAGTCCCAGCACACAATACATAATATTTAGCTCTATTTGATTGTGACTTGAAAACATTTTATTTTACCAACCTTGGGTTTCAAACTTAGTCAAACATGTGTGAAATTGCACATATCTTGTTCCATCTAGTTGTTTCCTTTATATCATAACTGTATAACTAACATAAGATAACTTTATATATAACTGCATGATATAATAACTAAATATGTATTGTTAGCAACGTGTGTGCCATCTTCTCCTGGGGATAATAGGGCTGTTCCTTTTATATAGGCTCACAATATTTTTAAAAAATATTATTACGCTTGTTACTGTCATGTGACTTTATGTCCTATTTCTGAGACTACTCTCAGTCCACCTCAAGCTGTTTTCATTTTTCTGTCTCCCCCCCATAAAAAAAGTCTTGTATATTTGTCATCTTGTCATCCTATCTTCCCTAAAACCTGCATTCTTCCTCCAGAGAGCCACAGGTGTGCTGAGCAATGTCCTCCTACAGTCATCTCAGGCTGTTGAGTGTGGAATTCAGAGAGGGGTGGTCAGGACCATGCTCCAACTGTTGAAGGTGCATATTGTGCTTACATTAAATCCCCTGTCAAAATGGTAAAACCCATCTGCATACTTGGGTAACAGCTCTGTGTTTATAGATAATTTTACTTAAGTTTTTTCCTAAAGTTTTTTTTACATGTAAATTAGTTTACTAATATTTGATATGTGTGTCTGGCCACCCAGGGTACAGGGCAGTCTGCCACTAAGTATGCCATTAGGACTCTGACTGTGTGCACTGCTGCCAGTCACTTGGCCCGGGAGGAGCTGGTGAAGGCTGATAAAAGTAAGAAGTGATTAACGTGAGAACTACTTTTACAACCCTCTTCATTAGTCAAGAGTTGACCCAATATGCAAATTATGCTGATCTACATTGACATAGTAATTTTCTATTTGCGTGCCTGCATAAAACTAGTTCTCATGCAAAAATGTTTTTTCTTGTTATTAGTTAATCTCTCGTATATTTATTTATACAGAACTGTCCATTTTGCGCCAGTTGTTGGAGTCCAGCTGTGATGAGGTTGTTTCAGGAAACGCTGCCCTGTGTATGGCTCACTGCCTTGAGTTGAACGGAGTCGCTAGTAACCTTCTGGGCACAGACACTGTGCTACTGCTGCTGCGCCACGCTGCGGGCGCCACTAAGACGACAGCTGTGCAGCAAAATGCAGCGATAGCTCTTGGGAAATTGTGCCGCTCAGAGCCCAGGTGCCCTCACACCCCACTCTTTTAATCCAATGCTGCTGATTGCATTGGAAAAAGTAGCCTAAGGGAGCACACCCATAGGGTCAATAAAATGCCACACTCACAAATGCTTAACCAATGTGAGGGGAGTTAGATGTTAGGAGTGTAGAGAGTTGACAGTTGACCGTGCATACAGTATATGTCTAGAATTGAACATTAGACATATGGAAGACTTGTAGATATGGCTGCCCTATTCTACTACTACTAAGATAGCAGTAGTAGTTGTAGTACTAGTAGTGGTAGTAATGTACTTATTCAGCTACTGTATTCAATTCAATATTCAGTGTGCAGTTTCTTAGCTTTGCTCTTTGACATGTGCAGCAGAAAACTGAAATATGGGGCAACTGAAAAAGGGTTGTTCATAACTAGAAAAATTGTAATCTTTTTTGATACTTACCCCTATTATAATTGTACTTTTACGTTATTGTGCATTTTATGTTTATGTTTTTGTCAAGAGTAACCTAATCTTTTAAGTGAGGACCCCAGGAAGATTAGTGGCCACATTAAATGGGCAGCTAATGGAGATGCTAATAATAAAACAATAAACTTAACCAGCCATGACAGACATGCTGATATTTAGCAGCAGAGTAATACCTTTGCACATTGTTGGCTTTAACTCATGTCTTAACCTTTTAGACTGGAAATGTTTGTCCTGTTAAACATCTTTTATAAACAGCCGTAAGCACTTTTTTTTAAAGGGACAGTGCATGTTAATGAACATACATGAGACACAGCCACATGAATGTAAACATGCGAGATTGTAGCATTAGGCTAATTTCCATCCGTTGTCCCAACATTCTCACACCATTCACCAGTGCAACAATCATACACATTCATACACCAGTGCTGTGTCACTGGAGGCAAGGAGGGTTAAGTGTCTTGCCCAAGGACACAACAACAGTATGAACAGTGGGGAGAGCGGGAATCAAACCGTCAACCTTCCGGTTATAGAAAAAAAGGTTAAACTTAAAGCATCTGGACTCAGTTTTCAAGGTGAAGACGTTTTGTCTCTAATTCCAAGAGACTTTATCAATTCTGAGATCAACTGGTGAGCTGATCTTATATCAGTTTGACCAAACTAAACCTGATGGACCAGGCTAGTCTGGTCTCATGGTCGTTGGCTCTGAAAGGGAAGTGTGACTCCTAATGTGAGAGTCGTTAAGGCTCAGGAGAGTCGTTAGTGACACTGCTCCATTCAGGTTGAGCAGCGTCACTAACGACTCTCCTGGAATTAGAGACAAAACATCTTCACCTTGAAAACTGAGTCCAGATGCTTTTACTTTAACCTTTTTTTCAAAATGACCTGGATGACTGAGAATCTCACAGACATCTTCCGGTTATAGGTCAATCACTCTACCACTGAGCCACTACAACTACTACAGCATAACAACTACTACTAAGGTTGTGTTAAATATAGCGTAATAATTTTAGACAACTTTCCATTTCCATCAAATATTTAAAATACCAGCTGTATTTTTGTATCATAAGTGCTTTCCATCACAGGTTATGTAACATAAAACCGACTCTCCAGGCTGTTCTGTGTAAAACACCCATTTTATCTGAATATAATTTGCAATAGGTAGTATTACCAATTAAAGTAGTACCCCAAACAATGAAAGACATAATGGGACAAATGTGTTTTCTTTGTTCTTAAGAAGAGCTTTCTTCAGTTGCTTTAGGCTAGACTCAGTGCTTCTCCGTGACTGTGCTTGTGTTGATCTTCACTTCTCTTGCTCTAATTCCCATGCTGTTAGTTTCAATTACACACCAACACACTCAAGACACTGTGTTTTCAACTGACACGCTGTGTTTCTTTACCTCCAGACATATGCATAAACTTCGAGAACTGCATGGCCTTGAGATCTTGCACTCCTGTGTGAAGCTCCTCACATGAATACTGATGACAGCGCGAGTCCTGAATGCCCGACTCGTCATTGACCTTGTTCAGCTGTATTTACCCTTTTAGCTTTTTTTTTTTTACATTAAATCTTTATACTTAAATGTAAAGATTTGCACTGCAACATGATTTCTATATACTGTATGATCAATATTTTAATGAAAAATCTACAAGATTGTCCAGAGACAATTAATATTAATTTCATTCAAGATCCAGCTGCTAATATCTTCATCTACGCAAACAAGGTCATAGGCATTAGCAGAATTCTTGTCTGTCCTTGGAATACCTCCCATGTGAATTTCAACAGTTAATCTTCATAAATACTCCATAAATGTGTACAGCTGGAAGTGTATCAGCAGCTTATATCTCTGCCTATCCATAGCCCACTGTCACCATTTTCTTTTTTCATCAGCTTTCCAAAAACATTATTGTGTTTTGGACTTGAACTTTATATCACATGCAAGGATGAATGATTTTGAACAAACACAAATACACAAATTTTTGTTTATTAAAAGTTAAGCTATGTTTAAAGACTTGAAGATTTGAAGTTCTGTGTGTCTTGGATTTTTATTTTGTTGGGACTGTTAGATCTGTGACTTCAGTTCAAGCCAGTTCTCCACTGTGCAGTTCTTCCAACAAGAGTGTTTAGGCCAGCCAGTCTGAGAAGACAGGGCTGTACAAGCATTGTGTTTGCACAGTCGTTATGTTGGCTTTAAAGAGCTGTTTGGAAATGGCTGAAGATAAAATCAAGAACTTTTAGTAAGTTTAAGCAAGACTTCATTCAAAGTTTTAAGTCAAATCCGTGGTTGGCAGAGATTCCTTAAGTGGTTTAGTTAAACATTACGTATTTTTGATGAAGTGTTTAGTTGAAAAATAATGTTTATGAAGATGCTGATGTCTGTTTAACAAAGTGCAGCTAGTCTTACACAGAGTTGTTACTGCGAGTAAGCCTCTTGGGATTTAGCATCATGGTTTTATGCTTGTATTATTGCTGTCATAAAATGTGTGTGGATACTCTATGAGCTACATATGAGGTAAAAATTGGTTTTATTTTGAATTTTTCACAACCATATTTCAGATATTACATTTGAACAAGTGAATCCTAGGAAACCAGCTAAATTACTTTCAGCTCTATAAAAAACTAATTGCTGTCATTTTCTATCACTTAATATAATAGCTGCTTTTAGCTATCAGTAAACTATAGGTAGATACAGTCCATGTAATTATGTAGACAATCTCAGCACAGACCAAGTGCCCTTGACGGTTTTTGTGCTGCTGTCAGTGTGGTGGATGGTGAGGCTGTTAAGGAAGGGTTACTGAACTGTGACGAAACATAAGCTTCCCCTAAGTGAGGATACCATCTGTGGATGTGTGCAAACAACTGATACCTTCTCGGTTGGATTAAACTGTAATAACAACACTGGGAGAGGAGCTATTGTAAACAGGACTCCACAGAAATGAGCTTTTGCTGCTTCACACTTGGATTGCTCCTGCTTACTGGTATGTCAGCTTTCTTTTGACTCATTAGCAGAATGCATATATATAGAAATCATTCTGACTTTAAAATGTAGATGTGACAGTGAATAAAATGTCTTTGAGAAATAAATTGATTTCTTTTACATGAGATCTTTTCCCTACCATAACAACTTATGCTCATGTTGTAATAACAGACTGGATGAAACCTGAAATTAGATCCTCAACTTTATGTTAAAAAGATATTTAAATTGCAATGTGATTATCAAGGTTTGACAGATTCACCTATTATTGTGTTGCCTCAACAGGATCCAAATTATTTAGACGCCCTACTGAAGTTTATGATAAAGTCTTAATCAAACCAACAAATTAAATGCATTTAATAGCTACTACATGCATTTACATTGAAACTTTTTTAACTAAATACATAAAAATGCTAAGAGATCTATAAGTCTTATGAAGAAGCATTTGAATGTATTGTAATATTGTTTCCATAAATAAAATTATGGTCTTATTATCTAGCGGTGAGTGTATTAATGTAAACTGAACTGAGGTAAGGGTCCTAAAATTCATTGACGCTCATCAATTAAAAAAAAAAAAATCTCACTCTTCATAAATTCATAGTTCAGCTGGATAGTTATGCTAACATGCCTACAGTATGACTTACAGTGGCATCTCATGTTGTCCTCTTGTAACCACACACTTGCAGGAGCATGAATGACACTTGGGTTGACAAATACTGAATGCTGCTTGTTGATGTCCTTTGATTGATATACTGACCTTTATCTATAGCCTTCGGTTCACAGGCATCTCTTGTCGCACAGTGGCTTGCATCAGACTGTTGGTTGTACCAGTTTACAGTCAAACTGTGTGTCATAATCTAAAGAGATTGTAAAAATCTGTGATAAAAATACCAAAAACTTACATTATGTGGGGACATTGAGATTTAAAACAGAACAAACAATTTGACAGAATTGTTTTGTACATTGATTGAGCCCAATAAACACACAAATAAAATCTAATTCATTCTATTCATTTTAGATGTTGTCATAATATAGCACATACTTTTTAATAACACTGACCATGATGAAATTGCAAATGAAATTAAAGCATATGCTTATCTTATGTTTTCTATATTGAATATTGACTCCAACCCATTCTCTTTAGGCCCTTTGCATAAACTAGCAAAAAAAGATGAAAAGGAACAATGAAAAAGGAAACGGCACTGAGCGTACTTTCATCTCTAGGAATTAAATTATTTCTCAATTTTATTTTATGTTAATACTCTACACCGCAAAGCATAATCAAGGCACTTATTTTTTATTGCTAAAAATAACTATGTTAATATAGCTTTCTTGTGTGTAATAACTTGTCGAAGGAAGGTCCTGTGGTAAAATGTCTTGTTTTGTCTTATAGTGCAGGCAGTAATGAGGGATATTCAAGGTCTCCACATAGACACCGCACAGCTGCTTTTGAACAAGGAAAACACAGTTGGTGCTGATACAGAAGGTGGACCTACAGAGAAGACTTATCGACACACTGCAGGGATGCTTGTGTTTGACACCAGACCAACCCAACCTTATGGGAGAACACAAATAACTAAAGATATAACAGCGCCACCAGAAGAAGAGATCTCTATCTCCAGAAATGCTTCAAACGATCCCACATCAATAACAGAAAATCCATCACATGTGAGAATTCACACTGAATCAGAAATCCCATTGATAACCAATTATGAGACGATCGTTCTCTCTTCTCCAAAGACGGCATTTGAATCAATGATGAATGGCACCTCAGAGCCAGAGATTCACTTTTCTGCAGATGCAACAAAAGCCTCTGTTTGGCTTGATAACAGCAGTCAGAGAAACACTGACTCTTTTGCTCTCACATCGGCTGATAGAGGCCCACATTTTCCAGTCCTATCTGCATCTCATCCTCATGTAATTGATAACCTGGCTGCTCTTCTTATTAACAATGATGACAAACGATCTCCCAGTGCGGATAAAAAGGGGGTTTCAGTCCAGAAAAGAATTGCGAATGGGCAGTCCGTTTTCCACAACGACACAACAGAGGATTCAGTGAGAGGAAGAGTGCTGACAAAGTCGTGTTTGACCTGTCTTGGAAATCGAACAGAGATGTCCACTGAGAAATCTGTGTCTCTGCCTGCACTGTCACAGAACGGCTCTTCAGACTCTATGGGCACACAGCAGCCGGCTTTAGAGTTCAATCAATTTACAACCTCATTACAGAGTTCAGTAGAAGGAACACAAACAAACAAAGTGACTTTTTCTCAAAACAATACAGAGCATACCAGAGGCACTCAACTTTCTTTATACACCAGCCAAACGGAGAATTACGATCAAAGCTTTCGAAATAACTCCCAAATCCAATCTTTTCCCATCGAAACACACACAACTGAATCTGACTCACCGTCTCTTGCTGAGTTGTCAGCAGCAACACCAGCCAACACAGTGAAACAAAACTATATTACTGAAACATCTGCTACAGAAAGAGCAATTTATCTTTTATCAAAGTCACTTTATACTGGAAGAAAACCAGAAAAAGATGCAAAACAGGAAATCAGCATGGTGCCCCCTTCAAAACAGATTTATCTGGGTGAGAACAACAACGATGCTCTCCACAGTCTTTCAATAAATGCCCAAAAAGACAAAGCTTTGAACTTCATGAACAATAAGGGGGTCGTTACTGAGAAGCCGAGGCTGATCGAAGCTCAAGACTCGATAATGCCCTTCAGCTCTAAGAGACAGTCCTATGTTCTGGTCGCCAGCTCTTTGATATATACATTAGGCAGTAAAACATCCGCAAATCCAAGCTCTCAGACAAACAGCATGGGGCTGCTTGGGGGGAAGTCTGCCGTTAAGCCTGCATCAGATGATCCCAGTGTCGATATGAGCACAACACAAAGCAGACTCACAGATTCTCGAGGGGCAGCTGCTGTAAACAAACGGCACACGCAAATAATTGACAAGTCTGTGATGCCACTTACAGAATCAAGAAAAGGCTTTGATTTCAATGTGTTGTCTTCGCCAGCAACAAAAAAAGTGTTCTCTGAGAGGCCGACAATCAGAAAGCTATCAGCAAGTCAATCAAAAACCGCTAAGGACGGTTTTCTCACAAGTCATTGCAGGGACAGTATCAAACAGTCACTCACGGACGGTGTGAATGTTGGAGATAGAAATGTACTGACCACTGATGGAAAGGGCGCGGAGGGCAAGGAGAGGTCCACAACAGAGAAGTGGATGGAAAAAGAGAATGGAAAGTTTGAAAGAGAAGAAGTATTTATATTAGAAAAAAGAGATATGTTAATAATTAATGTGGAAGAACCAGAAGAGGATGGGAAAATTAAGGTTAAGACCAAAATATGGAAGGGAAAAGGTGAAAGTATAGAAACCACCGGTGAAGAAGCCGTAACACAGGGCAAAGGTCCAAAAAAGGAAATGAAGGATGAAGAAGGCATAAATAAAACAAATTTGGGAGATTCCATTAAGGATAATGAGACCAATGTTGAAAAACAACATTTGATAATAGAATGCGGGAAAGAAGCGCTGAGCAAAGAAGACATTAAAAATAAAGTGGAAAGTGGAAAAGAGGACATGACAAATGTTCCCCCTGGACCCACTACTAAGTCCAAAGAACTTAGCAGAGACAAAGGGCACAGTGCTGCAAACCTGTCTTCCTGCCACAGCTTGATTAAAAAGTTAGGTGTACCAGAGCACAAGGGCATTCACTGGGCTACGCAAATTGTGGAAATAAAAAACAAGCAATTTTCCAACAAAGTGACAAGCAATCACAGGCCACTACACTCAGGTCTGACATCTCCACACTCACAACAATCAGAAATGACAGATCTTCACAATGAGTCAAAAATACAAATTACAACCCAGAGGACTACAGACCTATTAGATGCACCTAAAAAGACTTCACAAGTTTCTTTCATTCCATTTATGACTGGCAGGCTTAAGTTGACACAAAGTAGAGCAAGTGAAGCGTCTGTGGTAAACCGCACAGGGTCTACTACTAGTACACCAAGGCTAATCACAGCTGGCTTGTCAAGTTATCAGAACGAGTTTACAGTAAATACTTTGGCTCTCAATACATCAGTTATTCATAGTGCCGTAGATCATGGGAAAAAATCTGATATTGCTGCAACTTCTCTCTCTGCTGAACGAGAGCCAACAAGACCCAATAAACCCCTTCATACATTTGAATCCAGTGTCAAGGACTCTTTAACCTCACATGTTTTTGAAACAGTAAATATATCTAGGCCCCAGCAGCAGATTCCGCCCACTGCTGCAGCCCTGTCAGCTCAGGTCCGTGTTTCCATAGGGCAAGCTCAAGCTTTCCAAGGGCACTCCAGCCCTGAGATACAACCGCCCCTCTCCTCTTCCTCTGACATGACCGCTAGTCAGCCATGCTCATTTAATCTGTCTGGGAAGATGGCACATTCGGATGCTTTGCATGCATCCGTTGATGAGAATGAACTGAGATCTGCACAGACCCTAATGGTATCAATGAGCCCTAAAGCAAAAAACAATCAATTTCCTCTCATTGGCATGTCACAGCTGTTAAATCTCACACTGTTTCGAGGGGACACTTCTTCTAGCACCTATGGTTTGTCAGGACTAACAATATCAGCAGTGGAAAAAGAAACATTGCGGGGAAACTCTGGTGTTGAATATGCAAACACGAGTAGTAACAATTCTCACAGGGATATGACAAATAAGAGCACAGAGCATGACAGTGAGCAAACCACAGAAGCTCCAGTGCTTTTAAATGTATTCACAAGTCAAAAGGCAGAAAACATACTTGAAAATCCAAGCTCTTCATTTATAGCACACGTAATTAACCAAAGTGTCTACCGTGCTAATATTGTTGACAGATTAAACTCCTATTTAATTCACATGGCAAAGGTAAATGACAGTAATGAAAGTAACCATGGTGACATGATCTTAAGAGATACTCATAATAAAACAAACACCTCAATGACTAATGATCAAAGGAATCATATATTTCAGTTAGACAATTACAGAGGTATAAACTCCACGTCTATGTTTGCTATTCATACCGCCCACAACACGGAGCTGGCACAAAATGAGGAATTTGTGCCTGTAATGAATGGTTTTGTAATACCTGTGCTTGACAAAAACGATCATGCTGGCATCAGTGCATTTGTTGAGTCAGACAGTCTGCCCACAATCCCAGCTAATGATGTGACTAACAATGCTATAACGGATGTAGAGACTCAAGCAGGGCAAATAACTGAAATACTACAGGGTTCCTTCACATCCGCAGCCTCTCTCTCAGCTGGACATCCTCGTTTTATGAGTGACCTCCAGGTTCACAACATGTCCTTACAGCAGGTTTCTGAGCAGGTAAATAGCTCTTCCTCTGGATTTCAGATAACCACCACTGAAATGGATGATTACGTGTCTATGGCAGGGAGTGCTAGCAAAAAAGCACATATAATGTCCACTGAAGCTAATGAATCAGTGCCGTCCACTAGAGAGACCGTGCGAGTTGTTACTGAAAAGTCATCTGGGGCTGCACATGGCCAGCATATTTTACAATCCAATAATCATATTGAGCCTCTCTCAGTGATACAGCCTCCCATGACTCCCATTTCCAACAAACACACCCCTGCTGTGCAAAGGAACAACTCAGAAGGTATGAAAACAGAGACTGTAAAGCAGCCTGAGGATGAAATCTCTGTACAGACTATTGAACATAGCTGGCCTGCTGTGCATAGTATGATCACAATAACACGTCTAGACAATAACCCTGACCGAGGTATCCAAGCAGCTTCGTTAAAGCCTACCATCAGCACTGAAGAGGACTATAGCTCACTTCTGTCATTACAAACTTCATTAAAAACACAGACCTCTTCAGCACAAGAAGACGGGACAACATTACCTGTACATATGCCTAATCAACTTGTAGCTGTGACCAATTCCTCACCACCTACAGAGCTCTCGCCCACAGAGATGATTAATAAGAGCAGCTGTAAGCTATTAGGCTGTGCTATGGCAGATGGGAATACTGAAACAATAATTGGAGTACGTAAGATTGATGGTTCTGCTCAAGAGCAAATGTTTGAAATACAGAGTGGCACTGAAAGAGAACATTCAAATGCAACATACACTCTTGACACTGAAGAAGAGCTGGACAACTGTAGTTCAGGATGTTCTTTACCAAGAAACACTACACCGTGGCCCACTACTAACAACACAAAGCCTTTCCTGGACAGTCAATCAGATCCTGGCTGGACCACAGCTGCTGACACGAATGAAAAAACTGCCAAAACTATGACAAAAACATACAGTGTGCCTGTTGACAGTGGTGACTTGAAGAGACATGTGACACTCCAGTCTACAGAGGGCGCAACACAAAGACATCCTCACATCGCTATAGCACAGTGGCTCAGTACAACAGAGATGAATGCATTCAATCCAGAAGCAACTACAGCACACATTAACAAGAAAAAGACCCAAAAGGCAGCCAAAGGTCAGACACTCGCTGCACATTATGGCATCAGGTCAGTGAAGGAAGAGAGAAGACTGCAAGAGTCAGTGCCAAAACTACTGCTGCTGAAGCCAGCGTCCGAATCAATCAATAACAGGAAAAAAAGTCTGCCATATCAATATCTCACTGGGTAATTATCACTTTTTGATTATGCATAATTTAAAATGACCTAGACCAAAGTTATGATTTTACATGAGCTCTTAGGGACAAAAATAATTATCACACCAAACACCTGCTTACTTTTGCCTAAATGGCTCTGTTTTAGCAGCTGTTGTTTTGAAGGCACCTTCTGTTGTTGTACATATGCATGGGCATTAGGGCATTGGTATCAAAGAGCAAAATCTATACATGGAGAGAGTAAAAGAAAGATTTTTATACTTTGTACCCTAAAGAAGACATTACATATTAATTTTAATATCACTGAAGGTCATTGGCGACTGACTCCAAAAGAGTCACTACAAAGGCTATTTTTCCCTGTTTGCTTTACAAATGTATTTTTGCTTTTAATTATTGCTTCATTCAAAGTGTTTTATGCAGAACACTGTCTGCTTGTTTCAAATATGATTTGTAGTCAGCCCTTCAGCATTTTTTAAAGAAGAGAAAGAAAACAGATTGTGTTTAGGACCTTGACCAGCATATTGATATATTTATTAAAAAATGCAAACTGACTAACAAAGAGAATTTGGAAAAGTAAACACAAAAGACCTGAAGGTGCAATATGGGCTGATTTACCTTTGTCTGACTGAAATGTATGCAAGTGAGTTTAGATTTCACTGACATTTTAAAAATCTAATGCTAATAGTTAATAGATAAATGTGTTGCATCTTCAGAGGAAGTCTGTGAAGGTTCTCAGTCATCCAGGACATCTTGAAAAAGGTTGAAGTAAAAGCATGGGGACTCAGTTTTCTGTTTCCTGTTTTAAAACTGAGTCCAGATGCTTTTACTTCAACCTTTTTATCTCCAGAGGAAGTTAGAAAAAGGATAGTCTCCATAAAATAAAATAAAACACATTTCAATTGAGTCTTAAGGCTATGACAGTTGAGATTTTTTTATTATAAATTACTCTATAGGTATGTTTTAAGATGTGTGGTTTCTGGCTTTGTTCTGTTGGTATGCAACACTCCTTATTTTTAGACGTGGACAGCTATGGTGCCATGCAGGGACATGTTCCTGTCTATAAACATACCCAGTGGAAATATGTAGGTCTGATGGTAATTTAACTTTAACTTTATACCGTATATGTTCGAACAGAAACACAAGTGTGCTTCTTCTCCAGCAGTGCTCAGTTGTCTGCTCTGGGCAGCTTTACAAACAGAAACAGAAAAAAATGTTTCCTGTCATTGTCTTTTGTTAAGAATTAAGTCTGTGAGTGTAAGAGTGTACGTTTGAGGTGATTATAACAATTGTATTTTATTTTCTTCTATAAACTACTACAATGCCCCTTTAAAATGTGTACAAAGAGTTGTGCAATTGTGTTGTGTTGTGCAAGTAGTGTTTCGGAGGTTTCAGACGATGTGTGTGGCAGTGGAAACTACACTGCAGAGATGAACGTAACCCTTGGCAGAGCAGTGGAGCCAGGTGATGCTGTTCCTGCCCTGGGCAACCTCCGAGTAGTCATCAACCTGAAGACAAACAACAGCCGGGTAAATCTACAGGTCACCTCATGTTGTCTGTCTCCAACCGTCCAGGGCAACTCTAACAAATCCACCTGCTGTCTCTTCTCCAGGTACACATTAGACCATATGCATGTAAACCTTGTATAGTAAAAGGCATTTGTTAAAGCACATGTGTGTTCAAACAAGAGCAGTCTCTGAACAGCCATCTGCGGACAACATTTTGTCAAGATTTTTTTTGTCTTTTTGATGTCCTGCCCAGAGATTCCCATTATGTGACACCTACCACTACTTTTCTTTTCACATCCCATAAAAAATAGCATGCATAATGTGTAGCTCAACCTTAAAACAACCTTGCCAAAGAGACATGCTCGCAAACAGGTTTACAAGAGAGACATATTTTTCCTATTATTTATTTCATTCTGTGCCGCGTTGCAGGTTCATCTTTACTCCAAAAAGAGCAGATTTCTTTTCTGTACTTAGTCAACACAAGGCTGCTGTAGGTTG
The DNA here is from genome assembly GCA_024416835.2 of Perccottus glenii. Lineage (NCBI taxonomy): Eukaryota > Metazoa > Chordata > Actinopteri > Gobiiformes > Odontobutidae > Perccottus > Perccottus glenii. Next base: position 18,589,885 of record CM044550.2, read on the forward strand.
ATGGTGTTATCTCTGTAAGCCAGCATCACTCAGATGGATGGAAATTCAATGTGCACACTTCAACGTGCAGCCTTTAAAAATGTGCCAAATGTGTGAATAGTCGGGCTGTTGACTCTTATAACATGTCTGAATGAACACATGTCCAAAGCTAGGTAATTTGTTCTTGTTAGCATAAGTTCCGTTCAGTGTGCTATTGGGCTGGGCTGAGTAAAGATTGATTAAACATTTTACCTGCCCTTATTTTTACTTCAAGGCAAGTTTTTTCTGTATACTTAATTAAAACTGGGACGTTTTAATAAAAGAGCACATAGTTCCTGTTGCCATGGCACCTGCTTTTGATATGCAAACTAAAAACACTGTAAATGCACTTCTTAGCTATCATACTTTTTGTTTTGTTTTTTGGCTCAATTACTACTACATAAAAATAAATCAGTAACACCAGAGAGTAGCTCCAAGCCTCTAGACATGTACCAGAGTGCCAACTAACTCCAGGCCCCCCGAAGTTTAATCTTACAGTCTTTTTTCATTCTGAATCCTTTTCTATTAAATGCTCATCCCTTTATGCTTCTATGCCTTCCTACACATGTCTTTTTGGTGCCTTAGGTTACCCGCAGAGCCATCAGGGTTCACGCTGCTGCCCAGTGCCCTGTCATCGAGTGCCAGCTTCACCATCAGTCTCTTTCGAATGATTAATTACTCAATGGCGTACCTACACTGCGATCTCAGCGTCTGCCTCAGGAACCACTCTCACTGTGAAAGGGTAAGACGGCAGCAAGCACACAATGTGATAAATGCGTATGGATGACAGAATCAGCAGTTGAGAGAAGTTTAAATTTAGTGACACTGCGAAAACCGGGAGACAGACGACGACAGCTCGATGTACATGGGCTGAGAAGATGAGCTTGACTAAGGTGAGTGCGACTCTTTGGGAAGTGACAGGAGGTAAATGGAGAATGGATGGGTAAAATGCTAGAAGATTAAGGAGTTGCAAGCAATGTTAATGAAATCTACACAAGCAGTAAGCAGGGAGAAGTGTCATTAAAATACCATCCGGATGTTATAGAAACTGCTTTTTAAATGCCTTAAGACAGACGGCCAACAACATGCAAACCAGACACCTGTCATGCGATTAGTGCTAAAGTCAGATGCAAAGTTGCAGAGAAGTAAAAGGACACCAGTGTCTTTATACAGCGAGTGCTGTTTCCTGTGGTTTTGGGAATAAGGCCTGAGCTTTAATGGGAAACAAGTCTGTGTTAGAGGGTGGAGGTGAAACAGAGGATTAACTCTAGGGGCTTATTCTGATGTCTGGCTTCATGGTGCTTTTCTAATGCACTTTCAGCTTAAGTTTCCATGTTATTTTAGTGGAGCAGCCTTTTTACCGCCATCGTTTTTCAGAGAGTGGCTTTGTTCTGTCTTTAAAACACATGGACAGTACAAGTACCCATTGCATGTACTTTTTGTTATTCTTTCTCTCCACTTCTATTTGGGTCTGTCTTTATGAACATCTATTGATCTTTTCTTTTCAATTCTATTATGAATTTGAGCTTTCTTTCTATCTTGATGGGTGACACATTTACCAAGACTGTTCATTTACAACGCAGCTTTACATTGTACATAAACTACCTTGTTTGAAGTGTGGCAGCTTAGATGCTGCTTAGATGAAAAGGAAATCTGTTGCTTACCTGGCCAAATCCTTTCTCTGGGGTTAAATGTATTTTGCTAGTGCCTTATGTCCAACTAAAAAATAGCACAAAGGAAGTGGGTATAAGACACAGTGCACCTGCAATATTTCAAATATTGTCCCCATTTTCTTTAATTTGTAAACAAGCATGCCATACCTGTGTTTTATTGTCTTTTTTATAGTCATGCCTTCAGCAGAGGAATTTGTTTCCCTTAGAGGGTCCAGATGTTGTCCCTAATCTCAGAAATCGCATCTCCTTTGGTCCCATGCTGAAAGAAGGGAAGAATTCTACCTTTCCTGAGGAGATAGGTAATTATTACGTGTGCCTTAAAACGTCAGCGATCAATCTGAGTTAACGGAGTGTACTCACTGTGGGGCAGGAAATGAGTAACAACCATGTCATTTATCCATGGCGTGAGGGAAATCTATATGTAGTGTAGTGTGTTCACAGCATAGGTATTTATTTATTTTATTTTGGTGATTTCATTCTGTTCCTTTCAGATGGTTCAGAGCTGGATCTGGTCCTGGTCGTCGTCAGCCTAGCGGTTGGCTTCTCTCTCGTCTCCGTCATGCTGCTTCTGGTGTGGCTGGCCTACCGTCGTCGAGCAATGTGGCCCCTCGTCTCGGCGGCAACACCTCACGCCTGCTGTGTGTGTCTGCCACGCCAAGAAGGAGATGACTTGATCCTACCGTGACCGAGGAGGGGCCGCTGCCAATTACGCTGATCACATCCTTCACCAAAATAGCTGCAGACAATTACATTAGTCAACAGACAGTAGAGCAGTCAATCATATTAACTATAGAGCAAGAGGCAGCCGGTCGTATCAGAGCGCCATAGGCCGGGGCGAGGCGGAGAGCAGCTATCCAATTCACACCTCCTCTCATAGGTGACACAGCTGTTGCAGTCAAATTTCACACTTAACCATGAACAGTCTATTATCATTCACTGGAAACACACACATCACCAAATGGAAAAAGCTGTCCTCGTTTACTTATTTTGTCTGTGGCAACAAATCATTGAATTCCACTGAGACTGGGAGCTCATTAAGACAGGTTTTATTGCAATTTTTCTTCCTTTCTCAACAATCGTATTAGAATAGATAAGGGAAAAGCATCTATATGAACATAGACGGATAACTTATGGTGGCATTGAAAAGTCTAATCGTTAGTCCATATTCACTGTGTCATCAATGATTGATTACATTCTGCAGTTATTCCCCAGATCTGAAAGATTCTCACTGGATTATTATTGACTTCAGATCATGCTTTGAATCTCTGAGTTCATTGAATCATTAATTGATGCTGTGAATATAAAGTCATTTTATAAAGAAATCAAAAAGAAAGAATTGTGTATTATTTATTGTCTTTTCCGACGTCATTGCCTTTCATCCATTTTCTATCACACATTATTTTTCTTGCAGCACATGGGTTTTCTCACAGATTATAATTTAATATGCTCCTTCTCTGCTTCATGTACCTTGCATGTTTATGATTCTGCAAGTTGTAAAATATCAGCATAAGATAAGGATTTGATTAAAAACCATTCAACGTTCTTGAGAGATACATGGAAACATATTATTTGCGCACACAGTTCATGCTCTAGCCTCCTCTCTTTCATTTGGCAGTCTTTCTACATCACCACCAGAATGTGGCTCAGAAGGACTAAATCTAAGCTTGTTAGATACGAGGGGACAGTAGGGGCAATAGAAAAGCCTTTGGCTCCGGCAAGTCAGCTAATGCAGTGTGGTGGAGCCTGCTAATGCAATTGGCCAGCTTGTGAGTCCCAGGTTTTCCCAATGAAGACAGACTTCTCCCCTTAGGTGGCTTCTCAGGAATCCAATCACAAGGCCCTGGTCTTCATTGGAACATCAATCCATAAGTCTGTCTTAAATAATAGCGGGACTTAGCGGAGCATGAAACGGTATCTGTCACTGAATGTTAAATTCATCTGTTATCTCAAGTCCATGCACCCACAGGCAAAGTGAAAGGGTTAGGGCGAGTGAAAATACATTAAGTTGCAAAAAGATGACTCGGATTTAAGTTTCCCCAGGTGTTCTCCAAAATAAACACTACAGATAAGCCGTTTCTGTGGCGATGACAGGTTGAAATACACCTTGTGAGGTTGTCTCTCATGTTTAGTTAAAAACATGTCATATACTTGTGTAATTCCAAGTGTGTCAAATGTTATAAGGCCTTAGAAGGGCGTGTTCTCTTCATCTGAATTGACCCTGAGGTGAACACAGTCATGTCAAAATACAAATCATGCCTAACCTTCAAAATTCTCATGAGCACAAGTTAGTCATAAAAACTTCCACCCATGTCTTAAAACAAAATACTAAACAGAGAGTGACCTTTGAATGGTGAGAAAGAAGAAATTACAGCAAGATCCCAACCTGGGCTCCCAAAAGACACAGATTAAAAGCCAAAATTCTAATGAATCACATTTACAGTTTAAAAGAGATTGAAAAAAGACAATAAGGAATAGAGGGCATCCCAGTGAGAGCAGCTCACAGTGTGAGGTTGTGCTGGGGATTTTCGTCATGCCCTCAGCGGGAGCCATATTGAATCTTAATCTGCAATGTGCCAGAATGAAAACCCATATGAGAAGTCATTCTATGAGTGCGTATTTACGCGTGCGGGAGTCTATAAATGTACAAGTTCATCTCCTGCAACAATATAGTCTTCACATCCTTGGATATATTTATCCATAAAGGGGGTTGAGTGGCGATAAAATATAACTGACAAGCCCATAAAAGCAAGCAGCAGGTGGGGACAAAAAGAGAAGGTGGCTGAGGACATTGTTCCTTGTTGTTTGCTCATGGTTTTATATGAGATCCATATTACTCTGATCCTAACCCAGGACGTCTGAGTCTCGCTCAATAAAAGCCCTCTTAATGAAGCTGAGAGATGAAATCCTTGACTTTAAGCAAAAGTGAAAGAAGAATAAATGTCTGGATGCTGAGAGAGTGGATAACTAGGGCTCAGAGTCTAATAACCTGTCGGGTAAGGCTCTTAAAACCACAGCTTGCATAACAACTTTTAATACACTTTGGATTTCTTCAAATATAAAATGTAAAATCTAGATTAAAGACACAAGATTGGCTCCTATAATTTACAGATTTAAACTTGATTATCTTGACGCTATCTGTAAACCCTAAATGTAATTGTGTTGAAGTAACTTGGCATCCATGGAATTCATGGTTATTCATGGTACGTGACTGTCATTCAAAGCATTTGTCAATCTCACACAGATCTCACTGTAATGACTACAATGATATGGGGCTTGCCACTGTAACAAAACTTATCTCACACATATGCCACTGCTGGATGCTGAGGCATTATGCTGGTGCTTCTGGGGTTAAGTGCAGTTTAATAGGACTGAATGGTTAATTTGGCAGTTCATTCACTGAGCACAAACAGCCAAATTACAACTGGCATATCTATAATATCAACCACAACTGTTTATTCTTTCTTCTACACAGTCCTGCATGTAGATTCAAAAGTCAATCATTACAGAGAAAGATAAAGAGACAATAAGATGTAATAAAAAAACGGAATGTTGCGTCAGCAATGTCAGTCGCCAAAACTGGCAGTGCAACATTGCAAGGAAAACCTGTTTTCAGCTATGGCTCCTCCCCAAGATCAGGTGTTGCCCGGTATCTGTTGGTGCACATGCCTCTACTGTACTCAGCCTGCTGCCATTACATTTAACATGAACCTTCTCTCCACGGCATTCTTGTTCCTGGCGTGAGACAAAAGCCAAAGCAGAGCTCTTGATCGATGTTGGATAGAAGATTAAATCCTCTTTGTATGTGAGGGATTAGAGGCTGAGTGCATTGTAGTGGCTTGTGTTGGAGCAGATCTGTGTACTCATGGATTGCCAGGATGACTCCCTTGGGCAGTTCACAAATTTCAAGAAGGACGACTTCGAGGCTGACTGGATTAAAGTGTCCGAATGCAGATTTGGTCAGGTGTATCAAGTCAATTTCAAACTGCGGCGGGAAAATTGTGCCTTGAAAACCTTTGACACAGGCTTTTACAGGTGGGCTTTTAGTCCAGTGCATAATGCTGCGTTGCTTTCTCATGAGTGAAGGCTTTATTGTGTTGTTGTATTTTTCCCCATGTTTTCCCTGATTACAATAATTGACTTGTACTTTTTTTGCAACAGAGAAATAATTGATGAAGTGTCCATCATAGCAAAAGTGAAATTCAAGAACCTGGTGTCCATTTACGGAGTGTGTAACGAAGCGACGGCCATAGTGATGGAGTATATGAGCAATGGGTCACTGAATAATCTGCTTCCGAGTCACACTTTGACGTGGCCCAAAAAGTTCCAGATGATTCATGAGACGTCAATGGCCATGAATTTCCTCCACAGCATGAAACCTCCATTACTGCATCTTAACCTGAAGACATCCAACATACTGGTGGATGATCACCTCCATGTCAAGGTCAGTGGGACAGCGCTACAATCCCTTATATGTGATAACACGTCCAGAGGTGGGTAGTAACTCATTTCATTTCATGTTAGAATTTAAATGACAACTTTTAAAGCTACGTCAGCTATTTTTACTTGATTACAGATTTTGTTAATTCTACCCATCTCTGCCTTAATCTCATGACATGTGGCGACTCCAGAGTGATAAATGAGAATTCTGACCAACACTGTCGCACAAAAAGATTTCAGATTTCAGTTTAATCCGCTGGGAAAAAGGAATGAGCAGTAAGTCGTTTATGGAACACCTGACAGCAAGAGGGAACATAAGCTACATTCCTCCGGAGACGTTTACGCAGAGCCCCGAACCTCCAGGAACAACGTTTGATGTGTACAGGTGACTTACCAAGGGCATTCTCTAATAGGCTACCATCAAAACTCACTTCTTTTTTCTGACTCACTGTACAATCCACAATTCACTTGGTGTAGCCTTGCCCTCTGCCATACACATTTGACTTTATTAAAGCTCCCCAGACACATTACAAGTATATGTTATCAATCCTTGACTTCGCTTTCATCCTAAATGTAACCAACATAATGTTTTAGAATTAGAATAACTTAACTCGTAGTATAATTTATCTTAAATAGGCATGCAGTGGAATTGAGATATTTGCAACAGAGATAAATTAATCCTGACGTGCTTCTTTCTGCTTGGCTCCCCAGCTTTGGGATTGTGATGTGGGAAATACTGACACAGCAGAAACCATATGCAGGTGTGTATTCATTCATTTCAAACATTCCTCTTGTCAGATTGTCAAACCAGTTTACCTAACTTTCAACACACTGTGTGAACGTTGAATCATACATCAGCTTGGACCGTTTACTTTTTATTTAGAACGTAAATAACTTGGAGTAAATGTAATATGCAATCATCAAATCTGCACCAATGCTTCATACACTGATGCTGTCTCTTGTCTGGTGGAACCAGGTAACAGCATGACCACAGTGTTACTACAAGTGTCTCAGGGTAAGAGGCCCTGTTTGGAAATATTACCCGAAAACAAGCCAAAGGAGTGTGTGCCCCTCATTAACATCATGAAGCTTTGCTGGGACCAGGATCAACAAAAAAGGCCTCCATTTTCAGGTAAAACAACCAAAGCACTGCTGTGGCCTGTCTTTTCACCCCCAACAGTTATGCCTAGTGTTTATGGGCAACCGCTAAAGTGTTAATAACTTTAACAAAGCTGAATAGCTACTGGTTGTAAATATATAGGAAGACTGCTCAATACCATTCTGCTGTGCTTTGAGCACTATGGTAGTTACTGATCAAAAAATTTAATGCAACACTTTTCTTATTTATTTTTCATAAGCTGAACTCAACAATCTAAGAGAATGTTCTATGTCCACAACAGGCTTATTTCTTTCAAATACTGTTCACAAATCTGTGTTAGTGAATACTTCTCCTTTGTATAGGTGGGCCATTTTAGAGTGGCCTTTTATTGTGGCCAGCCTAAGGCACACCTGTGCAATCCTCCTCTCTAATCAGAATCTTGATATGCCACTCATGTGAGGTGGATGAATTATCACAGCAATGGAAAAGTGCTCACTAACACAGATTTGGACAGATCTGGGAATAATAGAAAAAGGCCTTTTATGGACAAAGAAAAAAATCTTTAAGATCTTTAAGTTCAGCTCATGTAAGATGGAAAAAGATTAGATTTTTGTGTAAAAATATTACTCTCTCTGCTCTCTGTTGACTGGACTAGAAGTGTTATGCGAAGATACTAAATTAAAGGTGTGAATTAGTAATAATGTTGTAAGTGTTATATATTATATTACACATACATATACACATATATACGGAGTGGCTCAGTGGTAGAGCAGTCGTCCTATAACCGGAAGGTTGGCGGTTCGATTCCTGCTCTGCCCTGTTCATACTGTTGTTGTGTCCTTGGGCAAGACACTTAACCCACCTTGCCTCCAGTGCCACAGCTGGTGTATGAATGTGTGTGACTGTAGAGGTGTGTTTGGTGGTGGTAGGAGAAGGTTGAGTGGAAGCACGACGTAAAGCGCTTTGGGTGCCCGAGATGGGTGCAAAAAGCGCTATATAAATGCATGCCATTTAACATTTACATATACAGTATGTATATGTATGTTTTTACACATCCACAGTTCTTTTGCCTTTTTAAATGAATCAATGAACAGGTCACTTATGGCCATGGGTTTGTTTGCCCTCGACAAATCGACAAGAGTCAAAGCGCAACAAGGAGAGCATATTCCGCATGTAATGCTCGAGTGAACACATACATGCAAAAGAGATTAAACCCTTTCCACAAGAGCAATTGGATCACCTTTGTTTAGACAGGCACTTATAACGTACAAAGGCATGCAAATGAATACAAATGTGGCCAATGTTTAATCATAAATAGCAGCTAACGCAACCCATGTCCTAAAACAGTTAGTGCCTTATCTGTGAACCTATCATTGAGTGAATATGTATAAGTCATGCAGTAATACCAATAGATAAATTGTAGATAAGCAAACCTCAACATTCAAAGTCAAATTAAAAATGAATGTTAAATAATGAATTTAGTAACAAGTGGTGCCCTTTGTTTTTAGATACTGTAGTAAAAACTGAAGCTCTAAGTGAAGTCTATAAGATCCCTGGACTTATGTGGCAAGAAAACAATGGTGGAAAGAATCCAACTGAAAAGGATTCGCCAATACTGGAGGTTGGTTTGACCTTTTTTTGTCTTTAGAAGTGTTATTTCAGTGGTAGAATACAACCTTTTTCTGTCTTATTGTAAATGAAAATCTAAATACTGTACCAATTTAAAAACAATATGTTGCATGATTCAGAGTGCTTGCATTGTGTTTGACATATGTTCTTCTTAACGACTTAATGATTAATGCCACAGCTAATGCCTTTCATTTTTTTCCCTTCCCCTTTAGATTAAGAAGCCTGACCTTCCCTCAGGTAGACACAGGGCTAGAGCACAATGTAATATCATGCTCATTGCAGTACAAAGCCTGAAGGGCTGACATTTAAAAAGTGCTATTTACAATGCTGTCCCATTTTAATGTTACCTTTAACACACAATAGCACATAAAACATCTATTAAAGAAAGGGAACAACAGAAAGGCTTGTATCCATTTTGTATGCTGTTCTAAATAGATTACATTTTGTACATTGTCTTTTTTAATGAAACCTAGCTTTGTCTAGATACACAGCATGTCAGCTCAGTACCATAGTGTACAGTAAAGCCATTATGAAAACCTAGGCTAAATGTAATTAACCTGAATTAAAGCACTTCACTTAAGTTTAATGTTTAATGAGATGAAACAATAATAACACACTGTGTCTGTGCACTGTCTTCACAGATGACCATTATGGCAAGGATACCATTATTTTCCTTCTGTCAAAAAAGGATTTTGGCACTTTCAGGAAATCAGTTAATAAGGAGCATGTGCACAGACAGTTTTCAGAAAGAAAGAGCCTACTGCATTTCACAGTAGCCAGTGGGGACCTTGAAAGTGTCAAACATGTTCTGAGTCTGGGCGCAGAGGTCAACTGTGAAACAACCAAAGGTGCCACTCCTCTTATTGTTGCTGTTTTAAATAGGTACGTAACAATACTATGTAAAAATACTAAAAAAATTACCTCAGAATAAGAATATGATTCATTACATCTGTGTTACAGGTTTCATGACATCATCACTTTGCTTTTGAATCATGGTGCGGATACCACCGCTGCGGACGAGGACCAATGGACAGCACTTCATTTTGCAGCTCAGAACGGTGATGACAAAACTGTGCGTCTTCTGCTGGATAACGGTGCTGTGGCAGATGCCAGAGAGCAAGCCGGCTGGATGCCCTTCCACCTGGCCTGCCAAAATGGCCACGAGACAGTTGTGCGCTTGCTGCTGTCACGGCTGTCAGACAAGGCGGTTGGGGAACGCGAGTCACAAGGACAGACACCACTCCACCTCGCGTCAGCCTACGGCCATGTGAGCATCACCAAGCTGCTTCTCTCTCAGGGAGCAGACCCGAACGCTACTGACAGCTCTCTCTCCACTGCCCTTCACTTATCAGTCGAGGAGGGCTACAACAGAGTGGTGCGGCAGTTGGTGAAGAGTGGGGCAAACATTAACAGTGAAGACAGTAGGGGATACACTCCACTTCACCTGGCTGCTTTGAGGGGTCACACTGGCATATGCAGGCAGCTGTTATCAAATGGTGCATGTCCAAACTCCAAAACCCACAAAGGATGGACCCCCATGCACCTGGCTGCCCTCAAGGGACATGAGGCCACTGTAGCTGTATTGGAGAGTCAGGGTTGTCTTGTGAATGTTGGCGGTGAGAATGGATGGACGCCGCTTCACCTCGCCTGCAATCAGAGTGAACCCCAAGTGGTGGCTAAGCTACTGGCAGCTAAAGCTGACCCAAACATATCAGAAAACAGTGAGGGGTGGACCTCCCTTCATGTAGCCTGTTCAAGTGTCAGTTTCCCCTGCGTCCTTCACTTGATATCACATCATGCAGATGTCAATGCTCTCAGCTCCGGAAAAGTAACACCTTTACACCTGGCTGCAAGGCACGGATGTGTGTCTATTGTTAAGGCTCTGCTACTTAACGGTGCTGACAGGACTCTGCTGGACTCTTCCGGATCCACTGCTTTAAATGTGGCCCAGAAGTGTGGAAAGTGGGAAATTGTCCAATTACTGGAGAAAGGATAACCATGACTGAAGATTAGTGCCCAATTCAACTCGATTGGCAACACCAAGGCCTTGTTGCTAGATGGATGTCTTATACAATAAACTTTTAGTTTATACCTGTATTAGTTGTTTTCCTAGTTCCATTGGTTTCATTGTTTTATCAGCATAAATTGATCACACAATGATAATCAGGTTGCACCAGGTCTGCACTTCCAGGAGACTAGTTTGACAGGTAGGACTTTGTTCGACATTTAAACTGCAAAGTAAACAATTCACCACTACCACAAACAACGTGGTGCTTTATTTGTTTATTTGTTATGTTTTTAAAAATGTGTGAGGGTGCCAAACCTGGTACATTTACTATTCTTTGTTTTGGGCTTTGTTTGCTGCAAGCTCCACTCAGACACTTCTAAAAAAAGTATTTTAATTGTGTAAACCTTGTTTGGTGTATTTTTTTATGTAATTGCATTAAAAAAGTACACAAAAAGTGTTTGTTTATTCACTGACCTTGATCTGAGATGCCACCAAAGGTTTGGCCTTTTTCCTAACTAAAATAGTTTTGGAGTAAAAAAACAGTCTTGAGATTCCAAGTTGTGTTGTATGTTTGTCAGGCAAACATTGGGGTCAGATTCTGGTGAAGCAGACTGTAATGAACACATATTGGTTCTTATGCTTCTTGTGAATATAAAACAGTACACAAGTGTTTGTTTATTCACTGACCTTGCTCTTAGATACCACCATAAGTTTTGCCTTTTTCCAAACTAAAATAGTTTTGGAGTAAAAAACAGTCCTGAGATTCCAAGTTGTGTTGTATGTTTGTCAGGAAAACATTGGGGTCAGATTCTGGTGAAGCAGACTGTAATGAACACATATTGGTTCTCCGTCAAATCACCTTATGCTTCTTGTGAATATAAAACTGCTGCAAACTCTGCTGCTGTAAAACCAGCCACTTCATTAAAGCTGCCAGACTTTGTGGGAGCTATCATTTGACTAATCTTCTGAGAAAAATAGTGATGACAGAACCACTGTTGGGCATTATTAAATATCTCTACTGATCTGTCCCAACTGTAAATGCATGCACTTTATAACAAAGCAAAGTGCTGGTGAGTGTAACTCTCTGGGCATAAGCACCTCTCTGCAGAGTATGAAAAAGAACTGCATAACATTTGCCACTCTAGTACTTAAAACCAAATGCATCACTTTTTCTATATATATATATATATATATATATATATATATATATATATATATATATATATATATATATATATATATATATATGTATATGTATGTACTTGCTAACCTCACAAGTCATTGATGGAAAGTAGGACCAAGCAAAGGAAATGACTTTAAATCAGCATCTTATCCTGGACAATGAATGAAGCACCACTTTCCAGGTACAAAACTATTTTTGTGTTCTTTATTGATAAACCATCCACAGCTGTCACTCATAGCTATACTTTTTTGATGAATGCATAAAACAGCAACACTTGCCCAGGTTGCTATAAAGTGCATTTGAACCAGTATTTTTATATGACCTGACAGAGTAAAGTATCTGCTGACCCCGCGCTGACTGTAATGTATCCAGCAGTTTGAAGAGCAGATGTTACGTTATGAAAAGCAACTCTTTAGAGGGGCACTACTTTTGAGGTCGGCTCGAGTGATTTATTCTTGAAAATGTCCCGTTTTATTAATGCAACACTCTTTGAAAACTGTAAAACTTTCAACGACTTCAACGATTTCTACCCACAGCAAGCTTCATTCAATTTAACAAGGATCATCGAAATAATATCCATACTACATCCCAGTGTCTAAATTCTCCTGCAGTTACTATCCGTGAAACCTCGAACAGAAAGTGTTTATTTGACGTATAGTTAATGCAAAATCAAACTTGTTTAACAGCATTTAATCAGGTAAATCAATGGAGCTGGTCCAGCCTTTTTACACATACACTGACACTTTGGATGCCTTCTAACAGCCGGTAATTAGGTTTGTCTGCACCTAAACTAATTTCATTTTCTAACAGGGAGACAAGCAGGAAGAAGATAATGCCATGTATACTGCTGGAACACACACAAATAACACCAGACACATACAAAGGATTGACAATGTAGTGTTGACAATGTTGTCTAGGGACAAATAGTTGTATTATAACTTTATGTATAAATTTGATCTCACCAACTTTTAAACTCTTAAACAACAAATTAAAGTAAAACATTGTAATTATGTAGATCAAACCAAATGAAGAAAATATTTTGAACAGAGATTGTTGCGGTGTTTCTCATGATCTAAAAGTATTTTGTCGAGGATTTGATATAACAGCACAAAAAGTATATGACGAAGAGTTTATAGCACAGGGGTATTTTCAGTCAGACACAAATTACAATTGAATAGGCTGAGTTGTAAAACGTTTGTGTGGGTCTGATATTTGCATGAGTTGAAAGGCTGTGCCACTGCTCTTACCTTAAAGACTGGAGAGTAATCTGGTGATACTTAGTTGTATATTTAGCTTCTCAGAGGAGGGCCATTACGCTCCCTCTGCAGAGGCCCTCTAAAGTGGCAGTTAAACTCACCAAAGAGCCATGCCCTGTGGTGTTAAGCAGCCACAATCATGACAGATGCAGCTGTGACTCCTGACCCAGGTGCACCTCCTCAGCAGGACTAAGCAGCCATCTAGACAGGCCTTGCTGCAGCTTTCCAATGGAAGTGATTGAGGGATCTACAGTAGCATGTCTCCCCAGGGATGATTTTTTTACTGGAGTGATGATATGGAAAAACACTTTTTGTCACTGTCATCTTTTTGCAGTCTCCTACTTTGTAATGTGAGAGAGGAGGGAAAAAAACAGCCTAGATTTGTCTTACTACATACCCAAGGTTGTTTCTTGGTTCATTGTAAGTGAATGTGCTTTTTCCATTATTGAGTGAGAGAGTTTTGACTGCCTGTTATTGCTTTTGTACACACAAACACTTGAGATATGCTAATGAAAAAATATGTCTGCTTTCCATTTCCATGTGGATTAAAAAATGATAATATATATATATATATATATATATATATATATATATATATACATATACATATATATACATACATGCCCTGTATGGCAGAATGTATTTTCTAAGCTATTGAACTATAGCTGCTGAATGGTCTTGTTTTCTTCTGTGCATTCTTATTATCCGTTCAGCTCCCTTTCTTTGGTGTTGTCATGTTTCTGTGAAATGATTAATGGTCGATCTCAATGCTATCTCCCCTGCACAGAACTATCCCATCCTCTGTAACTTTACACTCTTTAAATTCCCCATACTATACAGATCAGTTTGCATACACAGCAACTCACTACTATGGCGTCAGAATTACGTCAACACTTGACAGGGGCAAGTAATATAACCACGAGCAAATTATTCTAATACACGCGTGCAGATATAAACACTGCACCACATTATTAGCCTGGCACAGCCTGATGTGAGCTCTCTGTATATTCTATAAACAGGAACCCAGTCTGGCAAAGCTTCGTAAGTCAGTTAGTTCCTACTATATGTTCCGTAACGACCAATCACATTTGAATGCTGCTGGAGTGTTGCCTTAGGTCATACTTAGGCAAGTTCCTTGCTCAAAACAGTGAAGATGGCGCGCGGGACTGCCGTGAGATTGTTTTCAATCAGTTTTAAATAATCTTTAGGTTTTTACATATATACATATAAGTTCAAACACACAAATTAAACAAACACAAGCTCTACACAAAGCTACACGCATAATTATTAATCACATACGCGCACAAACAGTCTCTGCAAAAATCCAGTTTTATTTAACCAGGAAAGTACCACTGAGATTACTAATCTATTTTGCAGGAGAGTCCTGGCCCCAGATGTAGATGTTTTTGATTGTAGGGCAAACCGGAGTACCTGTAAGAAACCTTTGCAGGCATTAGTAGAACATGCAAACTCCACACAGAAAGTCCCTGTGCTGGATGGGAATTGAACCACTCTGCCACCATGTCACCAATTTACTTTGATTCTATGCTATTGCCAGATTAGGGGCGGGACCCACCGGAGGCTCTAGCCCTCTTGTGATTGGTCACTTTCCAGAAAGACCTGCCCGTGTATACAATGCATTAATCTTAAGACAACTATTTATTTTTTATTTTTTACATAACATGACATTTTTTTTCCCCTTAATGTTGTCATCATTATTGAATATTGAAAACCTAATTAAAAGGTCAATGTAGACCATTTGGTGGATGTGGCAATGGCAGCCTAATGACTGACATTAAAGATAGAACATTTTAATGACATGCTCCTGAATTCCATTACCAGGCATGATGTGTCTTTACTGGTTTCTCTTCTGTAAATGGTCATCAACCTTCCGGGGCATAGAACCACTGCTACATCAGGTGCATAAAGCCACAAGGTTAACATATACAGTATTCTTTCTTTTAAATAGTCCAGGGGCCTTTCATGCACTCATTAAAACAAGTTTAGACAAACACTAGACTGCAGCTTAATAATGTTCTGTCCTCCCCAGTCTTGTGTACTCCAACAATGACATTTACTGACAGTTTGCCAATTTATCTGTGCATGCCAAGTGCCAAACAATCCATGAACAGTAAACATAATTTAAGACAGCTACGGCATGGTAAAACGACAGCACACCTTCAAACAGTTGCAATAATGGCCATTCATAGTTGCAAACAACTAGTACCTTGTAAATCAATATAAATGACATACATGGGACGCTGTGGCTCAGGTGGTAATTTTTTGTTGTTGTGTCCTTGGACAAGACACTTAACACCTTGCCTCCAGTGTCTGTGGCACCACCAGTGTTTGACTGTGGAGTGAATGAATAATGGACTTTAAAAGGCACCTAATAAATCCAAGCCATTCTTATTCTTATTCTCATTCTTATTATTATTACAGTCATGGACAGTCATTAAAGGATTTTTTACTATAATTTTGTGGATGCATGCTTATTCGCTGAGGCCGTAATGGATTTTAAAAAAGCAACTGTGGTGTCTCTTAATAATTTAACATTCACTGTAGTGTTTAGGAAAGTTTGTTTAGATGAGTGAAAGTTTACTCAGACACTTAAATGAAACTTGTAAATTTAAAATGCATCTTTTATGGGTAAGAGATGACAGGATTAAAATGTACTTTAATGAGAGCGCCTGGGTGTAATGTGAGAGGAGGAGTGTGGGCAGTAATGACTTATTATTGGTGTGTTTCAGTACCAGGGACACAACAGGAGTTCTTGAGTAATATTCTAAAATGTTTTGCCAAAAGACGTATTGCTGCAAAAAAGGTGTTAGAAATCATATTAACATCTCTTACACTGATCTTAACAAACAGCTTGAAGAGCCGCCCCCACAAGTGAATTAAAGACCACTTAGATATGTATCTCTTTCATTTCCTCTTAAATTCACCTTTTGTCCTTGAGGCTCCAGTAAAGATTACATCCTTTCTGTTGTGAACCTGAATTGTTTTCATCACCTGCCTCTTCTTCCCTGAACCCTGCAGCAAAGCCACTCAAACAATCACTAAACACAACACTCTTTAAATGCTTCTGTGGCATACTTCAGTCAGGTACGCATGATGGATTACAAGTCACGCATGTCAAAAAAGCATACACACAACATTTTCTTGTGCCTGGGATGACTCTGGGCAATCTGAGTGCTAACCCGGTCAAACTGTTACTGCTCAAGCCGTTTTGTTTTATTTTCAAGAATAAAGCCTGGTTCTCTGTCTGCCTACAGTGTGTTAGTCGCTCTTATAAGAACTAAAATATTTTTCAAAGAAGTAAAAACTGCCACATTCCCCCATACCTTTAATAAAACTAAACCTTGAAAGGCACACCATGGCTTTTTGATGTTTTTAAGAGTGTGGCTTCATTTACCTTTTCCAATGAACCCCAAAAGGCCCTTTGCCTTTTGACATTTTCAATAAACTCTAGCTGAATCTATTTGGAAGACAACAGTGAAAATCCTCTTTATTCTTTGCAGCAAGGTAAGAAATATGAATTGGGGACAGGTTATCTGGGCTAACCCCTCTATAATCATTTACAGCAGCTTGGATCCAGCCAGTGACTGTAAAAGGGGCTTCTACCAAGCAATGGAAAATGAATGAATCAATTCCACTAATACAAGTGTAGAATAAGGTGAGACCTCTATCTTAGGTCATTGGCTGGAGTCTACACCTTTAATTATCCTCTGCATTACTCTGTAAGGGCAGAAAACATTATTAAACTTTGGAAAGAAAGTGCTGTTTATTTTAAAATGACTGCTTCATGTCATTTCAGAGACATGTTTATGTGTTGCTCTCTTTGGTTTTGACTAAAGATGTATAAAATGTATAAAATGTTCTCCTTTTCATATGCCAATAGTCAACAATGTTATTCCAAGGCCTATTCACTCTGAAATCTCATCTGAATAAAAGTTTTCCACAGCAAAAAAATAAAAATGTGAATCAAAGTCACAGGAAGAATAGAAAATGGGCTGTTGGTTATACATGCAAAAATACTAAGAAAATGGAATCAAAGTTCAATCAAAATAATAAAATTACTTATTTTCCATCTGTGTTACTGCTGAGGAATTATATATTTCATGCAATTTTCAGATTATAAATCCTCCCTCAGGAAAAAATAAAAACATATTGTTTTTTATATATCACACTAATCAGTGCTAAAAAACTTCAGAAAAAAGATTCAGCCATAAACCGTGATGTAAATAAATACATCTACTTGAGTTCTGATTATTTTGGGCCATCTGTGATTGCTGAGTGTAGAGTCTGACTGGGAGGAGATTGCGGTGGATAGAGTGGGTCTAAAGTGGAAAGGATGAAGGGCTCATTTCCCCAAGAATGTGATTATGACTTGAACCCAGAGAGCTCTCCAGTCTCCCCCTTTCACTGCAGCTCATAATCTACATTTTATACTGTTCCTATAGCGCAGCGGGTTTTGATAGATCACATTAAGATTTAGATTGATACTCTGCCTAGGGGTTAACTTCCCAGTTTTCCCTTAAAATGTAAGGAGCAAGGTGGAATGGAAGTGTGGGTGAATGAGGAGGCCCAGCTTATTACCCAGTTCATTGAACTTCACTGCAGTTACTCGCTTTTAACATCACACGGCTGTGCATCAAGACAAGTTTGTTCAAATCAAACCAGAAATGAGACATGAAGCATATCCAATCAATTCAGTCATATCTGCAGCAACAAGCCCTACAGTATGTCTTACAGCAGCTTCCCACTGGCAGATTTAAACCCTCATAAACATCTCTGCGCCATGTTAACTTTAGTACAGACTGCAGCGTCTGTTCCAGAGAATGTCATGATCAGTGATTAAACTAAAAAGATAAGTAACTCAATTACTAGTTAACCAAAATGTGAAAAAAATGCACATGCAATATTCAAAGTTTGAGTTGTCTGCACTGTAAACCCAGATGCTCAGAAGAATAAAAAGATTGAGTAGTGAATATTTCAAAAGCTGTTTAGCTGTTACACTAAAATAACAATTTAATTTACTGTAACATTTGTCTTGTTTTGATTAAGCAGAACTCTTCTCAGTTTCAAGTAAACAGTAATTAAACTGCTAAATTTACTTTAAACATGGAATTACTAACATAGATATTGTCCTTTTATAATTTATAAGTCAGTCAATAATTTCTGTAATCTACAGTATTATAGACAATAATATAATGATCACTGAGTACAATTGTGAAGACACCATACACTGTAAAACATCCTTCAGTCTACATTAGGTTATTTTTATACATATACTTATATATTGACATAAATGTATTTTTTGTATTTTTTGTTTGTTATTTTGCCTGAAAGTAAGAACCTATTTCTAAGGTTGGTAAGGTTAGTATTCTTTTGCAAAACTGATTAAAAACCCTTTCATGCATGAATTATGAGAACCCCAGTCAAGATCTTTTGTTTTTCATCCTCTTTATGGATGAAAAAAACAATCCAATTCAATTTTTTACTGTTAGAAATAATTTACTGTTTGGAAAAAAAAAAAACTATAAAATAAAACATTTTTTATGCAGCTAATTCAACGTTTCTCTCATTTTAACCTATTCTAATACTTTTTATGCATAGCATTTGCTATCAAATCAATCGTGGATATATGTATGACAATATTAATAGGAAAAGTTTTTTGTTCTTCTTTTTTTTTGTTGTTGTCCCTAGACTTTCTTTTCCATTTTGGAGTGCATACAGGTTGGTATTATGCATAATCTTATTCAACAGATCCTCAGGAAATAAATTAATAAAATAATCTCTTGGCTGTGTTCACTCAACATTCACTTTTCACTCCCCTAGAAAACTAGACCCAATGAACCATCTTAGATATGTACAACTTAACATATATAGTTAACACTATGTCCACAGCAACCTTTACTTCTTTCAACAACTTCCTAACTCTTTGCACTCAAGAAAATATATCTGAGCCATTTTGATTTGAGAATGGACTTTTGATTGTCAGTGGTAGGGGAAACCAAAGAACATCCTTGTGAACCTTCAAACTCCACACAGCAGCTGCAGATTCTAGCAAGAATCCATCTTGTACTGCTCCAAGCAAAGCATTTGCTCTCACAGCTTTGGTAGTTCAACCAATAATGTGGCAGCACTGACAGGACGGGGCGTCTGTTTTACTCTGATTGGACCAGGCTTAGAGTTAGTTTCAGGTCAAACCCCGTCCTCTAGAGATAGCTCTCTTACCAGTTGAACACAGAATTGAAAATGTCTTCACCGTGAAAACTAAGACCAGATGCCTTTGCTTTAACCTTTTCTTCAAGATGACCTGGATGACTGAGAACCTTCACATACTCTAATAATACTGAGCCTGCTTGGTGAATTGGCTTGTTGAAAGGACTTTGCCAAGACCAGAGCTGACAGTCAATGTGACGACAAATGAAATGTGAGTCCATTCTGTACCTCTGACTAATTCTTTTGACCCTCACAAGCACATAAGTCCCTTCACTTAACAGAGCAGTTAGCCCTTTATCATGAAGTGAGCATCAGTATTGATATAATTATTGAACTTATTGGGCTTTGTAATGGTTTTACATTTACATTTAGTCATTTAGCTGATGCTTTTATCCAAAGTGACTTACATTAAGGTTCCATTCACCAGTGTTACAGCTGGAACACCACTGGAGGCAAGGGGGGTTAAGTGTCTTGCCCAAGGACACAACGTCAGTATGAACTGTAGGAAGAGCGGGACTCGAACCGCCTACCTTCCCGTTGAAGGACGACCACTCTACCACTGAGCCACTGTGTTTTATTATAATATAGTTACAGTTATATGTGTGTTTTCTTTTTACATATTATATGTGCCACCATTTTACATAAAAGCATCAGGAAAATATGGTTGTAAGAGTCATATACTTTAAACTACAAAGTATTCCAGGCGATAAAAAGCAAATGAGTACTAATAAAAAACTATTTAAAAATCTAAATGTAAACATGAGATCAGTTGCATATTTAAATATATCTAGTTGTTTATGTGAAAGGATAAGTGCTTGTACTTTAAAATTTCAAATGAACCTTCTTTTCTGAAGTGGTGCTCGTGCGCCAGAAAGGCTAATCCAACCAACATCAAAAAGGTCGTTATGCGAGCTGCTGTGTCTCACCAGTGGCTGAATGATTAGAGGAGCACAAGGGCTACTCCACTTTTAATGCAACATCAAATCCTTGAATATTAATGGGGCTGCATGAGTGCTTACAGTAAATTATTTAGTGCCTAATAATAGTAATTCAAGAAGAAAAAATGTAATTTAGAGGTAAATCATTGCTGCACATGAGACAGGAGGTCTCAGTGTATTCTGACCTCAGTCCCATTGTATACAGTACCTCACATAAAAGGTCAGGTTCGAATGGAGCTTTAAACAGCAAACCTGTTTTACATTTACATGAATAATAAGAGTTCTGCAAAATGTGCTTTTCTTGAATTTATAATATTTTTTGCACAGCTGATCTTTATAAAATCCTTTCCTTAGAATTGCTCAAGAAAATCATTAAAATGTAGCCAACATATTGCACCAAATAGAGACTGGAGTATATTTACATTCTCTCTGTGTGCCCAGCTTTATCAGACAGAACAATACGCTTTGCAAATGTTTGACTTTTAAGAATCACTATCCAGTTCTTCTATAGCATGTGGCCTTAATCACAGTAATGGGTATGCAAATCCTACCTAAAAGGGTTAGGCCTAAGGAGAAACCCCTGATATGGTGTAGTGTAATCTCATTTAAGGCCTCAGAGCCTATGGCCTATTGTAGAATATTCTCTAAAGTTAAGATGATGCAGTTAATTAAGAGTCTCCTTATTGCTTGAACACGCTGTACATCTCTGCTTGAACTCTCCTTCTCCAACCTCCCCAGCTCTATTTGGACATGTGTGTTGCAGCACACAGTGTACAGAGGTGACATAGAAAAACACCCACAGGAAACTCAGAGGGAAGCAAAGGTAAAAGACAGACACTAGCAACATTGTCTTTGGGGAGTCTTTGTATGCTTTAATGTCTTTGTGCACTGTGCACAGACGTCTAAAGCAAAGCCTTTGTGTTCCATGCCTTGCCATGGTCTACTGTATATTGTACATCTTGTGTTCAAACATTGCTATGGTATTGTGTGGTGCATCATAAGTACATATGAATATTATTGTGTAGTGGCATGTATTATTCTCTTTTGATCATTTTGCATTCAGTTTTTGCTTTAATATCACTGACCAGTAGCTCATGGTGGAGCTTAATAATGCCCAAAATGGCCCCACGACAACACACCAATCAAGCATGCTTTACACTTTACACCATGACAAATATTGGCTTTGCTGAAAAGAAGTGAACATTCATTTTGTTTGTAGACACAATGGATGTCAACATGAGTTTGGTTGAGAAAACTCTGCAGAATGGCTTTAAGCGACAGCCGGAGACTGATGGAAGCTCTGGTTGCAAAGAGACTGTGGATGTTTTGCTCTCAAATTATGTGCTTGTTTTGTCAAAGACACCAGAGAGGAGTCTGGCATTGGAGACTCAGTGAAATAGCTGAGTTCCTGCTGGGAGAGGACTGACACTTGGCCAGCGTGACCCTGGCTTTTCTCATAGATTTCTCTGAAAGTAATCAGAAATTTAATCAGAAAAGGCCCTGCAGCAACAGTGATGAAGAGAAATCAAATGTGTGAAGACAAACAGGACAGGGTTTCATTTAAATCTATTTTCTCCAGCTTTTATAAGTCAAGTAGAAGAGAATAAGCACTTATTAAGCTAACTAAATACTTTTGTATTTACATTTTCTGTGGAGAGTAAGCCTCTCTGGGTTGATATTAAGTAGCGTTTGATTATTCATGAATCCAGATTTGATTCTGACATTCATTCTCTAGAGTATTTTTCACCTGCTGCATGTTAGATTTATGAATGGGATGTGATTGTGTGTATGGATTAAACACTCCTGGCAGGGCCACAAGGAATTTTTATTTAATATAGGCTTTTTTTCTTATTTCTTGTGATCCAAGCTGTACTAGCAAAAGCATCCCATACTTTTAAGTGTTAGTTGTTATATGGTTTAAATTCCAGTAACAAGATTGTGTTTTAATAATAGCACTTGCAATGTGTTGTGGAGATGTTAATTAAAATGATTCACTAGTTCATTATGACAGGAACGGTGCAAACATACAGCACGTGTCAGGCATAATTGGTGCTGGTCAGGTTTATTAATGTTGGAAATTTTCCCCAAGGAGTTTCAAAGAGGAATACATGTCTCAGGCAGGATTATAGTCATACAGAGGAGAGAATACACATGCACTAGATCGTGTGTGTGCAGTAAAATAGACATATTCTCAATTGGTCTTTAGTAAGAAGGAGCTATTTGTCATAGTAATATTATTTTTATATTACCCATTGTGAAATATGGACACAGCTTTCACAGCCTGTACTTTTTTTCTTTGTAATCAAAAACCCTACGTCCCCTTTATACAGCTTATTCCATAACAACTCGGCTCTGATAGCAGCTGCCAGGGGTCAAATAGAATCCGAAAGTCCTCGGAGACATTGCAAGTCCATTAAGTTGTGTCACTGAGAACATCACATCAGTCCACTGGCGCCTGAAGGGACCCTCTGAAACTGACAAAATACCCTCTGTATCCATTCTGCAACTGAAGCACCAAGGTAAGCACAGCAAGTTTGGGCAATTAAAATATATTAGAAACGGAAGCAAGTGTCATGAGTTCTCTGGCACTAACCAAGAAGACCTCATTTACAGAGAATCTCCCATGAACTAAAAGGTTAGGGAAGTCAGTGAAGCAAAATGAAAAGACTGAAATCATAACTCTAGAGTAACCGTCAGGTCACATGGTTCAAGTCAGCCACATCTTTTAAGAGAAGTGATCTCAACTGCATGTCAAAATAGCACACTGAAAATAGAAAGAAACGTCACATGCTCAGTCTAATATCAATACACCATGTGTAATTCTTTGTGCTATAAAGAAAGACAGAATTAGTCAAGACACTCCTTGACTGATTACTAAAATAATAATGGATCAGATTTACTGTATATTGTGCTTTTCTCCCCAAGGGACTCAAAGCACACATTAATCATTCACTCCACAGTCACACACTGGTGGTGGTAAACTACCACTGTTGCCACAGCTGTCCTGGGGCAGACTGACAGAGACAGGGGAATTTGATAAATTGATAGATACAACACAAGCTAATTTCAAATGTTTATTTAGTTTATTTTTAGATGTAATTCATTCTATGTCACAAAAAACTAAATGTTTCTCAGGGAACATACACACCTGCTCAGTTTCATGTTGAACAAACCAACGTCCAGCACATTACACTGATGCCACACTACTCTTTTACACCTCATTTAAACACATTGTTTTAAAATAATTAACAAAAATAACACACTTAGATGTATTGCTGTGTTTGTTGCCTTAGTTTTGCCAGGTTAACCTCATTTTTAGTCAGCATAAGTCCTTGGGGGCAGCTTCAGGGGTTGCACAAAGCCAAATGATTATAGCTTGAGGCTGCAAAGTCCACACACAGGTCATTAGTTTGCAGTAAAATAAGACTGCTTAGCCATGCTCAGAGTTACTTCCAGTAAACAACATAATTCAAACTGTGAAGAGTCTTGGGAATAAGAGAGTCACTAGTAGATGACGAAATTTATGGGTGTATCTTTATACACAGCGAACACTGATATTCATGTGGCACTAGGCCTGTCTTCATTTATTGGATATTTTTAGCATTTTTTGTTAAACATGTATTTCATGAGAAGTCAAGTAGAGGAACTGTGCTGCATGCATCACATTTCATTGCAGGCATATAATCACAGTTAATGTGTTAAGAAAAATATGTACAGCAAATAATAATAATAATCATCATAATATTCATAATTCATAATTCAATTTATAAAATTGGAACAATGTGGATACTGGCATAGCCACATAATACAGCACTTGTCCCATGTTTTGAACACATTCCAATTAGTAATAGATCTAAACATTAACAGCTTCAGTATTAATGCTGCAATAAATTTTCATTATCAAAACAGAGAGCACACACACACAAACAATAATGTGGATGTGTGTGGTATACACAGATGGCTTATTCAGCGACAAGCACAATGGGTTTTGAGAACAATGATACACTTTTCTCGATGAAAAATAGGTTAAATTGTTACAGACATTTCTTGTTTTACATTCAGTGACTTGGAGAACATGAGTCCACAAACAATTCACATAAAGAGCCCCATGCCTTCCTTAAGACACTGTCCATATGTATCAGTTTATGTATCCGTAGGTCTACAACGCAGATTTCCTCCCGTGGTGTGTTTTCCTTCAAAAGGATGAGGTATTTGCCAGAATACATGCTTATCGCTTCTCTGACCAGTCTGATCAGGTTTAGAAATGTACAGTTCAACAGTGCAAGATCTTGATGAATGCCTTTCTGAACTCAACATTAAAGGTGGTGTATATGATGGGATTTACAGCACTATTCACATAGCCCAGCCAGGTGAACGCGTTATACATCTCAGCAGGAACCTTGCATTTTGTGCAGTGGGTGTTCAAGATATGTGTAATGAAAAATGGCAGCCAGCATATGATGAACACACCTGTGGAGATACAGAGGAGACAGATTAGTGAATGACACAATCAGTAAAAGCAACAATAACTGTAATATTGATGACAAATGCAAGAGATGGACACTAAAATGAACATTCCAATGATTTCCTACAGTTGCATCACTGCCTGTTCTGTCTTAGGCTTTACCAAAAATATCTGGAAGGAAATAAGAATAAGTCAGAGGCCACCTGGGACATCTGATGACTGAAAGTTTGAGCAAGTGCCTAATTGACATTTACCTTGTTGGTGCATAAATATTTAGTTTTCCCTGGTTTCATAGTGTGATCACTGCATTGTAATTTACACTTTAAACACCAACTGCATATTTATGTGCTTTGGAAGTGTGAATACTTTTTAAGTTAGTGTCAGATCACAGAGACATTTGATCCCATGTTATTCATAGAAATAAAACTTGCTGATATTGCTGAAAAACTGTTACTGTGTTGTTCAACATGCAAAGATATGCTTCATTTAAATTAAACATGTAAACATTAACATCTGCAAAGCACCAGTAATGAAACAACTACTAACCCATGTGAGTTCCATGTCAGGTCTAACTAAAACCAATGATTCAATTTTATATTTCAATTTAATTTCTTATTAAAAAAATAAACAACTATTAAATTAATGGAAAAACCCTTTGCCTGTTGGGGTGGTAAAGCAGAGATGAACAAAAACAAACAAACCTAAAGGAGGCATCACTGTTTTAGTTTGAAAGAAAATAGACTGTTACTATAGTCACTGAATCACACAAACCCACTCACCGAGGACAATGGCTAACATCTGTGTTGCCTTCTTTTCCTTCTGCTGGGAGATCTTCCTTTTGCTCAGGGTTTTCAAAGACGTCTGCGTCTTGCCGTTAGGAAAGCCCTGAGACTGGAAGGCTCTGGCCACAGCAGGGACTGGATCAGCCAGCGGCTCCTTGGAGCGCTCTCCGTTCTTCTCTGTCTTCTGCCCATCCTCAGGGGGCGTAGGTGGTGTGGAGGTGGGACTAGTGTTGGCTTTGTTGGATGTTAGTATCTGATGGCTTGTGGCAGGAGTGGGTTCCACAGTGCACTGTGGCTCCTGCTTGAGTTTCTGGCTTTCGCCGCTGTTGTTCAACTCGTCCATCTCAAAATCTTCACCCTCATTGCCATCTTTGATAAATATCTGAGTATAGTAACAATAAGCACAATAAAGCTGAAATGAGAGGTCATTTAGAAAAACTGAACACATTATTGTCTATTGTTTAACTTTACACAGTGGTATTCAAGCATCTTTTTCTAAATTGTATACAGACCACACAAACTGTCACTCAAACAAATCACACTTTTAAGATAAAAGTACAAAAGGACAACAAATGGCTACACGCACCACTTTCTTCTTGTTGACAGGAAAACTCCCATTAGATTTAACAATCATGGTGCACAACCTCACATCCTCTGGATGAGTGCACTTATCCTGAAATGAAAACAGCTGTGTCAGGCCAGGAGAGGGTATGATGTCATAACACAACTGACAAAAGGCTGTCTAAGCACAGGTTTCGACAACACACGCGGTGAGACGATGCACATCAAGCTCTGGCAAAATACTCCTGACATCTCATATGTAGCCTAGACTGCACAGAAATCAAGTTTATTAACAGAACAATATCATAAATTGTTTAGTACAAGCTCCTCTGTCATTACCAGACAAAGTAATATTTTCAAAATCACTGTTTATATAATTATGTTGTAAATCTCACAAAGAAAACCACAACAACAACATAACGACTTCATCCGTCATAAGAACAGTTTTATTCTATAAATTGAGCTGTAAATATTTTGGCCTCTCAAGTTCTCTGACAATGTCCAAAATCACTTTTCTCAATTCTTTTCTTGTCTGGGTTTCCCACTTCACTCCACAGTACGTTGTTACATAGCTGTCCATAAAACCATTGCACATAATTGCCTTGAGAAAATTATTGATTGCTATTTCATAAAAAGAGCAAATTAACTGAAAGGGCATTCTTGTGCTGTTGTCTCTGAAACACTGTTTGAAGAAGTGCATATTGTTATTGCAATTAACTAGCTGTATGTTTAATGCTGTGTATAACCATCCACGTGGCACACAGGCTTTTCCTTTCCATATTATTTACGAGTAAGGGAGCATTCAACCGAATCAGCATACCCAATTTAACGCTAACAACTCTGATGAGGGTTGCAGGTACAGTTTGAGCACTGATACAAAGAGGGGCACCTTGTTTAACAGAAAGGGGTTTTAACAGTGAAATGACCTCGTACCAGTTTGGACTGATAAGATTAGATTCTGTGTCCAAAGATGTGGCTAGTATTGATGTTAAAGTACACTTTCATTCAGACTGAATTTAAGGTTATGTGACAATTGACTACAATTGCCTTTGTGGCCACTTGAGGTATTACAAAAAAAATTTAATAAATTCACACAAAGCATTTTTTTACACACCGGGACGAATATCGGCGCGCGTTATTCGCCAGCGTTTTTCAACGCGTTTTTTGTGTTCACACCCAAGCGATTTTCGCTGACGATGAGCCAAGTGAACATGCAAATTCATTCCCTGACATTAGATGGCGCTTAATGAATCTCATCATCAAGGCCCATTTGCTGTGCAATACCACTCCATAACAGTTCTCTTTTATCAAGATTTTTGTAATCGCTGTCGCGTTTGTCATATAGTTCTTTGTGTTCCGACACCAACGAGACCAGCAGCTCTACATTCATCTTGCCTTGCATCTTCTTTGTCTTATTTCTTCCCGGCAGTGTAGACGCTACTTGGCGTATATCTTCTTCGCCGTTACGTATGTGTGCTCGGCAAGACCGTTTTGTGTTTGAGCACCCCCAAGTTGTGTTTCGGCGAATATCTCGCGCAAAATTCGTCCCGGTGTGAACAGGCCTTTAATGTGAATCCAGGCATACTGACAGATTCCCCTATACTTTGACTAAAGGCCTGTTCACACCGGGACAAATTTTGCGCGCGATATTCGCCGACGTTTAACGCCTCGTGACTAAACAAAGGGCGCCAATGTGAGTGTGCACACCGATGCGAAAAACGCCACGCGTAAAAGCGTCATTTTAAAAAAAAACGCCTTGGGTTCGTTTTTTTGGTTTGACGCGCCGCGTCAAAAACTATACGACCAATGAGATTGGCGCTTTTGCTCACGTGTCTGGAGCTTCTGAAGTTACAGTAAAACACAACTTGGGGACGCTCAAACACAAAACGGTCTTGCCGAGCACACATACGTAACGGCGAAGAAGATATACGCCAAGTTGCGTAGCGTCTTTCCTCATTCAACAGAACAATAATTTCTTCATCGCTGGAAGTGGAGCTGGAGCTACTGGTGCTTGAAATATTCATGTTTTCTTTGTATGATTTTGACAAGCGCGTAAATACTTGCTCTCTTCTTCTGAGTGAAAAGCGAGTGTCAGAAGCGTAAAGTTGTGCAGCGCCACCTTGTGTACCGGGGTATTTCTGTTTTACATTAAGCGCCATCTAATGTCAGGGAATGAATTTGCATGTTCACTCGGCTCATCGTCAGCGAAAATCGCTTGGGTGTGAACATAAAAAACGCGTTGAAAAACGCTGGCGAATAACGCGCGCCGATATTCGTCCCGGTGTGTACGGGCCTTAAGAGTATTTCTTGTCGAGGGGTTACCTTGAGTGAAGTGGCCACATCCGGCTCAATGGGCTGACACACTCGGTGCTTTGGTTTGGTGTTGACACGTTTTCTGCGTTTCCTTAGGACCACATAAATTTGCACGTAAACCAGCAGAGTGATGATAAAGGGGACATAAAAGGACACAATGGAGGAGTAGACCACGAAGGCCGGATTGGCGATCACACACTGAGACTCGTCACGTGTAGCTGCAGAAATAGGCACACAGAGAATGAAGGCTAAGAACAGCAGACTGTATTGCGTCCCAAATAGCTTTTTGTTGTAGTGATTAGAGCAGCATTTAATACAAAACCAAGTGGCCCTCTACACTTTCAGCAAAGAACAAAAAAAATCCTCCACCTCAGCCACTTAAATGTTATTTATTTTTGTATGATTACTTCAGAGAACACAGAGACTGACAGAAGTGTCTTCCCCTGGAGAATTCTTCAATAAACAAGTCAAAGGGGAGCGTACATACACTTGAAACATACTTACTTAGGGTTGTATATTCATACAACTGCAGGCGGCTCTTATTCTCACACAGTATACACATTTGTGAGGCTCAGGCCATTAGATTTCTGATTCCAAAAAGTAATAAAACTAATTCAAGACAGAAAAATGAGTGGCTCTTCAAAGTGACAAAGACAAACTACTGGAGCTGGTCAGCACCAAGTTGGCACCTTTAGAAGTCTTTAATCGAAAAACCTGCCTTAACCGTAATCCTCTGAGCTACGAGCAACTTAAGAGGCCAATGCACTATGGCTATATTAGAGCATAAGTGTACATAAGTGAGCTTTTAAGACACGGCTAAACCACTACCAATCATGTGGTTCACATTCATTTTTATTTTTGAGAGGGATACATGAAGTGGTCTTTTGCATTTGATCTTACCTGTATTATTTAGGCCAAACAACAGGGGACATGATATGGCAAAAGACAGAACCCAGACAACAGAAATCATTACTGTGACTCGTCTCCTGGAGCTGTAGCGAGTGTTGTACAGCATCGGCATTGCAACTGCTGTGTAACTGTAAAAGAAAAAGGGCAAGAATTCAGTGATCAAATACACAGACATTTGTGTGTTTGTAAATGACTATTGTGTTGTTCCCTTAAAGTACGAGGGGGCTCTGATGCCACTCTTCAACAAGCTGCACTTGTAAACCACTCTACATTAAAAGGAACTTGTGTTTATAGTAGATGGGACATGTGGACATTGGTTGACCCTGTTTGCGTTAAGGAAGCTCTTTCTTCTTCATGTAACTTGGTTAAAAAGGCTTCAATTATACTGTAGAGCAAGATCAGAATATAAAATGGCTATTAAGGATGCAGCAAGGCCTTAAGACCTGCGTGAGATATGATTTGTAGCTCTTTATGTGACCTACTTAAGGAGGTACAGATGCCTTTGTTAAATCTCAACAGGATTCTTAAGCAGGTATGCACAGTGTGGTGTAGAGTGTGGTGTAAGGCATGCACAGTGTGGTGTAGAGTGTGGTGTAAGGCATGCACAGTGTGGTGTAGAGTGTGGTGTAAGGCATGCACAGTGTGGTGTAGAGTGTGGTGTAAGGTATGCACAGTGTGGTGTAAATGTTAGTTCTTCGCCTATATGAATGTTCACATTTAGAGTCCCCAAAAATTTGTGACATTTGTTGGTTTAACTGAAAAAAAAAGCTGGTAGTTGAAACAAACCTATTTCTCTTCACAGTTTATTCAACGGTGAATTATAATTTGTGGGAACGATTGAGTAAACATTAATTATAAGCAGCCCGCTAAAATACTGACACCGTATGTACTTTATTGCACGTTTCTAATTCTAGAGCTCAAGCCTGAAACTGAAAGAGTGTATTTATTTTTGACTCAATTTACAGGCACTATTTTAGCTTGCATTTACCAAAAGGAAATGCATTAAAATCACACCTGTTAGGATGTTTAGTAAGAGAGAGAGAACACTTGTACATTTGAGTCTTTACACTCCAAACGATTAAGTTTATTATTATTCTTTAAAAGGTCACAACAAGACTTTTTGTAGTTAAGTTTAGATTCCCATGCAGCCTCACTGACGCCCCAGCCTCAAGTACGAACATATGGACTGCTGATTCATTCCATCTCACATCATTGAAAAAAGCAAACATGGAAAAAGAAACATTATATGAAAATTACAGTGCTGTCTGGAGCTGACAAAATAACAAAGACATTTTGTTTGTGAATCCTTTCTGAACTTATAACAAATCTTGTGTGGGCAGACATCAACCTAGTGAAAGTTATTCATAATGCTGTCAGAATCAGGCTGCTGCTGATTAGTAATGGCCAAATGTAAAAGCAGCAGCACGTGTGTCATACAGAAAACATCATCTGATTTGCATTTCCTTTCTGTCAGGGACACAAACAAATCTAGTTTGGCGGCATTCACATAAATGTTGTTTTGCCTGCATGTACTAATTCAATCTTTCAAGTTAATACTGTGCACTTGTGTGTCCACAGTGATGATTTGTTTTCCTTGGATTTCAAATGGAAATGCAGCAGAGCAGAAAATTGTGTAAAATTAAACATGACAGTATTTGAAAAGTAAAAATGTGGGGAAAATTATGTTTATTTTTATGTTTCATTTTGAAGCATAAGGCAAGACATTTGGTGCAGCTTGCTTGTGGCCAAGAGCAAGGCCCCATTTTAACACTGTCATGTGATTGTACTTAACAGAAGTGCTCATGTGGTGAAGTACATAGTGTCCCTGTTTTTCCATACACCAGGTTTACAGGTGTTTGTTACACATTTATTTTACAAAACGGCTGCCATTTGTCACCATAAATACTGTATATTTGTAACCTTGGAACATCTGGTGGCCAGTAATTATTGTTGATGCTGTGCCACATTAGACAATGGTGTTACACAGTGTTGAATCCATGTCTGCAAAAACCTGTCTGTAAATAGACAAGGAGCTTTGATATCATGTACCTACAAGAAGCACTTCTTCTGTTATTCTCAAGCTAAAGATTTCCAAAATCCAAACAGGACACATGACAGACAGGCGTGCCTGAACACCCAGCGCAGTGGCCGACTCACCGATCAATGCTGATGGCACAGAGATTGAGAATGCTGGCTGTACACATCATGACGTCCAGAGTGACAAATATGTCACAGTGGATCTTGCTAAAGCGCCACTCTCCCACCACCTAGAAGAGAGAAAAAACAGCAACAAATTGTAGTTTACAGCAACAGTCAACAGTACAAAACTAGTGCACTCGCACTGGAAAAAAGACAATTTTTCTTTAGAAAATGATCTGTTTCCTTTTTGCGACAAAAAGCCATGGTGACAGTCAAGCCTCCTTGTATATTCTTTCGGATTATTTCTGCATCAGTAACGAGGAGGGAATGAGGAAGACAGAAGGAATAAAGCAAAAGTCGGCCATGACCGCTCATGGCTATATGGAAATAAGCAGCCATAAAAAAGACATAGAGTACAATTGCATTTTATGTGGTGTTTGATTGAGAAGAGATTGAACTGGATTGGCTTGTCTCTCCTCAATCTCAACAGATCAGTTGTGGTTGAGAAGCAGATGGCAAATCCACTTTAGACCAAAATTTATCAGAGTTGTAAAAAGCATTTTACATTGACATCGGCAACAATGACTGATGGTTTATTACCACATGGTGATGGCTTAATCATGACTTCATATCTCTTAACGTCTTAATGAATTAAACATTCAATTATTGCAAATACTGTAGGCAACCTATTGAGATAATTATCGTATAACATCATCCTGATTGACAATCCCAGGTAGCTTCCAGCAAAACATGTGATCGAAACCTATTTATATTCATACCCCCTCGTCTCACTTGGTCAATGATAGAATCAGATTCATGTTGATCTAGATGCTTGGACTGGCTGATGTGTCCAATGCCACCTTATCTTAAAAAGCTCACCAGGTTATACCCACAGCACTGCAACACACTGTACTAGTTTCTGTGGGTGCAACACATTTTCTACAATATGTGTGTGTTTAATCTTTGCACATGACTTTTGTCTTCCCACAGCCTCTGCATCATACGGACACTTTCTGAACTTACTTTTCTAAATTTACTTTTGTAAATCTACCTGATCTTTAGTAATAGCTTCTGAATATGCTTAGGTAACCATATTATAATTCAGAGTAGATTCATAGTAAGATTAAATTTGAAAAAGGTTTGGAAATAGAAAATGAAATGTGGGAGGCTGTGGAACTGAGAAAGTAGTTAAAAAGCACAAGTGCAGACAAAGTGAAAAAGATATACCCAAACTCATACCTCGGGTTTTACATAAGATTGCTGGAATCACATTAAAAATAATTATTTCAGGTCAACAAACAAAAGCACGAGGAAGACTGTCCTTCCACATGAAAAAAGAGGGTAAGATATAGAATGGTTCTCAAACAATAAAAGGAACAGGAAAGCACCGGTGTGGTTCTGAACTGAACAAACCACAAGACTTGTTTTACAGCGTCAGGACCTGGGAACCGTGCAGTCATTAAATTGATCCTGGACATCTCTGTCAGCAAAATGCTTCTAGAGGGAAAGGTGAAGCCATCCTTTCCTAAGCTAAAGCATGCACATGCAATAGGACTACATCAGAATGGCTGAAAAAAAGATTTAAAGTTTTGGAATGGCTAAATAAAAAAATCTCTAAGATATCAAAGAGAGATAAGCAAATATCTCAAATATTTCAACAGATTAAAGCAAAGTTATAAAGAAGAATGTGAATAATTCCACTACAATATTGTGAGAGACAGATAAAGTTATTGCTGCTAATGGTACAAACAATTACTTTTCTCCCCTTTTTTTCATTTTGCCTTCACTTTTCTTCATTAATGGCACGGAGAAATACTTTTTTTATTCATCTAAATATGTATTTAGCTTAAACTCAGACTCACTAATCAGAGTGTATTTTAATTATTATTTAATGAAACATACAACTGTAAGCTGGGGCAATCAGTACAAGTTAATTAGATCCTTTGTACCTCCCCTGCACCACCTTTGCTCTTGTTTAACCTCTCCGTGTTTTAAACATGAACACTCATGTTTTTTTCATTCTCACCAGAGGCGTGCATAATGTTCCCGTCCATGTGCTCTTTAAATCAGTCACACTTGGTAGACAGCAAAAAAGTCCTGTAATTAATGCTAATTTAGCATTTAATGATAAAGGGCAAAGTGA
Organism: Perccottus glenii; assembly: GCA_024416835.2. Lineage (NCBI taxonomy): Eukaryota > Metazoa > Chordata > Actinopteri > Gobiiformes > Odontobutidae > Perccottus > Perccottus glenii. The sequence continues at coordinate 18,623,666 of CM044550.2, forward strand.
AGGCAGTGGCCATACTCTGTGAGCAAACTCTCACTGTAATTCATGCACAAACAAATCAAACATTCACTTACAGCCTTGTCTTTTGACTGTAATTGTATAAACCTCTCCACACACATATAGACAAGACAAGACAAGACATTTATTTTTGTATAGCCCAATATCACAGCAACAGTCGCCTCAAAGGACTTAACAGACTGCACTAGACAACATCCCCTGTCCTTAGACCCTCCATCAGGGTAAGGAAAAACTCCAAAAAAACCCAGCCGGGAAAAAAGAGAAACCTCAGGGAGAACCACAGAAGGAGGGATCCACTCCCAGGACGGACAGGCCGTGCAGGAATGTGTCAAGGAAAGTTGAAAAATACATAGAAATACACAAACATATTCACAAATAAAAACATTTATATTGGCAGTGTCCAGTGTCCACTCTGAGTGTGCAATAGTGGATGGGGCCGCAGTGTTTGATTAGAATTGATTAGATTATATAGTTACACACACAACAAACAAATTTCAAGGTGCTCCAAGATTATTTGTTATGATAGCCTTGATTAATGACCGACACTCTGTGCTCCACACTTACATCCTGCTTGCACAACTTATGCCCTCCTACATCTAGACCAGCCCGTACATCCTCGTCTGCCCCCTGGTTATCCGATCGCGCCAGCCTCCGGTCAGCTGAGAGAAAATGGCGCAAGTCAAAAGATCCTACTAACCTCTGTATCTACCAGTCTCTCCTCTCTACTTTCTCCGCTGATGTCACCCTGCAAAAACTGTCTACTACCATTCTAGGTTAATCAACTCACCTGACTCGCGCACTCTCTTTAAAACCTTTTCTGCCCTCCTTTGTCCGCCTGCTCCCCCACCTTCATCGGATTTAACAGCTGATGATTTCGCGTCTTTCTTTATAAAGAAAACGACAGCCATCAGCAGTCAGTTCTCTGCGCCACCACCTGTCGAGCTCATTCAGACCCCTGATATGTGTTTGCTCACTTCCTTCTCTCCTCTAACTGAAGCAGATGTTTCCAAGGTCATTAGTTCTAACCACCCTACTACCTGCCCGCTGGATCCCATCCCCACACATCTCCTTCAGGCCATCTCTTCATCTGTCGTGCCTGCTCTCACCCACATCATCAACTCATCTCTCTCCACTGGGTCATTCCCCACAGCTTTCAAAGAGGCCCGCATCACACCACTACTGAAGAAACCCACTTTAACCCCTACACTGCTAGAAAACTACAGACCGGTTTCCCTCCTTCCCTTCATTGCCAAAGCTCTGGAGCGAGTTGTGTTTACTCAGCTCTCATCCTTTCTCACACGGAACAACCTCCTGGACCAGAACCAGTCTGGGTTCAAGAGCGGACATTCCACCGAAACTGCCCTGCTCTCAGTAATCGAAGCTCTGAGACTGGCAAAGGCAACATCCAAGTCATCTGTACTCATCTTACTGGATCTGTCTGCTGCTTTTGACACTGTTAATCATCACATCCTCCTGTCTTCTCTCAGGGCGATGGGTGTCTCTGGAATGGCGTTGCAATGGTTCAAGTCTTACCTCTCGGATAGGTCATTCAGAGTATCCTGGAGAAACAAGGTCTCTGAGTCCCAACATCTCAATACAGGGGTGCCACAGGGCTCAGTGCTTGGACCGCTACTCTTTTCCATATACATGACATCCCTTGGCTCTGTCATCCAGAAGCATGGCTTTTCCAATCACTGCTGCAGATGACACTCAACTCCACTTGTCATTTCAACCTGACGATCCGACAGTCTCTGCTCGCGTCTCGGCATGTCTGAGTGACATCTCACTTTGGATGAAGGACCATCACCTGCAGCTGAACCTTGCAAAAACAGAACTGCTTGTGATTCCGGCCAATCCAAAGACCCACCACAACCTCTCTATTCAACTAGGCCTATCAACCATTACAAGGTAGCACTGCCAGAAATCTGGGAGTGGTAATTGATGATCAGCTAAACTTCACAAGTCATGTCACCAGCACCACCCGGTCCTGTAGATTCATCCTCTACAACATTAGGAAAATTAGACCTTTCCTATCAGAGCACTCTACGCAAATTCTAGTCCAGGCTCTTGTCTTGTCCAAACTGGATTGCAATGCTCTACTGGCTGGACTCCCTGCTTGCACAATCAAACCTCTGCAGCTGATCCAGAATGCAGCGGCAAGAGTGGTCTTTAATGAACCGAAGAGAGCGCACGTAACTCCTCTATTCATTAGGTTACACTGGCTCCCGGTTGACGCCCGCATCAAGTTCAAAGCTATGCTCTTGGCCTACAAGACCACCACTGGTTCTGCACCCTCATATCTTCACTCACTAATACAGACCTATGTTCCTACCAGATCCCTGCGCTCTGCAAATGAACAACGTCTGGTTGTAACCGTCCCAAAAAGGTAAAAAATCACTCTCACGTGCCTTCTCTGGATCTGTTCCACATTGGTGGAATGATATTCCTGCTGCTACAAGATCAGCAGATTCTGTAGCCATCTTTAAAAAACGCCTGAAAACACATCTCTTCGGTCAACACCTGACTGACAAACAGTTCTACTTCCTTTCTATCGATTCCTTTCTTTAAAAAAAAATAAAAATTCATCCTTAGCTTTGTATACTGCGCTGGGTTCTAACTGACTAGTTTTTTGTGCACTTATGCTTTTTGTACCTTGTGTTGTTAAAATTGCTTCCATTGTTTTTCCTCACTTGTAAGTCGCTTTGGATAAAAGCGTCTGCTAAATGACTAAATGTAAATGTAAATGTAATGACCACTACTCTGTCTACCATAATTCCTTAAACTGTTATTCCTACCATTAATAAATAAACACGAGATGAGCTTATGAGCTTATTATAATAAAGACAGTTGTCTTATATCTGTGTAGTCAGGGTGTCTCTGCTCTCTCCCAGGCCACGTCCTGCAGGGTGATACCTTTCTCACTTTTTAGCTATATTCTCTGATTAAATTATAAAAATAAATCCCTTGTTTCTGTACAGTATTTACTTGGTGTACTCTCTAGTTTATTGTGGCTCTCAAGTATTATCATCACAATAAAAACATATGAAGACAGAAATTGTCTTCATATGTTTCTGTGAAACATATTTGTCTAATCTGATATGATTTCCATATTAGATTAGATTTTATTGACGGAAGTTCACATGTAGTTGGAAAATATTATGTTGGAAAATATATAAGGAGAGAGCATTCAGTAATATATGACTATATAAGGTAGACTTTAGAACAAATTTTAAATAAAGAATAGAAAATATATACATGTACACATTTACAATGGGATTACGACGGGAAACATATTGTATGAGTCAATGTGATTTGGAAATAGATTGCTAGTGATGCTAACAATTAGTCAAGTCAAAATAAATAAATAAATATTATTCAACATTTTGTGAGAAAAATCCTTTATGGGCATGTCATCCTTGTGCTGTACAAACAAACTCTGGGAATGGAGTTATGGATTTTTTCAATGTAATCTAATCACAGTGATAATCATCATAGACCCTCAGAGAGACACAGGAGGATTAGAAGCACTGTAGTCATAGATTGCCTTTTTCTATATCACACAGCGTGACATGACCCCAGGGCTCAGAAGATAGAAAAAAAAAAAAAAACAGGCCAATGGAGAGATCTAGTTCTGAAAAAGTAGCCCACATCCTGCTCGCTATTGATTTCTTCCTATTGGAGATAATTTTTTGCTTGACCCAAGTCTGCTTGAGTTTGTGTCTGCATTCAAATTCGTCTCCACATTATGCCATGGTGCACCAAAGGCAAGATATATGCCACAATTAGGAAGAATTATTCATAAACATGTGACCCCTGACTGAATGGAGTGCCATAACATTTTAACAGTGTCATATAGAACTGCTCCATTTAAGGACTACAGGAAACAGAACAGCTGACGTTGACAATGCTAATGTACTGCCTCGTCCTTAAAAGAGTTCCCTGTGTCTTGAATGTCTTTGTATCGAGTTAGGTACAACTTGCTTATTTTTTTCCTTCACACCTCTAGCTTATGTTTGTGTGTAAGTATGTAAGTCAGTAATTCATAAAAGGTTTAGTCCTTCCCTAGAGTTTCATGAGCGCTTTGATGTATCATCCATTGATCTTTGAACCAGTATTGTTGCCTTGAACAACCTGAGTACTCTGCTTCCCACTTCGTCTGCACACACACGGTTACATAGGTTGACGATAAATAACAGTTCTTTGTCCAGAGAAACTGTCTCTGTAGGGTTCAAGAAGGTCAGGCAGTGCAGGTATTTGGTCAGAAATTGCTTCTATTGTTAAGAGATGATTTATTTTCTTCTTTGGGGTTTTGTTGGGTTGTAGATATCATCATGAAGTTTTCTGAAATAATTGCGGTGTTTGATGGTTGATGCCAATGCATCTGAATTGTCATTGACTACGCTTGGTACAATGTGTCTTCTCCAAGGTGAAGCAAATAAGATAAGATGCTCGATGCTCTCTTAGCGGTGAATGACCTTCTTTTCGTAACTGCTCGTAACTATTCATGAGAAATTCTGACTGAGTATCCTAATCGTCCTCTATTGTCTGCAGACTGGAGGGTGATGCTTTAGTCTGCCTTTCTCTCACGGGTCGCGAGGTTGAGAGCAGGAGGTTTTTTTTTTTACTGTAGAGAGCTGCTGATACCTGCATCTGGAATTATCTGCTCACCATTGTAATGTTCTCTGTTTCTTTCACTGTTTGACCTTTTGGTGATGCGATGTGATTACTCTGCTTTTTTCATAAGACTTAAAAGTAACCTAACTTTACTGGCTTGAAAAAGTAGTACCTTTTCTATAAGGTGTGATCGATTAGGTTGTAAACCACATCAATGGTAAAATAGACCTTTCTTACTCTCAGCTGTTTCTGGGCCTTGATCTGCTCTGTTCTCTGGCTCTTAAACAGCATAAGCTCTTTTAAGCCTCTTGGATAAAGGGTGAAGCGTCTTCGCAAATCAAAAAATCTAGCTGCCTCTAACTTAAGCACCTTGGATAATGCTGGCCTGAAAGAGCAAAAGTCAATACTGACAAAACAAAAGTAAGTGACCTCCTTTGAACCACAGTGAGCTACACAAACACCATAACCTTTGACATTAAAATAATTTTCATTATTTTTACTATATTCAATGAATTTGTTTTGCTCTGCACGCATTGATACAAGCTAAACAGACAGAACATGCCAAGTGCATAGGGCATGTCAGTTTATCTTCACCTCTCACATTATGTTTAAAAAGCATGTGTGTGCGCGTCCTACCTCCAAGTAGACCACCCAGGGCATGACGAGCGTGGCCACAAGAAGGTCAGCTACAGCCAGACTGACGATCAGATAGTTGGTGGTGGTCTGTAGGGCCTTCTCCCGGGAGACGGCAATGCACACCAGCACGTTGCCAAACACAATGACAAAGATGAGGAGGGTGAGCAGCATGGCGTAGTAGTTGTAAGGGTGTTTCTGCTGGTGCACCGTCTCGTTGAAGCCCCATGTTCCATTATCGAATAAACTGTCATTGTAGGCATACTGGGTAATGACATCCATTAGCTGTGAGTGACAAAGGCCGAGGAGGGGCCCTGCAAATGTTCAAACACAAAAAAAAATTATATTTGAAGATTGTGTTAATATAAATAATGTTTTTAAGCAAGATATGCAGTGCTTCTATTCAAAAAGCTGTCCAGAAAGGCAAATTACCATAATGGTATCTCTACAGTATACTCTGGGAACTCCACAATAACATAAAGCTTGTAGAGCAAGTAGGGCGACTTGGTGGCTCCCCTGATAGAGTGCATTCCACAAAATCAAAAGACCCGGGTTTGATTCCGGCTCGGGTCATTTGCCCAAAGTCATTACCCTCTTTCTCAGCCTGTTTCCTGTCTGTCTATAATCCAATCAAATAAAGGCAAAATGTATTTATTTATCATTTTTATTCCATTATTATATATGTTTTATATATATATATATATATATATATATATATATATATATATATATATATATATATACTTCTCTTTTTGTTACAAAGAAAAGCACGAGATAAATAAGTACAATTCTGTGAGAAGAATGACCACAATGGGCATGATACAAATGGGTTTTTCAAGCCGCCAAGAGTGTGGAGATGCAAAACAACCCACACTTACTTTTTTATCTGTTGAAATACAGAGGCCATTTAGCAGAGTTCGGTTCTCAACATAATGCAAACCTTCTGTACTTTGACCATTGTTAGTGCCTGAGGTTATTAAGAAGAAGAGGGACTATGATAGGTTGTCTAAACCTAAAATGACACAACGTTTCAGCTCTAAACTCATTTAGAGAGTACCAGTAAAAGGTTAAATTTAGGCTTCAGGGGTGTCCTAAGTCTGCATTTGATGCGTATTCCTACAGTGCACAAAGTTTCTGTCTTTTATCTCTGTGGCTCATCTTTTATAATTACTTAGGAGTGGCTGACAAAGCAGTACTGTGTAGCACAAAATCAGAAGAAATTGGGCTTGTCATGGAAAAGAAGTGCGCTTTGCAGTCCTCGTCGCCACCTTTTACTTTGCCTTTTGGCTAAACATTATTCAGCTGTTACTTTGCCTTCAGGCTGAAACTAACATTTTCTGTAGCTTACTGAGAAGCTTGTCTAGAAGTGAGCCAACATGGGTGTAATACTTCAGCACTAGTGTTTTTAATATTGCGAGGAGTGTCAAACTGTCTGCTTCCAACAACATTGCCCTGGGTTGTATTTATGAAAAATTCAAGGGTTAAACCAGAACCGCACAAAACAATAAACCCCCGACGTAAAAGCTACTGGGATTGTGCAATAAAAAACGAAATGATCACAGGAACAGAAACATTTGATTTGCTACGATTGAGCGCATGGATAACAACACCATAATTACTATTGTTGCAGTCTCTCGTTTAATTGGACACAGTACACTCACATTGTAACTCAGTCAAACCCAATACAGCAATGGACAATGGAGTCTTTTTGGAACAAATCCACACTGATATACTGATCGACAAAATAAATTTTTGTTTTTCCCAGCCATCCAGCCATCCTACCTCCCATTTATTTGTCTCCACAGCCCAGCTTGCTACTTAAACCGTCAAAACCTCAATTCTCCTAAACGCTTCAAATCCAAACCTAACTATATCATAACAACCTCTTTTAACGGTCCCTTGTCTTTCCAGCCTACTGTTAGTGTGAACACGTGTGCTGCCCTGGTACATTGAGGATCCTATACAAATACAACTACTGGATATAATGCAGCTTTGAAGCAGAAATGCACAAATACTAATCAAATTAACTTGCTGCTCAGAGACACCAATTGTTTATCTTGTTTGCACATAAAAAGTGTTTAGACATGCTTTTCTTGCTGTTTTCTGTGAGGGGGAAACAGAGCAGATCAGACCAGTCCACTCAGCACTTTTTCATACTGGAGGCCCAGAACACAAACTTTATTAGGAACCAGAGATGAGTAGCTTTTTAATCCCTGTGAGTCTTGACCTCAATGGAACCAATTTTCTGTTCTGTTTAAAATGTTACTGCCTAATTGTCTCTTTGTTGAGGAAAATGCTTTTTGGGATTTTAAGTCGAATGTGTTTATGAAGGACATACTATTGTCTTAGCGGTTTGTTCTTTTTGAATAGGGTTGCATTGTCTGTTCTATAGTACATCTGAATGTCACTCAGGTAATAAGATTAACTACAAGATGTGCTTACACTGCTCACTGTGGCCTTGCCTGTGAATGAGCTTATTGCAAATAGTTGAAAAATAATATGACTAACATAATTACACCAACAGTCTAGGACCAACTAAAGGTGAATTTCAAACAGGATTAAAGCAGAATGACTTTGGGTCACGAAAAGCATAATAGCATTTTTGAGGCACCGTCAGCTCAGTTAATAAGAAGTTGCACACAAAGTCACAGAAAAGCCTTACTGCGAGGAAGAAGGATGAAGGCTTTAGAGGCAGAGGAGGAAGGGAGAAGGTGAAGGAAGAGTGCGCCTGTTAGGACGTGTGAGCATTGCTCTGGGGCACCAGTCTGTATCCGAACCCTGCAGATGCCCTGCGCTGTCTACTCTCATTTATTTGCCCACTACACTTCCTTACTTACAGTAGTCTCTTCGCAACAATGGCTTGCACTGGCTTGTAAACAAAGAGCCAAGCCTTGTCACTGTCTTTATAAATCTACAAATAGTGCCATAAGTGATTACCTCTGTGACCTTTACCTGATAATGATTGTTATGTCCAATACTTCTCCACCAGTGAGTGGTCATGGCCAATGACCCAAAACAAAAACAAAACAATGCTGAATACTAAAAATGTTGTGGCTGAAAGCATCCTTTATTAGAACAATGGCCTGCAAAGAATGTTATATCATTGTGTGCCACTAGATGGAGTCCTGAGCCACAGCCCTTTTGTGTTAAAACAAAGATTTAAATCATAATATATGAGCTGTAGTCAAATGTCCACTACTAACCTGCTTTAACTGATGGGACGGTGGAGCATGTTGCTACTTGATTTTTCTAAAGAAGCCCCCTGTGTCATTGTTAACACCACCTCCTCACTCTCCTCCTCCGCACCACTTACATGGTTTCACTTGCCTTTTGTTCTTTGGATGCACTGCGGTGGGATCTTGTATTGGATTTGTATTTCTCTGGTTCTTATGTCTTTATTATAAATGTGTACTGAACAATAATCCTCTCCCATTTGACCTCAAATTGACCTGAGAATGGTAATTAACACCAATAAACCTTTCCTAATTTTAGTTTTCCCCCTGGAATCGTTCTACTCCTCCTCCCATTCTGGCGATACTACCTCTCCCATTTGTCTGGCTGCTACACCTGGATAGTTAAGCCACATCATTAGGGACCTACAAGGTTCCCCCAAATATAATAGTCCTGGAGGTATCCCGTCAGATTACAGCGTGTCCTACAGCTTGCCTTTACAAAAGCAGCACTAAAATAGCAGTCCTGTAACAATCCCCATTGCCCCACCCACTGTTCCACTTTGCCCAAAGTAAATGTTCTTTTCATTCAAGAAAGCTTTGTCTACTAATACGTGCTTCGTACAACATTATGGTCCCCTTTTCTTTTACTGTTTGTTTTTAATGCAGGATTTTTCTCCAACGTCAGTAACGACATCTTTTAAAAAAACTAGACAATCTTCAGCTTTATTCTAAAAGTCTAATAAACACACACACACACACAATATTTTTTTCAGAATTTTTACTTTGGTGCATGTAGAACCACTCAGACAGCCTCTAATCTTTAATTATCTATAATAGCTATAAGTTACCCATTTTAAACCTTGTGAGTTTTAAACTACAAGTTTGCCCATTACGAGATGTTTTAATTGACGTGCATACATTACAGTGTGCTCAATAAAAAGATAATTAAAAATGCTTTAGGCAAAGCGTTTTAAACGTTATCATCACGGAGCAGGAGGCTGAAACATGACACTCATTGCAACGAGTAGAGTGATAAAACTGTCTGTACAACTTCAAATAGTATAGATGTATTCAATGAAAAGGATTTGAATAAGTCAGATTATTTTATGTGCTTCTCATTGTTCCCGTGAAGCGGCGGTGTTAAATAAAGCAACACATTAGGTATTGCAGACTGGCTGAGGGTTATTTCACTTCACAGAATATTAAATCACACTTCATTAGCAGGCCATGGCTCTAAGTATTTAACTGATTACCGGCTGCAGTATTCAAGCAACCTCTGAATTGTAAGCAGCTGACCTGTTCTGGATGTAAACCTTAAATAACCTGACCCCTCTTTCTACCCACAATCCCTTGGTCTCACATCCAACCACATCGTCTTATTCTCAGGTGACCTTGACACTGATCTATGAAAGCAGGAGGCATTATCTGACTACACTGGATTTGTGTGGTATAGCGACAAGATTTTATTTCCCCCTCCACCTTTTCTTCAGATGTGTGAGCTCTGTGGCCTCGACTACAAAGCAAAATGACAAATGACTTTCTCTTACTCCTGATAACATGTCTCCGTTGTGGGGTGGAGAATGTCAGATAAAAAAAAGTGAGCATCTCATGGTGCATTTAGAAGTACTGTGGTTTCTTATGCCTGCTATGCTAAAAGAATATACGCAAACCTAATAATGACTTTGGAATAGTGTTGCTCTTACAAAGTACTGAAGCTGCTGTAGTTCGAAAGCAACAGCCGCTTTACCTTGTAATTCTATCTAATGATTATGAATAATTCAGCAGCATTAATTTCTATAATTCTGTCTCATTTTTACTCCATTAATCTGAGTTACTGTTGTGTCTTTCCCAAAACTGCTTTATTGTAACCCAAATGACTTTCTCTATTCTATTGTTGCAGTTCTTATCATTTTAATTTGAGCTTTCAACAGGTTTATAATTACAGCAGATTCTCCAGTAACTAGAAGAAGTGCTTGAAAATTGGCACCAGCCTGTTCATTGGGTTGTGAGTAGAGTTTCCATTGTGCAACTACAAATGCCCTCATCAGTTCATCGAATGATGCAACAAACTGCATGATGCCTCTTACTAGAGCCCAATTTAATCAAACAGCTACATCTATTATTCTGTACAGCATTCAATTCCTCCAGAAACACAAATCTGCGCACGAGACACACCAATTACACTTAAACAACATTCCAGGTTGATTAACCATGCTTTTGATGGTCCCAAACATTCAATCAAAAATAATAATGCTTTCCTTTTAATTACATTATACTCCTTTAAAGTAATTGTGTGTATTTTTAAGGCTCCAACGTTACTGAGAGTGGAAGATATCTTTTTGAGGTTATTATTTTATGCTACTGTCCACAAAAAAACTGCCTGATGAATTAAATTTACTACTGGTTACTAACAAACAGTCCAAAGCCCTGCCCAAATGTTTCCTCTGTATTTCTCAGATGCAGCAATCCAAACCCAAAGGAGCAACAGAATTACCACTCCATCAATACCATCAAAGTGTTTGATTTACCTCCACGATAGCCTTCACCCTAATTAGTTTTCTATTTGCTAAATCCCTTTTAGTTCCCAGGTCAAAATCACTGAAGCAGGCAAAGTCAATGACAATCTTGTAAACTCCCCTTCCTGGGAAAATAGGGTCTTTTTTTGCAAGCCTGGTTGCCACAATTGTGCAGTTAATTTCTACGGGCTTCATGTGGGGGTGGTAGCGACTATGACTTTTACTGTGCTCAAAATAAACCTGCCTGTTCACAGTAGCAATTACGGTGTCATTATCTTGGTGTTGCAATTATGCCTGCTTTCTCTCTGTACTTATCATCACCCGAGGTTTTACTTGTAATATGGCAAAATGGCTCTAACTTTGAAACAGGGGCACTAGGTTATTAACATCCAAAACTGGAACACATAGATTTGTTAATTGGAAAATACAAAGCATCTGGTGTTTCCAATTTGGTAAAATAAATAAATAAATAAATAATCAAGATCATTATTCATTATATAAACTGCAACATGCCACTATGCACTTATAATAAATAGGATTAATATTGAAGGTGGTATGTCTGTATTAGCATCTCTGAACATTTGCTAGGGTCATTTATTTGACTGACACATGCAATAACCTGCATCATCGCAAACTGCAGCACATTTTCACGTGGCTTTTCACTGTTAGGAGGTAAAAACAAATGAAAAACTAGACACCATCCAGGCAGCCCCAAGACAAGTCGCACACAGAGGAAGGAAAACAGGGACAAAAGACACCTATGCATCATCCGTGAAAACAAAAGCCTTCTGGCTAGGATCTTTACCCATCCATCTATGTTATTGATACAGTAGGATATAAAGGTTAGTGCTGAGGTGATTCCTGCCATTACATTCTTAAATTGGGACATAAACTGCCTGGCACCCACCCACTGGAAGGGGAGGAGATGGAGACTGGTTACATGCTTATCACATCCATCCAGTAAGTCATATTGAGGTGTTTTGAAAAGGAATGATACATTTCATGAAAAAGCCATGAAAAAGTGGTTGGTGAAGACTACATGCCAACACACCTGTGTGTGTTTTGTATCTAACATACATCATTTGCAATAATATTATACAGTTTATGGTTTGGCCACATTTTAGTGCACAAAGTACCAAAGACATAAGAAACAATCAGGCTCTGTTTCCTCCTTCATGTAACATTGATCACTGTAGCCATCAGTCCTCTCTCTCTCTCAGTGATGGGCTCAGCAAATTTGGGGCCCGAGGCAAACCAATGAGAAGGGGCCCTTCCTCATGGCTGCCTTAATGTAACGGTTTTGTTGCCCCTCCACAAGTGTCATACAGCAATACGTCAAACCTAAGCCAGCAAAATAAAATATGTATTAATAATAATTGGTTAGACATCACCAAATTAAAGTATTGTATTCTAGTGCATTTTTAATGAGTTATTTAATGAGCTATATGGTGAGTACATTTATAACAACAAATCCATGGAATTGCCCCAGTTCTTTAACAACTGCATCTGAAACACTATCATAACTCTTTTAATATGACAGCTCTTGTTCAGTGTCTTGTCCTCCTGAAAGTGTGTCCTGCTCCAGGAGCAGAGCCCAACACTAAAGCCCATATTACAGAAGTCTACTCAATCATTTCTAATTTATTAAAAATTACATATGGAAAGTGAAGTTTATTCCTTTTATGCCTTTTATGTCTAACTCTAAAGTAGGCCTACAGTCTGGTCACTAACTTAATCTAATTTACTGTTGTAACTTGCGGTGTATCAGCTGCTGTTGACTGGGAGCTGTCTTTTGTGAAATCAAATAAAGTTGTGCAGCTCTAATGCTGTGTCCTTTTCGACCTCCACCAAAAATAAAGTGGTTTCAACTGCAGTCAAACAGTAACTGTAAGTGGACGTAAACCCGATGAATATTTAAGACAGGACTTAAACATGCAGATGTGTTTAAGGTCCGGGACGGAGCAGTGCTGAAAGAGAGCGCCGGAATTACAGAGACTGGAGTTACTCAGGCCACAGTCTCCTCACTGTCAGCATTGCTCACACCCGTCAGTTCTGCTCTCTATTTGACACAAAGCTTTAAGACACTGGCTTCACTTTGAGAAATGATGGATTTGGATGGCCCTTATAATTATTAAGTAGTATTGTTTGAAGTACATTTTCTACCTTAATTGTCCCCCCATATTTTTGGATATTATGTCTGACTGAATATATTATAGATTGGTTTCGCTTTCATTTCTGGTAGATTTCACCCAAGACATTCTGAATTAAAAATGTTTATATATTTTTAGTTTTTTATTTAACTTTTATTTATCCAGGAAAGAACCACTGAGATTACAAATCTCTGTTGCAGGGGAGTCCTGCTTGGTGGAAAATATAACAATTTTTCAGCAATTTTTAAATGTAAAAACAAAATAAAAATCTTTACAATGTACATTTATCCTTTTTGGCCTGATTTTTGAGTAAACAGACAAGCTGAGATAAAAGAATTGTGAGCCTGGAAAAAGGTCAAAGCAAGATGGATTAGTGATGACAACAAAAAAACACCAGTGTCTTCTTTTTCCATTGGCTTTCAACTGCACTGCACATTCCAAGTCTTGTATAACAAAATACTGCTAAACCGACTGTAGCTGGTGGGGAAAACCCCACATAGTATGTTGTAATAATTTGTGAAAAACAGGCTTTATGATGCTGCCTAATGTTTGTTATAAAGGATTTTAATAAATGACAACCTGCTACACAGGAACGTAAAGCCTTGGCCAATCACATGCTTGCAAAACCACGTGGTCGAAAAAGGATCGCTATCATTGGTCTACACCAGCTTGTCATGTGACGTTGCTGGAAGTTTTATAGCTGCCCATAAACTGTATTTTCAACACTTTTAACACAGCAAAGCATCAACAAAAAAAGGGAGGCAGCGTAAAATGACAATAAATACTGTCAATTCAATCACATCATGTTTAAAGTGAGATAATTACCGTCCTCACTAACCCTAAATTTGGTGTAATGTATTAGTATTTTGTGGAGGAAAAACTGATCTAGTTTTTTGTTTTTTTGTTTTTGTTTTTATGAAGAGAAGCAGGAGAGGTAGCTAGGCTTCTTTTGGGTGTGAGTGGAAACAGGGAAGGCAAAAAGAAAAGCAGGAAGTGGAACATTATGTATGCACCAGCCAATGATTCATGTGATACATTAGGAATAATCTATGTCCACCTAATCCCTAAAATTGTCAGCATAAATGACCTAATTACACATTCACATCAAGAGTGTTCCTAAACCTGACAAATGAAGGGCTCCTTTTAGCTCCACTTTGGTCCACACTCTCCAAATTACCTGACGCTCAACGGCAAGATGACCTTCTACGCTTCCACTGACTCCCTTCATTTCCCTGCTGCACCATGCAGGGCCGGTAACTCACGCTTGACTAGTCGGTTCTTCTCCAGCAGTTATGTGTAGGTGTAGGTGTTGTGCACTGGTAAGCAACACAAAGCCAGAAGGAACCACTTTAAAACCTACACCACTGTTAAATTACAGGGATTGATTTGATGCAGCATAAAAAAGGTAACTCACTTAACAGTTATGTACCCTGCAGGTTAATCCTTCTCTGAGTGCTCATGTCTCTGTTACCGACTGAGATCTGGGATGATTCTAAATGCACAAACTTAACTTGTTTTACTTTTTTGATAATCTTATCTTATTGCAGAGATAGCGGCTTGAAAACCTTTTAATGCATAATAATTTATCAAAGCTAAGCCCTAAAGGTCACGCAAACAGGAGAACTCATGCCCGCTTTGTGTGCTAAGAAAAGAAAGAGGGCAGGCCTTTTAGAGAAAATGTCAAGGAAGAAGCCTCTGAAATGCTGTTTAGTGTGACACTGGCTTTGTTAAGCACTTGACACAGGAACTACAAAAGAAAATTGTTTGATGTGACATGGATTTCATGTCATGCCAAACTTAAATGGGACGTGCCAACCCTTTAATTTTTCATTTTAATGGATGTTTTTTAAAAAGCTGCCATTGTAAACGAACAGAAGAGTCAGTCACATTGTCCTTCATTTATCAAATGTGTGTATGGCAAACTTTTGGGTGTACAACCATTTCCACGCAATCTTCAGCATTTCATCAATATGAACGTGAGCTCAAATCCCACGCCAGGTCAGGAGGTGTATATGCAAGTTTAAAGTCAGCACCAAGGTGAGCAGCAAAACCATTATTTAGAACTAACAACACATTGTTACATTAAAAATATACCATAATCACAGTCCTCTGCAACAATAGTTTGTATTTTATATACTTTAAGGGCCATGTGCAGTGCTGTGGCTGAAAACTGAGCCCGCTGCGGCAAAAAAGAGTTCGTCAACTAGCGACACTGGGTCTGGGGCTCGATCTAGGACTATGTATGTTTATTTTTTAACGTAGTGTCATTATTATTTTTATGACAACCAGTACCTATACATAGTTACACATCAAGTATTTAAGCCTCAGATGTGGTTCAGTTGTAAGAAAAACGTTTATTTGTCACGTTTCATACGACAAACAATATCATTTTTCATCTTGGAGTGTTTATTTGCCATTTCGTGCTCAAGGAATGGCCTCTATTTGCCGTATTTTGTGCCTCAATGCTGTAAACTTCATGGGCAAGTCCAGCTGAACAGTGAATATTTAGGGGCGTTTCATTCAAATCACACCAGTTTCAGTCCTCTGGATTTATCAACAGGTGGATTGAGGTGATACGCACAGTTTCATAAATCCTATGTGCACTTTGTCGTACGGACAGATCGGCCCCCGTTTTTACGGCACTTTGATAAATGTGGGCCACTGTGTTCAGAAAGAGACTTGTAAATAAGGTTTCTTTTTGGGTCTGTGTGTGTCAGGCACCATCTGCTGGAGTTGGAATAATCTGGAACTGGGAGTGCAGCAAAGGTCTACAGGGACAATGCTTCACAATAGATGGACTTTTGACTTTCATTGTGTTCCCACCAAATGGTACACAGTGAAATAATTGGGGAGAAATTCTCCTCTCTCAGCAACTTCTGTTGGCATTAATTCTCATTCATTCCTCTGTCTTTTAAACTGTGGACCTGTCAGTCGCTGCATATTGTCTGTCATCCTATTCATCCTGAAGCCCCACAGTTCCCCATGGCTGTACAAGTCTTTCTTAAGCCGCTTTACCTTTGAGAAGTAATGAGCTGTTATTTTTTTTTACTTCAGATTTACAATGTCCATTCATGTTCACTTTCCAGGCTATAGAAGACAGCCCTCTGATAGTGTAGCAGCTGAAGCATGGTCCCAGTGTGTGTCAGTGTGTGGCTCTGTAGTCTATTCATACATCCTGACAAATCTGTTCATCCTGCCAGAAATAACTCTGGTGTCTTCATGTTAAGGTGAGACATGTTGTGGTTAGAACCAGTCAAACAACGTAAACATCCAGCCTGGAGACACAACAGCTGAGTGTGTACCAGGGCTTTATGGTGGCTCGGGGTGACAGAAAATCATGCTGGGCTGACTTACGACTTCCTGTTGTTAATGTCCCAAAGTGCTGCAAAAGGTTACAAGCAATAGTACTTGTTTACAAAAGTAATTGAATACTTCTTTTTGTGCATTGAACGGTTTAGTTTGGATCACCAAAATTGTCAGATTATAGCTTGCAGCAGAGACCACCCAATGCACAATTGAGTTTAACCATTACATAGATACTGTATTTAGATTTATATATATCAAGCCTCTCTCATGGAACCCCTTAAAAGGGCCTCGAGGAAGGGGGCCACCATAGTTTTACATTGCAGTAAAAGCAGAAAAGCCCACATGTAACCGCTTGGATGTAATCATTTCATAGCCTTGTGGTAAGGCCAATATCAGTGAGCGGAGCAATGGGTACACAACATCCATGTTTATTTACAATCTATGATTTATATACAGTATATATATATATATATATATATATATATATATATATATATATATATATATATATATATATATGCATATATATATATATATATATATATATATATATATATGTATGTATATGTATATTTATATATATAGTGTGGGCGCAACATTAAGGGACCAACACGCTGACACAGGTTTATCAGTATAACTGTAACCTGAAGCAGAACCAGTTTATAACTGGATCTACTATTGGCTTTTGGCTCTAATTGGCTCCTCCATCTTTTCATGTAATGGCACTGGTCCCCAGAGTGTTGACATATCTGACATGCCGGGGAAAGGGTTTCAGGAGTGAGAGAATGTAGGCCAGTTGGATACATTCACAGACATCCAATACAATTAAATGATTTACTTGTCAAAACAGAATAGCGTCGCCTGAACCATGTGACCGCCACAGACTTTGAGTAACGCATGGACGAGGAATGGCATTTTAATGGACTGTCATGTGGGCTTTATGCAATATTTCTCAAATATTTGCAAATGTCTGTTAGGGTGGATAATCAAAGCCACAGAGCTGCAAAAGATTATGTTTCACTTTTTCATCAAAGCTTTCTTTAGTCTTTCATTGACTATTCTGTATTCATTTTTCCTGACTATTGTATCTTTAAAAAGGTCTAATTTAGTTTTTTGCCTCAGCTTAATGAAATGAAATCCATAAAATGAATATCATGCAAGCAAGAGAAAACATTAGCAGTGGTTGAGTCTGTAAAAATCAGTAAATAGGACCAGAATAGTATGAATTGAATTAACCACATGCAATGGGACTTAAGGTACAGTAACTAACTTTATCTGTGACTTTTTATAAAGGGGCAA
Source organism: Perccottus glenii (assembly GCA_024416835.2). NCBI lineage: Eukaryota > Metazoa > Chordata > Actinopteri > Gobiiformes > Odontobutidae > Perccottus > Perccottus glenii. The sequence goes on from CM044550.2 coordinate 18,641,372, forward strand.
TGACCTCCAAAGCACTCAATATGTGGTACTTCCTCATAAATATATCAGCTGAGATCTAATCTAATGGTCACAAGTCATTGACTATTGGTATTTAATTGAATTTAATGGCCCAGGTTGAGACCCTGTTGTTTCTGTCAAATATATATCTTGGGAGCAGTATGTTGAATTGAAATGTCAATATTGACTGAGCAGCTGCATCATTAGGGCTGGAACCCTGTCACACTGGACAGTCTTATACACACTGGGCTATGTACACTTCGCTTGGGAGCCTGGAAGTTTTTATTCAAGCAAGTCATGTTGAGATAATATGTGTTATTAAATACCCCACAGGTTATGAAACCACCCAGGAGATTTGATTCAATGAAGCTGTCTGCATCAAACAGCTGGTCTTGACAAGCACTGCATCAGGCAGCTTGGCTAAAGCTGCTTCCCACAAATGAGGTGCGACACATCACAGTCATGAAGCTGTATTATTCATATGAATGAATGCTATGTCCGGAGACTGCCAGAGGGGAGTCAGTAAATGAACCCAGCATCCAATCTCGGGCCATGCACTATAGTTTTAACTTAGGGCTCTTTCACACGATCTGAACTGCTGACAGTCCTGCTCCTCTAAAGCATTTTGTTTATCCAACTAGACTTGACATAAGCAATTTTCATTGGAAAATAGAGCTTGACAGGAGTCTTTTAAAGCACATCACTGCAGGTGCAAATGTCACACCTAGAGTCCCAGGCTGCTGACTTACACAATAACTTTAATGTTATTGTCTGTTCTATATAAAGATCCAGTCAGCTTTATTAGTAAGTTTTATTATCAGCTTTATTACTTACATCTCAATATTACAAAGAACATTACACCCCGGTCAATAAATGGTACGTTCTGTTCTATACTCTCCATCAAGGGGAGGAAAACTAGCCCGAAACATATAAAGAAACCTTATGACCCCAACCATAAAAACAGGGGACGAGCCTACATTCTACCTATACGGTGAAGCTGCACCTATAATGGACTCATCAATAAATAATTGCGCTGTTACAGTGCATTAAGCTCAAATAAAAAGCGGCTCTGATGTATAAAGGTGACGCGGTGAGACATCGGGGCTTCAGTTGTTGCCTCGCTCCTACTGTCTGTTCGCACTGTTAACTTGTTAAAGATGCTCACTGGGCGTTGATGAGACACTGTCACCTGTCCTGCTGAAAACGCTGTGTCGAGGAAGCAAAAGCTCAGAAAGAAACTACTAGCACTCATTACGCCCAAACAGATCTGAAGTCAGCTCCTGAGAGAAACGCACTGCCGAGGCTTAAAGTAGGGGACCATATTTGTTATGGTGTGTCTGGTGTGTCAATACAAAGAAGACTGACTATTTTATACCTTTCACTGAAAATGTTTTTAAAAAGGAGTGCTATTCACTTTGAAAGTTAATATCACTGGATTTTCGCCCAGTGCATCACTTTGGATCAAGCCGAGTCCGTCAGCTGGAAAACTACTTTGGAGGATTGTGTTGTGTTTTAAATAAATGCAACCTCAGAGAAACATTCAGCGCTGTCTTTAAGTCTACACATTTCCACGCTCCAACAATTCTCTAAGTTTGGGCGTCGCAGAAAACAGGAGGTCAGTCTTACCTTCACGCCATAAGTTTGAGCGAAGAAGATTTTACAGACTGCCACTGTTAAATCCAAAAGTATCCCGTTTATCTTCCACCGTATCCTTCTTTGGCTGTGTGCATCACTGAGCCTTCGCGGATTGCAGCTGCTCCGGTGCGAGACATTTACTCAGGTGTCAAAGCAATAACAACAACAAAAATAGAAAGAAGTGTAATAACGCTGGACAAGAAGCTTCCTTCACCACCCTCACTGTCTCCACGAAAGAAAAACAAAAAAATAAATAAAATTAAAACAAAAAAAAAAAACGACAGTAAGCTTTAGTTGAGCATCGGAGAGAAGTGAGCGCTGGTTGGCTGCTGCGCGTACAGCCGTTCCTCTGGAGCGTTACGCGCGGGGTTACCTTGTCTAATGACGGAGGCAGGAGAGCTGGGCTACTGTAAAAAGAATTGTGCACAATCAAGGCGGGGTTGTGTTCAAAAACACCGCTAGGGACGTACGTGTCCTTCAATAAACGCGTTACGCAGAAGCTAAATCCTTATATCACATCGCCTTGCTCACGCGTAGCTCTGAACACTTTATTCTGACAGAGTCATTGGCAGGTGGAGAAAGACGTGCGCAAAGGTGTGAGTGACACCAAATATTTGTATAGTCGGGACAAGACTGAAGTCTACTGTGGAAATGGTTTGGAAATCCAAGAGAGCAGCTAGTTATATTTATTAAACCTAGTGAGTTGTAATTAATATAAATAACAAGGCTTTATATCCCACACACTTTGCATCTTCTATATCCTTAAGAGTGTGTGCAAATGAAATGAAAAGCTGAGAGAATGTCTGAGGACTGGCTTCTTTATTTCAATTACTATATGTCAAAAATATGAGGAGAACATAAACAGATAGTGTTTCCTCACATCACACCTGCTGTTCTTGATTAGCACAGAGCTAGTCTCCATGGACAATGTGCTTAATATAAGCCTATTTATAAATAAATTGCATTTTTGGGGCCTAATTTGTTGAAGTTTCTCTTAAATGATTGTTTAAATGCTAAAGGATTTACTGCAGTCCCGTGTGCTTGATTTACAACAACACGATCAATTTTACTTTGATTGATTTAAGTAAAAACTAAAATCATAATGCAACATCCAAGATTGATATTCAAGGTATTATTGATAAATGTTATATTAGCAGTTTAAAAATTCCCTTAACCTTTCTTGGTTTCTATCCAGTTTTAGTTCTTATGTTTGCGTAAAGATTATTTAGGTCAGGTTAAAAAACAACAACAGCAGAAGAAGTATGTGATATCCTAACTGTCAGGTCAGCACGGTCCCAAGCCAATGAGACCTGGACTCTAACACTGCGCTGTAGGATCCAGAACCAAAATGTTAGCAGTGGATCATTTCTGTTTGTTTTTTTTGTCCCACACATGTTGAAGCTAGGAACGCCCCATGACAGCTGCACTTTTGGAGATGCCCTGACAAATCTTCAGTAAATTCATTTGTCAATCTATTGTCGACATTATAACAGAATGATAGTATTCACGACTTACTGGCTTACTGTTTTATTGTTATCATACTTAACCATGACAAAGTGGTTATCCATTATTTGATTAATTAAAACCTTTTATATAGATGACATTCATACAAAGTTTAAAATACCTAATTGTAACAATAGTGTAGCAGAATTATGTTGATCCTTTTCTTCTATGCATGTGTATAATAAGAATCAGAGAACCAGGAAGGAGTCAGTGGACTCACTGACACACTGAATTACAGCAGTCTAACTCCTCACAAAATACTATCAAGCAATAAAATAACTCACGCCACTGATACCTAAGACTGAGACATTTTCCTCAATCGGAAACCATTGCTCAAACATAATGGCTATTCTCAATTACCTTTTTTTGTGGACACATCTGGCCCCTAGAAAATAGCCAGTTTAGACTTTTCTGACTTATTCCTGCACTCGTGCAGTTCAGACATACACACAAGCTCATGCACAGACTCCACAGGCACATCTTATTGCTCACTGCCATGAGACAACATAGCATCCTGGTGCCGCCTGATATGGCATCCATTAACTTTGTGCATTGATGGTTGGATGTCGGCAGAATGCAAGATAAATAACAGAAACCTTGTTGATATTGCACTGTTTTTAATGCCACTTTCAGGACGTCCTGTCACAAGGATGAAACATTGTGTAATCCAGGAGTTTCTTCCAGCACAGATATTGCTGTGTACAACATATGAGGTTACTTCGCATGAGGAGCTGCTGCTGATTCTACAGAGACAACGCTGTCAGGTAGCCCACTGTTGAGAGCCAGCACTAGTGAGCGTGTGCCGACTGGAGGAGGGCTGTGACATAAAAGCCTCTCACTCACATTATACAGACACTCTGCAACACTAGAAAGTGAGCCATATATTATGTACAGATAGTCGTCGCTTTAAAGTTCACCTCATTCTATTAAAGATTTATGATATTTCAACTATTTAACATCAATGTGACATCATATGAGCTGACATATTCTGCGGTGTATGGCCTGAATGACAGAAAACCACAAAAAGGCTGAATGTTTGAGCCTAACTGCCAGTTTGGGAGATAATGTTAACAGCAGTTGCTTCTCCAAAAACTGGAGGATAAATATTTTGTGCCAGTCAGTTTGCAAATATAAGAGAGATATTACAAGTCATATACCAAGATGGGGAGACTGTAGTAGCCAGTCTTTCCTGGATATTGGAAACAGTGGGTGCCTCACAAGAAGAATACACACGCAGAAATGTATTCAGTGTGTTCAGAGTTTAAAATCCACACTGCTGTGCTGCTGCTTCTAGCTTTCTCAGATGCAGCAGTGAGTTACCTTATCTTTCAAACAATCCTGTTGAACCTTTTTCTTCTACATTGTTTCACTGCTAACCTTAACTAAAGATTTGCAAAATTTGTCTGTTATTTTTCTCATAATATTAGTCAAATTATGGGATACAATTAGGTATACGTTGTAATGAAAACCTGCACTTCAATTCACAGCATCATTATTGCTTAAGCCTCAAACCAGTCTGCATCACACAATGGAGGGCCATAGACAGTCTCTATCAAATAAAAGGTACTGCTTTTTATTGGTGTTCACATATGTGTTCTTCCTATCCCATCCAAAACAAAACACTAAAGCTGACCTACAGTATATACTCGTCAGCCAAAGTAGTTTAAAGTCCTTTTTTTTCAGTTTCCAAAACTATTAAAAAGCCATCGGTGAGACACGTGCTGCCTGATTAGTTCTTTTTATGGCGGGACCATCTGCCCTACAGATTATTTTGAGTCAATCCCTGTAACTAGCACACCAAATTAAAGCTTGAGGCTCAGCGTTGTCCACAACAAATGCACTGTATCCGTTTGTCCTCCCTGACCACACATTTGACAGCAGACACACTTTGTTTAGCCTGCTAAAAGAGAATTACAAAGGAAAATCAAATCGACCATGTGCCGAAAATGTGACATTACTTGGAGGAAATTATGATGCAAAAGAAACTGGAAAAGCACTAAAAGCTAAATGGAAATGCCCTGACACTGTATGAATACAGAATATGTGTAAGAAAAGGAAATGTAAAAAGAAAAGACAGGTAAAAGGATAATTGCTCTAGTCTGAACCATATAAATTGTGATAAAAATGTATTAACATAACAATTGCTAATTAATTAGAAAGAAATTTACTTGGCCTTTCCACATGACTGATCACAGTGCTGCTTAACGTCATCTCTAACAGAATGTATTTGTCCACTTCGACACAATTATGCATTTTGGAGAACATCATGGCAAAATGATGTCTCTAATGTCAACACTTGGAAGAAGCTTTCACTTGGTGTGATTTATGTTTATTTCATAAGCATGTTTAATTGTAGCATTTCCTGAGAGAAGGGGGATTGAACTCTGCTTCTTACAGCTGAGTGGGGCTGTGCTGCGTCATGGCAAGGCTCCATCTCCTTTCATTGTTACACTTTATCAGATGCTACAGCTTGGCTGCTGGGAAGAAATGAGGAAATCTATGTCCTGAATGGACTAGAAGTGTGGAAGTGGGAGAAGGATCTGTAAAGTAAATAATTAATGTTGGGAATTGAGAAATCACATCACTTGCAGCTAAAAGGCACAAAGGGTTTCATGCAAATGGTTGCTTTGTCAGAACAGAGAAGGAAGGTGTTTGAAGACGAGAATATAGCGTGCATGTAAAGCTCAAGGTCATTCCGTGTGAGTGCTGCAGCTGAGCCGAGTGACATGTGAAGGATACAGCAGGGCACCGGCTGTGGAGTTGGCTTTGCGTTCACAAACAAGCTTGTTAGCCTCATGGCAGCTCACAACTGAGTACAAAGACTGCTTGCCTGTTCTGAATTTGTTGGTCCCTCTGCCCGCCTGGGACTGATTGCAAACTGATTTCAAATTGAAAGAGCTTTTTTCCTTTGCTGAAAATACAGTTATTAGGCACTTTTGAAAGGCTAAATGGAATAGTAACTGTTTACACTGATTTTATCCAAAATCAATTCATAGTTTTAGCTTTGTTGTTTGCCTTTACTTCTTGTCATACAGTGTTGTGTATAAATGCTTGTGTTTTGTTTAGCACAGTTATTATGCTTTGTTCATTGCAGAGAAAATGCTGCCAAAACTGACAATAAAATAGACACAGTGTAGTATGAAGAGATCTGTGACAGCCCACTGCAGTTGAAATGTCACTCAGAGGAGACACAAGAGTGTTCAAATGGTGCCCAGTGCTGTAAAATAGCCACGCTGACACTGCCCACTGGCCACACTCAACACTTTTCAGCATGCAGAAAAAAGATACTTATGAAATATAACAATTTAGAAGTTGTGCTTTGTTTGCAGCATGTAATATCCTGATTATAATTTACCCTCTATTATTGCTGGTCCTTTTTAACGTAATACAAGCGCTGTGTTGGTTCAGGAAAGTGGTTAATTAAATGGTTTTAGGTAAAATAATTTGTTCATACTTATATGACTTTGAAAATGAGGATTTTAAATTGCTTAATAATGTTTCAAAAAGCTGGTATAATACAAAAACAATTACTATTTTGAACAACATAACAGAAAAGCAAGCCCAGATTAATAGTCTAGGGGCTTGTGTTCAAGGTGAGCAGCATTCAACTTGAGACGGCAGCCTCGCTGAGTGCCACCTCGATGGGTTATCTGCAGGCAGGCTTTGTGCTCCTCGAGTCACTATGGCTTTTACAAATGTTTTTTTTTTCTTGTCTCCCTCCAGTTTTGTTTCTGTTCACTACCATTTAGTGATGCTAACTGAATTTCTCCACAGTATTTAATTTCTGTGCTTTAACCCCATTAGTGTGCTCCTGCTGCGTGTGACTGCCCTCGATCTCTGCGCTAACTGAGTCATTATTTTCAAGTGTTGCCTCAAACAGCCTTATTTTTTTTTGTAGCCACAGTAGCCAGGGGAAAAGTGTCACACTGTATAAAATATAATGTGGTACAACTGCAATTCCATCTAAAATATCTCGTATTTGTTTGCATTGCTCATTTCCAGGCGGCGGGTGGGCTTATAGGCATCCTGATGAGAAAACTATTACAGCACAGCATGTCAGTAAATCCTCCTCTATTGATGTCTTTTCCATTGGTAAAAGTTAAAAGAGGTTGTACTATCTTGAGAAAATGCTTTGGCAGTAGCTATCAACTTTAACAAAAGTTGTCAGTCGCTTTACATCACTTGATGAAGACTGGAAGTTTGATTTGAGGCTAGCTTTACTTTTTAAAGAAGTTTGCCATTTCAGAAAAAAAGGCAGCAAACAAACAGCACAAGAAGTAGTAAATAAAAGACAGAAGAAGAAAAGGCCACAAAGACAATCTCCAGTAATGAATGCACAGAAGCTGAAGTGCCCTTGGTAGCAGGAGGATACGGATCTTTATTTTAAAAAGGAAACTCTTGACTTCAATTAGGACCCAGTGAGCGCAGAGAAGTGAGTTTATGATCTGATCATTAGCCGAAGTGTCAAACGAGAGCATGTAAAGAGTCAGGACAAAGATGTGGAACCTGAAAAGAAAGGGTTTTTAGGCCAACTTTGAGGTGCAAAAGTGCAAAAACTAAATAGAAGATGGTGCGTGTGAAGAAGACAACAGTCAGACTTCATAGAGCTGAGAAATACTCAGTCATCCAGGACATCCACGCAGCACTGACAAGGAAAGGTAGTGTCAATGATTCATCTCTGTCATGCAGGAGCTGTGGGGCACATGAGGCCCCTCCGGTGTTCGACTCTGAAGCAACATGAAGAATGGAGTGTTGCTCTGCTCACCATTGTTGAAGGAGGTGGATTGTTGCACAAGAGATACTTTAGTTGCAGTCACAATGATGTGGACTGCACTGTAATAGCATTATTTGAATCCTCATTATCTCTGACCCCAAAGTCACACATTCCTAAACACTACACCCACCACCAGTGTGTGACTGTGGAGTGAATGAACAATGGTCCCCATTATTATGATTATGCCCCATACTTACATAACTTACATACTATGTCTTTATAGATTGTTGAAGCTCTCTCTGAGTCCCAAAGGACAAGAATCACTGAACTAATGCACTCTAATGTCACCCATTTAAAGGACACTACAAGACTAGAATTGTGACACTGAAAAAATTGTGAATCAATCCATGAAAAAAATAAAATAACAAGGTGTGTGTTACTCCAGTCCTGAATTGCGCCCTATAATTTTTCTTTAACTCGTCGTTTACTTGCTTTTTAACACTGAACACAGAGATAGAACAGCCCTTAAACTCTTCTGTTCTGGTTGATTCATTGCAATTTATCTGCTGCACCAGAAGCTTTTGCCCTGACCACGCTGCCCTCCTCTAATTAGCTACAAGTAGATCCACCACTCCAGTTAAATATTTTATTTCTCACAGAAGGTCACATCCCAGCTCAGTACGGCATGTTATTTAAGAATTTTTTTTAATTTATGCCTGCAATTATCAAAGCCAGGCAGTGTGACCAAAACGCTTCTAACTCTGTATAACTGAAGGAAAAATAATGAAGAGGAGATGGCCCGGGAGCACAGACCTCAGTGAATGTGTCAGCAAACAACAGACGCTTGAAAGACAGGGAAATGAACCATGTCTAAAGCAAAGCCCCGCAGAGACAGTACACCTGCTTCACTGAGAATGTAACTGAAGCATGCACAGGCCGGGTCAGAGGCCAAGCATTGATTTTTATAATGTGTAATGGCTGCATATGATGCCACAAACGGCCTCCTTTGCTGTATTTGTAGGAGATTATTCATGAGCCTAAAAACACTATGTAGCACTGATTTGCATTTGAATAAGGCGTCTGGAACTGGGCATGTTGTCTCCTTGCCCAGGGTTTGTTGGTGTCTCCTTTTTGACTTTAGACGTGCTTCCTAAGGCAACTTATGTACAGCTTGTATCCCTCCATGGAGACTTCAACTTCAAAACTGTCACTCCAGCTTTTCTCAGCCCTTTCTGTTCATTTCTCCCTTTCCATTCACTCACTGTACTGTGTCCTGCTTTCCCCTTTACCTTTATTGTGCTACATTTTGTATATTATGCCGTGCACACATCAGCATTTTTGTGGGAAGTTTAGTGTAGCACACTTCTGTCAGAAACTCCATTGAGATGAATCGGTATAGGAGCCCATCATGTGCCATTGTGGCCATCATTTGCTCGTGCAAGAAAATACTTTTTGCCAGTCAACTCACATGTGTGCATCCTCAGCTTGTGTGTTAATGAGTCTTTAGTGTGCTTTGTGAGACTGTGACTGAAGAGCAATAGCATTGAACAGCCAGAGCTCTGCCTGTGCTCTATGAATGCTGGGAGGCAGGAAAAGAGGAGCGGTGGGTGCAGAAAGTGGATTGAAAGAGATAGGAGGATGGCAGAAAATGGAGAGATAAAAAACAGGATGGGTGAGGGCCAAGGAGGGAGTGGAAGAAAAATAGACATATACAGGCTTGGGGATGACATGAATAAAATGGAATGACACACAAGGAAAGATCTAAAGTATCCTGCTGTATAAGAACCTTAAGGGAAATTGGTGGAAAAGCATGGTCATATTTTTTTAATTCAAGCATGTATTCACATGTAACCAATACCATGACACTTTTGGGGATTTCACACTACAGGCTTTGTGAGAAGAGGGTGACGTGCCTTTGAAATACATAGCTATGTAGTTGTTAAAGAGAGATGAAGTGTGCATGGTGTTGAGCACAATTGGACGTATCTATTGCAACACTTGTGTGTTCTATCTCTCAGTGATAGTGCTTTTTGATGGGCATTAGTGTGTTCATACCCAATTCGTGCTCACTACTTTGATGTGTTATTGACAGTCACAGTGGGACCTTTACAACCATGCCAATCAATGAATGTTTAATCATATATTCAAGATGTAGCACAAGGGTTGGGTTGATTTTAAAAGCAACAGAGAAGAGAAACGGCTCTGAAAAAAACAACACACTTAGAAGGAAAAGGGGGTTGTGGTCAGGCTTCAGCTGGAGCCTTTAGTTTATGGGGATTCGTTTTATTAAAAGGGTCATGAAAGCTATAAAAAACAAAGCAGTTACCGTCACCAATTGCACATGCAGGACAAATCTCAAAGGGCCCTGAAGCATCATTCAAAGACATTGAATCAGCAGCACATACTGTAGCTACCATACAGTCCATAATCACCACTCATTAGTACGATCCACGTTCCTTTGTGGTGTCTTTTCAAAACACCCCATACTCCACAGCACTAGCCGTGCACCTAAAGAGATGAGTGAAGGTGCAGCAAAGTTTAAAGTCACACTTAATTAGAGTATGTGTCCATGGCAGTGATGCAGCTTTCTTTTTTCAGTCCCAGTGCAAATGGACTTTCCCTGTCCCCAGTTTAGTATAGGGCGTGTGGAAGTCCCCTGATGCACAACAGCATGTGGAGACAGACCGCAGTATATGTCATGGAAAAATATTTGCAGTACATCATTCAAAAAATACACATTTATGATTCAAAGCTGTAATTTCTTTTATAGGAACCTTTTGTTTTGCTGAGTTTTTATAAAAACAACAACCAAGCAACAGCTATCCACCCACAATGAGGTCCATTTGACAAACTAAGGAGATAATGGTGAAAAACTAAGGTCACGTGAGAGTAAATCACTACATTTTTCTAACATATTAATATTATTTTTATATATATTAATTACTAAGATGGACATAGCCTGGGGTTTACAAGAGATTGTACTTTCTCTAGATTGCTCAGGACTTTAGAACGTATCATTCCTCTGTCTGAAACCTACTCAATCTAAAATACACCGTCACACTTTCCAAGTCTGGCTTAGTAGTGTATATCATACATTGTATCTTTTCCACCACAGGTCAGTGTCTTCTTGTGTCAGTCGGCCATCCTTAAAACACACATGCTGACGTTTCAACAGCATGGCCAGTTTATTCTTTTTCCACATCAGAATGTACACACTTTTTCTCACAGATTACTGCAGGTTATTACAGCTCTATTCACTCATTCAGGTCTGTGGGAACAGAGTCTGCTTTAAATGAATCATCTGAGAAACCGTAAGCTGGAGCGGTTTGTGTGAGGCGCTGCTTTTCACTCTGTTGAGATGTGCCGTGTGTGTTGCAGTTAAGAAAGTGACAGCTATAAAACTGCAGATTAGCAAATAACTCGTGAATGCCAACAGAATACATTGCAGCATCTTTTTTTGCGTTACAAACAACATGCATTCTCCCCTGTGCCGTTCCAATTGAGGGAGAAAGGATTTGCTGTCACATAAAACAGTGACAGGCTAAAGTGTAAAGAGATGGGAGATTTAACAAGCGTCTTACTGTATCTGCGAGCTACTAAATGATGGTGTAAAGCCTTGTCAGAGACATCAGCCCATCTTGCCCATCTTGACATACGACCATATTGGGACAGCTGGTCTCAGGATCACACTGCTGAAATGGTTACACTCAGAGAAAAGGGCACAATAATGGGACTGGCTGTTCATTTTTGGTGCGACCTAGCAATTTAAACAGCTGCTAAATGGCCCCATTTACACGTCTCAAGTTGTATGTTTGAGGCTTTAGTGACATTGATATTTGTTGCTTGGCGACTGGGACGCTCTTAGCCCCCCTCCCCTAATGGTTCCTTGTGCAAATTGTCCACCACAGAAAACCTCAGCTCACCAGTGTGATTGGTACTTGGTGTATTTCTTCTACATTCCCACATTCATTTTTCAACTTGACAGTACTATTTATTTGTACATAAGTGTAAGTGAAAGCGCTTTTCCCAAGATTACACTTTGCATGCTCATGTTTGTTTGAGCAGAGCATAGAGCAGGAGTCCCATGCAAGAGGGTTTAGTCGGTGCAAGAGCGACTCCTATGAAGTGAAGTTTGATGCCCAGAGACAAGTTGTCAATTGAATCCTAAATTAGAAATGTAATATGAAAGTGCGCCAACATGATAGCCAAGCTCAAACAGACAGAGGAAGAAGAAAGCATGGAGTGACTTTTATTTGTCAGTGGCTTTACAACTGGAATGTATCCACAAGAGATTTTTGTATACTGCAACTGAAAATGTTCAGCTTCCTCTCAAACATTTTTTTACACTGTGTAATTCATTATAAGACTGGGCCCAGTAACATATTCTGCCTGTCTGTTTTAACAAGATTAAATCTAGGAAATCTCCTGCATCATTTTCACCTCAAGAAATTAATTTAGTGTAGTCATGCCGTGTATGTGTGTCTTTTTAACAGTTGTATATTACATAATTTAAGTAAAGCACTCATAAGGAACTAGTCTGGTTTGAAAAAAAGTCAAGCTGAAATTACAAGCAAACATGCAAACACGGTACAGACTTATTGTTTGTGCCTAATCTTTTTCTCTGTGTAGATCAGTCACAGTCACTGAACAGACAGGCTTATCTGTACCATTAGGGGACAGAGAGTTTCTGTTCTGATTGAGCCTTGAATAGAGATTGTTTGGAAAATGGTTTCTTATTAATCACCTGGTCACATACAAACGTGTTGGCCAGAGTCTGTATTTTGATCTTTCAAGCTGTGTAATAAGATATAGCAGCTGGTTACATTGCATTGTGTGTGCTATTTTGTATCCTGTGGTAAGTCATTACGCAGCTGCTTTTATGCTCCCCTCAGTTTTGAGTTAAAGTGCTATTTTCTGCTATGAAAGCATCCAAAGGTTAATTGGTTCAAGACACCTGCCAAGAAGCAATTTGTCCAGACTATTATGGCCAAAGCTCTATACCTTTTTCCAATCACTGATTTTTTCTTTTGTGGCGTGCTCACTGTTGCACATGTAGGCTTGTCCAAATTAACCTAGATCAAATTCACTTGGTTAGGAGATTTGTATTCGGTGCACTGAAGATCAAATTCACCTGGGAAGGTAAATCTGATACAGTGCTGAGAGGTGCAACTAAAGTGCTGTTAGGGAATATACTGTATATAGTGTTGAATAAGGAAAACTGAACAGAATCACTGAAGTACTAAGCTACTTTTGAATGACTGCACAGATGGACAGAGCTAAAATCTTTTATTTAGGCACAACCACAATTACCGTATGATCATATGCCTTATTTTAATGTTGCTGGCATTGCATTGCCTCGAACTTTCTGTGAAGACTCTGTGGGCTGTGACCAGAGCCAACACAAAAACAAGATTGCGCTTTCAACAAAAAATAGTTTCTAAAAATAAATGACTAGCTGCATAGTAACTGAGTAATATTCTTGTTTGCACACTCTGACAATTAGTTTTAGGATTTTATAATTTTTTTTTTCATAAGGCTGATCATTTAAAGAAGCTGCTTTAGGTGCATGTCCTTAGATCGGGATTGCACTAACTCCCTGTATCGCACTAACAGTTCCTTTCTCTTCCAGGCCTCTGACCTGAGCCCTGGCAGATAAGGTCATCTGTTGCCACTGGTAGCGCAACAGCAGCACAGATGTGGGAGCAATCCTCCAGTAACTGGCTCCGCTTTGTGGCTTGACTATTGATTCCAAGTGTTCATCAGTCCCTGCAGTAAAGTATTAGTTAAGTCACAGAAGATGGTCACCTCTGCCAGATACATGGAGAGCTAAATCAAAGCACAGGGTGAATTATGTTAATAATGCAGTTGGCAAATAATCTGTGTGCTTTGGAAAACATTTATGATGTGTAAAAAGCTCTGTATTTTCAGAGTGCTCTCCAAGTTAATTGATCCCGGAGGATTTGTGGATGGGAGATCAGACTTTGTGAGCAGGAGTTTGTGTGCTGGCTTAGGATTTATTGTGGAAATAAGGGTCCTAGTGCCTTACTTGAGATAGCGAACAGCTGTTAGTCCTCACTGCTGGCCATCTTTAAATTTATCCTCCACAGATTGAAGCCGCTACCGTGAAGAGTCTAATTAATTGTGGTTTGATTCACAGAAGCACCCGTTATTATTCTGAAAGATGGCGCTTGATTGAGGCACATGGTATGTGAGTGCCCCTTGGGTAACAGTTGCAGCCTTTTTTTAAAATGGGGTTAACATTTATAATGCTTGGTAGAGCATTTATGAAGTGTCAAGAAGGTTAAGAGCCAGCGTTGGCTGTATTGAAAAGCAATATGGCACTTGTCAGAGGTCTTCTAGTGTTTGAAACCATTTCCCCTTTGGATTGCAGAGCATAATTAGAGACCTTTGACAATTTAAGTGCAAGTTCCCCTCCCTTGCCATCAGGCCTGGCGACAGTTCATTGTGGTGAAAACCAATAAAAGGCAGCAGATTCTCATGTTTTGTACAAAGCTTGCTTTTTGTTGCTGACTGTTGAGACTGAGTTACCATTGAATTGATGTAGCGTGTGTGCGTTGTAATGCTTTGACAAGCCTCAGGTGTGTCTAAACACACAGTGGTGATTTAGCACTTCTCTGGCAGCCAGGTGTTCATTTCATTAACAATGGAGCTGCAACGTCATGTGGCCACGGGCAGCGCCATCCTCTCATCACAAATTAGACCAAAAAACGGCCCGGTCAGTGCATGGACTTGTAAATACTCTTTTTATTTAAGGGATCCTCTTTGTCAGGCAAATCAAAGATGGCTCTTGTTTTGGAAATGGAGGATGGGATGATGGATAGGAGTGAGAAAAGGTGAAGGTGGTCTGCAGAGAGGGTTCTTGTTTAATTCATGGATTCAGATTTGATTGGCAATTTTAACCAGATGGGGTTATGGATACTCTATCTTGCTGTTTTCAGTTTCAGGCCAATGGTATTGTGATATGTTTACAAAGATAATGCAAAGGATCTATGTGTTGATTTTATGGGAACATGCTGCAGATAAAAAAACAACCCCAATCAGCTACATGAGGCTTCAGCACCAAACGCACAGCAAACGCACAGTAAAATACTGGATACAGTAGTGTTTAACATTCACTTGCTGTAGAAATAGATTTTTTTCTAGTTCAGCTACAGTGGTTGCATAAGTATCTTTAACAGATATGTATACATTTATATCCTAACACCTAAAATGATTTGGAAATAAATACAAGGTGGTAGACTTAATCTGACAAAACAATATCAGCGTTGGTCTGTTCACAGGGACAGGGACAAATCTTGTCAGGGCCACACTTGAGCCCAGTGTGAACAGCCTTAAATTATATAAAGCATCATGTCCCAACTCTTGGTAAATTTGAAATGGTAACACTTGATTTTGACCTACACTTGATACATTGTATGTACCTCATTAACATGTAACTACATAGTACACAGGAGTGCGTGTGGCAGAGTGGTTAGTACTCCTGCCTCACAACAAGAAGGTTGTGAGTTCAAATCCCGGCCGACTCAATCATTCTCGGCCGACTCCAGTCTTTCTGTGAGGAGTCTGCATGTCCTCCAAGTGTTACCATGGGTTCTCTCCGGGTACTCCGGCTTCCTCCCACCGTCCAAAGACATGCATGTGTAGGTTAATTGGCAACTCTAAAGTGTCCCTAGTGAATGAATGTGAGAGTGAATGGTTGTCTGTCACTGTCTGTCTCTAAATGTCATCTGGCCACTGTCCAGGATGTACCCCACCTCAGGCCCAAAGCTGCTGGGATAGGCTCCAGTCACCCGCGACCCCTAACAGGACTAAGCGGTAGAAAATGAATGAATGAATGAGGATACATATTACCTAACCCTACCTACAAAGTACTTTTAATTGTAGTTGCATGTTATTACAGTTTGTTACACAAGGAGGTAGATACAATGTATCAAGTGTAATGTCAAATAAAGTGTAACTTGTGAAATGTATG
Organism: Perccottus glenii; assembly: GCA_024416835.2. Lineage (NCBI taxonomy): Eukaryota > Metazoa > Chordata > Actinopteri > Gobiiformes > Odontobutidae > Perccottus > Perccottus glenii. Next base: position 18,657,214 of record CM044550.2, read on the forward strand.
CAAAATGAAAAAGTTCAAGAAACTAAGCGAGGAAACAAATATCCCTAACAGACTCAAAAATGAGCTTTGATGGATGATTACACAGAGTGAAAGTTGCCAAGAAGATAGCATCCTTGTGGAGCAGTCAGCAACCACTTTGTATTTGTAAAAGAACTTGTCTTCTTTGCTCATCTTTCTGCGATAACAGCTCTGTAGATATAATTAGACAGGCACTCTGGAACAATTCATGGCGACTGTGTACATTGTCGGAAGTCAGACAAAACAAAACTTAAGAAGGGATGTGGCCAGGCCAAGGGCAAATACAGCCACTCTCATGAGGGATATGTTGCACCAGTCGGTTTCTATAATGAGTCACAACTTTGCGGGGTGCTTTGGAGGAGTAAAAAGGATGAGGTAAATCCCTAACGAAATAAAAATGAAACCCCCGCTTTAGTAAAACAGTGCTGACATAGTGTCTTCTTGGAAAGGATGGAGATGGGATTACTATGAGGTGATGAACTAATTGTCAGTAGGATGTCAAAAAATCCCTAAAAGTATTCATACTTTTCCAAGTTGGAGTGGTCTCTAATACAACACTACTTTTTAAATAACTTTTTAAATGTCAGTAATGTGTGCACTTGTTAGTTATACATTTCAATTGGCTGCCTTTCAAATCGACAATCAGAGAATTACCAAAGGCCTGCAGTAGCCTTAGGAGAATAATCTGCAGTTTAACACTTTTTGAATTCCATTAATGAACCCTGCATTTATGAACACTCAATCAACACTCTCTTTCCTGAGAATAAATGAGTGAAGTGTTTAGAGCAACATCAACAGTCTTGTCAAGTCCTAAAAGTAGATGCATACATAAAATGTGTGAAGATTTAAAAATATGACTGGCCTTTTAAAGTTATCTTAAAGAAACTCTCAGAAAAGAAAAAAAAATGCATTCTTGGTGGCTCCATTTGAAATGAGTGCATTCATCTTTGGCCACTGAAAGAAATGGAAATCAGGGGGCAAGAAAATAACCGAGCAAAACTTCCTCTCAGCTCCAGCTTGATATAATGTCTCCTGAAAACATCTTGAACACACTGTATTGTGCAGTGAGTGGAGGTCGAGATAAGAAAGGAGAAATAAAGGAGAGAAAAGCAGGCGGCCAGGATGAAAAACATAATTATTCACTTTGTGTTACATCAATATGTTGCTGTCTATCATAAGTCTTTAACGGTAAAACAGATACAACTCAGCTCTGACAAAGTGAGTATTGATTACCAGTCAATAATGTTTCTGGGTGAATGTTATGGTCCACAGCATTCAGCATGCCCAGGGATTATAATCAGCCCTATTCAAACACATTATCAACAACAAATAAATGTGATCGCAAAGCAGTAAACACTTGGTAAAAAAAAATTACAATCTGAATTATCTTGGGTTATTCAATACGTTTTATCTTGAGTTGTGGTAAAGTGAATGGGGGAAGTAAAATAAAACCTCTAACTTTTGATTACTTGTCAGCTTTTGATGACATAATATGCTTTACACTAGAGGGAGACAGAGACCCTTCATAAATAGACAGGACAATCTGAAGGCTGCAGAGTCCATGATTAATGATTTAAAGTCATATAAAAAGATGTCAGAATGATAAATAGCAGCAGCTCATGAACTCCACAAGCTGCAAGTGGAGGCTGTGCTCTAACTAAGTTTAGGTTTTCACACAGCTTTACCAATATGGCACTGAACACCTGGATCCATTTCTGTATTACGTGGCCCATTATGAGGAAGGCATTGAAATCCAATTTATCTCTGCATATGTTTAAATGCATGGACAGTGCAACGTTAGGCTGTGATGTGAATGCATATAGCAGTGCACCTATAGAGGTCTGGTGGTGGAATGTATTTTAGCAGAATGTGGGGCATATTACTAGGTTGTATCCTTGGGGAAGCACATTGTTATACTGGAAGCAGGAAATGGTAAAGTAGAAGAAGGGGGAGTACAGGGGTGTGAGTTTATGGGATGTGTCGCACAGTCAATAACCAATTTATATGAAGGAGATGAATGGATAGGGCTGCCTGTTCCATAACCTTCGTGCCCTTTCATGTAACACCTGACCTTGGTTTGGTTAGTGGAGGCCTACCTTTTGTTCAGGGCAAGTCTAGAGCTGATATTTTTATGTCTGAGCATAAATGAATATGTCTGGCACTGTAACATCTTTGCCCGGCAATCTGCCTTGCTACAGGCATGCCTCGGTTGCTATAACAACAGCTGCTGCTATATCTGTCACTGCTGTGGGTCACGGCTAGCTAAAAGAGCAGTGTCTCTCATCACATCTCTTTAACTGCCAGTCTCTTTTCCCTCACTCTTCACAGCCCCCCAACCCTTGTTTCTTTCAGCTTCATCGACTTCCACAGCCGAGCCTATCTCAAACAGCTTCATTCAGGCCCATCTTTGTGAAGAAGAAAATTCAAACCTGGGCTTAAGGGACAACAAGTTCTTTCCATGAAGCTATTTTGAGATTCCCTGTTATTGTCTCCAGTTTCCTTGCAGAGAGATAATAACACAACACAGAAGCTATTGATATCAATCAAGCAGTTGATCAATACTGCATTTTCTCTCAACATCCTGGCAGCATCCTAAAAGTGGTCTCGGGTTGTTGTTGTGTTTGGGCAGCTGTTGAAGGAGCATGTTTTTACTGAAGAGAGGAGACCGAATGTGGAATGCACTTTGTTTAATAGGTCAAGAAGCTCTCTCACATGGGATAGAAATTCTGTAACAGACCATAACAATAGTTTGTATAGCAGTATCATAGAAATCTGTAGGCACATGTTTAGTCTTAATAGCAACAGCAAATGCTTTAGGAAAAGTGTAAAGTGAGAAATACATCCTACTGATTGTCAAGTTTCACTACTGAAGTTCAGAAGGGACACTGTATGCAGGATTGCAGGATAAACTGATGTGTATAGTATGACATGGATAAATGCACATCCATACAGTAAAAAAGCGATGCAATCCATTTTCTTTAGAAAGACATATATATATAAAAAAAGAAAATCATTAAATATAAATAGCAAAATGTACACTGTGCCTATAAAAAGTAAGAATACACAATTTGAAAATGAGATAAAGGAGCACTACAGAGTCAAGTAGAACAGCATCAACAGCACTACAAGAGTGGCCTTGGATCATTTCTATTATAATATTCTGGAGGTTGTAAGTCACAGAGGCACGTCTAAGGATATATACTAAGCACTGGCAGGTTCTAAAAAGGTTGCATGGCCGACACTATTCTGATAATAAATGCATTACATCCACAGTTCTCCAGCTTCAGCCTGCCATATTGAAAAAAGCACTTGATTTCCAATTCCTGGCATGAAAGTAAAAGTTTAGGGATGAGAAGGAGAGAAATTGACTACTTGGACATTTCTGACTGGCTCTTCACAAGACACCGTGCATGCACAAGGGAACACGCTGGCAGGAATTAAACCACTCAGGTACATATGAAAGCCTCGCTGCGGCGAAGATGAGGCTGCGTTGATCTTTGACTTTTTCATGTCCCATGACGATGATTCCAATTGGTCAGTACCTAAAGAAGCAGAGATTAAAGAAATTGCATTAGAAATTACGTTTATGCATATAGTGTTGATGCAGGCATTTCAATAACAAATATAATAATGTATCTGTTCTGTTGCTAAATAGTAGACTAACTAATAAACACTTCATATTATATGCACAAAATATCAATAATGTTTTTATTAACCATATTTTGAAAGCATAGACCTGTTATTATGACAATAACTGTTTACACAAAGTATATTGTGCCATCACAAACACATTACTAAAATTGTATTGTATGAGAGTGAAGGAAGATGTGGTGGGTATGGAGGTTAGGTTGACGGCTTCAGAAAAGTGAAGGATAGAAACCCTTTGCAGGAGACAAGAGCAGACAAAAGGAAGCACAAGCAACAATATGCCACAATGATCTACACAGTAATAAAAGAACAAACATTGAGTTAAAAGAGTGAGGTGAATTGTACTCATGGGTTTGTGTGAAGATTAATAAACAAAATACCGTGTCACTGACAACCAAGTTTATTCGGTAACAGGAGCGGGTGGATTGTCTTTCTGCTCGGATGGAATGGCTAGGTAGTTTGTCCTGAGAAGAAACAGAGGAGTGGCTGAGAGCCAATGGGAGGGGCCTCCTACCACCATACACCATGTTTCAGACCCCCCATAACATAGCTTTTATATAATGACAGTGTGCGACTTTTGTGAAAATGTATGTGTCTGTGATTTATGGTGTCACTATTAGCTAAGAACGGTTCTAGAGTAAATTCATTTCCAAGTATAAAACCATCACAGTAATGTGACAGGAGGGGAGTGACAGGCCACACATCAAACTGACAGCTTTATACTGTATTTAATAGCAAATGTCATATCGTTAAAAGCCACAATACCCTCAATAAAGTCAAGCAATCCAATACAACCTCAAAAACCTGTGTATGCAAGACTGAAGTGGCTCTGTCAGCAAAGTTCCAGCATATCCTCATTTTGTATCTTGACAGTTTTTAACATCTGTAGCGTTCTATCTTTTGCCAACATGATATGAACCACTAATGCATCTCAAAATGTGCATATCCATTAGACACCCTCCCACAACGCTGCCTCTCCAAATGGGAGCTCCTAACTGTGTTAATAATCGATAAGGTCAATAATGTATTCTAAAGGGTAAACATTTAGGTACACCTTGGCAAAAAAATTATAAATACATAACATTAAGTTTATAAATGAGCACATTTATATATTCAGCTTTGAGTGCTCAGATATCACTTTTAGAGCTTGATTATAAACTAGTACTTTTATGTTTTTGTCAGTAGAGTGTGGGGGCTTTGTCAAACGGAGCACTGATGACAAGGTACAGCAATATTGCAGATATTGATTTGTTTTATTGAATTTTTTGAATGGCTTCATTTTGAATGGCAAAATTACACTTTGCAGCTGTATCTGTCCACTACAGTACAAAACCACAAAGTTACCCCTTTAGACAACCGTTATAGATATTTAAGTTGCACCAATGCACTGAACAGTACTATACAGGAGAGATGCTGTTTCATACGCTTAGTGCAGTTTTAAAATGGGCAATCAATCGTAATTGTCAAAAAGCACAAAAGCTGATTCAGCACATGAAAAACACATCTATTTTCTTTGGACTATAAATTGCCTGTTTACAATGTGTCAAAGTAGATTGACCAGACCAGTCGATAATGTTGTAATCTGGTGCATTTAGGTCTGTCAGCCATATACATGCTAACCCAAAACTGGGTTGTCCATTGTTATAAAAAGGGATTCAAAAATGAGTTGTCAGCAGTAGAGTTATTCAGAGCTGTTGAGCAGTCTGAGTGAAAGTGAAAAGACAGATTACTGTTGCAAGAGGGTTACCAAACCGACACTGTGTAGACTCAATTACCTCGGTGTCGGTTTGTCTGCCTCCCTGTTTGACTCCTTTCATTTCTGTCACTCTCTGTCTGCCTCCTAAATCTCTTTTCAACACTGCAGCTAAATTATCCCCACATAATGACTAACCAAGCCATAGATCAATATCACTTTGCATATTTGCACACTTGGCCCTGATGACACATATTACAAACTCACCATCCTGCTCTGGGTAAAAATCATGTAAAAGTTATCTAAACATGTTAGGAAGCAGCATTACTTTTACTCCGACTTATCTGTGTTGTGTGCGTCTGTCTGCAAATGGATGATTTTTATCTCAGTGGGACACTCACGCTGCATCCTGTGCCTCCTCATCAGATTTGGAGATCTTCCTGTAGCAGTAAACCATCTCCACCAGCAGCCAGAAGGTCAGAAACACCAGCAACACATACATCATGATCTCAGAGTAGAGCGCTGCGCTGTCTTCGCTGGCTGCCGAGCACAAACAACACAACAGCAGGCCAAATCTATTATTTAGTGGACATCTTTTTGTTGAATAGAACAGTGAGGAATAATTTTTTCACAGGTTTAGTAAAGTATGGTAAGCACAAACATTTCTACAATGTATTCCAAAGGCTAAACATTTAGGTACACCTTGGCAAAAAATGTATAAATGCATAACAATATAACAACAGTATAACAGTATAACAATAAATGAGCACATTTACAGTGGGGATCGAAGGTTTGGGCACCCCAGGTAAAAAAAATGTATTAATGTGCATAAAGACGCCAAGAAAAGATGGAAAAATCTCCAAAAGGCATCAAATGACAGATTAGACATCCTTATAATAAGTCAAAAAAGTTAGATTTTATTTCCATCATTTACACTTTCAAAATAACAGAAAACAAAAAAATGGGGCTGAGTTAATACCTTGTACTGCCCCCTTTGGCAAGCTAGGACCTGACAGTGTCATGGATTGTTCTCAATCATCGTCTGGACAGACCAGGTGATGTCAATCTCAAAGGTTTTAAATGCCCAGACTCATCTGACCTTGCCCCAACAATCAGCACCATGGGTTCTTCTAAGCAGTTGTCTAGAAAACTGAAACTTGAATAGTTGACGCTCATAAAGCAGGAGAAGGCTATAAAAAGATAGCAAAGCGTTTTCAGATGCCAATATCCTCTGTTCGGAATGTAATTAAGAAATGGCAGTCATCAGGAACAGTGGAAGTTAAAGCAAGATCTGGAAGACCAAGAAAAATATCAGACAGAACGGCTCGCAGGATTGTGAGAAAAGTAAGTCAAAACCCATGTTTGACTGCACGATCCCTCCAGAAAGATCTGGCAGACACTGGAGTTGTGGTACACTGTTCCACTATAAAGAGATACTTGTACAAATTTGTACAAATGCAAGCTTTCTCCGCAGGGTGGCGGGTCGCTCCCTTAGAGATAAGGTGAGGAGCTCGGTCACTCGGGAGGAGCTCAAAGTAGAGCCGCTGCTCCTCCACATTGAGAGGAGCCAGCTGAGGTGGCTCGGGCATCTGTTTCGGATGCCTCCTGGACGCCTCCCTTGGGAGGTGTTTCGGGCATGTCCCACCGAGAAGAGACCCCGGGGAAGACCTAGGACACGCTGGAGGGACTATGTCTCTCGACTGGCCTGGGAACGCCTTGGTATCCCCTCGGAAGAGATCGAGGAAATGTCTGGGGAGAGGGAAGTCTGGGCGTCTCGGCTTAGACTGCTGCCCCACGCGACCCGGCCCCGGATAAGCGGTAGAAGATGGATGGATGGATGGCATATAGACAAGCCTGATGCATTTTGGAAACAAGTTCTGTGGACCGATGAGGTTAAAATAGAACTTTTTGGCCGTAATGAGCAAAGGTATGTTTGGAGAAGAAAGGGCACAGAATTTAATGAAAAGAACCTCTGTCCAACTGTTAAGTATGGGAGTGGATCGGACTGGAAGACTTTTGTAATGAAGAATGGGCAAAGATACCTCAAACAAGAATTGAAAGACTCTTGGCTAGTTACAAAAAGCGTTTACAAGCTGTGATACTTGCCAATGGGGGCAGTACAAGGTATTAACTCTGCAGGGTGCCCAAACTTTTGCAGACACCATTTTTTTGTTTTCTGTTATTTTGAAAGTGTAAATGATGGAAATAAAATCTAACTTTTTTGACTTATTATAAGGATTAATAAAAAAATTTACCTGGGGTGCCCAAACTTTCGATCCCCACTGTATATATTCAGCTTTGAGTGCTCAGATTTTACTTTTTTTATCTCTGTTTTGGGGCCATTTAACACATTTAGGCCATTTGTGCAAGAATTTTAGGGGTACATTTTGCCACAATACAAACTAACTAAGGCAAAATAATGATTGTGAATTCCTGTTAATCAATGTATGTCTGTGTTAGCCCTGCAATTGACTGACAATTGTTTAAGTTGCTAAGGGCAGTGTCTCAGTGGTAGAGCGGTTGTCCCATAACTGGAAGGTAGGTGGTTCGAATCCCGCTCTCCCCACAGTTCATACTGTCGTTGTGTCCTTGGGCAAGACACTTAACCCACCTTGCCTCCAGTGGTGTTCCAGCTGTAACACTGGTGAATAGAAGCCTAATGTAAGTCGCTTTGGATAAAAGCCTCTGCTAAAAGTAAATTTTCTGTTGGGAAAGTGGGTAGCACTTTTGCCAATTAGCAAGGTTATGGATTCCATATTAAAATCAATTATCCGTAGCGTATCTGTATGAAGTTTGCATGTTCCCTCTCACAGAGTAGGTGAACTAGCACCTTTAAATTGCCCAGTGCATTTTACCATGCACAATATTAGTGCATGGTTCTTTGAGATTAAATGGCATATGTCCATGCACATTGCAGACAAAGTCAAATGTTAAGGATTAGCAGTGGAAAATGAATGAAATAATTTTGTGTTTGGATGAAGTTCATTAAGTAACTGCTCTATAGCGTTTGTTTCGTTGGCCGTCACTAATTTTAGAGGCTTAAAAACCATCTGTGTTCATGTTATAGGTTTCTGGCTTTTGACTCAAAATCCCCATAATTCCTCTTCTTCATTATTCCAACAGTCCCTTAAGCAGCAAAGCCAAAAACATTGCCTTATTATGAGACAAACAGCTCTGAACAGAGAATATACCTCCATTTTCATCAAAGCCCTCAATTTCAGCTTTCAGATGCTTACTTTTTGTAAAACAGCTTTAGTTTTTGACAACACAGCGCTCTTTGCAGAGGCAATAGACTTTCTGGATCAGGAACATCAAAGACAACACTTCTGTTCTTGTATAATTTGAGGACAGTGTGGGTTTTCTCAACTTTGTGATATTTTTTAAAGATATAAACCTGGTGTTTTGTTACTTTTTCTCGCTCAAGGACAAACTGGAGTTGTCGAGGCCAAGAATGTCTACAGTTTTTGAGTTTATTTTGCCAAGGTGTATGTACTATACTTTTAAAAGTGGACTTTTATTAAAACTATACTCAAATGCCACTCCAATTTGAAACAGTTTTTTCCAAGCTGGGTCAAATGTTAAGTTTGCACCATTTGCAAGTGAGACTAAACTGCAGGAAGGATGGATCAATCTGAGCATTATTATTATTATGATGATACAATAAAGGGACTAAGAGGTTATGTAAAGAAAATGAATATGTAAAGTGGTTGCCAGGGCGTTCATAGTTAAAACAATGGATGTCTTTGCTCTAGCAGTGTTGTTCTTTAAATTATTTTGTTTTTTTAAACAGGTTACATTTGTGAGACATTATGAGCCACTGTAAACCACAATGTCAACATGTACCATATCCCAGAATGCCTTTGACAGTATCCACTCATGATTCTGCAGATACACTTGTAATCTAATCCCTTACATCGGGAAGCATATACATGAAGCATATCTATTCACTGCCTATGGACCTCATTACTGTAACATGACACTCAAGTATATGGTACAGTGCACTAGAGGAAGGCTTTGTGAAATGTTATACTGTTTTGCTAAATAGTTATTTTTTGTAAAAAAAAAAAAAAAAAAGAAAAAGACATGTAATAATGAAGTCTTGCCTGCATCTGGTTGTTTAGTGCAAAAATATTTATAGTATGAAAAAATGATTAAGATACAAAAAGCCTATACCCTTTTAATCACTATAATACTCCCTCGCACATGCGGATAATGCCACGGGATTATATACTTATATATTTTCAAATATACATGTTACTGTATATTCGTTCCAGATGGAATACAACACATTCAGCAAGCCGGGCACACAGGAGGCAGAATACATTACCCCTTAGTTTGAATTAAGCCCTCACTGACAACAGAAGAAAGCATAGCTGGACAACAGAGGCAGACAAAACAAAACACAATTATTTTTGATCAGACAATAAGGGGGAGGAGAAAAGTGTTGTTATTGTTGCCAAACTGCCTTGCCCACTCATTTGGTGAAAGCAGCGAGTTAGAAATACATTAAACAGCAACAACAAAGGAGAGGCACAGAGAGAACACAGAGTACACACAAGTCAACACAGCACAGACTAGTATTTCTACGAGCAGGGATTGTAAATTAATACGCCTGAGCAGAGCCTCTCCAGCATATACACTGAGCAGCTGGACATAATCATGTTTAGCATAACATCTGGACCATTCTGTCAAATAAATGATACATTATGCTTAAAGCTAAAGTGTTAGGAAATGTTATGCTGTCCTAGATCTGTGATACTACTTTCTCTGATGGATTTCAAATGAGTTGCTTAGGGCAATACTATGTAACTTTTCTAATGGAGACAAATGCTGCTAAAAACTCACATGGGACCGTCAACTTTCCAAAATGATCATAAACTGTAGGTTATGTAGATTTGAGATGAGGGCAAGAGTTGTTTTCTCACAAAATGGTGGTGAATTAGATGGATAAAACTAATGTACATAGTGGAGAATCTGTCAAACAAGGCACATTTTGTCTTAGAATTAGCAGCATAATCCAGATGAAAACAATACAATACTGCTTTGTTCCATGCTTCATAAGGTTTTCGAACAGAAATACAAGCAGCACTTTATGATTCCAACTTACAACACTTTCGATCTACTTTTATATATTTTGACTACATTATCTGTCTGTTTTCTCTGTTTTATGTCTCAATGTCTTTTAAATGTGTTTTTTTTTTTATCTATGTCCCTGTCATGTCATGTTGGTTGTTGTGTTGTTGTGACTGATGGGATGCTGCACCATGTGTTGAAGACAAATTTTCTCGAGTGAGACAATAAAGTATACCTTCCCTCACCTATTCCTATATTTATTTATTTCCTGTTACTGTCAATAAAAACTCTAAATTGGCTATTGAGGCTATTATTTAATAAATTTTTTAGGTAAAAATTGAGTGTTTCTTTAAGTTTTTTTCTGTCCATGCTATTTGTGTTACAAACTGTATCATTAACCTGGATCATAAGTGTTTGCAACAAACCTTTGTAAAAGTGGCACAAAACAGAACTGAATTCATGAAAATGATAAGAATAAAATATTTTAAGCCTTACCTTTCTCTATCACCTTTAATGTGATGTTTTTAATATTTGAAGCTGTGGGAGTGAAGAAATCAAATTGAAACTGTCGGTAAACTTTGCATTGATAGAAACCACTGTCAGATAATGTGACATTCCGGATTCTAATGGAGAGATCTTGCAAGTCTTGACTCCCATTCCAGACTAGGCGCCCCTTAAGGGGACTGTCCAGCTCAACGGGAGTGTCATCCTCATACTTGAATATCTTTAGAAAGAGGAAAGTAAATACAATGTGCATCAGATATCAAAAAAGTAGAACATTTACTGTACTGGACAGTAACCTACATGAAATGTTTCATTTGGTATGTAGTACCAATCCACACGAGTCTTTGTTTTGACCTCTTCTCTCCTCAAACAGTCGATGCAAGTTAATCTCATGGCTTGGCCCAGGACCACTTCTGTCTCAGATGGGACATCCACACATACTTGATGGCTCAGATGCACTGGAATTTCATTAAAAACTGATTAGGGTTGTACTTTATTTAACAAATAAATAAATAAAAAGACAAATGGCACAAACTTTTTGAAACCAATCTTTTAAAAAAAGAGAGAAAATGACAGAACTTCTTAAAAACACAAATGTAATACCATTTAAAAGTAAAAGTTTTATATAAAACTAGAAATAACCATGCAAAGTATAAAGGTATAAGGGGTCTATGTGGTGTGCATAAACCTCTATTTTTAGGTTTACCCTCTCTCCATGGGGCACAGAAATGTACTTTGGAATAAATGTAGTGTGGTGGTCTATATGAGCCGGTTTTGTATTATTTCACTCTGGCATAGTTATCATAGTTTTTTTTATAGTTCTAAGTTGCTAAAAACCACACAATAAATTATAAAATTCTGTTCTGGTATATGGCCAAGTACAACACTAACTTCAGTTGTTTAAGCTCAAATAAGAAAACCTTTCTCCTGATATATATGTATATATTTTTTTCTTCTGATGAAAACAGACAGCATTTAAGAGATTGATTTATATTACTAAAAGCTTCATTGAGCATCATTAGAGCTTCAGCTCATTAGCATTGGATGGCAAGAGAAGGACTTATGGGTGTGTGATAATTAGTTGCTCTGCAGTGTAGGAGTATTGTTGGTAAAAAGGAAAACCACATATGAAATATTTATGTGTATTTCAGGAAGTAAAAGAAAGACAGAATGTATGAGGAAAACAAAGATAAAGAGGATTTCTTGTAAACTGGGGCAGTAATCTCACTGACAGTAAATGCCACATGGATGTGTCTTTGTGTGTTACTGCTGCATTGCTGGGTCCAGTACTCTTATATAACCCCAAAGGCCCCTGGGCAGACAGTGACAACATTGATTTCAACTCGTGCTTTTTTCACAAACAAATGGAATGAGTGCAGGGGGCGTCAGCCAAAGCAGGGAAAGAGAAGTAACAAAAACAGGACAGCTAAATTGTATTGTCTAGAGTTCTATTGATTTTTTCTATTCTCTATTTGTTTTTCAATTAAGTGCTAACAACATCAGCAACATTCTGTAGAAGTCAGAGAGAATGGCCTGTGCCAAAGAAAACTTAACCAGGGACATAATCACACATCTATTAAAAACCTAACCTAAGAAGTATTCACATTGTTGAAATACTCACCAACAAAAAGCACAAGTGTGACAGTGTGTAGATGCGTCTGAGTTACCATATTCAGCCCTTTGTGGAGCTGTTGGTATTTACTCAAACCTCTCACAGCAGCTTAAAAAAAAGAAATTATAATAATCTCTAAAGTTGACTGTCTTTGCACAAATCCCAATGGATTTGGAGGGGACTTCAGGACCACGGACAGCGCCGCTCTTCGGTAGATAAGTGCACAGTTGACTTGAGCAGAAGAAACAGAGTAGCAAGAACCTACTTTATAAAATAGATGTTAAAGTGACGTGACAATTTTACGACGTAAACTACACATCGTAGACTCATGGGAAGCTCTCGCTCGAATTATCTACACAAAACATTATTACCTCCAAACGGAGAAAAAGCCTAACAGTCCGTGAAGTAACACTGCTTCTTGAGAGACGCTTCCTTTCCTCAAACGTTGTTGTTCAAATCGAGTGAAATCCACTTCAAGAATATACAAAAAGGCAAAAGGAGGAGTGACCTGTGGATTCACAAACGCGAGCTCAACTGCTGCGAAATCTCAAGTGTTGTCCACTCACAAACAGCACGAGGCGGCGATAGCAGCTTCTTCTCGCATCGCTCAGAATACGACTATTGATTGTTTGAGGTCTGTTCCTTTCAATTAAGGACTGATGACATTTCCCAAACGCGGTTCACTGGCTTTGTTTTTCAGCCTTCACTTACCGCTTGCATAAATAAACGAGGATTTGATACGCATGCGTGAGTCACTCCCTCCCACACTATGAGCATAGCCACATTGTCAATAGGGTAGCCTGAAGAAGTCGACACCAGTGTCTTTATTGCTTGTTTGCGTTCGCTCTAATTTGGCTCACGAGCTATAAAATAACGTTTTTCATAAAGCTTTAATTCTTTTTATTATAGAGACAAATAAGTCTACAATATGTTTGTTGTATAATCTTGTTTACATACAGTATATTGACAGGAAAGTAATATAAAGAAGGCAATAGACAACATTTTCCATACTGAGATCTAATACAACAGTCCCTAAAGGCCTATCTGCTATTTTGCAGCTGTAAATGCTTTTCTTCCATTTTCTTTATTCAATTATTATCATGATAATTAAGATTAGTTATGGTTATAGTTATGGTTATGGTTATTACAACAGATAGACAACATGGATGTTAAGTGTAATAATGACTGCATTTAATAATATAATAGCCAATAGTACATACACATTATAATAATTATTCACTATTATTCCCAAATGACCCTTCAATGACACACAGATCAGATTTGTAGAATAACTGTTTGGATTTCAATGTTGTCGACATATGCTGCTGTTTACAGCGCTGGACAGACAAGCATTCTCTGATGAAAAAAAGTAAGAGTGAGATTAAACACTGATGCTACACTTTTAGACTTTTAAGGCATCAAATGTTTATGAGGTATAAGGTTTATGAAGGATTTGGGAGTTGGAATTCTTCAAATGAGTCCCAAGTGTGTTAAAATGGTGGGAATGACTCAGGAGTTGTTTTAAGAAAAGTGCAAAAGCAAAAGAGGCAGCTGAGTGCACCTTTGCTTTCAGCATCCACAGTAGGCAGCTTCACTCAGGAACAGACTAAATATGGCAAGCCTGGTTGAACCACATCCTGCAGATAAGGAAACCATAGCAACAGTAATGCACTGCCATAGCGACTACAGGAGGCCTGCTAAGCGACAGGCTGTGGAGGACATCGAGAAGCTTCAAGCCTGTTTTTCTGCAGAGGCTACCTAGTGTGGACTTTCTAGAACAATTACAGCTTTTTGAACAAAGGGCTGCATAAATAGCACTACTTAAGACTTTTACAGTATGTGGAAAGAGTTAGGGGATTTAATCTTGTCAAAACAATGCTTTACACTGAGAAAGAATAAACTGGCTGTATAAATATGTAGGTTACCAATACAATCTACTTACATTCAGTTTGTATAGTGTGTGCACTGGCCCCTCACGGCTGTACTGTAGGGAGCAGATTTCAAAGGATTTGGAAGGATTTCAAGATTATAACATGATTACAGCAGGCTGACGGCAATGGATAAAACATAGGGAAAATAGAGATGTAAATCTCACATGTAGGTTGCTATTAAAACCTCTTCACAGCAGACTTAGAACTGGGTAAGTACTATACATCTCACTATGTATGTAGCATATGAACATACACATCCAGCTGTGGGTGGGTGTAACAAACACCTACACTTCATATAACACAGCATTTATGTATTAGTTGTGGAAAAATATGTTCATTAAATAATATATGATGAGATTTCAAAAGCTGTATATGTATTTATATATGTAGTACAAAAAAAAAATTCTCATGTGAAGCGATTGTTAAACTGCAACATTTATGTGGCTTGCTAAACATGGAGGCATGAGGCAGTGTCCCAAACTGAGTCAGACACCACCAGATCAGTGTTGGAGAGCAGCTAATCTAATTGATAAGGCACATAATCTCCAGGAGCCACTGAACCACACCTCTAATACACACACATGTACCACATACACAACAGCCATAGGGCCATGCCAGATCCAGCCTGGGGGACCTGGCACAGAGCTCGAAGCTAACACTGATAGTAAGTGAAGACTTGTTCCATCTGACCTTCTGATTTGGCTCGCAGCCACCTGTAGGAATACTCACTTTCTATTCTAAGACACAGAGGCTTGTATATCGGATAAACCACTGGAGCAAAAGGAAACAGCACAGACATCTCTTTGAAAGTACCATTTATTTTGAAATTTGGGATGGACCTTTTAGTGGAGAGACAGGGCAACACACACTAGTAACACACCGCTGAAGGAGAAATACAGTATAATTAATGCAGCTTAAAATTAAATATTTATGAAGACAAGCAAGTCATCAGCTCAACCAAAGAGAGACAATGTTTTCATGTATTTATTGTCTTTATAATGAACACACATATTAAATGTACATATAAAATACTAACTATTCTAACAAGGGGACAGACTGTAATATTTTGGAGCTTGTTGAAATAGTTTCTAAAACTATAGATAATTGAGAAGAACTAATTTGTAAAACTGGGGGCAATTTAGACTTTTTATAAATTTATTAAACAAGACAGAATGTTATTAAGGACAGATTACACAGCTATTCTGAGCCCTCCAAAAATTATTTTTCAGTGAGTATCCACATTCACATCCAGTTGCTGATCAATGGATGACCATGTGCCATCAATGTTAGTATGACTCGTGTTCTCAATAAAGATCTGACTACGTAGTTGCTGTTGACCCTGAGACTTGGCATCCTGTACTGTATCAGAGTAGGAGGTCTGACCACTGTTCCCCATTTGCAGCTCAGTAATGTGACTCTCATATTTAAGATCTTTGCCCTCTCTTGTGTCTGTCTTGTGACTGTGGCTGGTTTCAGTGCTGTCCTGCCTATGGCCATCAGAAGCACTATGAACAGGATAGTGCTTGCCCTGCCTTGGCTGAGTGCTGCTGCTGTCTGTTAGTGTAAGGTCTCTTGTCCCGTCTTTTGAATTGCTGTCATGCTGCTGGCACCGTCTGATGTGCTCTAACGTGACTTGGAGCTCATTTAGGCGCTGTGATACATAGTGTCTCTTTAGTTCCAGTAGGATTGTTCCGTTACGACTTAGGCTTGGCATGGGTGTTGCAATCTGAAACACAAGTATTACAATATGTATTGCATATGATGTATAATAAATGCAATATAAATATAAATGCACAAATAAATATAATCAGCATGAATGACACTCTAATAAATGTTCAAAATGATTAATCACCAATCAATCATGCAAAGATATGAGTGTAATATATCATTTATATGTATAAATCACAAATGGTAATGAACAGTGGAGATGTTCTTTACTGTATATAGCAACATGTTGAACTTAATTCACAATGTGCTTTTACAGTTATGTGCCCTTATGAATTATACAATTACATTTTCACTGAACTAATTACCACAGAGCTGCCAGCACTGCTCTCTCTGTCTTCTGTCTTCATTTGAGCTATATTCTGTAGCTGCATGCTCAGCTGCAAGAAGTACTCATTTAGTCGGTCAATTTCTTCCTCTATGCAGGACGTCTAAAACAGGCAGAACACAAAAGACTGAAGCATGGGAACAGTTAAGCCATTTCATATCAGCTGTAAACTAAATAAAATGACTTTGCCTAACTGAACGAATGAGTTAGATTACAAGTATACATTAAACACATGGTTACCTGAACTGGAGTCCCTTTAGGTGTTAGCCCTTTCATTGAAAGAAATAGGACAAAGATCTGAATATTCATAAATCAAACTGATTGAACCATTGATTTTGATAAGTCTATTAATGAATGTATTGATGAGGCACACAATAAATGAAAAACCCACTAACATATGAATCCATCAGGAAAACAGACATCTCTTTTCTTAAAAATAGCTTGGGTGCTCAGGGGCATACTGCCATTAAGTCATTAACTATGTGTGGTAACTTCTTTACCTCTTTCTTTGTCTTCAGTTGAACTCTGTTTGAGTTTTGAGATGAGCTGTTCTACCTTGAAATACTTGTATTTCTCAAGTCTGAAGACAAAGATGGATGTTATATCAGTGCAGAATTTTGTTTGAAGTGGAGACTTTGATGTAGGTTACTTATCTTTCTCCCACCTGCTAGCTAATAGATGTTCAGTGAAGTGTGCTTCAGTGGGAACTCTGATGTTGAAAAATTCCTCAACTAATGAGCCCTGTTGCACCATATCTTGCTTTGACTGTGAAAAACAGACATGAAAAGTCACCTGTAGCAATGCATACAAAACAAGGATTAGGTGTAAGTCTTAAACAATTACACACCTCAGTCGAGTTCCATTTGAGAGACAGATTGAACAGCTGAAGGCTTAGAATTGAAATGGCCTCATGCAGAGCTTTCACAAAGCTCTGAGGTTTGGATCCTATATAAAAGACATATTTTATACCAAACTTTGAAAAAAGATTCATAAGATTCAGAGATTATTGCCAAGACATTTACACCACTGTACACATTACTCATTGGGATTCTATAACTATCCTTTGGATTACCTGCAGCTATGTATGCCATAGACTGTAGAACAGTAGAGATGAAATGCCCCACGTGCTGGAGCTTTTCCTCTGACAGATAAAGTATTTGATTGGTTGCATCAAAATAGAAATCCTTTGAGCAATGTGTTAGCAGCACCTCGTTGAGTGAAGGAACCGGGACGGACTTGGCCAGCAGAAGAAGCACAGGGGGAAACGATGGGCAGTTTGAGAGTAACTGCATCACTTGGCAGCCAAACAGGAAAACGGCTGAGTGTTGAGGTGAAAGGCTGTCCAGTGCAGTTGGGATAAGTTCACAGTTCTCTGGAACAGTGTGCCTGGTGGCTGTAAAGAAAAAAAAACTTGCTGGTATATACTGTATTTAGACAAATTTCAACTCTCTTGTTATGAAATACACCACTTCATACTTTGTTCAGTCTCTGTGCTGCTGTCGTGTTGACTGCATTCATCTATGCTGAGATTCTGTAAAGACTGCTGGATTTCTTGCAGGGTTTTGAACAATGGAGTTATGCTGACCAATTTGGTCAGATCATGGTCACTCAGGCAAGGGGCTGTGGAGAGATTGAATCATGGGTGCAGTTCAGCCTACTTTAAGTTTGCGCACGTTCAAGCCCCCCAAAATTTGCCCATCTCTTCACAGTGTGAATCCATTATTCTTACTCTCTGAGAGACATTTACTCACTGAAGGAATTCCAATATTAACAAATCAATTCCACATTTTTGGATCTGTCTGGTTTAGACAAAAGTGTAAAAAAAAAAAATGTCTGTCTTTAGACTTAACACTGGAATGAGACATTTCGAAACATTAAGACCATTCTCACAAAAAAACCTTTCTCACTGAGGAATGATTTTGTTTAAATACTAGTGACATTCCTGGATAGAATCATCTAGAGGAGGTACATACAGTCATACATTAAATACAGTACACCTTTCTGTTACCTGTTTCACAAAGAGCTTCTCCTTTGGCCAGATGCATTGATGAAAACTAGGTATAATCAACAGAAGAAAAAAGGTTCTGTTTCATGTTAGTTGCTATTATAAGTTTAAAATACAGATATGAAACAAAGACACAACCTGTGTGAAGCACATGTTGGTGTCACCACCTTGAGGTTCACATTCCCTGACATCATTAGGACCAGTGGGGCAATATGAAGGACCAGACAAATACTGGTGTGGCCATGCTTCACCAGCGGTCAGTTTGCACAAGAGAGCCTCGACCGATCTAATGACAGCTCCCAGTAAAACTGTAAAAGCTTCAGCTGGTGTAAAGAAAATACAGCAACATTGATGTCAACAGGGTTTTGAATTGTAGCTGTTAGACACACGTGGGTGTTTGAACCTCTTTATTTTGTAAATGCCATTAATGCTATGAACAATTTACCTTGTGGTTCCACCTCAGCACTGCTACTAGTTGGTTTATCCCTTGCAGCATTATGGATGAGCAATTCTTTTAGGACATTGATCTTTTTAGTATCCATGTTCTCCAAGATGTTCTAAAACACACACATACATTAAAATCAGTTTTCTTTTTTCCCCTTAACAAGTATTGTCTCTTACATTGAATGTTTCAGTCTGTTGGCACATGTTTCTGTAGAACTCCTGGGTGTCTTTGCGATGCCGAACCAGCTGTGAAGCTATGTGGAGGTTTTGATCCTCTAGTTTGTCGTACAACGTCTTTACATTAAACTCCTCGAGATCAAAACGACCTGAAACACTTCCTAAATAGACAGAAATGTCAGAACTTAAAGCAGTCTTGTAATTCAATGGTGTTCTGTGGTGTAATATTTTGTATGTTATGTGTTTTATTTTTATCAAAATAATAGCAGTACAATGTGACACACTCCTTTCAACTAATTGCCCAATTGCACAGCCTTAAGAGCATGCATATCATGAATGCTGGGTCTTGTTTGTTTTCTAAATCTACTGCACCTACTGGTAACTTGTTTGCCACTTAGCAATAAAAATATACTAAAAACCAATCAACGGGGGTATAGGTTGTTAAATGATACCTGTTCATGCATAAGAGCTGTGTAATGACTACACCAACAGATGTTTAAACACCTTATCAAGCTGCGTAAATAATGCAATAGGCAGCTACACAGTGAGATGTTAAAGTGTTTAAGGGGCACATTGGCTCAGTGGTAGAATGGTTGTCCTATAACTAGTTCGATTCAAGCTCTCGTTTTGTCCTTGGGCAGGACACTAACCCTCCTTTTTTACGTTATCATAGACTTATAGAACAGCAGAGCACTAAACAGCATTAGAAAAGGACTGCTAAACTGTGTGTGTTTTAAGTGCAACATTTTTAATTTATTTTTTTAGATTAGTTTATTTCTTTAGGACAGCGTACAATGTACATTAAGCCGAAACAGAGATGCTTGTACCAGATTATAGCTTAACAGGTAATTTCCATCTGTAGTCCTATATTGTACATGTTTTTGGTGGTAGGGGAAAACAGAGACACGGAGAACATGCAAACTCCACACAGAAAGGCCCTGCCCTGAATGGGAATTTATTTTAATGAATGAGGACATTATTATTTTAAAGAAGTGCACACAAAATCAATTAAAACACATTATACATTTTTGCTGTGTGTTCCTGAATGTCATTGTTGCTGTCTGACTGTAGAGCTACTACGTTTCAGAAGTGTTCTTTTATTGCATCATTACATTTATAAATCATAAATATATTACATAAAATCATTTGCATAGGTGGCCACACTATCATAAAGTGTTAACTTACCTCCTTTTGAAATAGCAGGCTCCTCTGCCTCAGCCCCTTCTCCTACACCCCTACTACCTAAAACCACACCCAGACTTGGAGCAGCTGGGCTGAAACAAAAACAGAATCAGATATTATACTTAATATCAGGTTATTAGTAGTTCACGTAGTTACAGGATTACTTTCCAGATTACAAGGACTTTAAAACATAACATTGAAATTCACGGCTCTAAAGAAGACAACTCTGAAATATGATGCCCATGATCACTACCAAGTTTAGATTGAGTGTGCCACACCTGTCTCCTGTGCAGGAACAGTCAACAGGACAGAAGGGCTCCCCAACATTCCTCCACTTTGGCCTATTTCTCCAATGTGAAACAAGCTTTGATTTGCCGGGACGCAAAACTAGCACTGTGGTGGTCAGAACCACAACCAGCACCAGAAGTAGGCTCAAGAACCCTGCATACAAGTTAGCGTTGTAATGGTTTAATTGAATATAATCAAAGTGACAAATATCTTAGTAAGGAGTTAAAATACACACCAGCAATAAGTCCCCAGTCTGGTAAAAGGTTGAGCTGGTGCTGTTTTACAATCCCAAATCTGACCAGTTGAGCTGGAGTCATGGGCTGAAAGACTGCAGCTCGGGGGTTACACTCTGTTCCTTGCTTACTCACCACTACTACCAATGTCCACTCTGGCACAGCATTGTCCACAAATACATATTCCCCTTGTTCTAAAAACACATGGGCAAACCTACAAAGACAAGACAACATGGATTATTTATTACAGACTTTCACAGGGAGAAAATCATTACACTGACAATGACCTTGTAGAGTGGATGTTTGTCTGTTTCATAAGTATCTGCAGTTGTCTGAAGGCACCAAAGTCCCAGCTGGGGTTGCTATTAAATAGATGGTCTTTCTGATACACAGGAAAATGGCTATAATGCCGATCTAGAGGTTTTAGACATTTTAAGATTTAGAACAAAATACAAAATTGCATAGTAGTAAATTTAAATTACGACTCTGTGACAGAGAAGAGAGTACCAGTTTGGTTTATGGTGAGGTGAAAAATTAACATGTCGCCAGAGGAGACACAGGCGATAGGGTTTGGGATACGAGGTAGGACAGCCAAGTCATCTTTGTTTTCACCCACTGTGTCTCTTCTTTCTCTGGATTGCATGTGTAAAACTTCAACAGGTTCTAAGCAGGAAACAATAATATCACTAAATAATATGGACATGTCCACAGTCTGCAAACAATGTGAGCAGCATCAAATAAATTCATGATCACCTGATAGAAAATGTTGAATAAACTCCTTATGTGTGGGAATCCATCCAAAAACCCCTTCAAAGTCAAACTGCACTAAATGGATTTTTCCAATATTCTGTGCATGGATATCTGGTCCTAAAATATCTGTGACAGACTGGGGATAAACAGAACTCCCATGTAAAGAGCTACTACAGCACTGTACCATCACAAACAAGCCAATGCAAGAAATAAGCATAGATATGAATTATTTCTAAGGATGAGCACTGGCTAAAAACATGATTTACTGCTTGGTAGCAGTTTGGTGGAGCACACTCACTGATCACTGATGATGAAATCGGTAGAAAATGATGAGACCAAGTATGATGGTGGTTGTTTTTTGCATGGTTAGTGGAGTTCACTTTCTCCTTGATGTAGTGCAATTATATCACAAAATCTGCGGTGCAACGTTTTTTAAGTTGTTCTGCTGAGTCAAAGAGTGGCCAGACCTTGTACCAACCAAAGATTTTACCCAAGTAATCAATATTCTATACTTTATAAGCTTTAGACTTAGATTATTGTAACTCTCTTTTTACTTGTTTTAACAAATCTGCTCTTACTCGTCTTCGAATGGTTCAAAACGCTGCGGCAAGGCTTTTAACAGGATCTGGCAGAAGGATACACATCACACCCAGTCTTTCCTTCCTACACTGGCTACCCTTCAAATTTTGTAGTGATTTTTAAATATTAGTTTAAACTTTTAGAGCTTTAAATGGTCAGGCCCCACAATACATTGCTGATTTGTTGTGCCCCAATCCCCAGCCCGTGTCCTCCAATCCTCAGGTTAGAGTACTCGTTATAAAACTCGGGGAGACCTGTCCTTTCAGGCTGTAGCCCCCAGACTGAGGAACGCCCTGCCCCTGTCCCTACGTGTAGCCGAATCTGTCAATTCTTCTAAAAGGCAGCTCAAGACACTGTTATTTAAAGAAGCTTTTAGTTGACTGGGTTTTAGTTGGGGCTTCTTAAATTTTTTATTGATGGTATATTGTTTTTGTTATTTTTGTTGTAAACTTACTTAGACAAAAAACACTAAAGTTATGTTTAGCTGTTAGGTGTTTCCCCATATTTTTTTTTTTTGCATAAATTTTAGAATCATCTGTTGATTGTGAATAGAAATATTGCAACTAAACAGATCATGTCCTTTTTTGCTTAATTTTAGCCTTGCTGGCTTCCCCTCACCCTTGCCCAGACCAGGCCACTCCTTTCTTTGAGGCTGAGCAGTAACTGTCCATCTGATGAAAGCTGAGCAGAGAGATGAGGTAGTCTGGAAAGACAGGAAGTGTTGCAAAGCTCTTCTGCGGACACATATCGCTCACACTGACAGCTGACGCACCAGGACCCGACACAAAAGATGAGAGATGAGACACACAGGCAGAGCATCACTTAAAGACCACAATTCATTACATCTTATAGTAGCTCATGTATAGTTTATGGCTCTAGTGGAAATATAAATGATGATGTAAAAAAAAATAGTGTAGCGAAAGGGATTTACATGCCCATCTCAGCATTCAGAGTTCCTCCATGTGGTCCACAGGTGACATTACAGGAGTAAATAGAAGGAGATACACACTCTCTGGATGCTGCTAGACGCACCTCTCCTCTACCACAACGCCTGTGCGCCTAAAACAAATAAAACAATTACAGTTGTTCTAAAGCGTGATATAACAAAATAAATTCCATTCAAACCTATAGTGTAGTTTATGTAATCTTAAAGCATGCAAACATTTCATTGACACTATTTGCTACAGTAAGAACTGCATATGCATAAACA
This sequence comes from Perccottus glenii, assembly GCA_024416835.2. Taxonomy (NCBI): domain Eukaryota; kingdom Metazoa; phylum Chordata; class Actinopteri; order Gobiiformes; family Odontobutidae; genus Perccottus; species Perccottus glenii. The sequence continues at coordinate 18,680,614 of CM044550.2, forward strand.
TTGTAATAAAAAAAAAAAAAAATTAAAGTGCTATTGCAAGGGGTTGAAGCTCACGGGCATCAAAATGAAACAAAACAAAACAATGAAGTAATTGTTTAAAACGAGACTAATACTAACCTCAGGCTGACAGTCCAAAACACTGTCGGATGTGGAGCTTCTAAAATCAAGTTTATTATAAAATACAAAACCAGTTCTGCACAAACAGGAACCATCAGAGTGCTGAAATGCCCGATTCTTGCCAATACAAGTACAAGAAGGAGATCCTGAGACAGTTAAGCCAAATCATGTTAATAATATCGACATGTGCAACTAAAAATATTAGTTTATTATTGAATGTGACACTGTTTAACCTGGTGATGAAGTGGATGAACTGCCACAGGGAAAGCAGGCCTTCTGGCCAGGCAGGTGGTTGAAGGTGCCAGCTGGACATCGATGACAGTCGCCATTTTTCACAGCTTGTGTGAGGTTACCAAAGGAGCCAGGAGGGCACGGTATTGGTTGAGTTGATCCCGCAGGACAGACATATCCAAGAGGGCAAGGATGTGTCTTGTAGCTGTCTGTGCCTGTTATAAATCAATCCACATTTAGGGGAAGATGTGTAACTTGTTCTGTCCTTCTTTTGAATGGCAAGTACCTTGCGGGCAAAAGTAACTTGGTGGGCATGGAAGGCATAACAGGCTTGCGGAGAGGTAGGGGCGGTAGTTTCCTCCTTCACACAAACTACAACAGCTGTTTTGAGATCCTCTGAGCCCACTGGTGTTGACAGGCATGGAACCCCCTTTGCAGGACATGAGGGATGAGCTGTTGGCTGGGCAGTAGTAAGGAAATAAACAGCTGTGGAGCACAGCAACAAGGTTATTTTTAAAGCATTAACCAACTCCCTGTAGAAAAAGTCCAAAGCAGTTAAGCTAAAAAATATTTTGACATTTTACATGCTTAGTAGACTTCTGTTGCACTCACAGTTGTTTGGGGGTATTATATGAATGGGACCCCACAGGACAAAAATAACCTTGGGGGCAGATTTGAGGCTCAGCAGTTTGAGGTCCACAGTATGATCCAGCTCTGCATAGCTTTTCTGCAACAGCACCTGGATTAATATCATAAATTTATAGACTCAGTTCTCACACCGGAGTTTATTTCTAAATGCCATTCAAAGGTAGAATCCTCTGATGTCTGAAATCCTACCCAAGGGGCATTGGTAACCAGCTCTGCAGGGGATGCCTTCCACATTGGGCTGTCCTGTAGTGCGAGGATCTGGACAGAAAGTTCCCCCTGTACAAGGTTCACACTGGCCAGGGGCAGCAGCTCCAGGAATGGATCTTTTGGTTCCAGACGGGCAGAGGATAGGTGGTCCATACCCAGTGCACCAGTAACCAGGTGGGCAGAGATTTATGGTGTAGTCAGTAAGCCCTGCGAAGAAAACGCTTTCACGATCAAACTGTAAAATCATTACAACACACTCAAATACAAGGAAGAAAAATAAAAAGGTATAGCTGACATGTGCCCATTATTAAATAACCTAAAGGTGAAATGAGGGACATATATATTAGTTAATTGGTATAGGTCAGTTATTCTCAAACTTGTCTGGGGCTCTTTGCCACCCACTCTTCTTTGTTATATTACTGGTCATATGAAGTGTAAACTACATAAAAAGGTGGAGTCACAATAAACAACATATAAATATACAGTAATTTCTTAGTGGTCAGTTTGATTTGACATGTTTAAATTAAACGTGCAAAAGTTATACAAGTTTTTATTGACAGAATAAAGAATATTAATTCAAAAGGAATTTGACTTGGCCTGTACTTAATGAATAAAATGCAGACTGGGGTATAAACCTGTGCTCTTGCAGTGTGAACCAGCGGGGCAGGGAAGGCAGTCACCCTTGCTGCCTGCTCCAGGTAAAGCTCGATATGTGTGCAGAGGACATGGCCTCGGCCCTGTCCCGCCATTGTAGTCACTACCAGGCAGGCCGTCACAGTAATGACCAGCAGGACAGGGGTGAAGGACAGGGTCTCCTAAAAGCCAAAAAATGCAATAATAGATATTTTTTTTGGAAAAGAGGAAAACTGTGGATGAGACGCTCTCTCTGTTGGCTCACACTGATTTTATCTTGTATGTAAAGCTTAAAACGTAATAACACTATTAAAACAATGCAAACACAAACACCTTTATCAGGTCCTACCAGATTTACACCAATATTGAGGTGGACATGGTAAGCAGTCCTGTAAGTGGGCACCCCCTGGAGAGATTCGAATAGTGTTTGCGGGACAGGATTTAGCATTATCTGTGCCTTCAGGACAGTAGAAACCTGGAAAAGTAGAATGAAATATTTACCAGACAGCAATCAAAATGTGTGTGACTGATCTTGTGTCTATTTAGTCTACTTAGCTTTGCATTTATTTGCTCCTTATGGTTAGCATGTTGTACCTGGTGGACACGGTCCAGCACACTGTATGCCCCACTGACACTGGGACAAGTTGGACGTCGAGTCTGGTGGAGTGACTTCTGCACTTCCAGAAAGACAAAGATAGCCAGCAGCACACACACCTTGAATTTTACCAGCTCTGAGGAAGAAAATGTACATTAGAGGATACATTATCTTCAAAACACACGCAAGAACCTTTAAAAACAATACATGCATGGTACATTAGATAAAGACCACAGTAATTACATAATTCCTAACATTTCCATCTCTCACACTCAGTTTACGCATATTAAGGTGTTAATACTGTGTTAATTTGGCTGTTCAGTGAACCAAATCTCCTGAACGTGATATACCACAGGACTCTTCATTCTAATTGAGTGCACATGCAAAGCAGAGAGATGACTTTGAGCTTTGAGAATGTGTCAGAAGAATATGCTTGACTATAGAAGTTTTATCTGCCTAATTATGGCCTTGTGGGCCTTGTTTGTGTTCACTCTTCCACTTGTGTCCACTGTTTCTTGCCTGCAGAACTTTCCTGGAGGACAGGGTAAACATTCTTGTTCTTCCTGTAGCCCTGTCTGGTTTGAAAGAGTATAAGTCCCATTAGGGCAGAGCTGAGGAACCATTGTACCTAAAGAGGAGACAGTCATTTTTAATTAGTTAATTACTATTTAGTTAGTTATGGATATCTTATCCTACAACAAGCAGCTCACAGAAACAAACATTTGTCTACCTGCTGGACAGAATGAATGTGGCGGGCAGGGCCACGGGTCTCCCACAATAGCCTCCTCACAGTAGAAACCAGGGCGACAGGGAATACAGCTATCTGAGCCTGGATTTGGCTGGTACTCTCCTGTGGGACAAGGCAGGGCCAGAGGAGAGCCTACTGGACAATAGTGTCCCTTTAGACAGAGGAAACAAAAAATGTGGGTGTGATGGGTGGTATTTATAGCGTAGAACATAAATAGGCAGGAGCTAGATTGTTAGGTGAATACTAAGTATAATTTAAGACATAATATACACATAATAATAAGGAAAGAGAAAAAAGAGATTATGAACAAACAAAGCATACCTTTGGACAGAGAAAGGCATATGGAGTAGTGGAAGAGAAATCAAAAGGGCAGTAAAAGCCAGCAGCGCAGGGGCCACTGGGTTTTGGCAGACCCTCACTTGAGCAGTAGAACCCTGCTGGACAGGCTGAGCAGCTTTCCATGGAGACGCCTCCTATAATGAGCAAGTGTTCATACTGCAACCTAAATATAATTTCAATAGACCCTTAAAATATTTACTGTGTATGTACCACTGGAGTTGCGGATGCTGCCAAGAGGGCATGGAGTTGGGGAAAAGCACCCAGTAGGACAATAGTGTCCGACTGGGCAAGGCCCATTACCAGAGGAACTGTCTGAACTCTGCGGCGATGGCTCTGTGGCACCACTTTCACAAAAGAACCCCGCCGAACAAAAACCTACATGAAGTGCAACACAGAGATTAACTCCCTCATTGATTTTGAGAAAAGCAATATTTATTGATTGATTGAACTTGGTCCCGTTGCCCATTTAATGTTTAATGCTCATTGTTACTGGTTTATTTTGGCTTTTGTCAAATAGAAGGATAAGAGTAAAATATGGGCAGAGGGTTTACACACCTCCATATTGCACACTTTCTCTCACCTGTTGGTGTTGAGGCTCCATAGGAGCTGCAGTAAAACCCAGAGGAACAGGCTGTGCAGACTGACATGGAGTGTGCTCCTGTCTGGTTGCTTAGAGTCCCAGCAGGACAGGGCTGAGGCAGGGCTGTCCCAGCAGGACAGAAATTCCCTGAAATGTCAGACACTTTTATTGGTTTATGATAATAAGCAGTATAAGCTACATTATTAATTTAGTAGAACCAACCTGCTGGGCAGATAGTGGGCACCTTGGTGGCAGAGGAGGAACATGCTGTCCCATTAGGGCATATTAAACACTGTGCAGCCCCGGGTGCTGGACTGTAAGTGCCAGGCTCACAGGGTATTTCACTTGCTGAGCCGAGAGGGCAGCTATGCCCTGCAGGACAAATGTAGCCATAGGTATCATCAAATGGGACTGGGCTGAAGCTACCCCCACGGCAAACATATCTATATGCATAGGTAGAAACAAAATTCAGACAAATTGCAGAGATTCCTCAATTTTTGAGTGTTTACAGCATTATTTTGTAAAAGTAAAGACAACTGCCAATAAGGAAATTTATGTCACTATGACAATAAATACATGTTAAAACTGTTAAATTATTTTTGTGTACAACTACAGTATTTAATGTAATGTTTAGAGGCACACGTTGAAATGGCAAAAGCAGACAAGCAAACATGTTTACCCAGCATGACATGGCAGAGCATCAAGGATGTCTGCTAATGCAGGCCTGTCACAAAACAGCCCAGGGGGGCAAGGACGACATCCATCAACTCCTTTTAGTCCATGGGAGATGGACAGAGAGCCTGCTGGGCAAGGAAGTGGTTCACCAGTGCCAGAGGGGCAGTAATGGCCGGAAGGACAAATATGGTTTTGAGTAGAATTGGCCTGTCAAAAATGTTTTATCTTTTATTAATTTTATAAATATTTTTTATATTTATGTTTATACTGTATTTATATATATTTTATTATATATATTTAATACGTATATTAAAGATGTCTATAGATACTAAATAGATCTTAAACATGACTATAGATCACACAGAGACATGGCCAACCTGGTGATCACTAGAGTTAGAGCTGGTTGAACCCGATGGACAGAAGTACCCAGCGTCACACAGCCCAGTAGGCTCAGACAAACCATAGTCAGAGCAAAACATTCCTACAAGAGAAAACAATTTATATTTTTTGATTATATGTAAAAAAAAAAAAATACTTAGAGTGTGTCATACCAGGAGGCATGGCAGGCAAGCGTCAGGACTGGATGAACCAAGCATTCTTTGTACTGTACCAGGTGGGCAAGGGAACTCTTTCCCAAGAACTAGTCCAGGAGGACAGTAATGTCCAGAAGGACAGAGTGCAGGCTGTACAGAGCCTTCACCTGACAAATAAATTCCAATAAACTGATTATGGGTCATCCCAGATAGTAAAATAATATATCTAGTATTATCTGATGAACCTTGACAATAGTATCCAGGTAAACATGTGGTACAGTTGTCTTGGTGTGTGTTGCCACTTGCAGAATTGAAGGTTCCAGGAGGACACGGTATGGGGGCTGGCGTTCCTCTTGGGCAGAAAAAACCTGCTTGACAAAGTGCCTGATCTGCTTTGATTGATCCCCAGTCACAATAATATCCTGCTAAGCAATCACCTGAAAAAATATATACATAAAATACAATTTCTAGCATTGCCAACAAAAAATAGCTACAAAACTCCAAATACGTTCCATTTACCTGCTCGTAGCCCCTGTTTACAGTAAACCCCGGGTGGACACAAAGATCCGGTTCTGTTGTCAGTTGGATTGGGAACCATAGCGCCCATGATACAAAGAAAGCCAGAATCACAAGGTCCTGATGGCCCAACTAAACCCACAGACCCACAGAACTGACCTGCGGGGCAAACTAAGCATTCACCTGTAAAACAAAAATATTGGGAACATTGACCTCAGCCCTAACTGCGCAAGAACGTCAATTATTATATTATTTTAAATTAAAGCAACCTGTCATGGTTAAACCCTGGCTTTGGCTATAGGTGCCTTTGGGACAGGGAACTGGCTGGCTGTCTGGGCTCTCCCTTGGACAGGTGTATCCAGCGGGGCAGGGCTCAGGGTTTGCTACTCCATTGGAACTCCATCTAGAAGGACTAGGAATCATGGCCTGGCAGTGAAATCCAGGAGGACAAGGATTACATTCTTTCTGTCCAGATAGGTCCTGGAACTGGCCTGGACAGACAATAAACACTCTGTAAAAATGTAAATGCAAAAAGTCTTTAATCAAGGCATTTGGATCAAAAATAACCTTCTACTCACCAAAAGGGCAAGGCCTGCAATCCTCTTTACGTTTACTGCCAGTATCATTCTGGAAAGAGCCAGCTGGACAAGGTGTGGGTACACTGCTGCCCTCTGGACAGTAGTGACCTTCTGGACATAGATCTCCAGATAAATCTGACCTTGGAGTAGCAGTTTGTGACCCTTCTAAACAGTAGAAACCTGGGGACAGTATTTTAAATAAGACTGACACAAATCAGGATAATCAACAACTTGCAATAAAGTGAATACAGTTTCTTTTCTCACCGGGCAAACAAGGACCAGATACAGAGGATAGGCCTGTTTCTGAACAGTGAAAACCTGGAGTGCAGCTTTTACACTGAGATTCCTCCACAAGCCCCATTTTGTCACTATTGTAAGAGACAACACAGCTACGTACAACAAATGCCAACTGAGTTTATACATTTTGTGGAGAGTAAAATATTCTGAGTGAACCTGTATGTTCCTTTTGGGCAGGCTTTTGGGGCAGATGTCCCAACTGCGCAGAAAAACCCAGGAGGGCACGGATATCCTTTCAGACCGTCTGCTGGTGAAGGTTCGGAGGCACCCGCAATACAAACGAACCCTTCAGCACATGGTCCATTAGGAAAAGTCCTTCCTAGTGATTCAGGAATTTTAATTACCATTACATAGATGAGTGAGGTTGCGTGTCTGCAGTAACTTTTCAATTAAGAAGGGTAGCCCATCTTTGTTCAGAAAAATCAAACGGACAGAAGTACTCCCGTCTCGCTCTGTTGAAGGCTTAGGACGAAAAGCGTTTAACTATCTTCATGTGAGTATTTTGTGAAAAACAGAAATGCAACCCTTCTATAATTTTTGATACATCACAGTCACTCTTTTATTAAAACTGTATCCATTGGGCCAACCAGTAATGTAAAATACTAAACGTGATTGTTTTTTACCCGCTCCTTTACAATACATCCCAGGGTCACAAAGTAAGCACTGCCATTCTCCTGTTAGTCCTGAGGTGTTTCCGTAGGTCCCCGAAGGACAGGGATGTGGATTTGTTGACCCATTTGGACAATAAAAACCTCTTTCACATGGGAGTGGGACAATAACCCCTGAAATACAGATAAAAATAACAAAAGAAAATAATTGATTTGGGGTGTGTAGAAAAACAGCCATGTTCTAAAGGTTGACTACATTTGGGCTTTCAACCACTAAATGCTTTTTCATCCAGCAATTTGTCCATCCCTCAGCTTTACCTTGATCTTGACAATAGAAACCAGCAGGACATGGTTCACAGCTGCCTTGGCCTTGTCTGAACTGATAGCTGCCTGGAGGGCACTGAGACTCTCTTGCACTCCCCTGTAATGTACATTAACATGCATGTATTACTTTAGAAATGTCAGAGTCTGATGTGTGTTACTAGTCACAATCAAAATGCAGTAAACAGCAGACACAACAGTAAAAACAAAAAAGGACAGTGAGAAAACAAGCATTACACTGGTAAGAAAGGAAACATAGAAAATTGCAACAATACTGATGACTGACAATAGCTTGAAGTCTTAAAGTGGATGACTGACCTTCTTACAATAATGTCCCATTGAGCAGACATGTTGTTGTGGTCTTGGCAAGCTTTGCCCCTCAGAACAGTAGTAGCCTTCTGCACACTGGCCACTTGGCTCTGCTAGGCCTCTCTGGTGGCAGTAATGCCCTGGTGGACATGGCTGACAAGCCTCGACTGTGAATCCACCAAAAGAGTCTGACAGACAGACAGACAGAAGTAGTCTTGATACTCTTGATTGTACTGATATAATCTAGATAATTTTATTGTTTTCTCTCTGTAAATTAAAAGTAAAACCTTAAATCACCTAAACTGAGGTGTATGTTGATGAAGAATAGGGTGCAGTTTAACCTAAAAATATGATATTTATTTGCTGTCAACTGCATATCGATTCCCACTTCAGAATCTAATTCATTACCATATCAAAGCACTTTAATAGGATTCAGATTGTCCGCCTCAAGACAAAATTGCAATTACACAATTAAACTACTTTGTGAATAAAAATATTCATTGGTGCCCAAGGAAAAGAAAGGGCTTTCTGTGAAATCGTGGAAATTTTTCTGCATGCCAGCACAGACACTAGACACTAGTTCAGGTAAGGACATTAGCCAAATCAGAAAAAAAACTGAAAAGAGATTATGTTCTGTAGCTCCTAACATCGATCGATCAACATTGATCTGTCTGATTACTCATTAAGTATGTAATTGAAAATGAAAAATGACTTTTATGCCTCAAACAATTACTTTTTGACAACTGATACAACAGTGTACTTTTGCAAAAATAAAATAATAGACAAAACTCACAGTTTTAGCAAAATATATTACCTTTTATGGTTCCAAGTGGACATGGCAGAGGACTGGGAGTAGCACGAGGGCAATAATGTCCTCTGGGGCATGGGGTAGCATAGGGCTCTATAGATCCTTTAGGGCAGAAGAACCCAGGCAAACAGGGTCCAGCAGGGGCAACCAGGCCTGTTCGGTTACAATAAAACCCAGCCTCACAAAGGAGTGGATAGGCCGAACCCAGGGGACAGAAGAAACCTGTGAAATGACACATAAAACTACTAAGTTAACATGTTTTACCATATAGGTTTCTACATTTGTACATATTGGAGAATCTATTCAAGTCTGAGCTTTTCACTTCCATCTATTTATTATGTAAGTGTTTTAATGGGCAGAAAGCCTACTATCTTCACCTCTCTCCAAAAACCTCTACAGAGATTCAAGTTCATCTGTAAAAATAAACGTTTTTTTCTCCCAATTGTAAACAAGAATCATTGGTAAAACCTTTTATAAATCCTTATTTGGATTGTTTAAAATTGTATTAGGGGGCGCAGTGGCTCAGTGGTAGAGCAGTCGTCCTTCAACCGGAAGGTAGGCGGTTTGATTCCCCCTCTGTCAGATCCACTCCGTGTCTCTCAGGGATCCACTCCACTTTCCTTCTCTCTCCTTCATCTCATCACTGCCACCTGTCCCAAGCACCTGCAGACTATTACCATCAGTGAGGTATTTAAACCTCTCCTGTCCACCTCTTCCCTGCCAGATCGTTCAGCATACTTTGTGTGAATGTTTCCAGCGTTTGTTCCAGCTCTTGTCTCAGTCCTCTCTCCAGTCTTCACTCCAAGTCTCAGGTTTGGACTTCATTCTCAGCCCAGCTTCCCAGCTTGGTTCCAGTCACCGACTCGGCTCCAGGCTTCGGCGCAGCTCCACGGCTCACTCCAACTCTCAGCCCAGCTCTCCAGCTTGGTCTTCAGTCACCGGTTCGGCTCCAGGCTTGGCGCAGCTCCACGGCACTCCAACGCTCAGCTCAGCTCTCCAGCTTGGTCTCCAGTCACCGACTCGGCTCCAGGCTTCGGCGCAGCTCCACGGCTCACTCCAACTCTCAGCCCAGCTCTCCAGCTTGGTCTTCAGTCACCGGTTCGGCTCCAGGCTTCGCGCAGCTCACGGCTCACTCCAACGCTCAACCCAGCTCTCCAGCTTGGTCTCCAGTCACCGGTTCGGCTCCAGGCTTCGCGCGCAGCTCCACGGCTCACTCCAACTCTCAGCCCAGCTCTCAGCTTGGTCTTCAGTCACCGGTTCGGCTCAGGCTTGGCGCAGCTCCACGGTTCAACTCCAACTCTCAGCCTGTCTCTCCAGCTTCCTATCACTATCTGTACTTTAATAAAGTATCACTTACCTTCACTGTCTTGTGCGCACTTGAGTCCTCATTCCCACATTACAGAACGATCTGGCCAAGATGGACTCAGCCAAAGCAGAGAAAGTAATAAATCGATTTACCCTCATTGAAGAAACTCTCCAGCATCATGAAGCCCAAATGAACACTATTTCCGCCGGGTTCCAGCGGATTGTGACTCAACAGGAGGACGATTCCAGGCCATGTCAAATCAGATCCATCTCCTGACTTCTCAGCTATCGAGTATTCCGAAGACCACAGAGAGTCGGGTCTCCGTTCCACCTTCAGATCCTGTTTCCCCGGTGGTTCAACCGATTCCGGTCCAGGAGCCTCGGTCGGGATTCCAGAACGTTACTCGGAGAGGCAGGTGGTTGTAATCCCTTTCTGGTTAACTGTTCAATTCTGTTTGCTCTGCAACCCCACACATTTGCCACAGAAAAAGCCAAGGTGGCATTTGTCATTAATCATCTTACTCCCACTCTGCGTCTCTGGGGAACCGCAGAGTGGGAGAGAGGTACTCCAGCTTGCTCTAGTTTCCAATCCTTATCTACTGAACTCCGGAAGGTGTTTGACGCTGAGGATCAGGAGGGCGCGGCGGCCAGGGGCCCTTTTCAACTAAAACAGGGATCTCGTTCAGTGGCGGATTATTCCATTGACTTTCGGACGCTTGCTCGGCAGAGTGGATTTAACGCTCCTGCACAGCACCAGGCTTTCCTTCTCGGGTTGGCCGAGCACATGAAAGATGAGCTTGCCTCTCGGGAGCTTCCAGAAAACTTGGATGATTTAATCCGTATGTCAATCCGGGTTGATCAGAGGGTCCGAGCTCGTCGAGGGGAGCGGGCTACCCGGAGTTCTCTTTATCTTCCTCTTGACCCCCAGCGACCACAGCTCTCTGTATCCACAACAGATTCCAGTTCCACAACAGATTCCAGTGAACCCATGCAAATTGGCCGCTCTCATCTCACTCCTGAGGAGAAGCTACGGCGTCGAAGGAGGAACCTTTGTATGTATTGTGGGGCCCGGGCCATGTTGCATTGGTCTGTCCGTTAAAAGGACAGGCTCAGCAGTAGATGGAGGAGTACTGTTGAGTCTTACAGAGGGTCTCCTCCATCAATCGCCCGCTTGTCCATGTCCAGCTGCTGCTTCCTGGGGGCCCACAGACTTTAACTACATTCATTGACTCTGGGGCAGACGGCAGTTTTATGGACGAGACCTTGGCACTTCAGTTGGGGTTGTCACGAGTTCCCCTACCCAAACCAGTTCCTGCACGGGCCCTGGATGGACACCTCCTGGGTACCGTGACCCACCGGACCAGTCCCGTGACTCTATTGATCTCTGGGAACCATCAAGAAACGCCGGATTTTTCCTAATTCAGTCTTCGGAGATTCCATTAATTTTGGGCTACCCTGGTTGCGACGCCATAATCCTCACATTGATTGGGACACTGGGGCAATACTGGGGTGGAGTCATTCTTGTCACTCTGTTTGTCTTCAGTCAGCGGGATTACCCAACCCACTACCTGGTACACCTGTATCCTCTCTGCCGCCAACGTTCCCAGGAGTACCAGGATTATAAGGAGGTCTTTAATAAGGCCAAAGCCACAGCCTTACCCCGCATCGGCCATATGACTGTGCTATTGACTTGCTTCCTGGCACCTCACCTCCTAGAGGCCGACTATATTCATTGTCCGCTCCTGAAAGAGAGGCCATGGATCTTTACATCAAAGATGCGTTAGCAGCCGGAATAATAAGACCTTCTTCATCACCAGCGGGGGCGGGGTTTTTCTTTGTGGGGAAGAAAGACAAGACTCTCCGACCCTGCATTGATTACCGTGGACTTAATGAGATTACCATAAAGAACAGGTATCCGCTTCCCTTCTGGCCTCCGCCTTTGAACTCCTGGAGGGGGCAACGGTGTTTTCCAAATTGGATCTTATGCATACCACCTGGTTCGTATCCGAGAGGGGACGAATGGAAGACAGCATTTAACACCTCGTCAGGCCATTATGAATATCTGGTGATGCCCTTTGGACTGACTAATGCTCCCGCTGTTTTCCAGAACCTGGTTAATGATGTGTTGCGGGACATGCTCGACAAGTTCGTATTTGTCTATCTGGATGATATCCTTATCTTTTCCAAGAATCACAAGGAGCATGTTCATCATGTCCAGTCAGTCCTTCAACGCCTGCTGGAGAATTCGCTTTTGTCAAGGCTGAGAAATGCGAATTTCACGCACTAGCGTCTCTTTTCTGGGTTACATTGTCGCCCAGGGTAAGATTCAGATGGACCCTTCCAAGGTGTCGGCAGTATTGGATTGGCCATCTCCGCAGTCGTCGAAAGCAACTGCAACGCTTCTTGGGGTTTGCCAACTTCTATAGACGTTTCATCCGTGGCTATAGTACCTTGGCGGCTCCTATGACAGCACTTACCTCATCTAAGGTTCCGTTCATCTGGTCCAGCGAAGCCGATTCAGCATTCGGGACCTGAAGCTTCGTTTTCTTCAGCTCCAGTGCTTATCATCCCAAACTCTGGTAGCCAGTTTGTCGTGAGGTGGATGCTTCCGACGTGGGAATAGGCGCAGTTCTGTCCCAACGTTCCACTTCAGACCAGAAATTACACCCGTGTGCCTATTTGTCTCGTCGCCTGTCTCCGCTGAACAGAACTACGACATAGGTAATAGGGAGCTGCTGGCGGTTAAGCTAGCCTTGGAGGAATGGCGGCACTGGCTGGAGGAGCCGAACAACCTTTTCTTGTGTGGACTGACCACAAGAATTTGGAATATATCCGGTCAGCCAAGCGCTTGACATCTCGTCAAGCTCGTTGGTCATTGTTCTTTACTCGATTTAATTTTGTTTTGTCATTCCGACCAGGGTCCCGGAATCAGAAACCTGATGCCCTTTCTCGGCAATTCCAGAAGGAGAGACCTCTTCTGAGGTGACCTCCATCTTACCTCCATCCCAGCTGGTAGCAGCCGTCACCTGGCCCATTGAAGAGCGCGTTAAAACAGCCTTGAACGCCATTACTGTCCCCAGTTCCTGTCCAGAGGGAAGACTATTTGTTCCTGCGGGTCTGCGGTCGGAGGTTCTTCAGTGGGTCCATTCGTCTCGACTCGCTTGCCACCCGGGATACGGCGGACACTCTCTTTTCTCCAACGGCGATTCTGGTGGCCTAAGGAGGAAGAGGATGTTCGAGCGTTTGTCACGGCATGTCCTGTCTGCAGCCAGCAGAAGCCCTCTCATCATGCTCCATCTGGGCTTCTTCGGCCACTTCCGGTTCCCAGACGACCCTGGTCTCATATGTCCCTGGATTTCGTTACGGTCTTCCGAATCTAATGGCAACACGGTGATCCTTTCCATCATTGACCGTTTCTCTAAGATGGCTCACCTCATAGCTCTGCCTAAATTGCCCTCAGCAAAAGACGGCAGAACTGGTACTCCAGAATGTCTTCGGATCCATGGACTACCAATGGACATTGTGTCTGACCGGGACCCCAGTTTACATCTACAGTTTGGCGGAGTTTTGCTCTCTTTTAGGGGCTACAGTCAGTTTGTCCTCTGGATTTCACCCGCAGTCCAATGGACAGGACGGAACGGTTGAACCAGGAGATGGAGTCGGCCTTGAGGTGTGTGGCTGGACAAACACCATCTTCCTGGGCCTCTCAGCTGTTGTGGGTGGAGTACGCCCACAACTCCTTGACGAGCTCGGCTACTGGAATATCTCCTTTCCAGTGCGTCTACGGGTTCCAGCCACCACTATTCCCTGCCCAGGAGAGGGAGGCTAATGTCCCGTCTGTCCAAGCCCTCATCCGACGTTGCAGAGGGACATGGAACAGGGCTCGTGCGGCTCTCCTGCGAGCTTCCACCCAGTATTCGACAGCGGCGAATCGCCACCGCAGAGTCCCCAGTACAAGGTAGGGGACCGGGTATGGCTCTCCACCAGAGACATTCCTCTCCAAGTGGAGTCGAAGAAATTGGCTCCACGATTCATTGGTCCCTTCACTATAGTGAGGATCATCAACCCGGTGGCGGTAAGGTTGAAGCTTCCTCGGTCTATGCGGATTCACCCAACCTTTCATGTTTCCAGGATCAAGCCCCTTCGAGAGTCCTCTGGTTCCCGCCACCAGGCCCCGCCTCCCGCCCAGCTCGTCGGAGGTGCTCCAGCATATTCGGTGCGACGGCTCCTTAGATCCAGACGTCATGGTCGAGGCATTCAGTACCTGGTAGACTGGGAGGGGTATGGCCCAGAAGAACGTTCTTGGGTTCCTGCACGCCACATTCTCGATCCACAGTTAATTAGGGACTTCCATTCTTCACACCCCGGGCAGTCAGGTGGAACGTCCGGTGCCGTTCCTTGAGGGAGGGGTTCTGTCAGATCCACTCCGTGTCTCTCAGGGATCCACTCCACTTTCCTTCTCTCTCCTTCATCTCATCACTGCCACCTGTCCCAAGCACCTGCAGACTATTACCATCAGTGAGGTATTTAAACCTCTCCTGTCCACCTCTTCCCTGCCAGATCGTTCAGCATACTTTGTGTGAATGTTTCCAGCGTTTGTTCCAGCTCTTGTCTCAGTCCTCTCTCCAGTCTTCACTCCAAGTCTCAGGTTTGGACTTCATTCTCAGCCCAGCTTCCCAGCTTGGTTCCAGTCACCGACTCGGCTCCAGGCTTCGGCGCAGCTCCACGGCTCACTCCAACTCTCAGCCCAGCTCTCCAGCTTGGTCTTCAGTCACCGGTTCGGCTCCAGGCTTCGGCGCAGCTCCACGGCACTCCAACGCTCAGCTCAGCTCTCCAGCTTGGTCTCCAGTCACCGACTCGGCTCCAGGCTTCGGCGCAGCTCCACGGCTCACTCCAACTCTCAGCCCAGCTCCAGCTTGGTCTTCAGTCACCGGTTCGGCTCCAGGCTTCGGCGCAGCTCCACGGCTCACTCCAACGCTCAACCCAGCTCTCCAGCTTGGTCTCCAGTCACCGGTTCGGCTCCAGGCTTCGGCGCAGCTCCACGGCTCACTCCAACTCTCAGCCCAGCTCTCCAGCTTGGTCTTCAGTCACCGGTTCGGCTCCAGGCTTCGGCGCAGCTCCACGGTTCAACTCCAACTCTCAGCCTGTCTCTCCAGCTTCCTATCACTATCTGTACTTTAATAAAGTATCACTTACCTTCACTGTCTTGTGCGCACTTGAGTCCTCATTCCCACATTACACCCTCTCCCCACAGTTCAAACTGTCGTTGTGTCCTTGGGCAAGACACTTGACCCACCTTGCCTCCAGTGGTGTTCCAGCTGTAACACTGGTGAATGGAACCTTAATGTCAGCCGCTTTGGATAAAAGCGTCAACTAAATGTAAATGTATTATGGAAGTAAATTATTATAACTGTCTATTTTATATTATTTTCTACATTTCTACATTCAGAATGTCATTCATAAGAGACAAAGCAAGCAGATCAGATAGAGACAATCATGTCACAGCAATTACACTAAGTGAGACTACCATGTCATGAACAAGGCAGATAATGCTTTTGCCTGGGGGATGAACAATGTATCACATTGAGTGCACAAGTTCTCTGTAGGATTTACCTACCCTCAGGACATATGTCTCCTTTGTAGATGGTACATGCATAATGTGGACTCTTGAGACATGGTGCTGAGTGAGTCACAATATTATCTGAAACTGCCTCTGGCACTGTTACCACTTGGTTCCAGCTGTGGTCCCTCCCTAAAATAGAATAGGGCAGAAAGAACTCAATCATGTTAATATTTTAGTTTTGCAAAAAGAGAGGAGAAACTCTTTCAACATTTAAATTATTTATTAGTTTTGACTGTCAAGGGGGGAACGCTGTTTTTAAATCTAACTTTGGAAAATAATGATTAATAGTAGCATTCTAGCAGAAGGTCACACTATAAAGCTGCTGCTCTGTAGGATATCTATCAACTCACACAGCATGCTAGATGAATTGTTTAAAAAAGGCATGTTCAACCCTTTTAATAAAGTCATGTATTGTGTTACAAACTGAGAAAATATTACCAGAATTACTGGAGTTCTTGAAGCAGGACAGATTGTACATTGAGAAGATATCATCTATCTTTGCAGTATACACTTCCAGTATTTGGTGAAGACAGCTGAACAAGGAGGCGTTTGCTCTGGGTGTGGGGTTATCAGAACCACCCACACAGAAGAAACCCGCAAAGCACAGACCTAACACACAGGGCATTAATAAAAAAGGGTAAATTAGTTATTCAAACTATAATAAAAGCAGCCTTGACTATCCACAAAGCTGTTCCAAACAAATATTTAACCTGTTATTAGGCATTTATTTCTCTAGGTTTTACACAATTTTACACAAAACATTTTACACAAAACGTTTTATAAATATTTACTTGATGTAGGTCTTCCTTAACTAATTGTGGTGTTTCTAACCTGTAGGCTCTGAAGCTCCAGGACCGAGGCAGTATTTCCCAGGAGGGCAGAGGTGGCAGTGAGAGTCAGAGGAAGCTCTAAGCTCTGAAAGAAAGCTTCCACTTGGACAGGGGCTTGGTGACCCACTGCCTTCAGAACAAAAATGTCCAATAGGACACACATCTCCATAAGGCTGGAGGACAGGAGATGGCTCTGTGGATCCTCGGGAACAAAAATGTCCTGTGGTAGATACCTGACTTAGAAAACTACAGTCCTCATTATGGAGTCAATAAATTATTGAGGAAAGCCATTTCTATCGGTAAAATCTGATTTAATTGCCTTGATGGCAGTGTTTTTTCAGACCTGGGCTGCAGGGTCCAGATGGTTCTGTAAGAGCACTGCCGTTACAGAAGAAGCCTGGGGGGCATGGAAAACAGTCATTTAGAGATGTCCTTCCAGTTGATCGACTGACAGTGCCCTTTGGACAAGATGATGGTACAGATGACCCTTCCAAACAGTAAAAACCTGTGCAAGGTGTTAAGTCTCATTTAATATCATGGTTCAGTTCATTTTAGATTCTTTATATTCACTGAAGAAAATAATTATTTAGAATTACCTGGTGGGCACGTGTTACATATGGACTGTCCAGATGAAGACTGAAAATGACCAGGGCTACAGATGGAGGGGGCAGTACTACCAAGAGGGCAGGCATGGCCAGCTGGACATTGGAACTCTACGACACAGTTGGGTCAAGGTAACAATCAAAGACATTCAGATGTATTATTATAGCTATTATTAGTGTGTCTGTGATTAAATATATATTTTACTGTGCAATTTCAATGAAAGCCAGCAAATTAGTGCACTAAAGTTATAGAGAAAGACCATTTGTCATGAACAACTCTTTTTAGACAAGGAGAAGACAAAGCAGGCTCAGCAGCAGGTGCCTCTCTGACAGCAATGAGCTGATGACTATATTTGGGTTTTGGCCCATTTCATGCTCAAATTAGCAAAAACCCCTTCATGGGAAAAGGCAAAAGGGGGACAAGGGTATTTTCAAAGATTCTTAAAGTCTACATGTAATAAAGAAGAACAATGATTCCCCTGATGCATAACATTACTTCCACGTCAAACCAGGCTTTGTAAAGTGTTTGAGGAAAGGTACTACACTCTAACAACACCAGTAATAAACATTAATACATGTTATGTATTAAAGTTTAATCTGACCATTTTCACGTACTTAGTGACACTTAAATGATTAATTGCAAAGACTATCATGGCTTACTCCTGAATCCGACCCCACTCTACCTGGTTGATGTCCAGATACTGATCCTGCCGGACAGAACCACCCTGGGGGGCAGAGGAGGTCAGCTTGAGTCTGAGCCCATGAGGGGCAATAATAACCTGGGTAACAAGTTTCACAGTCAGCCTCAGTCTCCGCCCCAGACTTCTCTGAGAAAGTGCCTTAGTGGGAAAGACAAATTACTTCAAGTAAAAATAACTTACAATAAACATGAGAAACTCATCACAGTTAACATGAAAATGTTGAATCAGATAAAATACGCTCTATGCAGCAGAATACCTGGTGGACATGGGCTTGGCTTTTCACTGCCTTTAGGACAATAGTGGCCTGCAGGGCACAAATCACCATGGAACTGTTGGAGGGTTGAATAAGCAGGATGTGGTGATGGAGAAGTGGTGTTCCCTATAACTCAAACATTAAACATTTATTGGATGGCATTACTTATTGGAGAAGTATGAGGTCATAGACAGTTTCTGATAAAGAAAGCAAAGAGGTCTTTGAGTCAAAAGACATAAGAATGTTTCATATGAAATATTTTATTTGTGATTTACCATTTTCTAATTTTAATAATTGTGCTTAAGGACAAAAAGAAGTCCAGAAGTTCCATGTAATAATACCTTGAGGTGACGCAGTTCTGGACCCTTCTGTACAGTAAAAACCAGGGTTACATAGTCCAGATGGAGAGGAAAGTCCAACCTCACCACAATAATACCCAGGCAAACAGGGCAGACACACTTCTATAGATGGTCCCCCTAAAAGTACAAAAAAAATATTTGTTGAAGACTAACCCAACAATGTTGTTCACAATGCTACACTGTTAGAAATGTGGTGGGTGTTTGGTCAGACCATTAATCTAAATGACAGCAGCTGATGATCTGTGCAATATTTCAGTGTTCACTTATCACCATCTAGGGAGCTGAAGGTTCCTGCGGGGCAGGGAACCATATAGCTGGTACCCTGCGAGCAGTAGGACCCTGCAGAGCATCGGCCTCCTGTTGGGCCTTCTTCAGGCTGGGCAGAAACAGAGCCTTGGATACAGAGGTAACTATAGGGAGAGAGATGATTATGACGACAGACGGTGTAGAGAGGAATATGGAGCATGATGGATGACAAAGCCAGAGGGAAAGACAAAAAGGAGAGATGTTTAATTAAAGAAAGAATGACAAACAGAAAAAAACATATCTCATAGTCGTTGAATGAACATAATACATGTTGGTCTTGGTTTACCCAGGAGAGCACAATCCAGAAGGAACAGCTAGTCCAGAGGAGCTACAGTAGCTCCCTGGAGGGCAGAACTCACAATCTGACTTATTGGACAAACCCATCTGGTTGCTAAAGGTGCCAGCTGGGCATGGGGATGCTATACCAGACTTTGTTCCTGTAGAAAAAGAGCATATCAAACTGCAGATGGTCCAGGATTAAACATTATAAAACAATGTAAGAAGACCATTATTATGTTGGTTGTACACTATAATATCAATTTATCACATGGAGAGATCCATTATTAGGATAATATAGATATAAATTAGCTTTCTCTTTAAAAGGTAATACTATAATGTAACTTTCTGGGAAAATTTTGGGAATCAAAAAGGGCTAATGTGGCTCAGTTTATTAAACAACAATGCTTATAGCCTTTAACACAAGGCACAATTTTAATGTGTATATATTACCTTACTATACTGATGCCAAGTATGTATGAAGTGATGCATAACAATTACCTGATGGACAGTAATGTCCTTTGGGACAAAGCATTGGGGTTTGGGTCCCAGATATAAATCCAGTGACATTGTCTACTGAGCCAGCACAGTAAAACCCAGCTGGACATTTGATACACTCTGTCTGTAGAAGGGTAAATAACATCATAAACACATTATATTCTTTATGACTGCCAGCCTTCATATATAATACTCAAATAAATAAAATTGTTACAAAACAACAAAACTATAATTTTAGGTTAAAAAATGGCTTTAAATGTAAATGTATGTCTATATTGTAAAGTATAAAGTTTTTCTCTTCCTAATTAGTTCAAAAGATAGTTTTGTTCTAAATTTCCCACCTGCCCGGGTAAGTCCTGGTAGGACCCTGGCAAACAGGGAACCTGTCTTTCAGATCCAGAGGGACACATGTTTCCAGGTGAACAGGCTATAGAGAAATGAAGACTGCTGTTTATCCAGCCTGGACAATACGAGCCTGCTGGACAGATTTGAGAAGGGAAATAGAGCCCTCTAGCGGTACAAATAAAACCTACAAAAACAAAAGAGACATTAGTAAGCTACAATGAATTAAATGAATTTCTTCTATACCTTTCTTTATACAATTTACAGTTAAAGCTGGGGCAAAACAAATAATCTAGCAAACTTAAGCACAATATTTAATTTTGCTAGATTATTTTTTTTTTCCACATTATAAAAACTTAGCTCAAATAATAGCGATAGACTTTAGACAACCAATAACTTCAACCTCTTCAACTTCAAAATATTTCACAAAATTAAAAAAAATAATTCATCTAAGGAAAGTTCATCTAAACTTGCTAACATTTAGTCACATAGTCACTAGTCACATATACAAAAACATATAGATCAGAACCTACCTGGAAGACAAGGAAGACAGTTGGAGATATCTGCATTTCTGGTATTGTTGCTATAATATCCAATTGGACAGGGTTTTGGTGATGAGGACCCCTGGGGACAGTAATGACCTCGAGGACACCAGTCACCTGTCTTCCCTCTATCATCTGGTGTGGGAGACCAAGCCCCAGAGAGACAGTAGTATCCAGCACTACACAGACCTGATGCATTACTCTTCCCAGTGAATGCACAGTATGAGCCTGATTTAACAGAAAAAAAAGTTCATAAATCTTTTGGAAAATATAACACTTGCTTATGTTTGTCTCATAACACACAACAAAAATGTATGTTTGAATTATATTTCTGACTTCTACTTTCTAGCTAGTATATCTTTAAATATAATTCAAAGTCAGTTAGCTAACTACTTAGCTGAAGGTAATTGCTATTAATAATAGATGGTGTATGACCTGGAGGGCAGGGCAAACAGTCTTGGGCTTTTGTAATCCGAATGTGAGGGTTGATAGTTCCAGCTGGACATGGATACTGATGTTGGGACCATGTCCCAAATGGGCAGTAATGCCCCACCGGACACTCATAACTTGCATATACAGTGCCATTACTACTGACGGGACAATAAAACCTATACAGACAAAACAAGGTTGAAATAATTAGCTGTTAGTGGAATTAAAAGTTCATAAACATTGAGGCTGTAGATACTGAGTGTGCATTTTAACAGCAAAAACTTGTATGCACAGCACATGTACAAATATACCACTGCATATGCATATGCATATGTGGAGGGTGGCAGTGTGAGTCTGATAAACAAACTTACCCCTGTGGACAAATGCTGCAGCTGGCCTGGCCATCCTCTGCACTGATAGTTCCCAGAGGGCACTGTTGTGGAACCACAGAGCCCTCAGAACAGTGATAACCTGGTTATGTGCAGACAAGAGCCAAGACATTAATGCACATGCAGACACACACTTACAGTTAGACAAGACACAACGGACATGTTTGATTTTCACTGTCAGCACAGCAGCTTCTTATGTGTAATCTTATTAACTTAAAAGGGTGTTTTGTTTACCTCTAGTGCAAACTGGCTGTGGGTTTTTTTGTGTTTCAATATTAATTAAAAGCAGCAGCATTTGCCAGTTTCTTCCATCTCTAAAACCATACTCTAATACCACAAACAATTGTTTACATGATCCTTATGCTTTTACATGACCCGACTTAAAAAATATCTACTGCTTTAAACACAAATTGAGAGATGACCTTTTGGGCAAGGTCCTCCACGGCTGTCTCTCACAACAGGGTCAGGACGATCTGCTCCCTGCAGACAGAAGAATCCTTCCCAGCATTCCCCTGTAGGCACTGAAAGTCCAACAGAATCACAGTAGTAACCGGGGAGACATGGCTGGCAATCGTCCTGGGAGGAGAGGAAATAAGAGAGCAAAGAGGGGCTGTAAGAAATAAATGAAGAGAGCATGTCTCATAGTTTGGGGAATTGATGTCAATTGGATGTCACAATAAATATGACAGTTACAAATATATTCCAAAACTGGTAATATGCAGGATTACCAAGGGAGGTTTGTAAATAGACTTCCTTCCACTTCTCATCAATTCCTTTAGTTTTCATTGAGTAGGTTTTTAGAAATGCTATTATATGTGTTTTAAATATGACTGGTATGTTATGTTTGCTCTTGTAGTCAAGGATTAAGATAAACATCGAAAAATAGCAACCTGAGTGACTAATTTAGTGAGGTTAGAAAATGTTCCACGTGGGCACGGCAATGGATGGACAGTAGCCTGGGGACAGTAATAACCAGCAGGACATGGACCGCCCTCTCCTGGTGAAAGACACAGAGAACAAGGGTGTCATTGATGTTGAAAGGCAGCTGTCTGGTAATGGAACGGAGCAGTGTACTCTATTTGATGGGTATTTGTAATCAAGCATTTTTTATTTACCTGTAGAGTGTAAGAAGGGTTGTGGAGAGGTGTTTCCGTGTGAACAGTAATATCCTTCCTGACATGGTCCAGTGACAGTAGTGCCATTTTTGGAAGAGCAGTAATGACCGCCGTCACACTGCTTGCACTGTAAGATGGACCAGT
This sequence comes from Perccottus glenii, assembly GCA_024416835.2. Classification (NCBI taxonomy): domain Eukaryota; kingdom Metazoa; phylum Chordata; class Actinopteri; order Gobiiformes; family Odontobutidae; genus Perccottus; species Perccottus glenii. The sequence goes on from CM044550.2 coordinate 18,703,071, forward strand.
AGCCAAGATCAGGACCATATGTTCCCTCAGGACAACCTCTCAAGTCAAATCCTGTTCCTTCAGGGCAGTAATAACCTGCAAGGGAAAGAACATTAAACCAAAAAAAACTAGATATACTCTCTAAATATCCTTATGTGATAATTACTTAGATGCATATGTTTGAATATGTTAATACCAAGCAACTCACCTGCAGGGCACAGGTAAAAAGATCCAGACACACAGTACCAGCCGGGCAAACAGGGCTCACAGTGAGTGGCATGTGTGACAGATACGTATGTTCCTGGATTACAGAGCATAGGTTGAATGCTTCCTTCTGGGCAGTAATAACCCTCTGGACATGGTCCCCCTGTAACTCTGTCAGTGGGGGTGGACACAAATGCTCCCTCTACACAATAATATCTGTTAAAGAAATCAAGATAATTTCAGAATGCATTGTCGGTGCACAGTTAAGTTTTATTATTGTTTATTAAGAACAGCTGAACCCTCCACGGCAGGGTCCTGTTGGTTTAGTAAGTCCGACAGTGTCACAGTAATGTCCTCCTAAACAAAGCCTGCAGTCTGCCTGGCTCTGCAAGCCTGAACTGATGGACCAAGTACCCTCAGGGCAATCAACGGGAGCTGTGGTGCCTGTAAGAATGACAATAAAAATCACAATGCCAGAATATGAAAGGAGAAAATATTCATAATGTTAAACAGTGTAAATTTTGTTAGATGTATAAAACAAGAAGGTAGGGGTGAAATAGACATTTTAGGAACTTTCAGGAACTTTTAAGAACTTTAAGAACAAGAGTACTGAACCAGCTGCTGGAAGCAGATTACTTACCCATGGGGCAGAATTGACCAGGAGGACACAAGGAGCCTGTGTGTCCATCCAGAGGGCTTGGAGAGGATGCACTCTCTCTACACCAGTAACCAGCCTCACATGGACCTAATAAAGCAAAATTAAAATCTACTACAGTCACAAGAGACGTTTTTCTTTCTGTCTCACCTGCCGGCTCAGCGAGTCCGAAAGAAGGACAATACTGTCCAGGAGGACACGGCACACAGTGTTCCAGACTATCAGCATGATTTCTTGGGTTAAAGGAGCCAGTGGGACATGGGTGCTGATTTGGCAGGGATGTACCTGCAGGGCAGTAATGTCCTTTAGGACAAGGCTGCAGCAAAGAAGCATTTGCCAGAACCTGACTCTGATCACAGTAGTACCCTAGAAAAACAAGCAAATGAAAGTGTTATTTACATATAATGTTCAAGTCATCCTTATTCTTGGCATAGTATAATCAATTCAAATTCTGTCACAGATGATAAAAATGTGATGGATGCAAACATTATAATTAAATAAAGCACTTATGGTTCCCTAGCACTGTGCATTAACGGTTTATATTACAATGTATTATTGTGTACTGTGTAAGGAAAAGAGGCAATGCCAAGGAAGAGAACTCCTACCTGCCTTACAGTCTATACAAGAGGCCTGTTTATCTTTGTCCTGGTAGGCACCTGATGGGCAGGGGACAGGGACTGCACTGCCCGGTGGACAAAAGTGACCCAGAGGACATGGCTGAGCTGTACCCAAAACCTGACCAGGTGGGCACCAGTAGCCTATAGAGACAATACAACAGCTCAAAATACTGTAGCAGTAGCTGGCAAACGTATAAAACGTGTAACCAAAGAATGTTTCTGAATTAGTCATGGATAAGTATAGAGTTAACCTTGAGTGCAGGGTCCGGTTGGAGCCTTTAGCCCCATTCCAGAGCAGTAGAAACCAGCAGTACAGGGCAGACAGCCATCTTTATCACTGAGACCTGGCACTGGAGAGAAAGTCCCACCTGGGCACAACTCTGGCTCCCAAGACCCTTCAACTGTGAACATATATATGGCAGAGATTAATGCATGTCATTGTTAAAATATGTGATCTTCATTAGAGATGCATTAGGATATGTTTGGAGTTCTTTGCTACATAGAGACACATAATGAGTCACACTAATGCTCATAGATAATTTAGGATGTTCAGACCACCTGAATCAAAGTAACAGTCTAATTTCAAACTAATTTAATGTCAGACAAGAAATAAATGCCACTGAACCTTTATGAATATTTAATGACTTTATGAGGATACTCAGGAGAAAGAGCCTTAATGATTCTCTTTGTGCAACATTATCTATTTTGTTATGAATATTATGAATATTGAATGAACAACTAGTTTGATTGGTGCACACATAATAATAATAATAATAATAATAATAATAATAATAATAATAATAATAATAATAATAATAATAATAATAATAATAATAATAATAATAACATTTAGAGATTGTCAAATATATATTCATTGTCTGAAGGCAGCAAGACCTACCACAGTATGTCCCAGATGGACAGATGTTGCCTGTTTCTCCATCTAACGGTTTTGCCTTAGTGGCTCCTCCTACACAGTAATAACCAGGGGAACAAGGACCAGTCGGCAAAGACAAACCTGTTAAACAATATAAGCAAATATTTTATGTTTAATGGAAAAGCTTTTAGGACTTGAATATACCCTTTAGAGGAAAACAAAAACAGCTATATAAATAAAAGCTTTTGTGAGTGTTAAAATACCTGAGATATTACAGAAGGCTCCAGGTGGACAAGGCAGGGGCTCTGAGCTGCCTAAGGGGCAGTAAAAACCTGCCTGACAGTGGCCTCCAGTTGCAGTGGCTGGACATAGACAGTTGGCATTTGTGTAATTGTCCAGATCAAAGGGCTGTGAGGTCCATGCTGCTGACACACAGAACCAGCCTGTGGGAAGGATGTGGGAAAGAAATAAATAAAGATACAATAATGTTTTGACTACTTGTGTCTGTTGGAGCAATACCTGACACCTTTCTAAGCTCAAGATAAAAAAATACAAAGAAACCAATACATAAATGGCACCAAATGTCACTAAAGCCTATTAAAGAATTTATAGCAAAACCTGTTTCATCTCCTTCACATTGTACATATAATTTTAGTCATTGAACATTACTTCAGGAGAGCTGTTCTTGGTTAAAAAATGAAAAAGTACAGAAGAACTCCGATAATAACTTTACGGCTGTGCCATTTCATCCTTAATGTTCACTCTTTGTTTCCTGACAATGTGTGGCTTGTGAGCCCCTTCAAAAGAAATAAGCTAGCACATAAGGCAATATTGCAACATTAGTTGGCAAGGCGGTACATAATTTTGTAGAATAAATAAAAAAAACAAAGACAATGTCACTGACCAGCGTTACATTTTCCAGACACTTTAGTCAGTCTCTCCTTCTCACAGTAGTGACCTGGAGGGCAAGGTAAGCAACTGTCCAGACTCTGAGTCATTGGCTCCGGGTTGTAGTATCCACGAGGACAGGGAAACTGTGTAGCATGCCTAGTGCCTATGCAAAGAAGAAAATACTTTTAATATGAGCTATGTGCTTGACAAGCCTTTGACTGCCTTTAGCTAGGTTTGTACTTTTTTTCATTATTCACACAGTTGACATTTAACATAGGAGAAACTGTATCATGAGGGGCAAATTTACCATCAGGGCAATAGAATCCAGGGGGGCAAGGAAAATTTGTGAAGATAGCAGTTTTTTCTGGACAGTAGTAGCCAGCAGGGCAGCGGGAACACACAGATTGGCCTGTGAGGTTGGTATAGCTTCCAGCTGGGCAGGGCTCAGGGCTAACACAACCCTCGGAGCAGAAATGAGCGGGTGGGCAAAGGCCTCCTACTGAGCCTGAAGAGGGAAAACCAATTATATGGATGTGGCAAACAGAGATTATGAACACAAAATCCTTTTTCTGATCAGTTATATAAATAATTAATTCAGTTATCATTCATTCATTAAACATTTCAGATTGAGTGCACTTGTCAGCATAGACTAATCACAGCTTTATTAAGCATTCTCTGCTTCATTGTTTACTACACAAATGATTATCAAATTTAATCATCATAGAAACACACAAAAAGAATGAACCTGTAGGTGTTACGTCACCCCCTGGACAGTAAAATCCTGCCTTACAAAGCCCAGATGGATAAGTGAGGCCGACACTACCACAAAAAAGACCCGCAGGACATGGACTACAGCCAGAGGAGTCTGTAAGGTGAAGACTGCACATAGCCACACACACAGACAAACACATGAATAAGTTACTGTTGACTAAAAAAAGGCATGCAATAATAGGATGCTTCTACTTATTAGAGAAGGTTCCTGTTGGACAAGGCAGGGGATAACTTGTCCCTTCAGGACAAAATCTTCCTTGTGGACAAGCTCCTCCCACACCTGTGCTGAAGTTGCCATCTGGATTTTGAAAATTTACCCCTGGAGACATTTTACATTAGCTATAGTTGTTTAAACACCAGACCCTATTGTACAGTGCTTATAGTAATGTTAAAGAACAACAAATGCATTGGCTGCTTCTTGTACCTGCTATGCAATAGTAACCGGCCTGACAGGGCCCAGTGGGTTCAAACATACCCCAGTCTTCACAAAAGAAGCCTGCAATAAAAATAGTTTATATATTTGTGCAAAATATAATTTATATTATTCCTGCTAAACCACAGGGGACCAAATAGTACACTTTTAATGAATTAAATTAAAAACACCAGCCAACAAAACCATGTAACAATACTCTCACCTGCTGGACAAATGAGGCACTGCTCCACTTGACTGAGACCGAACTGAGGGCTGTATGTACCAGGAGGACAGGGCAGAATACCCTCAACACCACCACCAAGACAATAGTGTCCTACTGGACAGGGCTGGACACCATCTCCTGAGAGACAGTAGGTCCCCATGGGGCAGTCATTGCACTCCACAGCTCCTTCATCAGTTCAAGAAAAAACAAATAACAAAATGGCACAGCACAGAAACTATTTAATTCCACAAAGATACTGACATTGCTATACCTGTTGAGTTTGAGTAAGTCCCATCAGGACATAGAACTGGGGAGGATGAGCCAAAAGGACAATAATGTCCAACTGGACAAATGTCACCTGTCAAACCATCTGTGGGCCCAGGAGATAATGCCCCTCCTAAACAGTAGTACCCTATAATGTGTATAAAAAATAACAGGATATAAAACGTGTAATTTTAAAAACATTATAGTGCTTAAGTGTATTGCTTATATTTATTTAAATTCTATTGTATTCAATACCTGCATCACACATTCCTGAGGGCTGACTAAGCCCAGTCTTATTACAATAAAATCCTGGAGGGCAAGGTTGGCAGGATGACAGGTTTTGGCCACCTACTGTATCACTCCAGGTTCCAACAGGGCAGGGGTGCTGCTGGGGGTACCTGGTCCCTTTAGGACAGAAGAAGCCTGAGGGACACACACCACCAGAAGCCACAGCTACCTGTGAGAATGTCATAATCAGAAGTTTCATCAATTTAGATTCATTTGAAAAAAGTTAGATTCATTTAAAAAAGTTGTTCAAGTTGAAGTCAAGAATTGGTAGTTGTCATTCTCGTCCCATGCAGCCGCAGCTAAAACTTAACGCCACAGCTAAAACTTAAAGATTTATAAAGAAAAATGTTTGTGCTGATGCATATGTTCTGACACTACTGGCACCATAGCTTACAAATTTAAACACATTTTGAAGTTAGTAAGTTGAAATAATTATTGTGAACATTACTTGTAATACTTGCAACAATGTGTGATAGATTTCATTAAGTCTTACTGGAAAGGCAGTGGAGGCTCCAGAGCTGCAGTAGTGTCCAGAGGCACAAAGACCCTGAGGGTAAGAAAGACCAGCCTTGCCACAGAACCAGCCTGCCTCACATGGCCGACAATGATCTAGTGTCTCACCACCAGACTGGTCAGCAAAGAAGCCCTAAAAAAAAATAATAATAATAATAATTAATCACATGATACAGTTTAACAATTTTACTTAATCTAAGAAAATGTTAATACATATTAAGCCATTGGAGGAAGATTCTAAGATACAGCACATTATTTTACACATAATAATACAGAAACACTCACTGCAAGACAGGGGTGAGCAAAAGAGCTTCCTGGTGGACAGTAGTGGCCTGTGGGACACAGTGGTGGCTCTAACATGCCTGTCCGATTACATAGTCTGCCTCCATGACACTGAACACATGATGATGCACCTCGACGCTGTGGAGAATTTACAGACAAGGAAAAATCAATGAAGAGGACATTTTTGTGTTTTATCTGTTTTATCTATTTATTTCATACTGGTTGAAAGGTGCCATGTGGACATGGCTCTGCCCTGACGGCTCCTTCTAAGGTATAATGTCCTTCCTCTGCTTGATTCTGTATAGGTGAAGTAGAGCCATCAGTGCAGTAATACCCAGGGTAACAAGGGCCTGATGGTGTGGTGTTATTAAAACCTAAACAATAGAAACTACAAAGAAAAAAACATCAGAGACACTCATACAGTGAAGAATGTTTTGTGAATTTATAGCACTACCCTGGTGGACAGTGAGCACATTCCTCCTGTCTGCTGAGGCCTGTGCTATTGCTGAAGGTGCCAGGGGGGCATGGGAGAGGTGCAGAAGAAGCAAAAGGGCAGTAACTTCCTGCTGGACATAATCCTCCTGTCAAACCATCTACAGGTGTCTGGATAGAGTTTAGAACACACATGCAAATATGTGCTGAATATACATTTTTCATGGATTATTATTTTTTATTTCACTATGCAATACAACACAAAAAAGGGGTTATCTTACCGCAGACCGAGCTCCTTCTCTACAATAGTAGCGCTCTTTGCATGGTCCAGTGGGCTGTGTGAGTCCCACACCATTGCAAAACTCTCCTCCGCCACAAGGGGAGCACTCAGACCTATCACTGAGAGCTGAGTGTGAGCTGTAGGTCCCCTCCGGACAAGATTGTGGAAAAGAGGTGCCCTCGGGACAATAAAAGCCCTATAAACATATTCAAATATAAAAAAAATAATATTATTTGAAAATACATTCAGCTAGGAAATAAAACTAATATATTGTGTAACTAAATACCAAGCAGCTCAATGCCACATAACAACCTGTGGACAGACTGACGGAGTGTGAGTTCCTGGTGTTTCACAGTAATGTCTGGTTGGACATAACACACATGTCTGTCCGCTGTGGCCAAGTGTGTTATTTCTGTATTGACCAGACTGACAGGGGTAGGTGTACGGGTAACCAGTCCCAGGGGGACAATAATGGCCATCAGGACAAGACCCTGTCTGAAAGGATAAAAGCTTGCTCAGCAACTGTTCTCCAGTTTTTATGTAAAATAGTAACTACATTAACACATAACAGATACTAAATAAATTATAATGTATTAACAACACTAACACAATAGTTTACAGTTACTGACTTACAGGGGAAGTAACTGGCTGTTCTTGTGGATGCAGAGAGTAGCAGTACTTCCCTTCAGGACACTGAAGACAATCCCTAACATCACGTAGACCAGGAAATGGACTGTAAGTACCATTTGGACATGGAATGGGGTTAGGGTCCTAAAAATTAAATAACATTTATTCATATAACCTGAAATAGGTGTCTCTTCTATTTCAAGTTGAACAATTGAACTTACAACCCCTCCTCCAGGGCAGTAGAAACCTCGGGGACATAGAGTAGCTGAACGCTGAGGGTCTCTGGTCAAACCCTGAGAGCAGAGAAAGCCCGGGGGACAAACCATTATGCTCAACATGGCTTCCTCACTAGTTGTCTCGTTACTGCAGTAGTGGCCTCGTAGGCAAGGCGAACACTCCACAGAGCCCTCATCCTACACACAAGAGAAAAGGATAGAAGATTCAGAGAGTTGAAGTTAAAGATATCAACAAATATGGAGGAGGGACATTGAGAACATACTGGAAGTGTTGTAATGATTAATCTTACAAGATGGTTCATCTGTTGCTATTTCTAATATTAAATGGTCATCACCCAGTCTTACCCTACGCCTTATCAGGAGTAATCAGGTAGACAAACTCAGACCAAGTGGAAATGCTAACTTACAGAAATATAGAAATTAAATATCTAATATGATAATTGAGACATAAAACAGAGGCTGCCCTTACAGAGTAACTGCCAACACCACACACTCTGGGGTTGACAGTGGCTGAGTGAGGACAAAAATAGCCAGCAGGGCAGGCAGAGCAGTCATCCAGTTTTTGACCTCCTTTCTGATGGCGAAATGTGGAACTGGAGAAACAAAAGGAGCAGCCTAAATACTTTACTTTTACCTTTGCCTACTACCTCATTCCAGAGTTCTAGAGTTAAAAATAAAATGCTTAAGTAAACTGCTTTTGCTTTTGTGCTTACTAGTTTCATTAGACTTTTCTGGTAAATATTCAATTACTCCTTACGGTGGGCAGGCTGTAGGTTTGGAGGTGCCCTCTGGACAGAAAAAGCCTTCAGGACAAATCCGGCAGTCATCTTGGTGCCTGTTGCCCATTTGAATGCTGTAGGTTCCTGGAGGGCATGGAAATTGAGTACCATATGCAGTCCCTGGAGATGTAACATGTGTTTATGACTCATGACTGAAGAAGAAAGCTGTTTGCAAAAATCAATAGTTTAAGTAGTAGCATTAATCACGCATGTGCATACCGTCAGGACAGTAGTGTCCAGAGCTGCATCTGCCTGATGGAACTCCTGACCCAGCCAAGCAGTACCACCCCTTGGGGCATGGCTGACACTCACTCTCATATTCTAATCCACTCTGTCCACTCCATGTCCCCACTGGACACTTATACTGTGTGGAAAACATCGTCCCAGGAGGACAGTAATGGCCAGCAAAGCAGAGAAGTGGAGGTCTCTGGATTCCACCAGTGCCTGTCAGAAAAATATATTGAAGTACTCATAAATACTCTTTTTTTTACTCTTCAATAGCAATAAGATAACATTTGTGTGTGTGGAGTGTGGGACCTCGAAGACAGGCATATCTGGCTGGACACCGCTGACATTGTGAACGGTCAGTCAGGTCAGTTCGATTACTTAGTGTTCCTGGAGGACATGCATTAGTCTGGGAATTTGGTTTAGAAGAACCAGGGGGACACACATAACTGCAAGCATTGCAAAAAAGGGACATATTACCACAGTCTATAATTATTTACATATTAACAGGTGTGTTAGGAATTATTTACCCTTGCATACAATCCACATCAGGAGCTCTTAGGGCTACTTGTGTGCAGGCTTTGCCCGCATAGCACTCCCTGCAATCTGTCAACTCATCCTGACCCTCCAAAGGGTTAAAGGAGCCTGATGGGCAGGGCACAGGGTCACTTGTACCCTCAGGACAGTAGAAACCAGCAGGGCATTTCAAACAATCCTTTACACCTATGTAGATAGTATGAGAACACACTTTGTTATTTATAATAGAACATAGTAATTTTTGTCATTTTGTTTAACTTGGGCTTAGTTTTTTCCATTGGATTCAATCTGTTATAGCACATTAAATTCTATATAGAAAGAATAAGCTACTGAATCAATTTGATTTCTCACTTATTGCCCCTTGATGAGGGGTAAATGTTCCATGGGGGCAAATCACTTCTTCCAAGGTGCCAGCTGGGCAGTATCTTCCTCGAGCACAGGGCAATCCGGGACCTGAAGAGCCTGTCACAGACAAACAGACATACTACACCAAACATTTTATTGATTTTGGCTGAGAAATTGTTGAGAAAAATAAATGTTGGATTCCAAAATAATGTACTGATTGATTGCAGTATTATTATACTGTCTTATATTGTCTGTGGAGGTTCTCAGTCGTCCAGGACATATTCAAGAAAAGGTTTCAACTAAGGCATCTGGACAAATTGTTGAATGTTATTGAAGTACTAGTATTTGTGCTGAGTCTTACCTGCAGGACAAAAGCGTCCTTCTCTACATCTTTTGCAGGCTGCCCTACTTGTTTGACCTAGTTGTTCTCCTGCTGTACCAACAGGGCAAGGTGATCCATGTGGGGTGGCTGTGCCCTCTTCACAATAATACCCTTGTGGGCACAGGAACTGGGAGGTGGGTCTCTGTGAGCTGCCCTCTAGACAGTAAAACCCTAGTGAAAAGTATTTATTGATGTCATAGAATGCCAGAGTATTTTATAAAGTTGGTCAGTTCTTTTCATAAGTGTGAGTTAGTAGGTTTCTAAGAGTGATGAGATGAACATGGCACAACAGAGGAATATTATAATATGACTCAAACATTAATACTCAACCTGCTGGACAGATTGTACAGTCTTTAAGTCTCTGAAGCCCTTCTTGAGAACCATATGTACCAGCAGGACATGGTACAGCCACACCTCCCACACAGTAATGGCCTGAGTGAAGTCATTAGACATCTTAAGTCCCTAGTGTGGCACTCATGGGATAGATGTAGGTTACAAATACATTACAATTACAAATACCTTTTGGGCACATCACACAGACTGACTCTTCTTGTGAATCTCTGTATGTTCCTGGCCTACAGCTGATGGGGTAACTGGCCCTATGGATGAGCTGGCTGCAACGGGAGGCAACAGCTACCCCGCACCTTAAGGAGTCATTACATCTTTGACAAGTTGTTTGGCCTGGGCTGGAAAACCAACCAGGAAGACAGGAAAGAGGCTGAGCCATTCTTCTTTCTGGACAATAACTTCCTAAAGTAGGCAAAGGATATACTTTATGTCTGATTTGAACAATCATGCTTTTACTCTTTTAACCGAGTTCTACCTGCTGGACATTGAACACACTGGATAGTGTACATTGTTGAGTAGAAGCCCGGAGGACAATCATTGCATGCAGTGTGATTCAGGTTAGGCTCTGTTCCAGGGTCACACTGTAGGGTAAGAAACATTGCCTTACTGTATTAATTAAAAGCGACATATAACCTAATAAAGAGAAAGTCTGTTTGTGGCAACTGTTTAGAAACTTTGTATGTTTAAAATTAAAATTATTATTACCTTATAAGAAAATCCTAAAATACAGACAGAATCTGCAGGACAGGTCAGACATTGAAGGACCCCTTCTGGAGAGTGTTGGCCTGAGGGGCACAAAGACAATGTCCCATTGCCAGCATCACAAGTGAAACCTGCAGGACACAGCCTACAGTCCACTCTGTCATGTGAGCTGATCAAACCTGGAAAGCAAGGCTGCAACAAATACAAATAATCCAAATCACCAAACTGTAACAAGCTGTCAGATTTTGGCACCTCCTAAGAATGGTGAATGTAATATTAATTGTTACAACACAAAGTAATGGCTAGAGGCCTAAAAACCGGGTAATTACCACTACAGTATGTTCAAGAAATAGCTATTTTACATTTAGTAGTTATAATTCTAGATAAGCCATCACATATATTATTATTGTAATTATTATTATTATCTAATGCAATTTTTCTTGCTAGTCTCACAAAAGAAAGATCAGACAGTACTGTAGTACATTGAAACTGGTTCATTACCTTGCAGTCATTGCTATGGCTTTTCCCTGTATAGATGTTGAATGTCCCCACAGGACATTGCTGAGGTGCAGATACATTACCAGGACAACTATAGAGAAGAAGAAAAAAAACTACTTTTGCATCTAGTTCTTCTTTATAAAAGTTAGTAATTTCAAAGATAGTTGACTTACAAATGACCAGAGGGGCATTCTAAACAAAGCAGGTGGGAGAAATATGTTCCTTCTGGGCAGTGATAAAGCACTTCATCAGTGGGCTGGTCTGCACTTGCTTCAATGAATTCTAAACAGTCATTAATGTCAGGTTATCATTGTGAAGGTTTTACTGAATTGTTCAAAAATAATTAGCATCAAATAGTTCTTACCTGAGGCACGCACATGATGTGTTAGAAGTATCAAAATCCACAAAGCCTTAAAAAATGTCATTTCTTGTGACCACATTTTCATTGTGGATAAAAGTCCAAATGTTAAGGCTCCATTCTCAACTCAAATAACTGGAGGCATGAAAGTAAAAAGGCCCCAGTCCTTGAAAGTGAAACCAGAGCATGACATGTAATAAGATTCCTAAGTGCACACTCTTAATGATAATATGGTGGCCAATGAGCTTCTGTAACTGTATCTAACACTTTCATAATGGATGAATACATACAAAAGCTAACCAACATATTGTCTCTGATAGAGTCTGTACTCAATCAATTATTTTCAAAAGCACACTAGTGTCATAAACTTTTAGCCTTAGAAAACAAAACAACTTTTTTTCTCGTCCAATTTCCATGTACCTAAAGGTTAAACATTAAATATTGTGGAGGGTTTTTGAAGGGGCATTTTATTCTAAATTTTAAACAGATTTTTATCTTACACGTCGTGTGAAGTAAATGGAAATTGAAGGTGTATTTTTTACAAAAAAACCAAACTCTCTTTACCACATCCTGTAACCATACAGAGCTGGTACACCTGCTTCAGTTTATTTATCTCACAGATACATGCATTTCATATCATTTGAAGTTTTTACTGTAGCAAGAGAAAGGGAAGAGTTAAACAATGCTTTTCATCTCATTTACATTGTTGTTTCTTTGGGTAAGCCAAGGTAAGAAAATTTATTTATTTTTTATATAAATGTTTTACCATTCAATGACATTGTTAGTTTAATGCTTATATGTATTACTAACTCCAAAGGTTGTATTATGTCCACACAAAGACAACTGTAAATACTTGTTCCAGCAGATTTTGTGAGCTGTGAAAACACAAAGGCGTTGGACACCTTGTTGGTCACCTTAGGAGACTCTCTAACAATAAATTGCACTTACAATTGTTCTACTGGATTTGTCCGTGGTGGCTGGAAGACGGAAAAAGACTCCCCACTAAATGTGTCAAAGATAAACCATAGGGACCATTTCTGCACAGTTTTTCTTCATTTGGCATATGTGACCTTCAAAGATGTGAAAAAATACTATTGCTATACCGAAGTCACCGATGATACACAACTTCAGCAAAAGACAGAGCGCACTGTACTCCTACAATTTAAAGGTAAAAATAAATAAATAAAATGTGTTAAAGTTAAGAGCAGCAAGATTATTAACTGTAGCCTGTGATCTGTGAAAAAATGTAACAGAAATATTTTACACATAAAACAGGTTCCACAGGCCAGACTGTTACACAAAAAACTGAAACTACAAATAGTAAGTCATGTCCTCATTCAGGACAAAGACAAATTTAAAATTCAATTTAAGATTCAAACATACATTTTGATTTGTGCTTATTCTGTTTCAACCAGTCTCTCTTTCGGCTCAGCCCTAATGATTTAGGTGCAGGTAAGTTATTTTGTTGAACAGTCCAAAGAGTAAGGCGTAGGCTACTGTAGCCTACTTTGTGTTACTCAGAGTGAAGCTGGCATTTTGTTGTTTCTATAATGACAGAAGTTAACAAGGAAATAAATGAAGGAATGAAGATTTTAGCAGCAGTGACCATCACAGTAGCTTTGGTCCTTGCAGCTTTGTCTGTTTACCTGTGTCTCAACCGAAGCAGACGGAGCAGTAATGGAAAAGGTGACTACAAACATTATGTTGTATGCATGTTAAATATTCTACATTGGTTTTCACCTGCAAAGAACAAACATTATTGTATTTATTGTACTTTTTTAAATTTCCAGACCAGCCTCTTGTTGCCATGTCCCGCTCACTACAGCCTTCCAATACAACTCTGCCACCTAACAAGGGTAACTATATTCAAAATACATAATAGCAATGACAGTATACAGCATACAATCCATTATTTTATTTTATTTTTCCAGGGCCATCTTCAACACAAAGTGACAGAGTGGTGCTGAGGATTCCAACTCCAGGTTTTGATCTTTTGCCTTATGTTGCGTCCAGCGTGTGTAGTTGTAGACCTAATGTTTATTTAATCCACTTTCTCAGATAATGAAAGCGACACTGAAGTACCATATGCTGACATAATGATCAACATCCGCGGTGCAAGTACACCAGAACTTTCTCAAGCTGTATACTTGAATTCTGGGGACAAAGTTGAGGTAAGAGCACCCCAACTCCATTCATTACCACTCACCGGCCACTTTATTAGGTACACCTTGCTAGTTCTCGGTTGGACCCCCTTTTGGCCCTTAAAAGTGCTTTACGTTTTCGTGGCATAGATTCAACAAGGTGTTGGAAATATTCCTCAGAGATTTTGGTCCATATTGACATGATAGGCTCACACAGTTGCTGCAGATTCTTCCATGATGCGAATCTCCACCACATCCCAAAGGTGCTCTATTGTATTGAGATCTGGAGACTGTTGAGGCCATTTGAGTAAAGTGAACTCGTGCATTATCCTTCTGGAAGTAGCCATCAGAAGATGGGTTAGCAGTCCTAAAAGGATGGACATGGTCAGCAACGCCATTTAAATGTTGCAGCAGAAATTGAGACTCATCAGACCAGGCAATGTTTTTCCAATCTTATATTGTCCAATTTTGGTGAGTGTGTGAATTGTAGACTCTGTTTCCTGTTTTTAGCTGACAGGAGTGGCACCTGGTGTGGTCTTCTGCTGCTGTAGCCCATCTGCTTCAGGGTTTGACGTGTTGTGGTTCAGAGATGGTATTCTGCAGACCATGGTTGTAAATAGTGGTTAGTTTCTATCAGCTCTAACCAGTCTGCCCATTCACCTCTGACATCAACAAGGCATTTTTATCACTCACTGTATATTTTCTCTTTTTCGGACCATTCTCTGTAAACCTTAGAGATGGTTGTGTGTGAAAATCCCAGTAGATCAGCAGTTTTTAAAATACTCGAATACTTTAAATAATCTGACCAGCCCGTCTTGAACCAGCAACCATTCCACATTCAAAGTCACTTAAATCCCCTTTCTTCCCCATTCTTATGCTCGGTTTGAACTTGCTGATTAGCAATTTGTGTTACCAAGCAATTGGAGAGGTGTACCTTATAAAATGGGCGGTAAATGTATATTCCAGTGGCATACACATTATAAAATCACGTGTCGCTTTTGTTAACGTTCCTCTTTTGTTTCTTCTGCAGTGGTGGGGGGTTACACCTCGCGCTCACCTGCAGTCCGCGCGCTCGGCCGACATGTTGCATGTTCCTCTGCCAAGAGAGGTCAGCCGGAAGATGAGCACCAACTCAGAGTACGCAGTTATCACATATTCCTAATAGAAAAGTGTTATTTTTCCTCAGATTAAAAAATTATAAGCTATTATTCTATAAAAAGCTGTTCTCTGCATCAAATTTACCATTTTTAAAGGTCCTTTTGCAAACCTTTCTTGTGGACTAAGGTAAAAGAAATTGCTGTGTAATGATGTGTTGTTTTTGGTGGTTTTGAAATACCAATGTTGAATATGGCTACTCAATAAAAAGGTTTGGGTTTTGAAATGTTTGGGCCTCGTCAGTTTCCGTTGCCACAACTGTTGCCTAGTAACGGTTATCAACAATACTCTAGCCAACTGAACTTCAAAATAACGTTAGCTTTAAACTTACGTTGTTAGTGCCGACGAAAGGTAAGATTAATTAGCGCAAAGTCATTTTTCTTGTCTCTGGACTACTACTATTGACTGTTTTATATGTGACCATAAGTACCCCGTGAAGAAAAAAGAAAGGAATTTTTACGAGAAGCTACACAGACAGACGACGTTTATTAAGCTATATACCGTCACATCAGTGGCCCAAGTTGATTCCAGCTAAAATGGCAATGCCTATCTCCAACACACACCTGCGAGTTCCTCGTGGATTTGGTGCTATACTTGAAGGATTGACTAGAGAAATTCTCAGGGACCAGCCCAAAGACATCCCTAAATATGCCAGTGCGCATTTCGAAGCTCTGCTGAAACAGAGAGAGGGTAACTAAAATAAATAATCTTATCATTAAAATAAATGGCAGCTAGTAGATAAAATTAAATGAACTAAGTCCATTTTCTCTGCCTTAGAAAGTGGAATAGATCCTTGTGATTGGGCTGCCAAATTGGAAGATCGATACTACAACAACCACTCTTTCAAGGTTGGCTCAGCACTAATATTTGCTATATTTAAAATATATTTATCATATTATTCTTAATATATTTATCTTTAAATGTTCATCTGTTTTCATCCACAGACTTCAGAGAAAGCATTTGCATCTAAAACATCTGTTTCCAAGTGAGTTTCACCTTCTATAAGCTCCTTCAAACAGGCAGACCATCACTGTAACAGGACAGGGAAAGAGAAACTAATGAGAATAAAGAATAAATAGAAAGAATAAAGTTAATTTCTTCTAAATATTTACATATGTAGTCATTTCAGTGTCGTGCATTTAAGAGAGATGGATTTAAATAGTCAGTGGAAAAACTGCAGTATACACATAGAACCTATACTTTAATCTAATTTCATTTGTTAATATGACTTTTTTTAGCAAAAACTCACAGGAGTTTCAGACTGAAGACTACTCCGGCCATTCAGAGGAGGATGTGTCTCTGACCACCACTAAACCTAAAGTTTCCGATAACAGTGATTTTGCAAAGAGTAAAGAAGAAAGAGAAGCTTGTATTATTACACTAGAGGATTCTGTCAGTGGGCTTGCAGATGTAGAGCCGCTTGAGTTGAGTGGGTCAGAGGAAGAAAAAGACTTCGCATTTACCCCACTTAGTCAGGCTGAAAGACCACAACATGAAAACAGTAAGACCACAGGTTCAAACCGAACCAGATCTCACTCTGACTCAGAAACCTGGGACTTACAGTTATTGAGTGAGGCTGCAAATAAAGATGTGTGTGCTCAAGAGTTGGAGGAGCCAGAAACTGGAGGTGAGACATTAAAAAAAGATGAAAATGAAGTTGATGATCGACAGCTTTCAGTCAACAAAGAAGGTGACCCAGTGGATGTGAGAGAAGAGAAAACAGCAGAGGATGTATCATTTATTAAAGAGGGTGATGCTGATGCAACACTTCAACTCAGTGAAACCAGGCTGCAGTCACCAGTTTCACATTTAGAAAGCAGTGAGTATCTACCACAAGAAGAAGAGACAATGAATGAGGAAAGTGAAGTTGAGGCTTCTATGGAGGATGCTGTAGATAGTAACATTAAAGCAACAGTTGAGATAAGTTTTGAAGATGTTCCAGAGAGTCGGCAAACTATGGACAATGAAAATGAACAAGCAGTTAATATTAATATGGAAGCAGAAACGGAGGACCACCAGGAACCTAATAAGCAGGAGGTAGAACTTGAAGTGGAAAGACAGGAAGCAATAAAAGAAGATGATAATAATTCTGATTTAAATGATTATGATGATAATAGGGAGGAAAGTGTTGAAAACACTGGTAAAGCACCTCAGTCCTCCACTGAATTGGAAAATCTGGAGGCTGAAAACATTTATGTTATTGATGATGAGGACCAGAAAAAGTATTCTGAAGAGTATGGCAAAACTGACTTTAGAGAAGAGACACATGCAATTGGAGAAGACACAGATGAAATACAAACAGAAGGCTATCTACAATTAGAGCACCAGGAAATGAATGACAAAGATGATGAAAGTGATTTATTGCAGCTCACTCAGTCAGATATGAAAACTTTACAATTAGAGGAACAGAGTGAAGCTTTGGACTCAAGTGAAAATGATTTGACAGAGAAAAATGAAGAAGAGCAACAGGAAACAGGAAAAGGTATAACCGCATCACAGGAGCTGCACTCAGAAGCAAAGGAACTCGTGGAAGAAGAAAAGTTAGATCATGACATACAAGAAGACCATTCCGAGTGTGAACAGGAAAGCATTATGCCTGATTTAGAGAAGATGGCAGACCAGATGGCAACTGGTCTTCAAGAAAAGCAGCAATCACATGAGCCTCAAGGGGATACATCAAATCATGAAGGAGAGACGAATGACAAGGTAGACTTTCTATTGTCAATAGAAAATGTCTTAAATCCTGAAATCAATATACAACTTTAATGCATCATTTTTCTCATATTACTTTTGTTGAAAATTTGTCACCAAGCACAGAGTAGATGTTCATGTTGTCTAGTTTGGGAAAAAGTCCCATAAATTAGGCTCCAGTTATGCTCCCATTTCTGTCAGGTAGGCTGTATAAATAAACCCTTCAAGGACAGGATAGATCCACTGTGACCCACAGTTTTATGCCTTCTGTGCACTCCAGAAATAAGTGCTTGAAAACATTTCTGTTTGTAATCCATTTTTAAAAAGACATATGGGTGCACAATCAAAATAACCTTTGCTAAAATTCTTGTGTGAGTCTGTCATTTGCCTATTCTCATTGTTTGAGGGTTTTTGAGGTTATTCATGTTTGCTGATGTGCATAAAACCTCAAAGCTGTGTTTTTAAAAGTTAATATTTATTTATTCCTCTATAGCAGATACTAAGACTGCTTTGGTAAGCATGATAACTGTAAAAGTCCTACTAAACAATTTGTTGTGCTTGTACTTAGGTCTTGAATTTTTTTTAAACAGTCAAAGTTACCTCGATTTGACTGGACCAAATACCCTAACATGAAGGGAGGGAGTGTAGGAAGAAGTAATAACAATGTAACTATGGTAACCCTTCATCCATCCTGCTCTCTCTTAGTGTCGTCATGGAATTAATAGGAGATGGTGATGCTGATAGTTGCTAGGCACCATCTTTGTTGGTAATCTACTTGCTATTAAAGCAATTGGCAGCAAAACTGCATTAAAACAGCTCTTTCGGCTGTGTCCCAAATGCACTGCCACTCCAGTTAGGTATTTGCTGAAACAAAAGTACTACAATACTGGGCAGTATATGGGACATCTATTTTTATAGTAACCTAACTACAGTACGTTAGCAACATCAGGTCATTTATATTTTTGTTGTTGTCTATACTTAATAAATGACCTGGAGAAGTTCTAGTGCAACATAACGGTTGATAAACCCTGCATTAAAAGACATTAGAGAAGACTTCTGAATAATTACAGTGAGTTTACTCTGAACATCATTGATACAAATTAACAGTCTCTTTATATCCATCATAATGAAATTGGCTAAGACACTACCCATTTTTCACTGCTTCATTTGAATGGTGGACAAACCATTAGGAGGGTGTTAATGTCAGAGATATAACTCAGATAAGTGGATGTTTTCTGTTTCTCTCTCTCTCTGAATCCTGTCTGTGAAGCTGGCAGAGGCGTGTGGGCGGCTGTACCAGCTGGGATCAGAGGAATGGAGAGCACTGATAGCTCTCTCTGCTTCTAATACATTTTTAACACCTCCTAGTGTAAAACATTCCAAGATGCTTGCACAGGTTTATCTTTACACTATTAGTAGAATTTTAAAGTCAGCAATTGTTTTATGACCATCTGTCTTTTACATAGTATTTCTATGTTTGTCATCTGGTTTTGTCTGTGGAAATGATCGTTGTTAACACTGCAATGTGTGAACATTTTAAATTATTTGCATTCACAGTCACAGTATGTGCTCTCACTGCAGGTCTGTCAAACTTTATCTCACAAATATTGTTTAAAATTCAGTATGACAAAGGTGTGTACGGTAGGTCAGCAACCTTAATGAGGCTGAAAAGATGGAATATATACTGCCATGTTTGTAGGAGGTCCCTCCCTCCCTCCTCTGTCCCTCTCTCTCTTTCACTTTGTGCGTGAGCGGCTGTTACTGAACATACAGTGATTGTTATTGAGAGCCAGTCAGGCATCTGCATTATACTGTAGAAACATTTAGGCATCTTTTGTGTAGCATTGAATTAGAAGCATACCAGCCATTCAAGGTGAGCTCACCTGCAAACTGAAGTCATCTTTGAAAGTAGGACATGGACTGTCACAATGTAAGTACCAGCTTCAGATGAACTTTGTCATAAAAGGGCTTGTATAGAAGCAGTTGATTTGTAGTTAGATAATGTAATTGCATGTAAAGGCTTTACTATCCAGAATGTTACAGTGTATGAGGTGTATGAAGAGGTAACTGTACTTTTAGTTTGGACACAGTGATCACTTTTTGTCCCAATCTACTTTAAGCACTCAGCATTTTTCATTGTTAGGAGTTTAGTATTTGCCGTCCCCCTGCTGTTTCCGAACAAAGTAACAGAATGCTGCCTGCTCACTGAGAAGTCAGACAGCGGCTAATGCTGGCTGAACAAGTGGGTGGGCACACTCCAACACTGGAGGGGTTTCACTGAAGACATATTGTGCTGCCTCATCCAGATAGTGGGATGATAGTGGGCTTTTTGTGGGTAGTCTATGTATGAAATCTTTTCTAGAAGCATTGGGGTAGCGTATTTGTGCTCACAACATAATCTGTATTAATGTTTCTATAAGCAATAGCTTAATGACAAGCCAGAGTTTCCTTTCTGCCCACTTTATATTTTCTTTAGGATAGCCTCTGAATGACCTACTTTAACCAGGTTCTAGGTCATACTTTAACCAGGTTCTAGGTCATACTTTAACCAGGTTCTAGGTCATAGTATTAAACATTAGTATTATATTAGTAAATACTGTAAATGTTATTTACCACTAAACAGTGCTACATCTGTTTATAAAACTTTTAAACTTTATTCTAAACAGAGAGTACAGAAAATATTGGTTTATTTGATCATTTACTGAGAATTGCAATAAATCAAGAAATTGAACACACCATCAAACTTTACTGTTGGTACTTTTAGCAGGAGGAGTGCAGCCGGCCCCAGGAGGAGGAGGATATCATGGACATCCCATTAGACGACCCTGAGGCAAACAGGGCAGCTGCCAAGATCCAGGCCGGCTTCCGTGGACACATGACCCGTAAGAAGATGAAGCCCGAAGACAAAACGGAGGGGGAGGAGGTGAGCAGCACTGGGGAGGTGCTCAACGGCAGCCAGGGGGGCACAGGTCAGTGGTATAGAGCCATGGGATAAGAGTAGGTCCCATAATGCCATCGTAAGTGACTCTAAGGATGGGAACAGAATAGTAACCACAGTGGCTGGCAGAAGGTAAGTAATGAAATGATAGTTACATAGAGTAAATTATGTCTTTGTTTTACTCATTTCATTTAGAATTAGTTTAATTTAGAATGAGGTATTGTTTGCATTTGTCTTCTTTAGGATGAGTAAAGTGCAATGATACAAAAGCCCAAGCTGTTTTACATAGTGAAGGATCATTTAATAGTTGATAAATGCCTAATTAAGTACATGTATTAGAGTCTCTCATGAGTTACAATGTGTATGATTAATGCAGTGACTCGTTTAATTACCCCAGAGGCACACTAACAACACATGATTGAATCTTTCAATTAATCTTTTTGTTAAGGGATTAGAGATTATTCACAAAGAAGGGCATATCAGTTTGTTTTACATGGAAGTTGTTCCTTATAGTAAGAAATGACAGCATTTTATTAATAAAATCTTTATCTTATGGAATACATATGCAATTTAAAATACCTTACATTTGCAACATTTTATTAATTTTAAAAGGTACTTGTTTTCAAAGACCGGATTTATCTCTCAAAGATTCATATTTTTGGATGTGGCTGGCAAAAGCGATCTACGTCATTGATTTTTTTCCTAACCCAGTTGCAAGCTGCCTTGCATCCCTATGTAGGAGAGGTATTTATAACTCCAGGTGCATTAGGAACAGTATATGCTTCAAAGTGGCTACACAAAATTAATGGACCTGTCGGATGGGAACCGAACATCTTAAGCGCATCCCATCGGGGTAGACCCCCTTTTGAAATAATGTGATTTATTTTTTTTTCTGAGTTTAGAAGTTATGATGTTCTTCTACATTTACATGATCATACACCATCAACATCATGGAAAGATACCAGGTTAAATATGCAGTTTCTCTTTCTGTTTTTAGAGACAGGAGGATCGGGGCCAGTAGGAAGAGACAACACATCTGTGCCAGAGCAGTGACGCCCCTGTTCTGACCTGGATGAACACAAAGAGAAAGGAAGCAAGGTAGCGAGAGAGGACGATGAGTGGCTGGCATGAGCTGGCTGGGCTGGCTTTCAGGCACACACCTTTTTAACCCCCCTCACCCCACGGAGTCATTTCTTTCCAACCCAAGCTAGCTGTAGAAAATGAACAGTTCTTGAGGGTGTGTTATGTGAATTTTTGTGAACTTTAACACTCCTCTGCTTTTCCAGCAGTCCTATCAGTAGGAATGTCTTTGACCCAAATTTTGCAACTCACTGCATGTACTTGTGAAACTTCTGGTGGTGTGCTAGTTTTTAGCTGATCTGTGAATGTGAAAATGAATGTCCTCTAAATGCTAAACAGGGCTTATTTTGGATGGATCATCTCATACCATCTGTGTGTAAACCTTGTGTACATCAACATTGGACAATGCGTAATTTGTGGCTTAGTTACCTTTTTATGCTGTGCTTGTATCTTGTCATTTACCTATTTGACTCGCTTTCTCAATGATCAACAGTAGCTAATTATGTTATATTTAATCAAAGTTATTGACTGTATTTTAGAATCCATATGCCTTGATTACTTTTTACCACCATACTTTTCCTGTTCAAGCATTTTCTATAAATCGGATCTTCCAGAGCAGTAAGCATGCAGTACTTTTTTTTCCCATATGCATTTGGTACAGCTTAATTGTATGAAGGTATATACTCCTTGCTAATATTGTGTTATTGGGTTTTACTTGTTTGATTTATGTTAAATCAGGTATATATTCCATTGTTAATGTTTGCAAAGCTTACAAAGTCAAATGATTAATACCTTGCTGAAGTTGGCTGTAGAATCATGGCATTACACTAATAAATCCACCTGAAATATACATGACGTGTCTGTTTAACTGTCCCGAGGATCTGTTTATATAGGTAAATCATTTATATATAAGCTGCCACATTTGCAGAGGTTTTTGTTTCAATATCACAGCTCTCAAAGTTGCTCATTTATTTCTAACTAACCCCAATATTTTATAGAACTGCTAATTAGAAAGTTATTCAGAGCATTGTTTTCCGTTGATGATTTTATACACAATAGAAACTTTGAAAAATTCTGCTATTTGCACAATTGAAACTATATTATACCTTTTATCTTGTTATTTAGTATGCTTTGATATAGCTTTATACTTTCACTAAAGTCATGGCTCAGTGTGCCACTTAATGAGGCTGTCCAAATCATCTTTGCCTTATTTGCTGAGCCAGTCTTTTTGCTTCATGGCTAACTTCTTCAGTCTTCCAGTGCTCCCACTCAGCCCACCCACACACATCTGAGCACACACTGCACATGCTCAAACTGTGCACATGCTTTTTCACACAGGAAAAAACAGAGCCTGCACTTCAGTATGTGGATCCCACTCAAGTCGCTCATTGTCACACACAGACACACGCCCACCTCTTTGCAGATGCCTCATGCCAGCTGCAGAGATGGGACACAAGCAATACGAGCCTCTGTGGTTTCTGCAAAAGCACAGCGCTGAGCATTTTCTTCTCTGCACTGACATCCCTCCTCCTCAACATCCCCTATGAGTTTTATATTCTCTTTTCTCCTACTCAGTCCCAGAGGGGCCATGGCCATGTACTTCTGTCTCTTTAATGACTGTGGGTGAACAATCAATATCTTGCACACCTCCAAACATAGCACACAACACCCACCTGGAGCTGGAAATACAGACAGGTTGCTTGAGAAATCAACCCTAAAAACGCCCTCTTAAATCTTGAAGAGTGAAGCAGAGCATAACTGTCTCCCTGTTGAGTTAAGTGAGCGCCATATTTGAAAACATGATGAGGGTGCTGTGCTTGGTTGGTTTGACTGGTTTCTCAGACAGTTTGTCAGCGAGAGGAGAGATCTGACTGTACTCTCTGGGGTGGTAATTAGAGATGAGTAAGCTAGGAAAAACAGCAGGGGGCGTAATTATCTGCTTTCAAGTGGTTATGTTCAGCTTGGGAGATGCAAGAAGTTACCTAACAGGTTATTTAATAAAAAGGGATCTAATTGAAAGAATGTTTTATAATTTGGGTGCATCTGCAAATGTCTCAGCTTTAATAGACCTTCCATTAGACCTTCCATCATTTCTTCTGCATGACTCATACATGCTCAGACAGCCATGGCCTTTCTTTGACTTCTCTTTCTCCCTCTGTTGACTGGAAAATGTCCCTCTTGATCTAGAGTGTGTTAGAAGATGAGAGGGAGAGGGTGGCACCTCTTTTACCCAGGGCAGAGGTGAAAGGGCGAAGCTTTGGCTTTGATGGCCAGCTACACAGCAGTCTGACTCCTGGGAGAGAGCTTCGACAGACGGACAGACAGCAGCTGCTCCTACTTTCTTAACTTTGGGTGTTTTCCGCCTCTGCATAAAATGTTTTCATTGTAATCAGACAAATGTGCTCTAAATAAAGCACAAACAAAAACCTTACTTATTGAAGTGGGAGGGCTGACACACAATTGGTCAGAACATCATATATGCTTAATAATCCAAACAGCACAAAAGAAAGGGGGAGCCACAGATATCTACATGCATTTAACTGTATTGCAGACATCTTTCTGTTTGGCCCACACTGTAAACAATCCACTAACAGTAGCATACAGACACTGTTATGCCATGGCATGGGCTACATATAGTACCCCTAATGGGAAAAATAAAAAATAAAAATAATGCGACCAATGCTGTTTATTTTTCAACTCTTGGTTTTTAATGCTTTTGCAATGAAACATAACAATGTGGTTACTACGCCACCTACTGGACAATGGGGGTTTGATAACGTTCCTTTTTTTTCTGAAGATTTAGCACATTTCAGACAAGTAATGGACAAAGAAGCTGTAAAGTAAAATTGTTCAAACATTAAAACATTGAATTTATTGTAAGGTGCCAGTTCAAAGAAGATTTTGAACCATGTGTCAAAAGTAGGCCAAAGGAAAGGTGTGTTGTTCTTCAAGTTCAGACATTTGGGGATTCAAATGAATATGCTTTGCACCTTTTAATGATGTATTGAGGAACAAAATGACAGGTTGAATACATAGGAAAAAATGAGGGGAAAAAAATCATCTACACAATTTGTCTGTCTAACTAGAGTCCACACACACATAAACACACAGTTGGCTGTTGTAAGAAGTGACTGGGGTGCTGTGTGAGTTGGAGAGTGGGGCTCAGTGTGACTAGGCAGAGGCTAGCAGGCAGTCAGTGCAGAAACGTGCCCGGAGTGGATAAACCATGCTCACTGAGAGGGGAAAAGACTCTGCCCTGGACACAAGATGAAGGTGGAGAGGAAGACCTCCTCTACAGACATAGACACAGACATTCCTCCACTCCTGACGCCCCTTGGCCTACTCCTTCTTCTCTTCATAGGTAAGAATGCATAAACAGACCTCATTTATCTCAATACAACTCTGCTTCAACATGGTATCATCACAGTTTGGTTGCTTTCTTTGCACAGCATCTTGTACCAATTAAAAGTCAGAGATTTAATTTGTACTGTTTGTCCATTTAACATAGTTTTGTTTTTATTGCATTTGAGTTTCCTCAACGCTGCCACATAATGGATTATTTTGGGGGCACTGCTTCACACTGAGACTCTCTCACAAGCTTAATTGAGCCTGTAGTGCCCATTGTAGCTTGGTAAAAAGGGGACAAGCGGGTTAAGTGTGATTATCTGAAGTTTTGAAGTGTTCCTAAGCAGGCCAAGACTTGTTATTGTGAGTTGAAAAAAATCTTAGTGGAAATATGTCAAACTGAAAAAAATATATATTTTAGTTGAAATGCAATGAGTAAAAAAACAGTGTTGGAAGTTGTTTTGGTCAAATCACTGGATTCTGTGTCTACCCCCAGCTTCACCATTGACAAAGAGTTTTTCTCTCTCACACACTCTCTCCCTCTTTTCAACGGAGGAAAGTAGTTCCAACAATCGTGTCCTTTGTCTTATTGCCTTGGCAACCCCGGTCAGGCGGACCAAATGGTTACTATGGCAATGAGGCGATGCCATGTTAACTGCCTTACTGCAGAGAATAGTGAACAGTCCGGTCTTTCCCTCACTCTGTCCAATGTTGTTCTTTCTATCACATTCCTGTTAACAGTAGGATGCCCCACTCAGGCCATTAGCCAATGTTTTGGCCTCCATGTGTCCAGCCACACTGAGTTATAGGACTGCCACTGGGAACATAATAGCCTTGCTGTGTTTGGTTTCTAAGACAAGAGGTCTGTATAAAGAATGAAATGTGGTCAAGTCTCTAATACCTTTACCCATGTAGCTGTAGGAGGTGAGCGATCACAAATCACAGTTGGGATATTAAATGTTCACTATAAGAGGAGAGTCTGAGAAAACACTGACTGCATATAGCCTGATGTTAATAGGTTCATAAAACTTGACATAAATGTAAAACTATTTATAAAAGCAAAAATAATATTCAACAATTGGACATCCAAGAAATGAGCCTCACAATTGCAAGTAACAACAGTAACAAATGTATTGCTGCCTATCACTACTGGTTAAAATAAAATATATAGTAAATGTCCCACTGTTATTGATAACTGTACAATTTCAATTATGGCAGTGCATTTCCTGTAATGCTTATTGATAACTGTACAATTTCAATTATGGCAGTGCATTTCCTGTAATGCTTATTATGTATTCTGTAGCACAGCTGTATAGACGATTACCATGCCTCTTGGTACACTTAGCACACACCTTAAAAAGTGCAAAGCTTACTAAAGTATAACAACAGTTCTGGGAAAAAAGGACAGATTTTAACAATGCATGGTAGAGCTAAGGCCTGTCTTAACATCTGGGCACATCTAAAAGTTGATACATACTGTAGAAGTGAAACAGTACGTTTATGGAAAAAGATTTCAAAATATATTATGTTCTTGCTCGTGCCCAGAAACAATTATTGCAGAGCCACTGCCTGTGACTCCTGCCTGTGTATATTTTGAATGCTATTGCAAGTCAAAGTAGCATTTATACCAGTAATAACTTTACTAAAGAATAATGCCCTTGTTTTCAGTGTTTTTTCAGCCTTTTTTTAAGTTTGTCTTTTTGACACATTTGCAGGTGAGGTGTCCAGTGTAAATGTGACCCGCCATTCACAGGTGGTGAGGGGCACAGTGGGCAGAGAAGCCCTTCTGTCAGTCAGCTACTCCAGCAGCAGCCCAGACAAGCCTGTCATCAAGTGGCAGCTGAAGAGGGACAAAGACAAACCTATTACTGTTGTGCAGTCCATAGGTACTGACATCATTGGGAACCTGAGACCCGAGTACCGTGATCGTATCCTTGTACATGAGAATGGCTCGCTGCTGCTTCACAACCTACAGCTGTCAGATGAAGGCACATATGAAGTGGAGATCTCCATCACAGATGACACCTTTACTGGGGAGCACTACATTGAGCTCACTGTGGATGGTATATATAAATGAAAAACATATATGAGTAATCAGAGCAGGATATTGAGGAGGAGTTGTAGCCAAAAGAGCAACCATCAGTGGAAGCTAAAAATAAAATAGTTCAAGTAACTGCAGTACACGTTTATATAAAATATTCAGTAGTGACTCATGTAACTTAACTTTAATGGAATTTTACTTATTATGTTTATATAACAAAACAATACATTTTTCTCCATGCCTATGTCCTTAGTTCCTGTGTCTAGGCCTTACATCCAGATGATGGCCTCCTCTGTGCTGGAGTACAGCGAGTACTTTAACCTTCACTGTTCCCACGATAATGGCACAAAGCCCATCTATGGCTGGTCGAAGGAGGCAAAGTGCTGGCTAATGACTCACGAATGCTGCTCTCACATGACCAGAAGGTGCTGACCATTTCACGCGTCCTTGTGTCAGATGACGATGTCTACACCTGCACAGTGGAAAACCTCATCAGCAGCATGAAGAGCTCTCCTGTCAGGCTTACAGTCTACAGTAGGTGACATGTAACACTAGCACTGGATTATATATGGTGTGACTTTTTGCATCAGCTGACGGTATTGCACAAGGACATGTATTGCTAAGCATCAACCCTATGTAAGACTCAGAACTATAACTCTTTTTAACATTTACACTGCATGGAATACAGTATTTGTCATTAACTATTTCCAGTTTGTGTGGGACTGATGGTGATCCACTGAAAATAATGAACTAGTTCAGCACTTCTTTCATTATCTGTTATACATTTCATATCTTTGCCATACCAAAAATTCTGTTTATATATAGGATATCTCAAAATGTCGCAAAAACATGGAACATACCCCTGATTTTATATTTAGGCTAAATGTCAAACAAAACTTCCATTCAGAGCTCAACAACCGTTCTACCATCCAAGTAGTGAGCACAAGCAATTATCATCTCATGCTGACCCATAAACAAGCATGTCTGCCTAACAATGATGTTTACAACAAGTGCAAACCCGGGCGGTGGGTTTGCCAAAGTAGGCTTTGAGCTGACATTATTTGCACCAGTGGCACCACTAGGAAAAAACAGAGAGATTGTATGTATATAGTAATAAATAAATAAATATACTGTTATGTACAGTATGTCTATGAGGAGAAAATAGATAAAGAAAGCAAGTTGTGAGGAAGCCTCAGGAGACCTCAGTAATTATGTTGTGATTGCTGTACTGTGAAGGGCTGCATAAGGGGACAGCTACAGGCACTCAAACCCCTCTCTAGCTCATGTACACACTTGAAGCACTGAAAAACGGCATTCCATAAGGGCTTCCAAAAGTTCACTGCAAAGTGATTTGTGTAAAACAAAAACAAAATAAAAACGATCTGAGCTACATAGACCTCCTGGTATTAATGCAAATGCCTCCATGTTCCTTCCTTGCCTCTTTTTCCCTCTGGTTTAGGACGGAGCTCGCTGTACATCATTCTGTCCACAGGGGGTATATTCCTCCTAATCACCCTAGTGACTGTGTGTGCCTGTTGGAAGCCCTCCAAGTAAGAACTAGTCTATTCTCTTTCCTTAACTCCTATTTATTCATCCCCTTTCTGGTTGTCTTTGAAGTTGCATTTGGTGATATGAATAGAATCTTAAGTAGCTCCTTCAATTACTTCAGCGTTGTTTTATAAACAACCATTTAGCAGCATAATTGCAATACTGTTGATGAGGGTGTTTTTGTGCTACAGAAAGAAGCATCGACCTGTCCCCCAAAGAGCTCCCATCTACGTGGAGCAGAGTGAAAATGGCCATGATGGTGAGTTGTTTCCACTTTTTTTCACTATCTCACTTAAGAAGTACATAAGTGTCTAAATTGTTTGCAGTTGATGTGGTACCTAAACCAACCACACTTGGTCGAAGAAGTCCCATGCATTTATACGTTCTCAATGAAGATGTAAGTGTGTTTTTTCAAACCTTTTATTATCTATAAAGTTTCCTAAATATTTTAACCTAGGTACATACTGTATGCTTACTTTCAATATAGGACGTTATACCTAAACCAAGCACACTTGGACGAAGGAGTCCCATGCCCTTATGTGTTCTTAATGAAGATGTAAGTAGCTTTTCTGAACCATTTATCTGATCAAAGTTTCAAAAATCCTATTTTTGGGTAACAATTTTTAATTTTCACACTAACCTTTACAAAATTAAATAACATGTGTGGTATTTCACCATCAAATAGTCAGCATTGCCTTTATCATACTCCAGCGCTCATAGACAACAATAAATGTTCTCCCCATCCTCCAGGTAATCCGGTTTCCCCCGCCAACATCAAAACATGCTAGACGCCCCCTGGTGGTGGCTGCTGACTGTGAATTTCCCCATGGGGATAATGAAGTGATAATACATAATAAATAAATAAATAAATAATAGAAATGTAATAAATAAATTGTATTTTAAGACACTGGAGACTTTTGATGAAGGAATTCATAATTAAATAATTATTTTAAAAATGTTTCCCATAATGCAGAAATGCAGGGTGCCACAGCATGTCTAACAGTATCCATGACTAATGAAAACTAAAACATGCTTGTGAAATCTTATTATTGCAGGAGACTCTAGAGCATTTGGAAGAACGTTCTGGCAATGTTGTGGGCCAATCAGAAGTAGGAATCTATCCTACTTATGTTCCAGTCCTTCCCCCTTCCAACAGAACTGACCGTCCCATATGGACCCCTCCACGTAGGTATCCCCGCAGCGCTTCCCCTTTGGCCCAGCCTGTTCCACAACCCTGTCCAGTGCTACCCACCCTTCCATCACTCACTCACCGGGCTCGTCCAAACGCAGCTTCAGCCCAATTACAAAAGTCCGGCCTCCTGTGGGCATCCCTACCAGCATCCTGCCTGTAGAAGCAGAGGGTCCAGGGCCAAGCGAACCGACTCACTGTCCTCCACAGCAATGAACAAGGCTGCGTACAATTAAAAGTCTAGAGGATAGTACCTATTTCTTACAATAGAAAATTAAGCACCATTTTAAAAGATTTTTTTATTTCTGTTTACTCCTTGTAATCTTCCATATTTTTCTCTATGCACTGTACATATGTAGTGAATAAAAACATGACACTATCCGCCTGCTAATGTTTCAGGATGCTGTGTAACTGGTGTATATTTATTTCTTGGTGTCTTTTTTCTCGATTTAACTGTATGTAAGTTAAGATAAATGGTATCTTTTTGAACAATTTAAAGCAGACATTGCTCAGGAGGCCTATAGGCTATAACATATACAATGTGTGATCTGATAAATAGCAGACTTTTTATCCTCTCCCTACTTCACCTTTAATCACAGACATGATTAGACATGTGGGAGACCTCCATTATTCTGGGTACACACTAGTTCTTTCCAATAGGTGTCAATATCTTTCGGTTTAAATTCCTTACATTACTGAACATGGATAATATAGCTTTTTTTAGAACACATTTTAAAATGGTCGTCACCTTGAAACCCAATTTTGGAAAACAAGCTTACAACACATTCTGCTTTGATTGTTTACAACAATCGTTTTAAAATTCATAAATATTTGTTATGTATGGTGAGGATTGACCATTCAGATTTTTTATGAATGCCATTATTTACAATGGCATTTATAAAAAATCTTTAAAATCTTTAAAAGAGCTTTTTTTGTGTGTGTGTTGGTGGTTTAGTTACTAATTTCAGGCCAGTTAAAAAGCAGTATTACACTACTTATTATTACCATAGATTGTTTATTACAAAGGCTCTTCTACGGCTCTGGGTTACATTTATGGGTGCTGGGAGGAAATGTAAGGGTGCTATTACAGTTTTTTTGTAATAGCTTGGACTCTAAAATTAAAATGCTCAAATTTCAAAACTTGACACTCAGTAAGCAAAAGGTTATCTCAGGCCTATCACTTGAGGATATTGTTGTGTGTAAACATTTGCCACACTGGCTCCAAGTTTCAGAAAACGAACAGCAAACAAAAAAACGACGGAGTCCCGGAGAGGACATGTGAGGAAAATCTTTAATTTGGCCTAGAGTTAATATCACGAGGCCTCGTAAACATTATGTTGTGGCCTTGGTTTTGTCGTTCTCACGCTTTAAGAAACTCGAGGCCTGGTATTATTATAATATTTTCTCTCATGTCCTTTCTGAGGCTCGTAAACTATGTTAGAGGCAGCGACGCATTTGTAGGGTCGCTTATGCATTTGTATAATATAATGAGATCATTTGCCTACAACGTGAGATGTAGCTTAGCTTTGTTGCTGTTTCTGTTCAAAAAACGTGATGGTCGAGGGTAGACCCACGAGTAGTTAACGCTACGCCTTGAGTATTATTTATTTTTTAAAAAGAGCAACATTTTTGTGTAATAGAATCGTGCCTGACATTTTATTTTATTTTTTACACTATTTTGGTGGTTTTAGTTACTCACCTTTATTGACAACTAGGGCCTGTTGAGTTGATGGTCATTCAAAACCTCGCCACTAGAGGGAACCACATCACACCTTCCCATTACATTTGTATTCATAGCCTCCGTACAGTAAAACATAATGTTTCAGAAATATTGTCTGGCTTTTCTAAAAATTTCTCCTTTCCCTCTGTGTTCATCTCAAACCAGTAAATAAATGACATATTTGTAAGATAAAGTTGATGATATTTGACCCTAGTGTTTCTGTATCAGGCTTCATTAGAGCATGGACCAAAGAGGACAGAGATTAAAGCTTGTTCTATTTGTTTTGCAATTCAGGCTTGTAAGTGTGTCTGATGCACACAGACACAGACAGAGCTTCATCGCCATTATCAGGGTAATGTTTTCCTTTCAGGTATCCAGATGGACGCCCTTTGTCATTAAAATTTACACCATTTGATGTACAGCTTCCTTCTTGTGTGATGGGCCATGCAGTTGTGCAATAGCTCAATCAGATCTAGATATGTCATTTTTATTCTATTTATATAATTTAATCTTTTGCACTCATGAATATGCAGGAACACACTCAGCATAAATAAAAAGCATATAATGTTATAATGTAGTTTAACACAGTTGTTTAAAATTACTCTGGATCATTTGCATGGTATATGGGTGCTTTGTAAATTGGTTGAACTGTTTTGTGCCACATCTGTAGCAGAATAGGCCAACCAGAGAAGCATGCTGGATCTGGCAGTAATTAGGCTCAAGGGATTATGAGGTGAGTGTCTGCAAAGTGTCTGCAGTCTAAATAAAGTACTTGTCTTATGAGTCCAGTCCACAGATGATGTGCTGATGCTTTCAGTTTCTAATTAATGACCTGATCCTACTTTTCGAGCCGTCTTTCTCACACATACCCTGTTCACACTTCCTGCTGATGTCAACGTCCCAATAGACATTGCGTGACTTTATTGTTGGAAAAGGTACTTCTTTTAAGTCAGGACTATAAATGCATAATTAAGCTGAATAGATGCCTAGATTGCATTAAATGTAAATAAAGAAATTAGTGTGGGGGGGTCCACTCTAGTTTTGTGAATCTTTTTTCTAAATCCTGATTCACCTCTTTTTATTCCAAAGATCACAAAACTTCTATTAATACCTAATGATGAATAGATACATGTTTTAATAAAAAAATATTTGAGTTTAGGGCCACATAAATTTGGGTTTACAGACCTCACTATTCAGAGCCTAGGCACATGTTGCAAGCATCAATAGACGTCACAACATATGTTTATTTCATCATTGCCTTCATTTGAACAACTGCTGACAAAAATACACTGCACTCTAAACTGTCTTTGAGAGTTCTCTGCTCATCTGACCAAACCATCTGGCCTCCTCAACAAAGATGAATAGACTTGTGACATGAACACACAAATGCACATACGTTTAATAGTAAGCACAAAAAGATTGGTGATAGTTACTGAAGAACAAGCCAATCACATTTAAGTTGAGAACCCTTCTGAATTTTTTTTTTTTTATATTTTGAGTGTTGTCTTTGTGAGGATGAGAATAGATATGATTTTGTCATCAAGCCAAACATATAAGTCAATGAGGTGGCTCTATAGTAAACACATTGAGCCTTAGAACTGCCATTGTGCCCTTATTTGGCTGAAACTAAGGGTTATTTACAGTATATAATAGTCTGTGATTATATCCCACTTTGAGTAGGCTTGTCTTTTTAATTTACCATAGTAATGGTCCCTCGGCAACCAGTTTAGAGTACCAGCCATCATGATAGTACTCCATAGTGCTGTGGTGGTGTCACATAAAGCTCTCCTCCTTCATCACTCACAGCCTCTCTCTCTCTTTCACACTCTGTCAATGACTCTCGCCCGTACATGCACGTTTGGCTGAATGTGAGTCAGCTGCATCCTCAGCACCTGGGACATTACCTCCACTCTGCACAGGGGACACCGCATCACCGACGCAGTAAGCAAAGCCCAATTACTCACTCTCATTTAATTTTATTACATGTTGGTTTTTAAGTTTATAGGTTTTCTTTGAATCATTCATTCAAAACAGAAAAGACACATTAAATATAATATAAAACATGTTTATATTTGTTATTTTCTCTTAAGGGTTAATATAGCAGATTCAGTAGATGCATTAGTAATTAAAGTATTGACAGTAAAGTTTCTGAAGATGGTGGTTTATAGTGGATAAAGTAGTAAAAATTGACTTTATTGAAACCACAGAAGAAAACAACCCTTGGCTCCTGAGGTTGGTTGTACCTCACACCATCGTCCAGCCAGTACCACAGTCTGAGAGGAGTGGGAGGTCAACATGGGCTCCAGCTCCTCCTCCTATGCCCCCAGGACCATCTACCTGGATGTGGATGGAAAAGTGCAGAAAGTGGGTTGCTTTTCTTATGAACTCATATCCTCAAGTCACACATCCAAAAATATCTTTAATCTTACTAGTGCTGTGCAAGACAAACATTTAGCACATTATTGTAAGAGATGTAATTAGTGTTGACTCTTCTACTCTTTCTGGCAAATCTTGTAACAACTAAAAATGTAATGTGTGAACTTTTTAAATAAAAATGCACAACTCTAGTGATTTTAGAAAAAAAATAACAGGATGAAAACTCACTGCCTTAAACTTGTAGGACATGATGTAATGCTGCAGCTCTTCCCAACAGCAATTAAATCAATTAAGGCTGGCATCCCCGAGATAAAGCTTACCTGAGGAGCAGTTAAGAGTAGAAATTACAAAATGGGATGAAGGGAAGTGTCCTGTAAAGGTGTTAATGACAGCAGCTAACACCTGTTCACAGCTTCCGTCTGATTCCGGCTGCTTTCCAATGAATCATGCGATCATCTTGGCTAATGACCAGCAACAAATATGAATCAAATAAGCAGGAAAAAAAAACATGCTACATGGTTCTATCTTTGAAAAAGGTGAAGGCGAAGCTTAATGATCTGGTGATGTAAAGTGCTTCAAGCAGAGGGGCGGTCCATGACAGAAGTCTGCTCAAGAGGCTGTGTATTTGTCTTCTGCACCTGCTCTTTTCAATATGCAACATGATTCTTGAGAATGACACATCAATACTTTAAATATGATACAATCATACCTTGGCATTAATAGATAAAAAAAAAATACAATACAAACCCTGAGGAAAAAAATAAAGGTAAAAATTTTATCTCTGAGCCATACTTCATTGGTTTCGTTCTCATTTTTGTGCAACAATAAGCTCCCTATCATGTGTGTGGTTCACAGGTAGTGTTCAGTCGACACTGCAGTCCATGTGACATCAAGGAGCTCCTGTGGTCCTCGTCTAACATTCCCAGGTTTGTGCTGGTCACATTTACTTCCAAACACTGATTTTCACTCTGTATGACCTTTGCTCACCACTTTTCTTTTTTTCTTTGGCCTGTCTGGCTGCAGGAACACTGCCATCTTGATGGTGGACCCAGAAGGAGCCTTGGTCTCAATAGATCCTACCATGCCCACTAACTCCTCAAAGTAATGTCTTGACACTTAATCTCTTTACTTTATCTCTTGGATGATATTACGTGAATAATACCAAAACATAAATAAATTCTTCACAGCTACCTGTATAAAGTTGTCCCACTTTCTACTGGTCAACTTGGAGGTAAGTATCTCTTATACTAAACTCCTTTTCTGGCATAAACACATACATGATGGCATTTTAAATAAGGTTTGTAATTTGTTTGCAGAGAAGGAGGACATGTTTCAGAACGTGTTGTCCCAGGTGGCTGAGCAGTTTAGCAGGTAAGGCCCTGCTTGTTTATGCTATTTTATGATGGAAGCCTAACTTTCTCCCCCGCCCTCACACATACCTCACACACATACCAGCCGCTTTTCCAAATATCCCCTCATAATTCATTCTCGGCTGTTTCCCACATGCTATTTTACCTCAAACTCTTGTCATTCTGTGTAACCAACTGTTTCTCTCACAGAGCCTTTTGTATTAATGAGTTGAAAACCGAGGTCACCAACAGGCTAGCCATGCTGGAGAAGAGAGTGGAGTGTATGTGTTTGCTTATAAAAATGCATTATGTTTCATTATGCCATAGCATCATCACTCTTTAAAAAAATCTGCTCTTATAATTCTATGTCATCTGTTTTTAGTGGAAGGCTTGAAAGTGGTGGAGATTGAGAAGTGTAAAAATGATCTGAAGAAGTTACGAGATGAGATGACTTCAAGAGGTGGTGCTAGGTGAGGTAAACATCAAACTGTTAAAGCCATAGAAAAGTTACAAACCATTTGTTTAATGTATTATATCCATTATTATGACTTCAGAGTGAACTGCCCATGCAAATACAACTTTGACGATGGGAAAAAGGTTACTCCACGTCGAGATGTCCCCAATTACCCTAAGGTACACCCTTTTTGAAAAGATAATTTGCTAATACTTGACTAAACCAATTTCTAAAGTGACAAGTTTGCATATGTTTTTGGTGTGTATGTAGTACACTCTGTCTCAGGAAACAGTGGAGGCACTGAAGAAGCCAACATTTGACGTGTGGCATTGGGAACACAATGAGGTTTGATAAATTGATGCAATTTCTGATTAACCTAATTTGAAGTTTCTGAAAACTTTGGCCACATTTGTAGATGCTGAGCTGTTTGGAGTACATGTACCATGACTTAGGACTGGTGAAAGAATTCAATATGAATCCCATTACACTGAAGCGTTGGCTGGTAATGTCTGAGGACACAACCATTTCTTCTTATTATAGTAAGCTTTCAACCCTACAAAAACTAAACTGTTTTACAGCTGGCCATTCAAGAGAACTACCGCAACAATCCCTTCCACAACTTCCGTCATTGCTTTTGTGTTAGTCAGATGATGTACGGCATGATAAACCTTTGCAACCTTCAGGTAAAATATGTTTGTAATAGCCAAGGTGATCATGAAGAAAATAAATCCTAGTAGACTGACAGAATAATTTCTTCAGATCTTCACATTTGGACTTTTGCTTTTTGTCTTGACTATACTCTCCTTTTCTGCTAATGTCCAGGAAAAACTGACTCTCACAGATATGGGGATTCTGATGACAGCTGCTGTTTGTCACGATCTGGACCACCCTGGTTACAACAACACGTAAGATTTCCTCTTCTGTCTCTCTTGGTGTTGACACATGCTGCACTGCAGATGTCCATTGACCCCGGTATGTGTCTAAATGTCAGCCCTGCGACTAACTGGCCATTATCCAGGGTGTACCCTGCCTAAGGCCCAAAGCTGCTGGAATAGGCTCCAGTCAGCCGTGACCCCTAACAGGACTTAGCAGAAGAAGAAAAATGAATGTTGTGACATCCTTTGCACTACACCATTTTCAGTAAACTGTAAAACTATCTCAGGGATTGAGAGTTCAGGTATGAAAACATTTAGAGCACAATGCCGTTTGTGGTTGGATATTTAGGCAGGTAAAGGCTTCTCTTTATGACTGTATCTTATTAATGGATCTAGCCTTCCAGCCATGTCGTCATTCTCCCGTTAGGTACCAAATCAATGCCCGCACTGAGCTGGCAGTGCGCTACAATGACATCTCCCCACTGGAGAACCACCACTGTGCTGTGGCCTTCCAGATAATCTCATTGCCTGAGTGCAACATCTTTGCAAATGTGGATTCTAAGGCCTTCAAACAGATTCGACAGGTATACAATATATTAAATTTGATCATAATAAAATAATGTCTAATTTCTAAAGCTTCGTTGCTCACGATGCCTTTTCTCTAAACCCTACAGGCCATAATAACCCTGATTCTTGCCACTGACATGGCCAGACATGGAGAGATCCTAGACTCCTTCAAGCAGAAAGTGGACAACTTTGACTTCACCAATGAAGAGCATGTGACATGTGTGCGTATCATGTAACACAGACAGCCTCGTAAACTGTTCAAGAGAAAACAAATGCATTGTGTTAGTGTAATTGGGAATGTGCAGTGAATGTTAGACTGTGCTAATTGTTAAAATGTTGTATTTGTTCGCTGTGTCTGTCATATTTTTTCAGCTGAAAATGGTTTTGATTAAGTGCTGTGATATTTCTAATGAGGTGAGGCCAACCGAGGTCGCTGAGCCATGGGTGGATTGCCTTTTGGAGGAGTACTTTATGCAGGTTAAACAAAATACATTTCTTCTATTTATCCAGGATGAGAGGACAAAAAAGTAAAGTATTATCCTTGCATGTGCTTTACAGAGTGACAGGGAGAAAACTGAGGGTCTGCCCGTGGCCCCGTTCATGGACAGAGATAAAGTCACCAAACCAACTGCTCAGATTGGGTTCATTAAGTTTGTTCTTATCCCAATGTTTGAGACTGTGATGAAGGTACGACTGTGTACTGTACTTGTAATTGCTAGATTTTCTAAAATTGCTTTATTTGTTTTTACTTTTATTGATTGTTTGTGCCCATCAGCTGTTCCCTCAGATTGAAGAGATTATGGTTCAGCCTTTGAGAGACTCCCGTGATCATTATGAAGAGCTCAAACAGATTGATGATGCCATGACAGAGGTAGAACCTATTCTGCAACTAGTATATATAAGGATTTCAGGAATCTGTATGTTTACTCTAATTCCAGTAATCATTATAGAGTCAATTAATACATTTTCCAACAACTGTCTTTTGATAAAAGTGTCAAGATAGTCTAAGGAAACTCCTGTTTGAGTGAGAGTGTGAGTGTGGGAAAGAGGTCTGTGCTTCCTCGCTCAGACTCTTACCCCATGACCCAGCCCCCGATAAGCAGTAGAAGATAA
Source organism: Perccottus glenii (assembly GCA_024416835.2). NCBI lineage: Eukaryota > Metazoa > Chordata > Actinopteri > Gobiiformes > Odontobutidae > Perccottus > Perccottus glenii. The sequence goes on from CM044550.2 coordinate 18,741,375, forward strand.
GATCAGTCTTAGGCATACAGAAAGTGTGCCAAAACTATATTTGGTCCATTTATTATTACTGCCACTGTTCACAAAACCTTTCTAAGCAAAATCATCAACAGAAGGCATCTATTTATCTGTGTACATATCCTTTTTTCAAATGTATGGGCATCTGCAATGTCTGATTTTATCACTATACAGCTTTCTTTTCAGTAGTTCATGTGAGCAGGGTCACACACAAACGCGTATCTATCTACTAGAGCACTTGCTAACCTAAAGGTGTGTCTTTGTTCAATGAGGCACAGAAGAAAAAAACTGAAAATATGTCATTAGGCGGGAAGAAGAAGTAAACTGCAGTGAGTGAGTGCAGTTGTATCTGTGTAAGTAAAAGCAACAGAATCCTCGGTTGTGCTTTAGTGTTAACTCACGAGTGTTCTCTATGCCTCTATCTATCATCTATACTTCTATGTGTCTGAAACCACTTTTATCACTTTGGATTCAAAGGCCAATCACTTTCTCAATACCATGTCAACAAGTTGATTCTGGTCAATGAACTTTTGTGAAATGGAATAAAAGTTAAGGAAAGAGAAGTTCAACTGGGTTCATTGCTGACAGTGAACTCTCAACATACTTTAGATGTGACTTTTTTTTTTTTTTTTCCGTTGAAACCAAAGTGGTGAAATTGTTGGTTAGCATGTTACCTTTCTCCACACTGCCAATACACAATATTGTTACTCTAAGTTTTGTTGTTCTACTAACAATTTAAGTCAGAAGAGATATTATTTAGGTTTGGTTTGCCACGTTGTATTTCTAGCTTCTCTTCTTTACAGCACTGGGACGTTACACACTAATCCTACATCTTGATCTGTTGCAGGGGTCTTTTGTCAAATACAGAAAAGACTTGAAGAAAACTGAGTGAGATGTCAGCGACAGAATCTTTGTGCTGTGCCCTGTGAAGACGGCGAGCTAGGCTGGAGTGTGCAATGAGAGACTGCTTGGCTACATCCTAAACTAAAGCTAGGCATTAAGGTGGCATGTCTTGAACTTTGACTTAGACTTTTGCACTGGATGTAACAAGACTGCAAACCTCTTTTTAATGATGTTTATGTTGTTCTCTTTATTTGTTGTATAACACAGAAAGAAAATGGAAAGAGTTTTACACTAAATTTGTAGACCAAAATGAGGGTACTTTATCCTCACTGTAGTAATAAATGATAGCTCACTGTGAGTTTTTTCCCAAGATAAATGCAGCAGATTCACCTCTGTTAAGTTTAGTTTTGCACACAATGAACACAATGTTTAAAGATCACCCCCATAAATACACATACATACAGTATATCACTAATATATACAAGCCAGTCTATTTCGACTTTTATATTTATGTGTATTCATTTGAAATGTGGGCAACACACATTAATCATAAAACATTTATGAGGTAATAGTGTCGTACAAGTTTCAAACATTAATCGGATCTATGGGGATTGCAAAATAAAAATAACAAGGCAACAGAACTTAGCTAATTGAATCTTTTTTCTACATCTTCATCATTTAGGAAACATGTCCCATTTATTTTTTAATTCCTGACAGCTGTGATGCCTTTTCGACCCAATATAAGGGCAGTATTCTCTATATATATATATATTTTTACTAAAATCTATTTTATTGTCACATTTTAGTCTCCAGGGCTCAAATACCACCAGCATGTGTTGAAATAAAACCACAGCATTCCAGTTGTGTATCACCCATTGGTGCCTTTATTTGGGCTGTAGCACACCCCTCTGGGTGGTTTCCCTTCAGCAATACTGCACGGTTTTTATCACTGTATTTTGTTGTTGCAGAAACTTCAGAGCGATAATTGCCTCACCTGTTGGCAACGTCTTACCTAATACCACCAATGTAGCTGCAATGAAAGCAATTTAATTACACAACGTATGAATCACCAGTGGCATTATTGGGTTGGCTTTGTTTGATGGAAAGTTTTACTTTTAGTCAGTAGATGTCTTACCAAAGCTCATGGATTATATTACTACAATAATGTTTGTATTTGTCATATTCATATGATGAATGTATTCTGTGAGAGTAAATTAAAAAAAATGTGAACAGCACATTCTATTGGAATACTTTAAATCAAAGAAAACCTCATTTAAGCTTAACTGCCTGATTATGCATAATATTGCATTATAATTATTACTTTAACTGATTTATTGGAGTAATGTACAAAAAATTGAGTTTCCAAATGTATTCAATCAAGGTAGATAACTCAGTTTAAGGATCCAACTTACTGCTAATGTTTCACTCAGCAGATCGATAGATAAATGCATTACTATAGAAAATAACTGTCTAAAGAGTGTATGATATGAGACTGTCAAAAGAAGGTGTGGCCCCTAAATAGCGACATTCATTCAAGGGCTTGGCACATAATCTATTCAAGTCATTGAAGATGACTGTTGTTATAGATATTCCCACATGCTGCAATCCCCAGGGCTCATGTTCAAAAGGTGTTTTAAAATCTCATCTCATTACAGCATTAATACATTCTCTGGGGCATCATCACAATGGTTATGGAACCGCATTGTTGTTTTTGAGATACTTTCACATAAACAAGTGTGGGATTGGCCAGTTTTCCATCACAGCCAGGAGTCTTATTAGGCATTCTGACATAGCTTTACAGTACATCTGAATGCTAGCTGTTTGATTAGAAACTTCACCACCCTGGGATGTTCTCACTTTATTGGTTGTATTCTATAATGTGATGGTTTACACAACATAACCTTGATTTCTAATGTGCCATCAGATGGTTTACTGTACGTGCTTTAACAGACCAGAGAGAATATGATCCTGCTCCTTTTCTTTTTATCACAGTGTCTCAGATAAAGAGCACATTGAGAGAGACGTGTTTATCAAAGAAGTGAGGAACAACACATGTTGTTAGTCACGTAAATTTATAAGGATAGAAAGGATTGATTTATCCAAATCTTTTCTGGTATTTATTATTTGAAGTGCACTTAAGAATTCTGTTTGAAATGTTCTTCTACCTCCCTGTGTCTTCTTATTAGCAGGAAGAGATTTACAGATGCAGTTTGTTAGTGATTCACAGGCCAGGAAAATGTCATGCCTGTTTCTCCTCTTCACTCCTCCTCATTCTTTCTTCCTCCTTTTCTCATGTACTGACTACTTCTCCGGTTCACAGTGTACCGTGGAGAATTCCTCCCAGCATGTGCTAATCCAGGGTTAAGGGAAAGGAAGGTGTGTGTGTGTGTAGGTGTCAAAAGGCAGTCCGAAACTGAAGTCTTGCAGCAGGAAACCGTTGATGATCCATGTCCTACTTTCATGGGAACCACAAGGAAAATTAAAAACATGTGTCATGAAATAAATCCGGTCTGTTCAACTACCTCACTGTTTTATTGACTTACTCTCCATTAGTCTGCCCTTTTAAATTGACATCATGTATATTTAGCTTGTAATCTGGGTGTTAACCCTTTATCTCCTATAGACACCGGTGAGTAGAGGAGCAAAAATTTGCACTCAGTAAAAAGCATGGAGAACACGATTAATCAGAACAGCTGGCTGTATGACCTAGCATTAATCCCAGATTGGTTTGTTTATGATCAGTCAGCAGCATAATAAGCCCTACTCACAAGACTCCTGGGCCACAGTATCAGTAAATGGGGAAATTGGTTAAATTAAGTCATGTGACACAGCCAGCCATGACAATAAGACTTGCAGCATGATATATTTAGAGCACCTCTGCCTATACATATAACAACACACAGCTGGACTTTTAGCTTCAGGCTGACCATAGATGATGTTAGGGCACTGGTGTCGAGGGAATGAATCAGGCCTGTCCAGACAACACATAGACATGCTGGTGCCATGCAGGACATCCTGTTTCCCTGACAACCCCCGATATCCCCATGAATGCTATGGTTCTTGTTTGACCAGCCGACTGAGAAGACACAAAGTGGGTTTACTGAAGATCTCAGCAAAGAAAGGCACAAGGTCAGAGGTCACAGGCCTAAATTCTCACCTTACATTTTTGAATTGGACACTGAAGGCCTAGTGGCGGAGAAAACAAAAAGCACTGGTTAAAATTAAAGCTGCAGCTAATCTCACAAAATATTTTAATTTCATGATTTGTGTTAACAGTTACGTACTTACTTTTTTTTTTTTAACCTCAAACCTCAAACATGTAGCCACAGGGTACAAAGACACTTGTGGAATATTGTCAACAAGTCCGTTATAGTCTTAAAAACAAATTTTACACATAATATTTCAAAACATTATTACTCTGTGAGAAAGACAGAAGTTCCAAGGAATGTCCAAGGATTCTGAATACATTTGCAATTAAGGATGTCATGTTAAGATTTGACTTTTGCTGGTCTGTCATTGCTTGTTCCCATATGGGTAGATGTAGGTTTAGAGATACACTTTTGACTGTATCAATTTTGACTTCCATCAGCCTTACAGACACTTTTGTCATTGAACTTTAAACAGATTCTGTGCTTTGTGGCAGCAAAGGTCTTGTGATGTAACCGTAAACCAATTCAATATGATTTCCCAACCCTTTTGAAGAGAGTTAATACAAGACATATTCTAAGAAAGCATTTTACCAGTTTAGGTGAAGCAAGTTGAAGCATGCAAATGATAACCGAGGAAACCTAAAATATTTGTTTATGTCACAATGTGTAGTCTATTGTGAAACCTACTCTGCTGGATTTACACTCACAACTAAATGCACTATTATTGCACCATCTTCTCCTTATTTACTGACATTGCTCAACTGTGGAAAAAGGCCACTTTTATTGGCCATACTGTATGTCATGACAATTAAAGTTATAACAAACAGCCTCATGTCATTAAAAAAACATTTACAGCATTACAAAAACAGACATTTACGGGTTTTTTTTCCTGAGAGGCAGTTAAATTAATTGTTTCCAAGTCAAAAATAGAAAGCCTACTTTACTCTGAGGGGATTACAAATTAGATGTAGGAGGTTCAGTGTGTTCTGAGTGGCCAGAAAAGTCCATGTGTTTTTTTTAGACACTCACTATGCTCAAGTATAGAGGCCCTCACCAGTTTGTTTACAGCATAATAATCTGGAGCAGGCATCTTGATTGTTTGCTGGCAGAACATCAGCAGCCATGCCGTGACTGTAGGGCCACGCGGCAATTACACCGGCCTCTTATCTGTGTGAATAGCAGGCCTGTTAGAGCAGCGAGGGAGCCCTAACGACAGATGGATGTATGAACGTATGGTCACAGAGAGGTCAGCAGCAGAAAGACTCCCCTCGCTAATCTCTGCGTAATAACACGCTGCTGCTGCTGCTGCTGAGGTGAAACTGGGTTATGGCTGGGGTTTAAGTGAAAAGCTGGTGGTTTATGCTAATCATTATTAACACAGACTTTCTGAGCTTTTCACTCTATAATGTGGCTGGAAATAAACTTTTATAAGGGAATTGTTTGGAATATATAAAAAATGTTTAATAAAGTTAGATGAATTAATTAAAATGTAACACATCCTCATCTACAGTCACAGACACATGTATGTAATATCAAATGCTGTAGCTAAGCTAGAGGGCTACAGCAGGGGTGTCAAACTCATTTTAGTTCAGGGGCCACATACAGTCCAATTTGATTTCAAGTGTCTGGATCTGTAAAATAACAGTGTAATGTTATTTTAAATAACAGCGTAATAATCTTTCATCATTAGCAACTAAAAAGGCTAATGTTGGCAAAAGCTTGTTGCTTCTCAGGCATATGATTTTTGCACCCTTCAGTATGTTTTGTTAGGATGTTGTTTTCTTGAACTGACCCTTACTATATGGCTTTGATGTTAATGCTATTTTAACAATAAGGTACACTGCTGCATCACTGACTCTTGGCTACAGGTAAAAAAACAGGCCACTGTTTCCTCAGACCCGCTAACAATTCTTTTTTTTTTATTATTATTTATATAGCTCTTTTCCAGCTAGTAGGCACTCAAAGCGCTTTACCAGTGTTACAGCTGGGACACCACTGGAGGCAAGGTGGGATAAGTGCCTTGCCCAAGGACACAACGACAGTATGAACTGTGGGGAGAGCAGGATGTTATGATGTTTTGGAATGTTTGAGCGGGGATCGAACCGCCCACCCGCCGGTTGAAGGATGGCTGCTCTGCCACTGAGCTACTGCCGCCCATTTCTCTTTTCTCTTTTCAGTTGTCCTTGCAAGTTGTTGTATTTTATGTCATAATGAATATCATAGTTGTACTAAATATTATCCTCCAAACCTATGATCATAAGCTTTGAGTCATGACCGAACGGACAAAGTCCTGGATACATGCGGCCGAATTGACCTTTCTCCGCAGGGTTTCTGGGCTCTCCCTTAGAGATAGGGTCAGGAGCTCAGTCACTCAGGAGGAGCTCAGAGTAGAGCTGCTGCTCCTCCACATTGATTGTCTCTCGGCTGGCTTGGAAATGCCTTGGTGTTCCCCCAGAAGAACTGGAGGAAGTGTCTAGGGAGAAGAAAGTCTGGGCGTCTCTGCTTAGAATGCTGCGCACACGCGACCCGAACCGAGATAAGCAGAAGATGGTCGATGGATGGATGGATGAATATTATATTCCTTGAGCACTCAAACTTGCTGTGTCTGCTTCTCGCTTTTGATGCAGACATTTTGAATGACCAAAAAAAAACAAAAAAACACAACAAACAAAAATGCCAAAGAAAGATTTTGTCCAAAATGTATTATAATGGAAAGCTTTTTTATTTGAGTTACAGTATATTTATGGTAACGTTTTGGGTAACAAGGTCACAAGGTGTGGCTCAGAAAATGGCATGATTAGCACCGACTTATCTTGATTGAGGGTCTGGGACAGCTGGAGCCTGACTTAGCCAAACATCATTAATGGCCTAATGCAAGCCATTTTACCTCCGGTGATGCATGTCTTTCTGACTGTCACACAAAGGGAGCTTATGTGTAACTGTGTAATATTTGCGTAAACCTCTGAATGAGAAATAGGAGTCATTTCTACTTTAACCCCAGGGTTTGATTAATTAGTCTGGAGATTTTCCCTCTAAACAGATGTTTTTGAGTCATGTGCTTCTCCAAAGACTTTAATCAACACAATCTGACAAATGGGTCCTCATCCACCTTGAGTCACTCCATTCCCAGGCTTTTAGCAAAGGGTTGAATGCATGTTTGTAAAGCAACAATTACCAGATGTGTATAAGCAAGTGCTGTCCAGGCTCCTTGTGTTCTGTAATTACCACAAATGCATACAGCACATACACTCAGTTTTAGCATACATCTTTTCTAAACAGAGCAATGTGCTGGCTCCACCCCAGCTACTAGATCATAACAACTCTGACCTCCCATAATGGAGAAAGATAAATGAGACGTTCCTATGCCTGTGTTTAAAGTAGGATTGTCTTTCATCTCCTGTTGGTCCTGTGCCAGGAAAGATTCTCACTGTGGGGTTTTAATGCTGCAAGCTATGAGCCCATACATGTTTATTTATTTTTTCAATTCAAAAGAAGTTTCCCCCCTTTCTTCTTATTCTGTTCTTATCACAGTCCCCTCTGTCATTAAATTTATGGGAATTTCCATGGAATTTGTGAGTAATGTAGGTGATTTTGTGGTGGAATAGGGAAAAGTCTGCAGGGTGCTAGTCTTGTAAAGTGCTACTATTTCCTCTGAAATGTGGTAACAGGAACAAAACATCTGAATAGTAACCTTAGAGTGATTACAACACAGGTTCACACTGTTGGGAAAAGTGATACAGATTGGATTTTTAGTCGGACCAATCACATTACATGAATCAGATTCTGGGATTTCTATAAATAGAATAAGGTTGTTAAGAGATAATTAATTTAAATTATCTCAGAAATCTTAGCTGCCATTGGCGAGATGAAATGTAAATCAATTCTGATGAGCCTGTTTACACTACAAATCAGGTCTGAGGCATGAGTGGCATGTTCACGTTTGCAAAAGGGCAGCTACTTTCAATGAATACCTGGCTGCTGATTGGATTTATCAACCGCAGTCATCACCGTCATGTTGTTTGCGTTTGTAGCAGTAAAACGATCACTACATCTTCAAACCTAAAACATGTCCAGACCAGTCAGTGCTGCCAACTCATTAGACACAACGAGCCGGATAGGCCAGGGCTCGGACCATGGATGCTTTTCTTGGTGCAGGTCAAGATTGATTTTTGCAAGGTTAATGTTCATTCTGACAAAAACAAACCCCCTGCGATATGTAACACAAGGCCAGGCCATTGCTTTGAAAATGAAAAACTATACCCTGAATCTGCACAGAGGTTTTTGTGATGTTCAGTGATTAGAGACTTTATTGTGAGCGAGTTTTCCCACGTTGAGTCCGTGTCCTTACCTGCTTTGCTGAGATGTACCTTGCAGTGACTTGTTTTCCTGTGATATGTTTTGCCTTGACTTAAAGCTCCTGTTTGTCCGTGGGGTCAAATGACTACTGGGTCCCATCCCATTTACTGTTGAAGCTGCTGTATATGGCACACATATTTCTGATTAATTATTACAGTTTGATACTTTACTGATGTGAGTGAGATTGAGTTTTTAGTATTATTTGTTGTTTTTAACCCATTCTGTAAACATAACTAAGTGTGTTATTTTAACAGATTGGTGTCTCCTCCTTAAGTATATAGACTGTTTGGCCTAATTCCACCTCTTTGTCTTCTTCTCCATCCGAGCCTGTGCACCAGAAGGGTTACTGTGGCCCCTCGGCCCCACATGTGTAAGAGGATCTCTCCTCAGTCAGCCTACATTGAGGAGCTGACCCAACACACTTAAGACAAAATGCCTCAACAATGAACAGGAAAAGAATCAAGTAGGAGGGAAAAATGTAAATATTACCAGAGACTGGAAATCATCTTGAGTTGGGCTCATGTAGTATAAATATTGGACACGTTGAAACCACTCTCACTCTGGCATCTGTCTGGAGTTGAGAACGACCACAGAGCTTAATGGCAGAGGTACAGTTGGTTTTCTTGTTACGTCTACATACCTTCTCCAAGAGAACATTTACAGAAAGTATCACTGTGTGGCATCAATCAATCCTTAAAACAAACAATTGTCTGTCTTCAATTCCCTTTAAAGATGGGGACTACAGTGGCTGTATTTGAAACAGATGCACCGACTCAGTCTGGTATTTAGTTGTCGTTATCCATAGACATGCACACACACACAAGCACTTGCACAATACTTTTGACTTTGATCAGGGTTTATTGGGTTTATCAAAACAAACTAAAGCATTAAATGTTTTTGGAGGTAAGATATCGCAAATTCTGGTTAATGAACCCATGGCCTTGGTTAAACACTAAAGCTAAGTCAAATATTACTCATGTCTTTGCGTAATTCTTTTTTTATAAGGTGTGATTATGTCTGATTATCCTTTCCCTATAAAATTACTACAAGAGAGGGAGGATGAGTGTTTAGTTAAATATTTAACACTATGTACACGGTAGCTTTCTGCCACTGCATGTTGATACTCAATCTACCTCTGCACTTTGAACTTCCGCCATGTTGGTTTGTCTTTGTATTCGTTTACAACGTGGAAAACTAAGTTGGATCCTGACAATAGAAACTTGACTAAACTTGACTAAACTTGACAAAGTGCGGTGTTTGCTCGACCTCCACTCCTTCTGGCCAGTCCAGTTGGTTTGCTAGGCCCGGCTAACAATGTTTGCACTGCTTTATGGCTTTCTGTTTGTTTTCCCCTTCACTGGAGCGAGCACATCTCGGTCCCAGCAGCACTCAAGTGCCGCTACATATGGGGTCACCGGCCCACCCGGAATGTAACTGTCAGACAAAACCACACACAGCAGTTCAGGAAAGATAGGAACAGGTCAGTTTAGGCCAGAAAAATTATTTCCGATCCCTCAAATGTTCTACCAGCTGCCCATCCGGACGACGCTATAGGGTTCCAACTAAAAACAAGAAAAGATACCTGAACAGGTATAAGAACTCATTCTTACCTATATCAGTAAATCTCCTAAGCTTAGGCCATACATACGCCCTTTAATCTGGCCCAGAGATATCACTTCAGATAAGCAGCACTACTCTGGTTGGCAGCTCTGGCCTGGGATTTGTCAACTCTTCCCTTAAAGAGATCATAAAATGAAATAACAAAGCATAAATAAAGGCGTGACTCTTTCTTCTTCTGATGCAACTTATAAATCAGCCACTTGTTGTCCTCGAAGCTAGTAATTACTTGTCAGATTTATTTCTCAAATGGGTGGTTTCCAGGTTACTGTGATTCATCTGAACTCACAAACAAATAAGGAACCAAGAGAAACCAGTTACAGAGCAGCCTGAAGCAGGTATCATTGCTGTTTGTTACATGTTGCAGGATTATTAAGGCTTACTCATTGCAGAAAGACAAATTACTGGTGTAAATGAAATTTTTGCATTTCCGTTTTTACAGGTTGCCTACACATACGGAAATAATGCAAATCCACAATAAAATGGTCAAATACGGATAGAAGGTAGTTGGGTTACAGATATAGCTACATTTATTTCTAGAGGATCGTGGAAATAAAGAGATTGCCATTGTGTGAGGACAAATTCACCGTTTATTTTATTGACTTTTGATTGGCACCTGCATGTTGCATCTCAAAGAGTCACTGCTGTGATTTATAAATCCTAACACCTTGGTTATAATTGCTGGGGTATTATTAGCTGAGCCTGGGAGTCGGGAGCAGTGTAGGAACGAGATCACATGAGGTCTAGGGGGATGGGCAGAGTTTTCAGAGGGTGGTATGGCTTTAAGAGTTTACTACAATCACCGCACACACTCGCTCCACACACAACAGAAAGTTTGGAGGCCAGGCGAGTTGTGGGATACCGACGGGTAGGAAGTGACGGGACAACACGAACTGAAGAAGTGAAGAAAAAAAGACGGGAATATCAACACAAAGCAGAATGAGAAGCAATGTGCCATCTACGGAGAGAGCGCGGCGACTGAAAGGCGCATGAATAAGTATTCTCTGAAGTGTGGGGGACCAAGATTTGATTTGGACTATGAAAGAAAATATTTAAAGCTCGCCGTGGAGGACAGTCAGGGGATATGATCGCTTATAAGTGGACTTGGGCTCGTGTTTTTCCTCTGTGGGGTTCCGCGTTGAGTTTTCGGGGATGTCCGGAGCGGTTCGGAAACTGACGCGACTCTTCGCCGTGGTGCTGTTGGTCTCAGTGGTACTCGGCTCGGAGCTGAGGGTCCGGGTCCGGCTCTCGGACGGAGTGGTCACCGAGGAAGTCCTAGAAGCGGACAGCGAGAGGGACTCCGTGTCGTTGGAGTTCAAGCAGGGAGACGGGACGCTCATTACCTTCGTAGTAGACTTTAAGCAGGTGAGATCAGTTCGTCCAGAACGCGTTAAGGTTGATTGAAGTGAAAGTAGCATGGTGTAGCCACACACAGACAGACACACACACACACACACACACACACACACACACACACACACACACACACACACACACACACACACACACACACACACACACACACACACACACACACACACACACACACACACACACACACACACACACACACACACACACACACACACACACACACAGACAGACACACACACACTACTTTAAACGTTAATGAATGAATGAATGTTACCAGGGTAAGAACTGTTGCGCAACGATCTGGAGTTTGATAATAGTGAACCCTCTTTATGCATTAATGCTACTAACTTTTTTGACTGAAAAGGTTCACATATCAGGCAAATATTAAACTGTAGAATTAGAAATAGCCTACTCTCCTTTACTGAAGTGTAGTGTGGTCTCTTACAAGTCCTACCAAAAATATTGTAGGCTCTAAAGTTATCTTTATAAAATTGGTAGGGTCTCAATTCTCTCATTGAGCAGAAGCCCAGGTCTAGCAGTGCTCAAAAAAAGTTCCTAAATAAGTTACTTTTTATCTGAAAAAGATCTTACTTGTTATGTTTCCCTGAAAACAGTGTAATGCTTTATATAAAAATGACTACTCTGGATTTGTTGTCAGCCTCATCAAGTGACCAGCCATCACAACAATCAAAAATGTCTTCATTTTAATAACAAGTTGAGTGTCACTATTAGAAGGAAATATACTTGACTATAAGAGAATGCTCACTTTCTAAACTTTATTACATTTGAAGTTCTTATCTAAAATCTGTAGTTTGTCTTAAAAGCACCATCAATTAAAGTTGTGGAACCATTGTGAATTCTGTTAAATAGTATTTGAGTGTTACAGAAACCCACATCTGAAGGGCCCGAAGCCATATGTTACACATGCGCATCTATCTTTTGCCATCTCCGTGCCAGTGTCAAAGAGGTCAAGACAGCTGCACATATCTCAGACGTGTCCGCAGAACCCACTGCTGCCTGTGCTCCGACCAGAGGCGCTTCCATCAGATGTTTAGCATTTTTCTTAAAGTGCCCAAACAGATTGAATGTCCCTCCATCACCTGTGCTGCACTCGAAACATTTTCTGTTTAAAGATGACGCTATTTTGTGCTTAGCAATGCGTTAACTGAGAGGCATAAATAAAGTCCAACCTGGAAGGAGGTGTCCGACTGTCGAGCTGAGAGGGAGGAGTCCAGCGGTGCGCACAGCTAAAGGCATGTGTCTGTGATGGTTGCTGTCACACAGAAGCTGGCGAGATGTGAAGGGGGAGATTTACCAGGATTAAGTGGGCATGTCTGACCTTTTTGATCTGCTCATCTGGTTCACTAACCAAAACAGCTAATTTAGAGTTGAAAGAAAAGAGGCCGTCACTCCCAATCACTGGTGACACATGGACAAGAAAGAAACCTACAGTGTGAGCAGGAAGGGGGGGCTATAACGGCTAGTTGTATTCCTGCAGCCCCTCGTGCATACAGTTTGCTCATACACATCCAAACGCACATGTGGTTTAGTTTATTTGCATATAACCAACTGAACCTCTTAGATCACTTTACTTTTCCGCTGCCTGATTTATCTGTTCCACAGGTTGGCCTCCCTCTGTACTCCCCCCTGGACCTCTTCCTCCTGCTCACCCTGGGTTTTTTTTTTTTTCTTGCATGTGGTTTTTATTCAGCTCTTGTTGCAGTATCACAGGGATTTCTGGAAAGTTGGATGAGCTGTCACTTTAGCTGCCATTAATATATGCTCCAGATGAACACATGAGAAAACCAAAGCGTTTTAACAGGGATGTAAAAGACAGCACGCTTTCTGATGAAGTCCATGTCTAGGGGTGCTTTTTGAATTAGCCTGTTGGATTGGAGATATCAATGATGGATTTAAAGTACATCAGCTACTTTCCAGTTTTTTAAACCTTATAAAAATGTGAACTTTGTCAATGAAAATCTCCTCTTCTGCTTTTCTTTTTAAATGTAGATAAGTGTAAACTACTGGAAACTAGTAGGTTGTGCTGCTGGAAGCCAGTCTTATCCCTCCAATAAATCACTCAGAATCTAGTATATTGTGATTTCCATAAGCGTGCAGATGGGTCAGACATTGAGGCATATGGAAAAGATGATTTGACTAAACTTGACCAAGACATTGTGGTATGAAGCACCCTCCACACTCTCTGTGAGACGAGAGCAAGCTGTTTCTGACTAAATCAAATTTTGGTAACATCTGCAATACGGGACAACTGTGCCTTGATCCACATGTGCTTCTGGTTGAAGTCAGATGATCACACTGATGTCATCTGTTAGTTTTCTCTTTGTTGCACACATCAACCAGTTCCCCACTTTAAGCACTGCAAAAAAGTTTAATTAGCCATGTTCCTAACTTAGTCTTGGGCAAAACATAAACCCCATATTTTAGCTTACCCTAAAGAATATATTTCAGGTTTTTCCTTTTGGTCTAGGGTTAGGCTAGCAAAAACAGTTTGTGTTTTGATTGCCTTGCTTTGATAGTGACTTTGATCAGTGCAAAGATGTGAGTGGCATCATAGACTGAATGAGTATTGACTCTGTAGTAAAACCTCACTACATCCTAGTTTTCTCATGGCTTTGTTGGTGTGTCAGCGTTCTGATTGGCCAAGAAAATTAAAGTTGAGGTGCTACTATGAATAGACATCTCAATGGTTTTATGAATTCCTATAATTTTATCATTTCAAGACGGTTTTGGTTTCACTCAGGGGCTGTTTTTTGCCTTCAGGATAATTGAGTCTAGTGTATATCCCAATTGTCTTCAAAGAACAGTTGGTTTATGGACACGCCCAACTGTAAACCTGCTCTGAGAATGAGTGGCCCCACACACCCACACACACACACACTCATTTTACGATGTAAAAAAACAACAGTTGGGGAAGGAAGGCACGCTATTTGTCTTACCTGCTCTTTCCCATTCACATGTACTGTATCTGATTTTCAGAGAGGGCCACTGGACACTCACAGGCATAAGTACATTTCACACGCTTGTTCTTTGGGTTTTTATTTGCTACTGGCAAAGCAGCCTAAACCTATTTATTTAGTTTCTGGGAACCACTGTTGTCTGCCAAGAGAAGCAACTGGTGATTTTATGATTTTTATTTTTTTCAAAACATTTTTAATAATCCAGGAAAGTCCCTTACAAATCTCTTTTTGTGTGTGTGTGTGTGTGTGTGTGTGTGTGTGTGTGTGTGTGTGTGTCTTTGGTGGTAGAGGTAACCAGAGTACCCAGAGGAAACCTGCGCAGACCTGGGGAAAACATTCAAACACACAGAAAGGATGCATCGCATTTTAAATTAGTTGTAACCCAGTATATTTCTGTTGCCACATTAAAAGCTGCTTTCTTTTGACTGCATCTCACTCTGGCACAAATCACAACTCTACTGTGACACATGCACAAACTTGTGAAGTAGTTTTACTGGTAAGTGTCACTTACTATATTACAGGAACTGTCACATTTTCTGATGAATAAACAAACCTAACCACACAATTCCCTTTCTACCAGTCTGGAGTGATGAAAGCTGGTATCGAGTGCTGCTATAAACAAAATTAACCTTTTTTTTTTTTATCCCGATATATACTGTGACTTGTAATCACTTTCTGCCTTCATCTTTAGACACAAAATACAAATAATATTTAAGATGCACACCTACACTTTTAAGTCTCTGCTAAAGCACCTGCTGATCCCCACTAAAAAAGTCATTTTCTGCAGCCTTGTTGTGGCCATTGTAACCCTGAGCCAGGCCCCTTTGGCCTCTTTTAGCTCCACAGCCCTTGTTGATGTCTTTATCCTTTATCCCCCTCACACCAGCAGGCCAGATGTCCGTCCCCAACACGTAAAAAATAAAAAATAAAATAATAATAATTAAAAAAAAGCCTTCCCATTCTTACAGTCCCTCGCATGACTGTAGACAGCCGTCCACAAACTTAAAATTGGACGAGAAGACAGCCATTGTGGCTTGTGTTGTGCACAACTGTTATGAAATCAGGATTTAAGATTGCACTGGGGCAGCACTAAGGGATAATGTTTATTTCTGCCACGGCTTCTGTTTTCTACATAATGTGTTTGTCTTTTTGTCAAACTTCATGGCTGTTCTTCTGTTACGCTTAGTCAAGTTAGTTTTAAACTAATTAATTTACTGACACCACTAAACCATGTGTCTGTATAGTACCAAGTGTACATTGACATCTTTAGTTTGCACCAAAAACTATTATTTTGTTTGGTTCGTCATTTCCCCAAAAATTCCCAGTCTGCCAGGTGTTCACCGCTGGCATTTTAAACTGCGAACCAAATGGAAAAACATGCATTTTGTTGTAAGGAACACTTTAGATGGTGCTGTTTGCTGAAATACTAATAAGGCATGTTACCATAGCATTTTAGCTTCTCAGTGGTTCACATTTGACCTCTTCTCATTTTATTTAGTTGGACAGTATTGTTTTGGCTTGTTTTCTTTACTGACCTCGGGAAAACTAAACGTTACAGGATGTTTTTGTTGCTATTTTATAATGCTCTTCCTGTTTGAGATTGCCACGTCAGGTTCACATTTGAATCGAACCGTACTAGAGTTCACTTGGAGGTGGTCTGAAACCTCGGTTTTTTAAAGGGGTATTTAAAGGGGTTCACTTGGATAACAGAGCAACCTCACCAGGGTCCGTTTGAACCGCACCTAACACGGTGAGTGTGAACGCACCCTAAGTTGTTAGTGAATAATGTTCAAGATCCCCACATAAACTAGTTAGCAGCAGACTTTTTTCAAAGGAAAGTTAAAGTGGATGAAAAGCGATACCATTTTACAAAATGCACTAGCGAGAGCAAAAGCGGACTGCTTCTGCAGACTACTGTTCTTACAGCTCACCATGTTTCATTCAAGAGAGACCTGTCCTTTTTAGTACTGTAACATATAGCAGCTGTTTGTGTGTCCACTGAAACTGGATATGAAAACTGTGGTACACCATCTAAAGGCTGAATAAGACTGGCTGTCCATTGTTTACAACTTATCTATTGGACTCATTTCCTTTGCTGTTGGCGCTTACTGTTTCTCTCCCACTCATTTCCTATGAAGCGTTGTCTCTATAAACACTAAATAACTGTATCCAGATTTGTTGGGATGATATACTTCTGTAACCCTGTGACTGGTTTAGTGTTTCCTGGTGTTTTTTATTTTTTTATTTTGTTACGTTACACCTTTTAATAGTAATAAGCTGGAAAAGTGTAGTGGCCTTTTTTATATTGCGAAATAGCCAGGGTAACCTTATTCTTTTTGTTTGGCCTCTGGTGTTTTTATTGTCCACACTGTTTACTTATTGTTTTGATCACTGGACAGCCAGGTGTGACTGGCCCCAAAAGTGATTCCACATTCCTGCCTGTGGAGCCTCTGTAATTAGCTGCAACTCGAGCATTTCATAGCACGTCGGCTTTGCTCCCACTCCTTTGTGTGTCTTTGAGAGTGTTCAAAACCTCTCTTCCTCTGTCTTCCATGATCTTTAATCCCTGCCTACACCTGTGGTTTTTGACTCATGCGGCCAAGCAAATCTCCAAACACTGGAGTTGTTTTGAAGGAGCAGTTATACCTTTTATTTGCATAGAAAGTTGTACTAGGAAGTTTATGTGAGGTTTTTAAGTTTACTTCACTGTGTGTGCGCGCGTATGTATGTGTGTGTGTGTGTGTGTGGGGGTATTAGTAACTAATCTCTGTTGTCAGATACTGGCACTGCATGGTACCAAATGGCTCATGGATGTTGAGCCTCAAATGTGCCTCATCAGCAGACAGGGCACTGGGATGGGATTGGGGAATTGGAAGAGCTATTTGACGGGATCTAACATTCATGTTTGCCCTTTTTTTGTTGATATAAATATCAGATTTTTTAAGTAACTCTAACTTTGGTTTATCATTAAAAGGGCATTGTTTATTTGCATATTATGCAGCATTCATAATATACGGCCCCTAACCTTTCCCCCTACCCGGTGTTGTGGGAACATGCCCCCAAAATACCCTCTCTGTGTTCCCCAACCTCAGGCTGTAAAATAAAGCACTGGTTACAGCTACAGCAACAAAGAATGTTCCCTGTAAAGGGCAGTCTTTGACAACTTGAATCACCTTTTGTGCAGCTCTTAAATAATCTGACCCACCAAAAGTTACTACCAATAAAATGCTCCCCTTACCTCTCCCCTGTTGAACAGGTTTTAGTATGAGCCACTAGTAAGGATGAATGAATGCAGGCTTGTGTTTGGCTCCTGACCAGTGCTAGTTTGTGTGCAAATGGACCATGTCCTGGGTGTTGCGGAGCAATGCTTAAGAATCTGTACTTGAGTGGATTATTTATAGCTGTGCTGACATTTACACTAGTCTGGTGTGGAAAACTCAAGGCTACACTCTCTTTTGATTCTGGCAATACTAGTGTTTTTCACGACAGGGAAAATGTCACTCTTTGGATTCTTAATGTACATACCTGTTATTTTCTCTAAATGCTAGTCTGCAGACCGTTCATTTTATGCATGTTTGTGGTAATGCACTTAGACTTGATTTAGGCTTTACCTAAGTTGTAAATTTAACTTTTGCTTCCAAAGTGTAAATCATCTGTGCCTGTTCCCGTTGGTTTAAAAGTGTACTTTAATGACAACATATTAAATCTTTATCATTTGGCTATAGTAAGGTCATTACAATACATTCATTCATTCCCCTTGGCTTGCAAGAATAAGTTGACAATTCAGTTCATGATTATTCTTTGCTATTATGTGTTGGAGAAAAAGTGAAGTGAAAATGTAAATGGGAAATGAAAAATGTATTTTAATCATAACATTTCATCATGTAACACCCAGTCTTGCAGTGTCTATGCACCAGGGCAGGTTTCTCTCAGGCATATGGGACTGAGGTCTTGTCCAAACAAACTCATGAATCTAACGACTTCTGTGCGGGGTATTTGAAGCCAGGATGAGGCTGTTGTTAATACTCTTATTTGCTTTCAGAAGACACTCAAATGATTAGTTCAGCAGCACCTGGGGGCACTAAAACACAAACAATGGTCAGGTATGGCTGCTTTAGGAACATAAATAGACTTTACATAAAGTGGCTAACAACGTTCTCACAAGATTTCTAAAATTCTATCTACTCAAATGAAAATGATTTTGGTTTTTCATGTTGCATGGATAATCATGATTGAACCGCAATCTCCATTGACCCTCTGTTGCCCTTTTTGGCCAAAATCCAAGAGCGGGGAAGTAGACAATCATTAATCAGGACACATAATGATACTGCTGCAGAAAAGGAAACTTACCATCTAACCTTTTGTGTAAAGTCAGCCCCAAAGAGGTTAAGAGTTGGTGGAGCTGTCCTGCTTCTCTGTAATTACCCAGAAATCCCTGGGGCAAATCCATGTGGCCCACACAAATGCCTTCTCCCCCCACTTTTTTTCTTTCTCTGCCTACACACTCAAGTATACATGCTACTGTCTCAACGTAGCCCCATGTGTCTACAATATGAGAGGCCCTGAAGTCTCCATACATTTGAACTGAACTTGTAGTTTTGTATTATTATTATTGTGATGCCCCCTTCTTCCTTAGATAGTAGTAGTGTTCTTTCCATTCCTCAATTTGGTTGATGTTAACCTTTTGTTAAAGTATTACATGAAAGAATTGAGTGCTTACATTATATGTGAATGAAGTAACGCATAAAGCCACTGCATCAATATTTGCCCAGTAATTTGCTTTCCAAAGGTCAAACAGTATTGCATGATTGTCTTGTGTAATACCCATGCTTGTATTGTATGCTTGCCAGAAACGCTTTTTGAAGACAAAAGGGGCTTTCAGGATGAGGCGCAGCGGCCGTGCAAAGTGGTCCTTAAAGCTCTGCAAAGTGTAAACACTCGTGAGGCAGGTCACATTGCTTTCTTTCCAGCAAGTACGCTTTGTATGTGGGGAAGTGGGACTGAAAAGTTGTATAGGAGCTCAGTGGGGTTATCTCTGCACTGTTTATATCTTCTGTAGCCCCTTCCTTGAGTGTGAGAACTCCTCCGCAGTCTGTTTGCTTCAGACGAATTTGTGAAAAGCGGAGGAGGGGTGTTGGGGACTGTGTTTGTCTTCATGCCGAATCCAAGAGTGGGGGGTGGGTGTTAATGAATAAGAAGACAGGTCGACTGCTTCACTCTACAGCTGCTGGAGCTTCCCATGATGCTTCGGTACACCCTTGCTGTTTACATCTTTGGCTTTGGTGCTTGGTCTCTCACATACTTGCCAAATGCAACAAGTGTTTTTTTTTATTTTTTTAATTCTAGACTATCAGACTTTCCAGCAGCCACATTTCCACATACAGTATCTCAGTGTGGAAAGCTGTATTTCACTTTGACAGCATGTGAACTTTCAAAGGTTCATGAAGAAAAAAAACGTATACATTTTTATTTTGACAACATAAAAAGAGCAGCACTCAAACGCATAATGTATCAAGATGAGTATTTGTTTGTATGTGTATGAGCCAGCGTACAGTTAATTTTATTCTGACCTAAATTCATATCTGATTTCTGTGGGCTTATCATTTTTCCTCCCTTGTGCATTGCAGGATGTAAAGATTTTCCGGGCACTGATCCTGGGTGAACTTGAGAGAGGACAAAACCAGTACCAAGCGCTTTGTTTTGTTACTCGTCTCAACCGCAATGAGATCATCCCCAGTGAGTCCATGGCCCGTCTCAGACAGGTATGCCGTAAAGGATAAATGATAAAATAATAAATGTATTCAATTTAATGGGGCTTATTATGAGACTGAATACTTGTACTTTGCTCACAGAAAAATCCACAGGCAGTCCGTCTGGCAGAGGAGCGGAGAGGACTGGAGCAACTGACAATGAGCGTGGCAGTTAATCTGAGTCGGGCTTGGCAACTCAGCTCACACATACATAACATGTGCAGTGAGGCCAGAGAAGCCATTTATACCAGGGAGGCGGATGTCAAATACTGGCTAGAAAAAGGTCAGAGGCCATTTTATCTGCTTCTGTTTAATCTGTTTAAAAATGGCCCTGTTTTACAAAGAAGGTTGAACCAACTCAAAGTTATCTACTCAGACCAGCGCAACTTAGTTAATTGGTTGAGAAAAAAGGTTTAGAGTTAGTTGAGGCCACTCAGAGTTTATTCACTCTGAGTTTAGCTGAGGAAAAAAGTCATCAATGGAGCCACAAAAAGAGGATTCACCTCGGAACGGAGGCTACCATGTTAAAGTCACGTGATTATGAAGAGACTAAAATATTTTACGAATATTAGTAGGATACAAGTACAATAACAAAATGTATAAATAAACATTTACTAATAAGTTTTATTGGCCAACATTCATATAAATGTGATCTTTATTTATGTGATCCTTAATCTTGCATTTTGGGGTAAATGTCAGTAAATTTAATTCTTCAGTATCAACACAATCAGTCACTGGGTAAGTTTCCTCAGTGCTCACTACTGAGTTTAAACTAAACTTGATTCTCACTTATAATTGTAGGATTAATTTACAAGTCAGACAATGTTTTGGCGCTGCCTAACTTGAGCTTCAATTGGCAAAATTTCTACAAATTCCATCTCCGACAGCCATCTCTTAAACATCAATACTTTTCAGTTATATATAGCTACTCCAATGCTTTTCTGAAGTATTTACTTAATTGCTCTGTTTTGCAGCAGTATCCAGTATTTTATTACCAGTAATGTCCAAATTTCCCAGTCTGGGGAAAATTGATATGGCAGCACTTTAGTCCACTGACAGCACTGTTACAGAGGTAACAATGTTGATGGTCATGGTTTACTGAGCCATCCAGAGCATTATCAGTGAAGGGAATCGCAGAAGCAACTCCTTTGCATAACAAAGATTCATTTTTACTGCACCATCTTCCTCCTTTTAGCTGCTTTGTATACTCCTCCATTTCAATGCAGAAATTTAAATGTGAAAAGAGAATTTACACTACTGAAGATACTGTTTTTGTTTTTAACGTTGACACTGACTCTTTTCCTAATTTGTCTCTTGCTTGGTCTTTGATTTAGGAGTGGACGGCTCCATGTTTGAAGGCTTACCTCAGACGACAGAACTGCCTAGTTTGCAGGCTTGCCACTCTGGTAAAGACTTGTGGCAGCCTTGTCTCTGCACATTTACCCTGCGTCTGGAGTGGTACCCTTGCTTATTAAAGTACTGCCGCAACCGGGACGTCACAGGGAAAGGCTCCTCCTACAAATGTGGCATAAAGAGCTGCAGCAAGGGTTACCATTTTACTTACTATGTCCCCCAAAAACAGCTCTGCCTCTGGGATGAGGATACCTAGCATTTTTACTGGACAGCTGAATACGTCTTTCACAGCCAGGTCGGTACTTCTCTCCAAAATAAACAAACACTAGATGGTAGTTTGTGTGATGTATTAATAAAGTTGTCTCTAGTTGGGAGTGGTGAGAGCCACAAGTTTCCTCAGAAACAGAAGTGAAGTGGTGTTCCAAACAGGATTAAAAACGTTATTTGATAAATGTACTGCTCGTTATGAGGAGCAACAAACCTAGGAAAATGGACGTATCACGCTGTGACTTCGCTGACATTATTTGGAGCGTTCTTTGGAGCAGGTGATGGATTGAGCTCACAATGAACTCCTATACAGCATACATTATGCACAGCCCTGGACAGGTCAACACCAGCAGAGGAGCCCACTCTGATCAAAGGACTTACTGAAAGACAATCTTCTATCTCGATGGAGGAAATGTGGATGGTAGATCAGTTTCTTTAAAAGAATAACATTTGCTCTGTTTATAAGGTGGCTGACAAGTAAAACAATCATTTTCCAGTGCTGGTTTTATTTATTTTGGTTGCAAAGTGAAATTATGGAGGACTATTTTTGTACCCATTTCTTTTTTTTTTTTTGTTTTTAATCTCATGTTCAGGTTGTCCTCACAATAAACACTTAAGCTTTCAGCTCACTAATATCAAAGGGCATTCAGTGATTAAAGTTAGGCCTATTTCAAACACCCTTACATTTTTTTTTATAGTTAGAGAAGTTATAGAGAGAAGAATCTAAGTTTTATAAATAAACAACATCTCAAACCGTTTTAAACATCCTGTAAACGCAACTAAACCAAAGGTGTGAAGGGTTAAAATTGGGTCTTGGTAAAAGAATGGCTTCTTTGATTACCTCTACTGCCATCTTGTGGTCAGAGAAGCGCTTAAATTCCATGCTTATCGCTTGCCTTTCTGTGTGTTTATGTGGGTCATTGTGCACTTTTGAAACTCTTGGGACCAAATTTGTCTTCATGTTCTTTTTACAGCTATGTTTTACACTCATCTATGCTCATAGCATGCCTTACCTCTGTGTTGAAAGTTTATCTAGCCTATTAGTGTGCTAATATGTCCTCTTAACTAAAAAAAACCAAATGCAAATTTTGATTTGTGGCCTTTACTGGCAAGCAAGTGCCTTAACATTTCCATTCATATCTTTGATATGTAATTATAGAATTTAACATATTTTTATGAAAGAATTTGAAACCCAGCCTGAGGAGAAAATGAAGCTATAAAGTACTATAAGCCAAGTTTTCATTAACTGTTTCAATAAAGGCTTTCTTTGCACTTCATGATTTATTTTTTTATTTCCATTATATCCCATTTAGAGTACATTGTCTTTAAATCTGCATGCTAGCACGGGGCTAACATTTAAAGACCCTGACAACAGTGCACTGTAACACTAATTCCTATTGACAATTTAGAGACCGACCAAATTAAATTAGACCATAGTTTTAAGTGTTCAAATTTGAAACATGGAACTACACCGTAAAAAAGCACAGAAAAATATGTAAATATGTATAAAGTATATGAAAATGTATTAATAATAATAAATAATAAATACTATGTCAGATTATGTATGTAACACAAACAAATGAGTTTGCGGAATCGGAACGTAATGTTGTCAAACGCACGGGGGCGCTACTTCAAAAAGGCAACCCTAATAAAAGCATGGACAAGAGATGGGAACATGCATTGTTTTTTAGCTTTATTGCTTTGTTTTATTCGTGACAAATTATACGTGAGTATATTTAAACGCTGTGTTGCGCCTCTTTGTTGCTATAACTGCTGGATTGGAAACCCGAAGAGAATAAACTGAAAGAAAAATGTAGAGATGCTGTGATGGAGACATAGCTCACACGAAGGACAAGAAATAGGACCCAGTGCATCTCTAAATAAGCGACCATGGTTCTTCCTTCCTCAAGTGTGATTTTTCCCTGACAAAACAGACAGGATGTAAACAAAGAAGAAGATACTGTAAATGTTCTCTATTGAGGTAACAATTCTAATATATGGGAATGTGATAACTATTAAAAAAAGAGCTTGTTAGCCTCAAGTTTGTCCTTAGCTCGCTATCTGATACAGCTAACTGGATAGTTAGCCCGGTGTAAAAGCATCCTCATAACTAAAGGAATAGCAATAGTCCTATCATCCCTTTTCAAGATTTTTTCGGTGTAAACATTTTTTTAAATAAAATCGCCTTTTTCAAAAATAAATAACTGAAACAAATGTTATTTATCAGGGTTTTCTATTTGTTTCTGTGGGCATTGTGCTAAACTGTCCTAAGTAATATTTTTCTTAAGTAAACTAATTTATTTTGTATTTATTTTTAGTGTTGACATTATAACAGGTACATACTTTTGCACAAGACAATTCTGAATCAGTGAGGGTGGGTTTGTTAGGACGTCACACCAGAAGAAGAGACGTCCTCCTCACCCCACCAGCTCCTCAGCTGGATAACTGTAGTGCTATTATAACTGAAGCAAAGACTGTTGTTTGCTTACAAAGGACTGTACAGTTGGTGTCTTTGGACAGCACTCCTGTCTCTTTCTAATGTAAGTGATATTACAGCGCAAGTGTGTTGTGATGTGTTTTTATTTATTTTATTTTTTCTTACAGTTAAAAGTGGATGAATGTAGTTGATCTTTAAGTTGATTTTGCTGTTTGCTTTCTTTGTCTTCTTTAGAAAAGGACATGGAAGGGATTGTGGCATCTGCGTTTCTCTGTCTGTGTGGTTGGATCACTCTCTACTTCACCTTATGTAAGGTGAACAGTTTGCGTAGTTATGAATGGAACTGTCGCCTTGTCACCCTGTTACATGGCATCCTAGCAGTATGTATAACGGCGTACATAGGCTACGTGGACGGACCATGGCCTTTTGACCATCCAGGTCTGTTCAACTACTCTCTTCAAAAAATAACTTTTTTCATGCATTACGTTAATAACAAAAAACATTTCCTTTAAATTAGGGTGTTATAATTCTAAAATGCATGTTTTCTTCTGTTTGTGTATCCCAGGTACACTGAACACCCCTCTGCAGATAAGTGCCCTGGTTTTTAGCCTGGGCTACTTTATTTTTGATATGGCCTGGTGTGTCTACTTTTGCACAGAGGGACCTGTTATGCTGGCCCATCACACTATGAGCATCCTAGGAATCCTGTTGACCTTGTGGTTGGGGGAGTCTGGCATTGAGTCCTGTGCAGTACTGTTTGGTAGTGAAATCACTAACCCCCTCTTGCAGATGCGCTGGTTCCTCAAACAGACAGGACATTACAGGACACTGCTCGGGGACATTGTAGACATACTGTTTGTTCTGCTGTTTGTGCTAATGCGAATCTTTGTAGGAGGCACAATGCTGTACTGTGAACTGATCTCCCCAAGGCCCAGATTCTTTATCAAATGCGGGGGCGTGGCCATGTATGCTCTGTCCTGGGTGTTCATGGTGGACATTGTTCGATTTGCCATTCGGAAGAGCAACATCTGGCACAAACAACAAAAAGAACTACGGACCATGGCAGCAAATGGTATTGATGGAAAGAAGGACTAGTCCAACCAACCAATCAAAAATAATTTTATAATAGTCAAATCAACTCACAATTTTACAAAATTTTAAACCAGCTAAAACTTACTACAGTAAAGATAATGCGATTTCTGGGCAATTTACTTTGCACTTTAATAGATGAAGTGCATGCAAATGAAAACCAAAGCGTCTATGAGCGCAAGACATTGCTTTGAGTTTTGGTGCATTGCGGTCAGTTTGGACATAAGACAGTTTACATGCAAACTCTTTTGTCTTTTTGATATGATTTAACTACAATGTATACTCAGGGAAATTTCACTACTTTGTTGTTTTTCTCTTTTATTTTTTTATTTGATTCAATATGCAAATACATTGTAAATCAATCTGGGAGTCAGTGTTGCTTAAACACACATGGATGGCCATCTGCAAAGTATACCTAACCATAGTCTACTCTTTTTAACTACAGAAAAATGCACTATTTGGATATGTGTATGATTTTATATTGATTGTTTAGATAAAACTTTTTATGGTTTTTAATTTTATTACTTCTACCCATTTTTTTGTTTATTTTAGAATTTATTAAACTATTTTGAAAAACCCGGCCGACTCAAACATTCTCGGCCGACTCTGGTCTTTCTGTGAGGAGTCTGCATGTCCTACACGTGTTACCGTGGGTTCTCTTCGGGTACTCCGGCTTCCTCCCACCGTCCAAAGACATGCATGTACAAGTTAATTGGCAACTCTAAAGTGTCCCTAGTGAATGAATGTGAGAGTAAATGGTTGTCTGTCATTGTCTGTCTCTAAATGTCAGCCCTGTGACTAACTGGCCACTGTCCAGGGTGTACCCTGCTTATGGCCCAAAGCTGCTGGGCTTTTATAGCAGCATGCATGAACAGTCATGTTCTAATATTGTCCAAACATTATCTTACTAATTTTTTACTAATTTCTGTGACTTGCAAAAGTGTATTTATGTAATCTTAAGATGCCTGAATGTATCATTTCATGATATATTTTTTGTACCAATACCTAATGAAGTTAAAGGCTATATGGTGTTAATGAAGTAGGCTATGTTTGGTACAGGATACTGTGAAACATTTGTTTATCTGAATACATTTAAACTTATAAAATTAAAAGCTACAAATTATTTACATGCCTGTGGTTTTGAACACAAGATGAAATGACTCGCTTTGTCCACATGATGGTGTCATGTTAACTGTTTATGAATAGTTAAGTAAAGACCTATAGAAAGGTATTTGAATTGAAATACGTGTGAAATAAGCAATAACACCCCAAATGTTATAAGGAAACACACTTTATCAAATATTAGAGAGTTGATTTAATTTATTTTTTAATACTAGCTGCTACTGTAGATTGGGATAATCACATTTTCTATATCTGTGAAGGTTCTTAGTCATCCGGGACATCTTGAAAAAAGTTGAGGTAAAAGCATCTGGACTCATTCTCAGAATTGATAAAGTCTCGTGGAATCAGAGATGAAACGTCTGTAATAGTGCGGTCGTCCTTCAACCGGAAGGTAGGCGGTTCGATTCCCGCTCTCCACAGTTGAAACTGTTCTTTGTGTCCTTGGGCAAGACACTTAACCCTCCAGTGGTGTTCCAGCTGTAACACTGGTGAATGGAAGCTTAATGTAAGTCGCTCTGGATAAAAGCGTCTGCTAAATGAATAAAATGTACCTAACACTCCTTATAATAAGACCAAAAAGTGGAAAATTACAATTTAAATATGAGTCTACTTTAAATGGTTTTGCATGTTTTCTTGTCTGAGAAGCATTCTTTTAAAGATTTAAAGATACATTTTTACGAAAAGTCAGTCACTGCATATATATGCTTTAATATAATGCATCTGTTAAGTGTGACTTTGCTCTGGTTTACGTTTATGATATTTTATCAAAAGCCTGAAGTAGAAACAAACGTTTTATCCCATTTCCCGGCGGAAGTGGTCAGTGGAAGCGCTGTTGGATACAGCTAGCTGGCTAGGGCGTTGCTAGCGGTAGAAAGCGGGATTTTGGTACGTCTCCGCAAGTTATATACATACTCAAAACTGTGTACTGTCTTTAAAAGCGTTATTTAGTATACGCTTTAGATTTTCAGCGTATCTTTGTTTTCTTTTGTACTTGTGGAAGACTGTTTGTTACTTTTGTCCCGTTAGCTGGCCACAGCTAGCCTTCTTTACATCCACGGGAATTGTAGGAGAAACAACCAATTCTGTATGGAAACATGGAGTCCACACTTTAGTGGATCTGTTCCTAGAAGGAAAATTTTAAACACGGAGGTTTGTCACGAGCCAGTCAACATTCATGTGGTGTATATATTTTTTCGGTTGGTGGTTGGCTCTTTGTTGTGAACGCGAGTTCGCTTAGTTTGCACTCGAAACAAGAGCACACGAAGCAAAGTTTTTGCTGAAAGAGCTCATCTGTTTTGTTAGCTGTTGCTGGCGAGATTCAACACCAATCAGCTTGCGGTGAGATTTTTTTTTGCTAAAAGTCATTATTTTCTTTTTAATCGACGCTTTTCTTTTTTTTCCTTTTTTTCTGTTAGAACATCTCGCCTCCGGTACATTAGTTTGTTGTTGTTTTTTGTAACACGGTTCGTAACTCTGTTTGGATCTATTCGCATGGTCACGGGAGAGTCGTCCCCACGGCCACAGACAGGCATTTCTGGGAACTGGGAATACCAATCCGGACTGCAGGAATTTTCAGCATCTTCAAACATCATTTAAACTCCAAGGCCATTGCACTGAGTTGGGCTAGTGGCCGACGCACTACTCCGCACAAGGTGTGCGTTACATGGGGATATCGATTGTTTACACTATATCGGCGAGATCTGGGACGCGTATACGGCGGATTCATACAAGGAGTATATAGATGCACGGCAACTTGAGCCAGCTGGAGCAGTATATTTATTCTGTTGGCTATTTTGTTTAATGCCGGGCTAATACAACATAGGCCCCAATTAATATAAGAGCGCTGTTTACCTAGCTGCCTTTCCTATTTTAGTGAACCGATTGCTTGGCAGATTGCATATAGTCAGTATTTTTGGAGTGTTTGGACCTGCCTTGCCACAGCCCATCAGTATCCTACAGTGAATTTATATAATCGACATTGTTTTCAAATATATCCGCCTGTGCCAAACGGATGCAACCGAAGAACGCACCAAAAATTCGTCGCATCACACTCTGGAAAATGTTAATCGGATATAATTTGCTGCAAATCTAGAACCGGAAGCCCAATGAGTGACACACAGTCCAGCTTCACTGACAGGTAATGTGAACCACCAGTCTTTTTTACTTCATACTTAAACGCAGGTCCCACTTTGCTCGCACACGTCTGCAGAACAACACGACAACATTTTGTTAGTAAGTGCCTTGATCTAGTTATGATGACAATGTGAAACCCTTCCTGATGAAAATATATTTTACATAGACGAAGTTTTTCTGCATTGTGGGGATGTGCCTGGTAACGACTGTGTTGTACAGTCTAATCTCCAAGCAGCATATGTGCATATAACATTTCTGATCTCAGTGAGAGCAGCTGAGTTCTAAGCCACTCAAGACGTAATAGTTCAAGGATTGAGAAGGTCTGTCTCTGTTTGTGTGCCAGGCAACAGTCATCTGTGATCCCTGAACACATTTCAAAATCACTATTACCTCTAAGCCTCAAGCACTAACCTTCTACACCTATTAAAACAATCTCTGGATTTAGACTAAACCTTAAGGCTGTCAAGTAATCACCTTATCTTTGCATCAATCAACTTAAACTCAAAGGACTCTGTTGATAATGCCAGACAGCAAAATAATGTTTGGGAGCCTGAAGATTATGCACTACATGCAATCTATATATTTAATTATAAGATGTTAATTAAGAATATGTTTCATCACACTTCAGAGTAAATCATGCTTGATGCAGAATTTTGAAGATGTATCTCTTCCTGATTTAGTGTAGCTGTCAGAGAAGTGATCCTGTGACAGCAGCAGCACTAGTCAGACCTTGCCCCATGAATCCCTCACACTGGCATGAAAAAGCAGCCCAATATGGTGGACTCTGGTTGCAGGCTTAGAGCAGATGAACGCCAACAGCACAGGTTGGAATATAAAATATCCCTATGGCAGCCCAGCCCCCATTTTACATTTAACCCTCACACACACACACACACACACACACACACACACACACACACACGAACACACACGCACACACACAGCAGTGATGGCAGCAGAGTCTGGCTCCAGCTGCCATTGTGGTACTTTTTTTTAATGTTTTTTTTAGGTTGGTATCAGCCCAAGCCCACGCTTTAAACTGTGCTTTGTTCATGCTGTCTTTTTCAAAGAAAATCAGGCTCTTTACATGTCGAGTTAGTGGGTGCTCATACATTTTTTGCATTTGTAAAAATAAAAATAAAAAATTAGCTACAAATTTTGAATGTTGATTTTGAAACGACATTTAAACAACTCATTTGTTATCAGGATTGTGTTGTGCTGGCAGGATTGTCTACTTCATGGGTTCAATGTCTCGAATACTCTTTGGAGACTGAATGTTTTTGCAGAGCTGTGACAGCTGTCTTTGACTGTGGGCACCTTACCTACTTTAAACTCTAACATGTTGCATCTACATTAAATAGGAGCCATCATTTTTAAAGTTGCTGCAGGTTTTAAAATTTTACCCTCACACAGGTTCATCATAATAACTATATTGATTAAGACAGCGCTGGCTGTAATCCACCTCCATTAGTTGCTTTTCCTTTCTGTCTGTTGCAGTCTGTTTTGTTTTCATGCGTCCACCAGTCATGGGGTTGGGTCGCCAGCCTCTGGGTCAATTTAGTGTGCCGTTAGCGCTTTGTCACAGAGTTCTGCTGACCTCCACGTTTTTTTTTCTCAACCCCACCGGCCCTCACACCCCCTCTGAGGCCCTCCTGGGAAGTGGTGCTGGTGACATCACTAATGGTCAACAATAGCTTTCAGTGGGATCAAACTATGCATCCACTCAGGTTCATCAGTGTAGGACAGGTATAGCCAGCTAGGCTAGGAGTCATGTTACAACAAAAGAGAAACACATTATTCTGCGGACAAAGGTTTATCAAAAGGCTCAAACATGGAAATTAACTTTCAATAAATAGCAGTTTTTTGGATGAATTAACAATAAAATGGAAATTAGAAATCTAAAATAAAGAGCATGTGTTTTGGGGTGAAATACACTGTGGTGTAATTTGTTTTCCCATGATAAATGTATCAGTGCCTGTGACAACTTACTGCCTTTGTGCATCTCTTGCATTTGGATTCTCTCCTGAGTCCTGACAATTCACTATCCCTTCTGCTTCATTTACTCAGCACTGATGGAAGACTGCTGCGTCAGCCACTGCCAAATGTGCCTTTAAAACATAAATCCAGACAACATTAGACCTGATCAGTTAAAGTGTTGAGCAAAATATTAAGCAATACATGCTTAATATTTTAAACATTGACAAAAAAAATGTATGCATGTTTGTTTAAAATGATTGAATTTAAGAAGTATGAGGTTCTAAACTACCACCTTAGTGGTGTCAATAATTTTTCTTTTCAGTTGCACCACAATCCTAAGCCTGCAAGTAGTGCACAGGAATTCAAGAGCGATGACTAAATATGTTAAATAATTTCTAACCAAACAGTAACCCCAGCTACACTTGCCTGTAGGCTTTCCTTTCCTATTAAAATCTTTGTCAGATGAGTTTTTAGGTCACAGTTTGCTCTTTTCAGCCTAAATCTAATCGTGTGGCAGCAGTCTCATACTTTGTGAGGGTTCAAAAATTAAATGATGTAAATTAAACCATGCATTGAAATCTGTACACTTGTTCTAAAGACTTTCATTGTAATAAATATATATAATCTAGTGGAAAATCTCAATGGTTGAAAAGTCTGTCCATATTTGCTGGTGTGTTTTATTTATAGATTAGAAATGAAGACCTGAGGAAGCCTCGCACCTAGATGACACTTTGTCAAGCACACACCAACTCTCACCCATGTTCCCTCTGGCCAGGTCCACTCTTTTACACATGCTGGTGTTCCAAGGGCCAGTATGGCTATGATTTCTAGTTGAACTTTCATCTTTTTTCCAGCCTTGTCTTACTGTCTTGTTCTCACCATTTAGCAGTTTATTTGTGTATCTTTTTATTTTCTTGTTCACGTCCGTATAGGGTAGAAGATGATGTTAGGAGAGAAGTGGCAATGCCCCAGGGTCATCGGTGGTGTAAAGTAGGTGGAGTCTGGGCTGTTGTGGGTCTCTCGCCTTTCTCTGTGACGCTGATCCTTGTAGACACCTTCAACAATCTTTTCCTGTGCTTCAGGGCCCAAATGTTACTTTCACTTCACAAAAAAAACATGAATGCTACAACAGGGAAAAAAAAAAAAAAAAATAGGACAAGGCACAGAGAGCTTCCTCGTGAAGTGTTATGTCCTCACATGTCCAAATAAGCTTTTGTAACCATGGAGGAGTCTACACATAGTTTATAGTATATGGTATGATATATTATTTTGTCGGCTCCTTGTTTTTTTGGTGATTGTTTCAAATTGTATAGAAAATGCCCAGACTGCCGTTAGACTCCCATTCAGTCTAATTATTTATGTAAATGTATGCAGTGCTTCATCATCTCATTGTTATGTAAGCTCTCGCACAGGAGATGCTTTTACTGGGAGCCTGCATAGACATTTATGAGCAACGCATCGCTTCACTGTGATTAATCTTACCACCGGCCATTTCTGCTGATTCAGAGGTGGCTCGACAGAAAACGCATCACTGTGGCTCTCCAAAAAACAAGGCTTCTTCTGTCGCCAGTTTGTGTTCAGCAAAACCACTGTCATATGTGGCTAAAAGGCAAGACAAACGGTAGATGGAGTGTTGAAAAGTGACACCTGCGTTACATATTGAAGGAAATGCAATAATGGTACCGAAGCATACACAGAAAGACTGAATAGCTTCAAGCATCTATGTGGCTGCAATGTCTTTAAACTTTAACAGAGCGGTCATTTACAGATAACAATACCAAAATGCAGACTCAACTAAATAAGAAATCTGTATAAAACTTAGTTTAGTTGTTGATGTGATTTACCTAATCACGGTTGTGTGGCCAGCCAAATGAATAGGAGCCATGTGGACAGTCTAGTAGCATCTGTAACCAACTCCTTCCTTAGTTTTCCAAGCAAGGGAAGATAGCAGACAGCATAGCGTGAAGAAATGTCTATCCCCGGCCCTCATGTCAGGAATCCTGATGAGGTGTATTGGGGCAGAAAGGCCATCTTTTTCCCCTGAAGCTGTAGCTCGAGCACTACTTTTGTCATCTTTCTGACTCTGTTTCAAGTTTAATACTCAAGCCACGCCACCTCTATATGTCTATCCATAGATGGCAACATACTCGGACACCACACCAGTTTGATAAAAGGATAAATGTAGCCGCAAGTTCACGCTGCTTTTAAAAAAATATGTATTATAGTGCAGGTGGAGATGACTTTCTTGGTGGCTGTGAGTAGAAAGCTATGATGTCATTCAGGCTGTTTGTGTCTGCACCCACATTGTGTGACTCAGGTGGATTAGATAAAAAGATGTTCTGTCCAATTGGCAGGCTGGAGGCTGAATCAGGCGGGTATCATTACAGATGATATTGTTTCAGCTAGAATCAGGGCATTTCTGAAGAGGCAGCATGAATGGCTTGCCTGGGTGAATGAGAAAGAAATATTGCCTGTTGCATGGAGTTATGTGCAGACCAGTGTCATGACTCGGCGTAAAGCCAAGAGAGAACATTGTGATCAGAGTTTCCCATCTTTATTTGTTCTTCTTTTCTTCATGTTTTCCTGTGTCATTTGCAAATTTACAACATTTGAGGATGTGTTCCACTGTGCAAGGTCAATCACCCTGTGGAATGAAACGCACCTCAATCTGATCTTTGCAGCCTGAAGGCAACACCCAGCTCAGTCGCGTCCTCTTTTAGTTTCACACAGGCCCCACCGCTCCCAGCATCAACAACTGCTCAGAGCTGTGGTTCCCAGCTGGGCCTGCTACAAGACACAGCAGATTAGCTGTCTTTGTTATGTAATTAGATACACAGAATACAGCCGTTTCCCTGTTAGTACATTGGACATGTTTTCCCTCACTTGAGTTGACTTTAACTTCTCATATCTGCTTAAATTGCTTGAGGAGGAACTGAAAATAACCCGAAGTGCTTCCTGTGAGTCTATGATTTGCATGTGTTCCTTATTGTTCACAGTTTATCTTGCTCTTGAGTTTAGGAGACTCTTTCACTAAAATATCTGTCCTCCTGCTCCCATAAGACCATTTGTCCCGCCCTGTTTCACAGGTTTTCACTCTTCCAAGGTCTAGTTTATTCTGTGTGCCTCTCTTACTGCTACTACTTGTTGCTGCAGTTGGCCCAGCTCTGCCACAGTTTTCCATGAAAACACCAAACCTCAATGGAGCATTCAAGCCCAGGCTCGTTCTAGTGCTGCCCTTCCCTCCTATCCCACCCTGCTCTGACTTGGCCTTCTTTCTCCCTTTTTCTCAAGATAAATTGACTTTACCCTGGAAGCACTCCCAACTCTGGCTTTCAGAATTATGTAGCTAGATTTTGTAGACAAGATGAGCTGCAGAAAACAGTATTCTGAAAGTGTATTATGGAGTAAATTTAATTACCATTGGGACAATAAACTACTGTCGCCTACTAGACAGAGAATGAGGAGCCATTGTGAAACAGTAGTGAACTGTGGACAGTGTGAAAGTATTGGGCTGTGTGCTCAAGCATGTGGAAGCCCAAAGTAGCCAGAAGAAAATTTTTTGACGGTGCTAATGCTAGTCTTTAGTTCCCCTGTGGCAATGCTGTGGGTCAACAACTGAGTCATAATAGGTTTAGCATGCATTTAGTGGAGCAGTGAGCAGCACTCTCCGACAGCATTATTTTCATTTGGTGACAAGTGGTTGTCAAGGGCAACAATGGACCTGCTGGACTAACTGGTGCTACTTATGGTGTGCTAACCATAATCTTTAAGACAAAAATAAAATAAATGTTGGCCTATAAATCACTTCAGTTTTGGCTTGATTTTATTTTATCTTGTGTTTTTCATTTCTATTTCAACATCTTCTTCATTATGCTTTTTATGTTTCTGGACGATACACCCAGAACATCATGTGCCCACTCACTTTTGCCATCCTCAGGCTCATGCTACCCATGTCCTAGTTTAGTGTGTATGTTTATGTGCTAAATTTTCCATCTCTCCAATTCAGAGGTTTCAAGGGAGTGAGCTACTGAAAGCTAGTTTTTTTTTTCCTCTTTCTGCAGGAGCCTCTGGAACTTATTACAGTCAGAGGCATTTTTATAAACGGGCCATTCAGTTGCCCCTGCGTGGCTCTGAATGGGACACACTGTCGCCAGGAGAAAGAGGGTTAATGTGGGCTAGTTAGTTGTGAGACCTCCCCATGACGGAAGACTGGTGTTCTCAATGTCTGGTCCAGCTCAGTGTTATCATATAGGAATACTCAATACAGCCACCAATGAATGCAGCAAGTTTTTATATATTTTAAAAATATTTGTAACTTCACAATGTGCCAATACCCTTATAGCTGTCTTAAATTTGGGTTTGGATAGGATAACAGTATGTCAACACCATAACTAAACCCACAAAGTCTTTTGAGCCTGCCACGTTGTTGTTGGTGTAATCACATGATCAGCTGTTATAGTCTGTGTAATGCTGTAAATATTGACACCGGTGATAGAGACGATATAGTGGCATTTTTAAAAATGTTATCTGGAAAACCTTATGCTCACATACACAAGAGCAACAATGTATGAAATACATTTATCTATCAAAATAGGCAAAATCTAACCAATTTTCTTAAGACTATATAAAGTAACAAACTTATTGCTTGCAGAATTATTTTTATAAAAATTCAGTTTGTATGCAAGTATGTATGTTTATACAATATAAAAATATGGATTTTTATTGTTTTTTATTGTATTCTTGTATCAATAAAATCTTATATATTTATTTATTTAATTAATACAAAGAATCGCGCAATGCCATATATTGTGAGATTTAACAGAATACATTTTTTTCTTACACCCCTATTCTGTAGGGATTAAATGCTAAAACTACTCCTTATGGAAAAAGATTGTGCTATGTCAATTTGTGTTAAATGCAGTATTTCATGGCATATTTAATAGATCTGTACTAGCTGCAGGAAAAAGGAAAAATAAAATAACTGTCAACAAACAAAAATGTCAGTGCTATTCTGACAAATTGTCCTAGCAGCTCTAATAGGTTTCAGGGCAGGCTGCCTGGAAGGAAGCAGGCCATGGATGTGTTTAGGATATGATTATTACGGGCCAGTCGAGATGTCTGTCATGGACTAGATCAAGGCACGCAGGCACACATACACGCAGCTGATATCTTAGAGACAGGGGACATTTGACCTGGAAAGGCTTTAATCTGCCGCTAAAGAACTCTGATGTTTGATCAGGATTATTGTGTTTACCACTATGTGGGGCTCAGGAAACTGTCAGATGGGCCTCTTAATTTAACCCATTGTAAAAACATGATCAGACTAGCTTTGGTTTAATTTGTTGAATACACTTTGCCTTGAATGATAGTTAACCAATTTTTATGGACTTTTCAGGTTTCCCAAGAAAGCAAACAGGTAAGCAATTCTCTATTTTCTTGGCCCTTATGTGTCCTTTCTTGAGTAGTAACCATTCACGGAGCTCCAGATGAGGTGAGGTTTCACTAGCCCTGGTGCGCTGTGTGCACAGTAGTCTTCAGAGTGTGGACCAAACACACACACCCCTCCCCCCAGCTCATGTACACACACATACACACACAGCAAAGGACAAAGGGTTCCCTCTTCTGAGGGCGGCCTATCACTGCCTTTCACTGTGAACAGAACAGTGGCCTTTCACAGTGGGGGCCAGTATAGGCAGTGGCAGCCATACATAGCCTGCTGAGGTCCAGGCTGAAGTGTGGCCCTGTAGCACCTCCTCTGAGGAGTGTCCTTTCACTGGCCCTGCTCTCAGGATACACAGTGAAGCCTCTCCACATCCTCTCTGTCTGTCACATTATACAATAGACACACTTGGCTTTATTCATACATTCATATGAGCTCCTCCTGCCACTATATTCTCAATACTGAAGAGGAGAGTTGTTGGTTCTATGTCAGTATGTATTCAAATTGTGGTGATGACTCGATAAAGTAGAAAAGTGTATTATATTGTTATGCTGGCTGTACATACGTTTTAGCATTACCTTTTTTTTTCTCTCAAGAACCAGCAGCATTCTCAGTAAGGACCTTCCTCCAGACAAGAAACCAAAAAGTGACAAACCCTTACTGCCCTGCAATGATTTTGACCCTACAGGTATTTTAGCTCTTTTCCATTCTATACTCTCTTCTATTCTCTGTCCACCCTATTAGCTTACACATTTCTATTTGCTGTAATGTATAATTCTTCCTAACATTTATTTTCTATTACCACCTGCACATATCAGTTTGGTGTTCAATAATGTAATAAATAATAAGCAGTCATGATGTTTAATTGATGGTTTGATGTAATTTTAAAGTAATACATTGCTGCACTTGTATTTTTAATGTATTGTTCATGTAGTGTATTGCGGGGTTTATAGAAACACATTGAGTGGTCTGACAAACCTTCGTTCCATAAAGACTGAAAAGCTGTTTCAGACCCTTGTGTTTTTGCAGGGTGAGATTAAGGTTCAGAAACAGACTATTTTGATCTCTACACTTCTCATGGTGTTTGTCCCCAATCAGAAGAGGGAGATTTGAGATAAATCTAAGCTTCTGTATTCAAAACAAAGCAGAAAATCCAACGTACCATATTGTGGTTTATCAGTGTATAATGCAACACGGCACAAACAAGGTTATTTAAAAAGTGTCAAAGACAGTTGAAGTTTGCTTGTCCCAGTTAAAGAAATGTGTGGTGTCACTTAGACAGTAGCAATTGTTTTATTTTTATTTTTTTTGTCATTACCTTTGGCACGTCTGCATGGGTTATGTCTTGCTCCTTTTGCATGAGCAATCTATTTTCAGTCTTTTCTGTTGTCATTTTATAGTAAAGGTCACTAGGGATGGGCATGGGTTGTCCTAGGGCCATTTGTGAATCAGTGTTCATTTTCTAATAAATAAATTATCTACTAATTTGCATGCCAAGTTGAAGTTTAATTAACAATCTTTATTCTAATCATGAATGATAATTAAGCATACAAATTTTAAGATGCAGTTTGGATATTTCTAAATTATTGGTTTAGTCAGATACAGGTATAAATTGACACCTACAGGAGTGGTGGTAGTATACTAAAGAAAAAAAGAACTCCTGCCTATCCAAACCTTTTATGTTAAAAAAAAAAAAAAATCTATTTGTTCATTTAATTTTCTTTCCCATGATTGTTTCTTCCTCATGATTTTCTTTTTCCTGTCTTGTGTGTTTCCTTTCTTTGGTACATGTTTTATTTGTGCGTCTGCGTGTGTCTGTGCTACTGTGTTGTCTGTGCTATGGTCTGCGTGGTTGGGGGCTGTGAGCAGAAGCTCTGTTGGTGCAGAAGAGTGGCAGCAGCAGTGTGCTAGCAGAGGGGAAGCCTGAGTCCTGTGGTAAGAATGGCTGCTGTGACAACTGCACCTATACATGCTTATAATCCTGCTGTGAGCTTGTCTCTAAAATTCTTGTAATTGTGATGGATAAAAGTTTTAAAAATCATCAATTTATGTAGAGTGACAACGTAAGTATCAGTTGAAATTGTTTACTATTCAGTGTATTTTCCAAATCTGCACATGGAACATGATCCCTGTATACTCCATTGATTGTCTTCTACACAGAGCCTTATAACTGATGGTGGTCAGACTGACACCAGATATGCAACAGAAATAATGTGATGTCTGACAAAGTGGCAGATAGAATGTCTCACCTGCTGAGAATTTGGAAAAAAAATGCCTTAACCAGTCTTATTCTGCTGATGACATTTTATCTTCTGTCTGGGACAAAGTTTATCAAGATTACTGTCTGATGTGATATCTAACAAGACTATGGTAGTCTCTCTCTACAGCCTTATTTTCATTGCGTTTGGCCTGTCAAGATATTCAAAAGTTAAAGCTGTAACAGAAAACAAAATAGAAATTTTAAATTAAAGAATTTTTGCAATCCTAAGGGTAAATAATGACTATTAAAGGTCAGTTTCTGGAGCAGATATTTCCTTGTGCTCCGCTAAATAGTGCTGGTTATAGAGCTTTAAACATCTGAATTATACATTAGCTGAGATGGATCGTTTCAACGCTCCCACTGCTCATGGTTTATCTACTGAGTTGTCTCAAAACAGGCCAAACCTCAACATCTAGAGGCAAATTCACACCAGTTTATAAACCCATGTGGCTTCATCTGTCACCCTGACGCCCCCCATTCTCTCCCCTGTTCCCCATCCCCCTCCCCACAGGCCGCACTAAAAACCCTTTTCCCAAGTTCCCCTCCCCCGGCTCGGTGCTTCTACCTCCCCTAAACCTCTCCATGTATTGGTCTTTCCCCTTTTCAACCCTCTTCTGCCATGATCTGCCACTCACCTCTCGGGCTCACACCTAACTGACCAAGAAATTATAAACACACCCAGAGATTAGTTCAAGGGTGGCCTTATTTAGTCGGGTTCAAACAAAGTCAGGTCTGTACAGCACCATGCAAAGTTTTTAATATTTTCCATTTATAGCAGCATCTTAAGTATTTTCTTCTGTGCCACAGCATAGTCAGTGTAGAGATATTAGATGCGTTCACCATGGTGACTGACTTTGATAAAGAACCCCTTTAAGGCCCGTGCAGTCTACATATTCAACGTAAAGTAAACGTTTCATAAAATGTAAAGGTATAGTTTGAAAGGTATGTAAACTAAATCAAGCTTCACAGTTGAAGCTTCAGCAGTGATTGAGTTTCTGCTCCATTTGAAGATGTTGTCTTTTTCCTCTCTTTGTCTCACTTGTAGGTCTGGTCCAACGATGTGTAATCATTCAGAAAGATGAAAATGGCTTTGGGCTCACTGTCAGTGGTGACAACCCGGTATTTGTGCAGCTTGTCAAAGAAGGTACGTTGGCACTTGTAACAGCAGTGCTTATATCACTGTAATAGAGAACTAGTGCTAACAACATATTAAGGTTGTAGTGAAGTCTATGTGGGTTAATATCAGGTCAAAGATATATTACATGGTCTGTTCAGCTGTGGCAAGAGACCGAAAAGAAAGGACCCGATTAAGTACATTGTTTCCATTTTCATATTTATGCGACAGTGTTTAACCTACCTGTATCTGTGAGATTATTGCTTTTGTTACCAACTAAAATACAGTAACACTATCAAGATAATAATATAACAAAAATAAAATGTATTTTATTTCAACATTTACATCCAAACCATATCACACTTTATAACTGTAAAATGAACCATGTTAATAGCTGTCTAATTCTCTGTGACATCACTAGCATTTCATATGCTCGGTGCGGTTTATGTCTGCTGACTTCATCTCGACTAGGATCACATAATAACCCGTCTAGTGTCTAAATCCTTTTGTTTGGGGTGGAGCTGTGAAACAGGTCCTTCTTGTAATATAACCACTGTTATGGTCTTTCAAAATAGCACTCAAATAGTTATTTTGCAACACCTGGTGTGTCAAGCTGTATTCTGTATTTTTGTGCAGAATTGCTAGACTTGCAGACAATGTGCTTTGTCTTTTTGTGTTTTCCCATGATGCATCATTTATTTAATTCAGTTTCTTTCCCTAGGCTATTATGTAATTTAAAGGCTTTTCTGTGTTTTATCAGATGGGGCTGCTATGCGGGCAGGTGTTCAGACAGGAGACAGAATCATCAAGGTATCACGTTTATCTGCTAATGTGACTGTGTCTTAGTCCCACCTAGAAGATCTTAAGAAGGCTGTACACTGCCCCCTTCTGGCCAATTGATGTTTTTACACATTCTGTGGTTTCTGTGTTAAAATATTATAAGAATAGAGAATTATGTATTTGACTAGAACCTGTTTGTCTTGCAGGTTAACGGGACACTTGTTACACATTCTAACCACATAGAAGTAGTAAAACTCATCAAATGTAAGTGTGTCACTGTAATTATTATATCTTTTCACTTTTATCTAAACATCTAAATTTGCCTAGACACAGTATAATGCTGTATACATAACTAGAATAAATCTCTTCAATTGTTTGTTTTCTGTTTTTCCAGCGGGCTCCTATGTGGCCCTTACAGTATTGGGGCGCCCCCCAGGGCTCACTCAGATTCCTCTGTCTGAGACAGAGTCTGAAATGTTGGGTGTTAGTGTTTCTTCCCCAAACTCTCCAGCTGCAGAACGCCCCTACAGTCCTCAGGATCGTCATTCCTCTGCACTGCCACCATGGGTACTAATGACATCAGTATCTGCTGTAGTCTTGACATGCAAGCATATCATTGTTCTTGTTTGGTGAAATTATTATTTTTTTTTATTTATCCTCATCTTCACTTTAATTTACCCTTTTAACCTACATCTTGTTTATTTTTTTACAGGATGAAAAGAGCAGTAATTGTTACCAAAAGGCTGACATCTTGCAAAGAATCTTCTCAAAAGAGCAGCAGGGACTGCAGGTGGCAAACCAATATCTGCTATTATATTTACCAGTTAAATTAACCAATTAAGCAATCTGTAATTGTGAAGTGAAATTACATTGGAACCAGTTTTGACTGTATATATTTGTTTATATATATATATTTAATATATTAAAAGTAAATATTAAGCTAACCATAAGCTGCAGCTGCGTGCAATTGTTTTTTAATGTATTTTCTTGTGTCTAGGCTATGAAGGACGAGTACAGCAAGAACCCCTCTCCTAAACTACTGAAAGACATGCAGGAAGCTAAAAAACACATTCCTCAGCGGCAGGGTCAGCTTTTAAAAGCCACTGGTGCAACACAGGTAATGGACCAGACTAGTTTTCTCTGTAGACTTCTGAATAGCAGAATAGTGTATTGAGCAATGCTGCCCAACCATTAACATTCTAGTGAGATGATTTTGTGTAGTGCATTTAGGTATTGTCCCAGACAAACATTAATCCTAATCTTATCAGAGGATTAGGCTTTTGCTTTAGGAAGCCTCTCCTTTGTGTCTGTGTGACAGCTTAGTTTAATCAATAAGAAGTATTATGTATATACATATTCCACTCTTCTTTTTTTTTTTTAAATGAGCAGATTTTATTATTATTATTGAGTTTATTTACTGTAATGTTTGTTAGGTTCTAAACCATGGCATTACAGAATTTATTTTGTTTATCTATTTGACCAAATCACCAAAAAGTGCAAACTCTGATCAAGCCATAAGCTTAAAAAAGGTTTGCCTTTATAGTGACTATAAATCACGTTTGTTTGTTCTTGGTTACTAATTACTGTTTTCAGGAGGCTATTCCAAGTGGAGATACAGATGATAGTAGCACATATGAGACAGAGCACACAATAACCTCTAAAGGAGACAATAGCACAGACCTGTCCTGGCACAGCACTCCTGTAAGCTTTTTCACAACAATTACACATCCACCATCAAGTTTTTAATTGCTTCACTTGTTGTGTTTTTGCCACACAATGTTTGTTATTCACAGATTTCTCAAGGATGTGGGCCTGGATCTCCAGAGACTCATCGTC
Organism: Perccottus glenii; assembly: GCA_024416835.2. Lineage (NCBI taxonomy): Eukaryota > Metazoa > Chordata > Actinopteri > Gobiiformes > Odontobutidae > Perccottus > Perccottus glenii. Next base: position 18,783,256 of record CM044550.2, read on the forward strand.
CCAGAGAGCCCTTATGTCCCAGTCCAAAGAGCACACCACGCAACAGTTTCAACTCCTGCCACTCTCCAGAGGCAGAAGATGCTACTGACTTGGTAGTTGCATTTTTCAGTGTACTGTTCATATTATTGTATTGTATTTTCCCACACAAGCAGTCAAATTGGCGCTGGGGAAAGACAAGCAGGAGAATAGCAATTTTCTTTGTCAACAGCACTTTCACTGTACACTTTTGTTTCTGTTGCAGGACTCTCTGTCTCCAACAGCCATCAACAGTCCCTCATCTTCTAGATTGGTTTCACAGATCATTGGAGCTGAGGATGAATATTTTGATGCAGACCGAGAGCAGGTATTACTCTTTTAAAGTCTCATTGAATTCAATGCAGTATCCCTGGGTCACATTTTACAGGAAGTCATAGCAAAGTAACTTATGTAATTAATCTATTTTCTTTTACAGACAAATGGCCAGTGTCACAGCTTTAATAACATTGAGCAGCTTAAGTCTCATCCTGCCCACCTTGCAGCTTTTTTGCACCATGTAATTTCTCAGTTTGACCCTGCTCCCGTTGTAAGAACCCTTTTTTTAAAAATTGATTTAAATTAATCAAATGTTGTACTAAAATATCTATGGCTCATCGTTTTTATCATGCTTAATATTTAGCTGTGCTACCTCTATGCTGACCTTTACAAGCAAACCAACTCCAAAGAGACCAGACGAATATTCATGGACCTCCACAGCTTCTTCATCGACCGGGGAGCAGTAAGTTTGCGTTTCTTGTTAAAAACATTAAGTACATATTTTGCTGGCTTAATCATTTTCCCTTTGTTCAATAATCTAACTATAATTGCATACATTTATTACAGAACCTCAAAGTTGCTGTTCCTGAATCCATTTCATCCGATCTTGGTAAGGAGTTCATTCAGTGTTTGTGCAGTGTTTGATGTCTTCTATTATTGTTACTATTTATTCCCTTGGCAGCTCACTCACACCTTTTTGCCTTTACACAGTCCTTTAAGTTGATAATTCATTCAGCCAAGCACAATACGGTTTTAAAAATAATATGCTCTGGTGGTTTGTAAAGTATTGCATCATAAATAACACATGTTTAGTGAGCACTTGCAATAATCCCTGGAAGACTTGAGGCAAATTATTAGTGTATATTTGTGCTCCTTTAGACCGACGGCGGACCGAACTGATCCCTGAGGAAATAAACAGACATCATGTGCAAACTCTACAAGACTCTTTACTTCCGGACATCCAGAAAAACCTGGAAGATTTCAGGTATTTTTTTTTTGTTCAATTGAGTAAAGATGCTTGGTTTAAAAAAGGAAAAAATGTTATTTTAAAGGATAATATGACATACTAAGCTTTTCCTTGTCTTGGTATTTGCAGACAGAAACGCAGTATGGGTTTAATAGTGGCTGAAGGGGAATTGTCAAGATTGGACCAAGAGAGAATCCAAGATCGTGTAACTCTGGAGCGAGAGCGATCATATGCTGAAAACATAGTCACAAAGATAGATGATATCCTGTGAGTAACACATGGATAGGCTACAGATTCAAGACTTGTCGTATGTTTTTTTTTATTTTTAATTCTCATAATTATTTTGATATTGTTTACAGGTTAAGTACTCAGCATACAGAGGAAGAGAAATGGTAAGCAATAGATTATTTAATGGTTGGTCGATGGAATTTAGTATTTATCATTCTGGGCTTTAAGAGCTTGTTTGCCCCCTTAAAGCATTAGTATTCTCAATGCAGTCAGCTTTTTGTGTGTAATTAAAAGAAAACCTGGTTGTATATGTGTAAATTTGTATCTGTCAATGATGTCAGTTATTATGAGAAATAATTGCACTATTTACTCTTATTTGACATATGGACCCCTCTAGAAAACATGTTAATTTATGCATTGTTTTAAATAATTTAAAACTGCGACAGTGCTGTTTGAAATGCCATATGGTTGCACCATCTTCCAGATGGTTTGTGTAGAAACTGAAAAACGCTAATATGACATATTATGATAAACATGAACACTTGTTATGTTCAGATTTTTACATTCTGTTCTTTTGCAACATGAGGAGAGATTATGTTTGTCACCTTTGTTTGGGCTTTAGCACTACAATGCAGTATGTCATCTATACCTACATGAAGCACCTTGGTGTGAGGGTCAAAGAGCCTCGCAGTCTGGAATCCAAATGGGTCCGAATCAACTTTCTTCCCAAGATTAAGGTACCTTAGTTCTTCTTTTTTAACTTCTTGAATGAGTTTCATATGCCTAATAATGCATATCTTTGTTTAAACAGAAGAGTATTAAGACTGATAAAGACGGTGAGGAGAAGGTAAAGAAAACCAGGTTTCCCAGTATCCTTGGACCACAGCGTCGGCCCAGCCGTGTTGAAGCATCATCTGGTCAGTTGTAATTCATGGAAAATTGCCCTTAAATGTATGCCTCTCCTGAAATTTGGAATTAATTATTTTTTTAGTGGGTAAAGTCCTGGATGGTCGCCCCAGGCCACAGAAGCAGATGTCTCAACCTTCCCTGGGAGCAAGTGAGCACAAGGAAGGTGGCCTTCTTCGAGTGAGCCAGTCAAGCGAGGGCTCAGAACTTGTACAATCCATGTCTGTTCCAAGTTCATCCCCAATTAGTGCTACTTATAGCTTCGATACCAGCAGAGACACTGATATGGGTATGTTTATAGTTATGCCTCTCTGTTGGCATAACATAATAATTTGGTTTCTAAATTTTCTAAAAACCTCTCTTCTCCCAGGAGGGACTCCAACCTCAGGCCCACCAAGGCTGATTGACGGGCTTCAGTTTGATCCACTGGATGGATTAGGTTATAATGCTTCGAACTTTGACCTTTACAGTCTTGACCAACTACAGGAAGATGATCGAGAAAGCGACAGGTGGGATTTTTAGTTTATTTTTTTTATATAAAAAGTAAACAGCCAAGTAAACAACACAATTACTTTATATTTCAAAAAAGTAATTTGGTTGTTTACTTGGTCAAAGAAAGCTTATTTTAACCATTCAATGTTCCTGCCTATTGTAGAGTCCACGAGGGAACACCAAAAGCACTACGCCGGTGAGGATATGTGATATATCTCACTTCTATGAAATTGAACTCAATGTTCCAAATGCACAGACATAAACTAAATGTTTTTGTTTTAGGCTGGAGGGACTTGCTGGGCCTGATGTCCAGAGTGAAGATGATCAGGGAACAGACTCCGAACATGAACTCATCAACTGGCAGCAGTTAGTCGGACGTGAAGTCTTAGCAGGGCTTAGGCCTCATGAAATAAAGAGACAAGAAGTAATCAATGGTGAGATCACACAGTATCTACTAGGATCTGAGGAATACTGTATTTGTGTGGACGGTAGAAACCTCAAAGTTGTTGCCCAGTGTACCTTTTTATCCAATGAGCTGCATAAATCTTGAAATAATGTGGATTGCTTTTGTTTGTTTTTTTAGAGTTGTTCCATACAGAGCGTGCACATGTGAGGATGCTAAGAGTTTTGGACCATGTTTTCTATCAAAAGCTCACCAGGGAGGCCATTTTGCCCCCTGCTGAAATAAAGAACATCTTTACTAATCTGGAGGAGATTCTCCAGTTGCATGGTACAATACCACACACAACCAGAAATCACATATTTATGGTCATTTATGTACATAATTAAAATTAAGTTTAAGTAGCAGATTGCTTTTAGACCCAATTTTATTCTGCATCTTTACATTTCAGTTTCAATACTGGAGCAAATGGCTGCCGTTCGAAAGAGAAATGAGTCATCGGTAATTGATCAGATAGGAGATGACTTGCTCTCTTGGGTGAGTACAATTTCCAGGCCAAAATTGTATTTCCTCTTTCATGCATTTTCTTGTATTGAATGGATTTCATCATGACTGATGGGGCAGAAAAATATATTGCGCTGCAAGTTATTGAACCTTTGCCCAAAAATACTTTGCTTTGCTAGAAAAGATGATGATAGTGTAAGATTGTTTCAATTCTGTGTCTGCTTTCTTGGTCGACAACTGTGGAAAAAACACATATTGTAGTCTACACTAAACAACCCCTGGAGGACGAAGGGTTAATCTTCCTTTTAACATAAGCGGTCTCTTGTACAAAGATTTGAGTCTGGCCTTCGCCTGAGAGTTGGTGCTTGTTGTTAGCTGTTAAAAATTGAAAATTTCATCAACAACTAACCCGAGTCTTGTGTTGTATGGCTCCAGTTCAGTGGCGGAGAGGAAGAAAAGATCAAGCAAGCAGTGGGGACATTCTGCAGTAACCAGCCATTTGCTCTTGAGATCATCAAGACCAGGCAGAAAAAAGACTCGCGCTTCACCTCATTTATCCAGGTAATAACACGATCAGCTCACTCCATTTGATCAAATAGAATTAAATTCACATTGATTTTATAGGTAGAATATAAAAGGATTGTTTATAATTTTTTCTTTCATGTGTAGTATGAAAGCTTGTTATTATAAATATAATGTAAAATGTGACACTCAGTAATCACTTGATACACACTTTTTCTTTCTTTGCAGGAGGCAGAGAGTAACAGACTGTGTCGCCGACTGCAGTTGAAAGACATCATTCCTGTCGAGATGCTGAGGCTTACCAAGTACCCCCTTCTGCTGGACAACATTGCAAAGACCACAGGTGCTGTAACATTCCTTGTTTTTACGTGTTTTATTTTATTTATTTTATTATTTTTTTTTATACAGTTTACAGTAATAGTGGTTACAGGCATAAAGATGTTTAAAAGCAAAAATGACTTCTTGAATGAAATGGTGCTGTGATACTAAATATCATCCATAACCATAATAATAAAACTGTAGACTGCAAGGTGGCAACATACTATCTATTATTGAATTACAAGACAAATGTAGAATGATCACTTTACTGATCCTTGAGGGTTAATGCACATTTTGACAAATGTCCAACCCTATTATTTGGTTCATCATTTTAGCCTTGGCTGGGGTTTGGGGTCTCACACAGAGAGGACGAACTAACGATAAAGTATAACCAGCTATTATGGGATCATAATGACTTCCTGCTTTATTATAATTTTTGTAAATGATGATGTGTTGTCGTACAGTCTCTCACAGAACTAAGTAGGCTGTGCCTCTTGTTTAATGTTTTAATGCCTTACAGATAATGCAGTAGAAAAGGACAAAGTAAAGCAGGCGGCAGATTGCTGTAGAAAGATCCTCAATCACGTCAACCAGGCTGTGAAGGAATCTGAGGACAAGCAGGTCATTCTTTTATTTTGATTTCACACCATCCCTTATCATTCTTCTCTTCGTCCCCTTGAGTTCATAAATGTGTTTTTTTTTTCCCCCATTACCTACTCTACTCTAAATACACTAAAGCACTTATTAATCCTTTTCACTGTTTGTGTCTCTCTTTTCTTCAGAGGTTGGAGGATTATCAAAGAAGACTGGACTTCCCCTCTCTAAAGCCAACAGATAACCCCATGATCTTGGAGCTAAAGGTTTGTTATGTTTGACTAAAAGCTATGTTCACTGGCTGTACATCTACACTTACAAATGTTCTTACTGTAAAATATTTTCTAGTAGTTCAAATCTGACAAGACGGTACAGCTATATAACTGTTGTTTTCACACCAATCCCTATTTTTCGACTAGAACCTGGATCTTACAAAGAAAATGTTGGTGCACGAGGGACCATTGTCGTGGAAAGTAAACAGGGACAAAACAATTGGTCTGTAGTCATTGTACTGTTAGAGCATTACCAGCCAGCTCATGCGGCACATAACACATTTGGCTTTGCTTTTTTCCCATTTCTCTGCTCTCTACTCTTTTAGAATTGTACACCCTTCTTCTGGAGGACATTCTTGTTTTGCTACAGAAACAAGATGAACGTCTCATCCTTAAGTGTCACAGCAAAAACCTGGCTGGCACTGCAGATACTAAACATATCTTCAGTCCCATTATCAAACTCAGCACTGTGTTGGTGCGATCTGTGGCTACAGGTAAGTTCACACTTCAATCAATCAACATTTTGAGTGCATGTACACATTTCCATGATGGCACTACATACTGCAGAATAATAATTTGTCACATCCCGACTCTCCTGCCAGACAACAAGTCTTTCTTCGTCCTGTCCATGTCAGACAATGGAGCACAGATTTATGAGCTGATGGCTCCCACAGTCTCTGATCAAAGGACGTAAGAATGTTTTTTTTTTTTCATTTTATTTTACACCTCATACTCAATATTGTATACACCGACAATGTTTTTTTGTTTTCAAGGTGGCAACGATTGATCAGCCAAAAAGCAGAGGCCATGAAAGTCAAACCTCATAATGTCATACCATTTCCTCAGTCAGAGTATGCAACATATATTAATATTACGAATACATTTGGAAAGAAAATCACATTTGAGACATTGATTAACACAGTTTCTTTGCTTTGTCTCAGTGGCGAGAGAGATGGTGTGGAAATCATTACAGCAGGTGTTTCCAGACTAAGCAGAGACGCAGACCGCACATCTACAGGAAGTACTCAGTCCACAGGTAACGAGATAATTATAGCCTATAAGATGCTTTGAGTCGGCCTGCCTCAAGATTCGCTGTGGATTTTGAAATTAGTCCTTCATATGTTTCTATAATTACCTCTTCAGAAAAAGAGAGCAGCCCATCGTCTAGAAGCGCCATACAAAGGTCATTGTCAGGGAATAATCCATTTGAAGTAGTTAAGGCAGAGGAAGAAAAAGGTTTTGTGGACCCAGACCTTCCTTTCTCTGAGGACAGCAAAGCAGACTCATTTAACCTGTTTCCCTCCAAGGCGGACGAAGCCCTGAAAACATGTAAGGTCACAGATGTAACTATGTATTTATGGTGACCATTTGTAATTACACTAAATTGCATTGTAGGAATAAAATAAAATCTTTTAATCTTCCTCTCATCTTTCTTTGTAGTGGCGGCTTTAAAGCAAGTGTTGGTGACACAACTAATGTCACAGGAAGCTTGTGAGCGAACCAAACGTTCAACAGGAGCTCGCCTTCTCAGGACTACCTCTCTGAGGACCCCAGTTGACAACCGTGCACGAGTGATGGTCCACAATGGCTCTGAAAGGAAAAACACTCAAACTGAGGACCCAGCTCAAGACCTAGGCTCTGGAGACACAGGCTTCTTTGACTCTCCTGAGGATTATGGTGAGTGAGAACCTTTGATTTGTTCATTTGAAAAGGTGAAGGTTTATTACAACCTGAGCTTTGTCTGTCCCTCCTGCTGATCTGGAGCTCTTCAGCAGATGTTTAACTAAATGTCTTTTGTGATTCTCTTAGCAGGATATTTAGTCTTAGAAGGTTACGGTGCCCCGGGGGAAAGCAACACAGATGATGATATCTTGGTATCAACCACAGGGAAGCCGCTCAGCACCTCACATGGCTGCACTGCTGATTCTGGCATCAATTTAAGGTTTTCCTCAGCATCACAGACTGGCAGTCTTTCTTCTTTTAGCAGACAAGTCCTGTCTCACCTTAGAAATCTTCAAGCCAACCTCAACTACCTAAAGGTAACAGACTTTTTTTCCACATGCTCTCTTCCAGAAATTACATTTTCAAAGGCTAAATTTAAAGAACAATCAATTGGTTCTTTTCCCTTTCAGGAGGTTGAAGCCAAGTACAATAATTTAATACACCGAAGGCCTGAGAGGTCAGCAGCGGAAACAGATGGAAATAAAGGTAACACATAACATATACAATTTAACCAAAAAAAAAAAAAATAAATATATTTACTGTATGTGACTTGACTAATGAGACCCTAATGTCTTTCAGATAAAAGATAGTGGAAGCCCATATTGTGGTTGGTCCCAAAGAAGAAGTATTGACTATTGAGTTGTGTAGTCTGTTCCTGCTTCGTGCGTCCTAGACTTTTTGGACATCCATTTAAGCTTGTCCTCTTACTGCTGAGCCCGTTGTTTTCCATCGCTGTTGCCCGCAATCGCCACAGAGAATGAGAGAATAAGTGTGAGCATAAACGTTTGAGGAGAGGAACCATCTTTTTGATGCTGCACCTCCCTCCATCAGCACAAGGCAATCAGGGAAGTGGGAATGCCCCAGACCTTACCCTTCTGCCCAACACCCTACCCCCAAACTCCCTTGAAGAAAGAGAACTTATACCAAAATGTACAAAGATGTGTGTTAAGAATATATATATATGAAACACAAAACGGAAATTTTAAGATAATGTATTAAGATTTTTTTATCCCAATATGTATTTATTTTCTTTCTTTTCATTTTTTAAGTGTTGCTCACATTGCTTGCATGCTTTGGCCATGGTGTTCTCTTTTTGGCTGCTTTTCCTGCTGCAGTCACATGGGACAGTGTGAGTGTTCAGAGCACACTAGCCTTGCTGATAAAAAAATAAAATAAAATAGCAGGAATATATTGACACTGATTGAGGCGAGAGTCACACTGGTGACATAGAGATCTTAACGTGTTCAAACTCTTAAACTGTGCTCAAGTCTAGAATCCGCCATGAATCCTAGGTGTGGTGTTCACTAGAATGAAGAGTCTGAAGGCTCTGATCTGGTCCCATTTCATTTCTGTGCCGCCTCCTTCCTCCCTCCCTCCTGTCATCCTTTTGCGTGTAATTGTCCTTCTCTTTTCCCTGTGACGGCTTCTGGGTGTCACCCTCCTCTTCCCCAGTACAGCCCAGTGGCTTTCATGCTTATTTATCCTCCCTTCCTTTTACTCTGTATGTCATGCCTCCTCCGTCTGCCTTCAGGTAACTTGCCCCTCTACCCCTCGCTCTACAAGGGAGCCATCATGCTCTTCCTGTGTCAGCTCCTGACAGAAATGCTGCTTTTTTTCTGCTTCTGTTGGCTCTGCTGATCTAACTGCCTGATATTGTAATGTCATGAAGTTCAACATATACTGTACAGTGATCAAGTTGGAAAGTAATGCATAACTTTAATAAATAAATAAATGGTGCCATGACACATTGGGAAAAAGATGTCATGTCTTTTTTTTTCTTTTTTTCTTAAGGGGGACTTTAACACTTAATCCAAGATTTACAGCTATAGCGCCCCATCATTTTTCTCACATTGCTGCGGTGATGGACAATTAAATCACTTGTATGCGCTGCACCTATCGAATGACTGGTTTGTTAATGAAAAAATGATTGAAGGGTAGTCATTTTGTGAGAGAAAACTTCAAGGACGCCTAAATATTTGAAAGCTGATGGATCTGTCAAATGTCTGATATGACATTAATATCTAGTAAAACAAGGGCAAAGGCATTTTAAATTTACTGTAGGTTGTTCACTGTAATGTTTTGCTTGAATTGATATCATTCACTCGTCCAGGCTACACTTCTTGTCACAATGTCTTGTAATGTCTTGTCTTTACGTGTCGGATGTTATAAATCACATTGCGTTCTGGTGCCATCTCTGATATGTCACTGTTTTATATTTTCTCTATATTCCTACTTAGTTGAAAATATAATCGCACATGTCTTGTTTTCAACGATGTTAGATAAACATATTTTAGGAACAATAGTGTGATGTAGTGACAGTTGTTGATTGTCATTAGATTGATTAAAAGTGTCAGTGTGTTGTATTGCAGAACTAGACTGTATCAACACAACTGTCAGTAAGCACAATCCTTCAGTGGCCACTTAGATACTGCAGCGCTTTCCCCACTTGACCTTTCAATCTGATTTTGGAGGTTCACTTACAACAAAGTACAGTGTGGCCTGTACATACTTGTTTTCCTATTGTGATGTAGGCTACCATTGATGAATGTAATTAAATTAATGAATTTTTCAAAACGTCAAGACTAGGCCATAGGTAAACTGATTTGCATTACTGCAGTATTTTGTCATATGAAAATGACCCAGATGACAGAACCTCCCCAGACAACTGGATTTAGGGAAGTGCTTCATAAGTGCAGCAATCTGCGGAGCTGTTTTGGCATTCAGGGCTGTGTTTGGCCAGCATTCAGTGCATCTGTGTTCATGGATTCAAGGCTTTAACCTTGGACATTAAGAGAAGGCTTTATATTTCTGGGGATGTTAGTGACACATGGAATATTAAGCTTGGTCTTTGCCTAAAGAAAAGAAAAAAAACTTGGCCATCATCTTTGAAGGTTTTTTTACAGTCGTCAGAAAAACATGCCTTTGACCTTAACAGAATGAGATGTTTTTTCGAGACAGAAGTCTGTTGCTAAATGTCAAGGGTGTCATATGTTTAAAGCACTATCAAAGAGGTTTAACCAGGACACTGAAAAATGATGAGATTATTACCAGCAGATGGCAAACTTTCCCCATCTAACATCAGATCGTGGAGACCCACCCTGAAACCTGCAGTGGCATCAGCATTTTAAATAAACCTGTAGAACCTATTGATTTTTCTAGAGCCTGACAAATAATGGACTAGAAAATGTTTGTCTTCCTGATGAGACTAGAGGATCCTAGACTGCACTGACTGTGGAGGCTATCTTGCTTCTTGTTGTAGCCTAATCAGTTTTAATTGACTTTGCGTTATAATGTCTTAGTAGAGATGTGACTGAGGAAAAGACAGAAGGAAAGCTGCTCTAAGGAGAGAGTTGGGATGGTTGAAATGGTGAGAAAATATTGGTAAAGATAATTTGAGAGAGAAAAAAATGAAAGGGCATAGATAGGACATGATGAAGACACGTGGAAGATAAAAAGGGGACATAGAGACTAACATTAATTGTCCCGTCCGTCTCTCTACTCTACCAGCCATCAAAGAGCTAATTGGAGCGGCAAAGACGAGAGGTGCCAGTCACGTCAGAGGCTTTCAGGAGGGTACTTCCAAGCTCACACACTGCCAAGCTCACATCCTCCTCCCTCTCCGTTTATAGCCCTCAGATTTTCAACAGTGCACTGAATCAAACACACAGGTGGAATCCAGAACCGGTGCAGCCCAAAGTATAAAGTGCTGTGCTACTGTGCTGGAGCAGCTTTACTAGAGACAACTGTGCTATTTTGAAATGGAAGAAACAATACTGTTAGCTGAGAGATACCTTTGGTGAATTAGACAGTTTTCTAAAATAACAAGTCTATTTAAACGTCCAGGAAAAGTCCACCTTATTTTGGTCTATCAGTGCTTCTTCCAAAAATATGCTTTTTGTCATTGGTGGTTTTGGGAGCACTTGAAATGAGAGGTATGCTTCAAGGACAGTAATTCAGAGTTCTGCAGTTGACCCAAGTGGAAGTCTGTTTTGATGGTCCTGCCTTCTTCAAATGATGGGAACAAGAAAATAAAATCCACCCTTACGTTCCAACACCGCATGTGTTAACCTGATCCTGTCCTTTACAACAAACACATGCAGACAGGTGGGCCGCATTATTATAGTTGTCGGGGCTTGATTGAATAATTTACCTCACTGGATGTAAAACTGGAGAAGAATTTTCAGAAGGGATATTTTACATTCATATTTTATCCCCTCAGACACCAAACACATGAGCATTTCGCTGTCCCTCAATAAGTTTTCCATCAGTATGTTAATGCTTCTCCAAGTACAGTATTACCATGTTGATGTTGGGCCGTATTTTCAGACTTGTGATTCTATATAGCAGCTCATTTAAAGTAGTGTTGTCGCATGGCTGCTTGTTGTCATGTGGTAATTTCTCTTCCCAGATCCTCATTGCATCCTCACAACTTCAATTTAGGAGCCCATCAATATTTGAGTCTTTTCAGTTTGTGCTTTGAACACACACCTCTAGTTGATTTCTATGCAGTCTGGAACAAGAATGTGTGAGGTCAAACATAAGACCAGTATGCAGCATAATTCCTGGTTGTTTGTATTCAACTCTTTTATTTGGCTTATTTTCACTTGTGAAGTCAGAGAGGGCTGATGCTGCGATATAAATCACAGTCTAGTTTCTTCTCATCAGAAATTCTGTCAAACAGTGGGGAATAAATATGAGCCCAAACAGAGCGGAAGGTTCTGAAAAAAGTTGAATTAAAAATAAATCATTACGTTTGAAGATGCTTGTCAAGCTAGAACAATGTTTGCATTAAAGCTCTGTATAGGAGAGTTGAAATCCATGTTGTACTGAAGAAAGGACATGAGATCACTGGTCGCAACAATGCCACTTGAGTTACAATATGTTTCCCAAAAAAACACTGACCTCATGGCATTGATTTTCATGCTGCGCCGCGCCGCCTTTCCATCGAGCAGGAGCCAATATCAGATGGATTGGACTGAAGATCAATGTGCTCTCCACCAGCTGATTAATCCATAGCCTCTCTGGAATAATCACTGTCCCCACAAGCTCAACAATGAGCCAGGTGAGACGAGGAAGAGGACGTGTTAGGCTGACGCCGAGAGATAAATGAAGTCACCGTCTGAATGATGAGGGAACGTGCAAAGATAGAGCGGAGTCAGGGATTCTGGGTAACATAGAGGGCACATTCAGAGACTGTGGTTATGGGACACTTTAAAATAAGGCTTTCCAATAATAAATATGCACTTGTGGCTTGCCGTTAACCCTGTCTAATTACCCACACTGCGCTTTGATAGAGTGTGGAGGTAGACCGCTCGAGGCAGGCCAGCTGGCATTGGGCTGCCCCTGTTCAGTGTGCTGTGAAAGGAGACCCAGAGAGAGCAACACACACACACACACAGGCGTGGAGCTGCTGAGCTGTGACCTGGGACCCCACCTGGGCTCAACACACCTCCACAGCCACAACACTAATCGATCGCACTCTGGCAAGGGACAAGCTACTGCTGATTCTGGCTGTTACAATGGCAGTGTATACAGCTGCAGCCTATAGTCTATCAGAGGTGCTGCCAAGTGATCCTGGCGCACAGATTTTGTGTCCACAGAAATGGGTGAAGATGAAAGAGAGAGAGAGCAAGATGTTTAAGGCTTAAGTGGGCTGATCGACATATGGCTGGAGTCAGCTGGTCTTCGCCATCCTCTGGGCAGATGATGACTGCTCAGCTCCATTGCGTGACAGGGATGAATGGAGACTGTCTCACCCCTCCTCACGCTGGATTTGCTTCAGAGGAAAAATTGATTAGTTATTTATCATCCTTAATAAAAGACTCCCACTATTAAGACCTGTACGGGCAGAAAGGGATTGGCAAGAGGACACATACAGTGACATACATCTGTGACTGAGATAAATGGTGGATCAGGAGATGCGCGTGGCTCAGTCATAGATGTAGTAGGTGTTAAGTGATGGGAAAGAATTTGAAGGTTATTTTGTTTCATTAATAGTATCCAGTTGTGAACACTTCATTCATCATCCACACAAACCAACAGTATCTGCACAGTTACCAACAGTATCTGCATTTTGAGCATGACATAAGCATCATGTGTTGGACCAGCAGCAGCCTCTATTGTTGTGTAAATCTGAATCTAATAAAAGCCCAGTGTGGCATTCTGTCTCTTTTTTTTTTTTTAATTCCTGCCTGTCCAACTGTGGTCATGAATCACAAAGTGTGAGTCATTCCACAATCAGCTCCCCCTTTCAGCACGTAGCTCACATTGCCGCTTTAATTGTGCCATCACTGTGGGCCAGCATGAAGCCTATAGTATAAAGCAGCTTCTGCAGCAGTCCCACAAACCAGGAGCTGTAATTACAACACATTAGTTGCCAATGCCCCGACACTGCTTGGCTTTATGTTTAAAGCATGAGCATGAATTTTACATGAGCTCCGATACTGGAAAGGTTTGTTTTACATTGAAAGGATTTGTAAACAATGATTTCGGAAAGGGCTCCAGCTAAATGTTGCCTATATTGTCCCGATACAGGAGATTTATTTCAAGAGAAATGCACATAGATTTTGTAAAAGCAACTATCATTGAACACATTTCATGCAATCTTCCTCAAAAACTATTTTGCACATAACCATTAGTCTTGTGAAAGCCTTTTGGAAATGTGAGCGGCTGATATATTCGACCTTTGAGATGTATTGGAGTGCCAGGTGCATCTGTGTACATAGGATGAGATAATGCAGCTGTCTGCATGCCCTCAGTGTATTCTCAGAGACCAGAATGGGTTCAGGTGATTTCATCTACCTGACATGCTCCTAAAGCATATACTGATCGATAAGGCCTTGATGCTAATGTCCACATCAGGACAGCACGGATCCACTTGTTGGAAAAAAACAAACAGCATAACCTGAGTGGAATAAATAACTCTTTTTGTTTGGCTTCCTCACACTCTCTGTCTACACTGGTCATTTGGAACATGGGGGACTGTCTCCTGCTGTCCAGCTCTTTTGACAGTTTCTTGCTGGTTTTGAAAAGGGCACACACTCAGAAGAGGGGCTAATAATCCTCAGAGTCTGAAGGTGAGCCGACTCAATACCTAACGGAGCAGTTTAGTCAAGGCTTGTGTCGAGAATGACTCCAGTCAAGGGTCGGGTTAATCTCAACTAAACTGCTTCAGGAGGCGATGCCATTTTTAACTCTGGTTTTCCTTAACATAACACTGCCACCTTGAATTCGATGAAAGCACCTCTCTGCCTTTGAAAGCAGGAAAGTGGCTCACGTCAAGTGTTAAGGTATTTTCAACCACTGAAATAATACCTTTCAATTTATTCTTCCTTCTGTGTGCTGAAGCACCTGGTTTTTAAGAGACAGCTTTTTCAGGTAATAGCTGATCTGAAATATTCTTTTCATTTCCCCCCTGTTATTAGAGGTCATGCCGCTGACAGTCCCAGTGCGCCTGCAACTTTGATTTAAAAATACATCCTCTCGTGTACTCACATTACTCACGAGGGAAGTCTTCTTCTGGGCTTTTTAACCCTGGAGTGGGTTACGTGGTTGAAGTTGTATTACTCCACTGTGCAGGGGAATGATGAGACTGAAGAGGTGTGTGTGTGCCTGCAGGTAAATCTTTTCAAATTCAAACTGACTGTTTTCATATAGGGCCAAAGGAACACATGCTTTCCCTCCTCCATTTTTTCTTAAAAGGTTGGAATCATAAGGTATCTCACAATAAGGTATTATTTGCATTATCCTGCCTACACTGAGAATAATAGCATTGTAACTTGACATATTGTAAGACAAACATCCACAATACAATACAATGCAATACATACAGTACATGCATGTGGTCTTTGCTAATGCCCACAACTATTCAAATGTGAAACAATATAATACAATAAAATTACATTTTAATATTAAAATTTTGTCACAACCCTATCAGCCTATCATTTTCCCTTTCAGGAAGCAACTTTTAAATCTGTCTAATGCCCGGACATTGCCAAAGTCCGGCCCGGGGCCAATCACAGCACCAGGTGAGATTTTATGTAGCCCCAGCTTCTGTGACAAAATTGATGTCCAAAACGGAAGCAGCTTTATCCAACAAAAACCTGTTCAAAACTGACTAAAACTTGTTCAAATCCATCAAAAACATGTTCAAATCTGACTAAAACCTGTTCAAATCCATCTAAAGCATGTTCAAATCTGACTAAAACCTGTTCAAATCCATCTAAAGCATGTTCAAATCTGACTAAAACCTGTTCAAATCCATCTAAAGCATGTTCAAATCTGACTAAAACCTGTTCAAATCCATCAAAAGCATGTTCAAATCTGACTAAAACCTGTTCAAATTCATCTAAAGCATGTTCAAATCTGACTAAAACCTGTTCAAATCCATCTAAAGCATGTTCAAATCTGACTAAAACCTGTTCCAATTCATCTAAAGCATGTTCAAATCTGACTAAAACCTGTTCAAATCCATCTAAAGCATGTTCAAATCTGACTAAAACCTGTTCTTGTGAAATAAAATTCAAATCAGAAGAGGCTGTCGACCCTTGGACATTTTCCTTTGATCAAATATAGGAAAATGCAAAAAGTTAAAAAAACTTTGCAAAAAGTTTGGACACCCCTGGTCTAATGCCATTTGTCAAATTAAATGTAACCTGCTCATAAACATAACTATACTGAGCCATGCTTCTGTTTGTCTGAAATGGATTTTAATAAAAACAATGGCATTCTAACACTGACTAGTTTGGATTTGAATGATGTTACATTTTCTGTGTATTGTCTGCTGTTTGGAAACCAAAACATGTCTAGATGTCATCCAGTGTATTATTTTCCAGATGTTTTATTGCAAAAGAAGGATTTTGACTGTTTTCTGTCTGTTTGTACATCTCTTTCTTCTGCCTCCTTGAACGTTTGTGATGAAATGCATCCACCTGTCCTCACTGCTCATTTCTCCTGCCTTCCAATAGGAAACACTTAACTGCCCATTCTCCTGAACTGATATAGCTTTGAGGTGCATGAGTGTGGGGGCTGGCAATAGTGTCCAAACAAAACACGTAACCCTAGATTTTCCTATCAGGCTTTCATCAACAGTTCTGTAAAAAGAGTGGCATTAACTTTCAGGCAGCATTTAATTATATGATTGTTTTTCAAACTGTCACATGTGGTTAGTGTTTCCGTTAGCCAATTCCCTTAGTTTGCAGCAAAACCACTCTGCTCTTCTTTACAGCTTTCCTCAGTCTCCATTTCTTTTTCTCTTGCTTATCCCCTATGTGTTGCGTCTTCCCATCTTTCTCTGGACCCTGGATAAAAGCCAAAGCTATTAGCCTGCTGTCGGTTTGAAGGAGGATGGGCATCTATCCTGTTAACTCATGCAAAATGAAAAACAACACAACACCGAAGGAGTCCTGGGGGTGTAAGGTGATGGCGTATGAGCAAAGACACTTGGGCAAAAACAACAGTGCAGCAGTGGACCGTTTTACAGCTAATCAATATTCAGCAGGTAGGGAAGTATACAGGCTCACTGAGGTCATAGAGGTGTCCAACCACCAGTGGCACCAGAGTTGTAAATCAATCTCTGACACAAGCAGCTGTCAAGGTTGAAGGTTTTGAATGCCGTACATGTGTGGACAAGCATCAGAGCATGATGAAATCTTTGCATGAACAGCCATAAATTTGACGGTCCTCATATTTAAGACATGGATCACTGTCTTTCATCCCCAGTCAACTCTGACGGGCGGTTGCAGCTTGAGTGAAAGCTGATCATCCCTAAGGACTAGGAAATCAACTCAGACGTCCGTGCTCTATGATGCTGCTCAGCTGGCTCTCACCCTATGGCTCGATCAAACCTAATCAAGTTCATATTAAGGTAAATAAGAAGTGGCTTATCTGCTTGAGTGGGACTTTATCTTACAAAAGAGGCTGCGTAGTGTGCAACATGAGCCTACTGTTGAGTAATCAGTGTCAGTTTTTTAAGTAATAATTTTATGTAAAAGACAACCCCATATTTTAAAGACAATATATGAAAATCCTAATATATGAAAATGTATTTTAATAACTCACTACACAACGTATTAGTTAGCTATATGTTTTTGCATTGTTCCACTCTGTGTCACTCAGCAGTTACAAACACTTCATTAATAGCACTGTCATAGCACAATATCATATTGTTCATCTGGATTAGCCCAGACAGAGTGGTTAGCACTCCTGAACTCACAGCAAGAAGGTTGTGAGTTCAAACCCCAGCCGGCCGGTCTGAGAGAAGTCTGCATGTCCTCCATGAGTTATTATGGGTTCTCTCCAGGTACTTCCTCCCACCATCCAAAGACACAGTGGTTAGAACCTCTTCCTCACAGCTGGGTTCCTGGGTTCATTGCCCAGCCAGAGGCAGGGCTATGGCATCAATACGGGGTCACATTAATTGTAAACAAAAGAAAGGAATTGGAATCAAAACCTAGAAGCGTAAACTTAGGGTTAAACAAAACGTAAGCAAAGAATGTAAATTGAAATTAATTTGTAGCCTTGAAAGCGTAAACAAAGTAAATATTTTTGTATTTTAGTAATATAAACTATGCTTACAATCCCTATCCTTTGCTTTTACAATCCAAAAGTTATGATTAAGAATAATACTCATTATTCAGAGCTAACACAGGCTCACTGCCTATTGGCTAAACCATGTTAGAGGAACAGGAAGTTACATCGTAAATATCCCGGATTAAGGGGGACATTGAAAAAGACTTCTTTGGCTTGTCGCTACATTTCAGCTGAATGGATAACTGCTTATCAGAGATAAGTGTATTAATATGTTTTGTTTTCATTATAAAAACATCCAATTGTCACCATCTGACCAGGGGTAAGGGCAGAAGACATGATTAATTTCCTCTTACATGGCTCAGCTATTTGGATAATTACATGGGCAAGAACAAGTATGTGAACCTTAAAATGGGATCTAATCTTCATCTAAGTCAAGTGTATTGAAAAACATAATGTGTCTAAAAATAATAACACAAACAAACTTTCATTCTCTTATTGAACACACTCATTCAACATTCAAAATGGCAGTGGAAAAAGTAAGTGAACCCTTGAGTTAATCACCTCAAAAAAGCTAATTGTAGTCAGGTTTTAGCACACCTGGAGTCTCGTTAAGATAATACGTTTGGAGGTGAACAGCTACTTTGACTGATAAAAAAAACCCTCAAACGCTTGGAGTTTGCTCTGCACAAGAAGAACACGCTTATATGAGCCATGCTTCGCCAAAAAGAGCTTTCAGAGGACACATTTACATAAAGCTGGAAAGGGTTACAGAGTTATTTCAAAGACTTTCACCAGTCTACAGTCAGGCAAACAATCTACAAATGGAGTCGGGACTGTTGCTACTCTACCAAGAAGTGGGCGCCCAATGACGACATGACACAATCATCTCTATTCTTGAGGCTACAATACATAAAACACTGAACAAGGGTATCCACAGCAGAACACCACGAAGGAAGCCACTGCAGGTTCTACAGGAAGCGCCTGGTTGATGTTATTGCTGCCAAGAGGGGGTCAACCAGTTATTAATTCTAAGGGATCACTTACTTTTTCCACTGCCATTTTAAATGTTGAATGAGTGTGTTCAATAAACCAAGGAAAGGTCAGAATTCTTTTGATACATTATGTTAGATGAAGATCAGATCACATTTTAAGACAAATTTATTCAGAAAACTTTGATATTCCAAAAGGTTTACATACTTTTTCTTGCCACTGAAATGAACATTATTCTTAATTGTAATTTTGGAAAATAAAATAAAAATGCATGTATAGGTCAGTCTGCAATTCTATATCCCAAGTGAATGAATGTGAGAGTGAATAGTTATCTGTCCGTGTCTGTGTCTTAGTGTCAGCCCTACGACTAACTGGCCATTGTCCAGGGCATACGGGTGTAAGTGCCAAAGTTGCTGGGATAGGCTCCAGTCACCCACAACCCCTAATGGGAAAAAATGTATAAGCCCAAATATTTCAAATAACAGAGTTCTGTGCTGTTTATAAAAGTAAAATACTTGAGTCAGTGCCAAAACACCTGTCCGCTGAACAAACCTTTGAATGCTAATGAGAGAAACTGCTGACAATCCATGTTCTGATTTGTCAGTGCATTTTATACCCTGTTAGTGTACCTTGCCAGCATTCTTAAATCAATAAACCAGTGGGGCTTCACCCCGCCCCCCACCCCAACTCTAAACGTGTCATTCAGGGTGAAGTGAAACACGCCGTGGTGTATGCATCATTGTGAGGTGACTGTACCCTTGTCCTGCCACCTCAGCACAAACAGCCTTATTCACGGTCGTCCCACCCACACACACTGCAGCTCACTGTGGACTAAGACTCCGTCAATAATGCTCGTTGCAGCGTCAGTGCTCTGGCTAATTACAAAAATGCCTTCGGCACAAATATGGTTCATTTCGAGTCAGATGAGGTTATGTAAACACAAAGCATTTGGGGTCCACTGTTGTTAATGGGAGACAGCTGACAGACAGTAACACACTCTCTCTCTTTACAAGGCTTTGTATTTATGAGCTCGCATCACTGACTTTTGCCACACAAGACAACACTCAGCATCTACTGACTGGACTGTTTCCCAGCGACTGCTCGATGCAAGTCTCACTGGACCAGTTCCATGAGTCCGATTTTTATCAATGCCCCATTAATGTCCCATTTTACATCAGGCTATGCACGTACTTATGCCTCTGACTCAGAGGGGACTTCAGATGGCATTTGAAGCACTGCAAAGTTTCTCCATCAAATTCGAACCCCACTGTAGCACAACAATGGGTCTGTTCTTAAGAATTTAAAGTACATTTTATAGTTCCCGTCTTGCAGGAATTTAGAAGTCTGTTCTTTTTTGTAAATTATTATTATTTTTGCAATCTTTAAAAAACCATTTACCATCACAACAAACAATCAGACTAAAAATAAAATTTAGCAGTATGAAAATAAATGTTCTTTCAGTTAGTACAATGAGCCACATTGGCAGATTGTACTCAATGGCAAGCCTACTCTCCAAAATAACAAAAAAGGACAAATCAAGATGCCTACATGCAAATACAGTATTATAGCAACAGCTACTTTTCCATATTTGCAGGATATGTACAATATTGATATTTGGATATACTTAAAGTAATGATAAATGATAGTCTTATGAGGATTATTTGCACAAGGACATGTTGATAATATGTTGTAAAAAGATATATATATACATACTTATTATCGTCTATAATTAACTTGACATTCACCACTCCTGAGACAATGCAGCTAGGCTTTCATAAATCAGCATTGTTTACATATCTTTGTGGAACTTAATTACCATGCCTCGCCTTCATGTCGAGTGACAGCCCCCGAACTCACGTGAACAGCATTGTTAGAATTCAATTCATGCGTTTCGACACAATAATATCCAAATCACATTTAATGCGGCTTTGTGTTTGTCCCCATGGCGCTTATGAAACTCTCAACCTGCATTACTACACCCAAAGGCCCCATTACATTTCCATTCTGGCCCTGGTATTTTAGTGCAAGGCTACCAATTTACCCAGCCCGAACTTGAGGCTCGCTGATTTCATTTTGGTCAATAATACACCATTTGAATTACTCTAGGCACAGGTGCTCGGCAAATTCACAAGTGATAAAGAGTTCCAATATCATGTACATCATGAATCTTGCATATACAGTATTTTATTCTGTTAATAGTGAGACTTGTGGCAACAACTAGAGGCGATTTAAAGGCGTGAAGCATTTGTTGTGATATCGTATGTAGGCTCGAAAGGATATGCAATAAATACTATGACAGAAAATGATAGTGCCCCTCCATTCAACCAGTATTATATTTCTATAATAATATATGGAATGAATGGTGGGTATAAGGGATAGCACAGTGGGATGGA
Source organism: Perccottus glenii (assembly GCA_024416835.2). Taxonomy (NCBI): domain Eukaryota; kingdom Metazoa; phylum Chordata; class Actinopteri; order Gobiiformes; family Odontobutidae; genus Perccottus; species Perccottus glenii. The sequence goes on from CM044550.2 coordinate 18,804,385, forward strand.
TTCAAAATATTCAAGACAGCTTTCCCAGTTGCTCATCTGACGATCATTTCTATCAACCTTTCACAGCTGTTTAACCCATAGATTGTATATAAATGTTGCGTGCCCATTGCTCCCCCATTCATCAATATTGGCCTTACCGCAATGGGCTTTTCTGACTACTGCTTATGCACCAAACTATAGATTTCAGATAGAATAAACAGACAAATTAATCAACAATGAATACCCCAACAGAGTTATCATGTAGTAAAAACTTAGCTCTAGAGACCAGAGGCATCTTTTGTACCAGGCTGTAAACAGGTTTAGTACACTTGTAAAGTCATGGGGTTTCTCTTTATATTTCTGCTTTTTGAGCCTGCCCTCTGGTAGATGGAGGTATATTGTTGTATGGTGGTGCCCTTACATGAGGCTCATATAAGAGGTTCAATGAGAGCAGCTTGGTTTTAACACACCATAGTGGCTTAACCAGGGCCGCTGACAGAATTAATGGGGCACTGGACATAGGCTAGGTATGGGAGGGAGTAGTTTTGGGGCACCAAGACCCTAAGGCTTGGGACAACTGTACTGGTTTTCCTCCCCTTGTCAGCTGCCCTGGCCAAACAGTTCCCCTTCTGAATCCCATTGACACTGGTCTCCACTGTTGTCTATAGGTAATGGGAGAAAGCACGTAGTAACAACAACAGTCAAAGGGCAAGATCTAGCCGCAATTTGCCCTTATTGTTCACTCATTAGATTCACACAGAAGTGAAGGCCAAGACTCTGGACCGTTTGGTGGGAAGGTCAGTATACATAGAAGCTATTGTTTGAGTGCACTTTTAACCCTGCTTTGGGAAACGGTTGACTCTACTTTAAAACTTTTAGAGGCAGAGTTTGTGACACATTGGCTTTTTTTAACGGTGCGAAAGTTAAACTACAGAGCAGCCATTGTACTGTATAGCAGAGTCAAACATGCAGCAATTACACTACATATGCATTTCCTAAACTTGTCATGATGCCTGAACATTTACAGAATATTGACACCATTAACATTGGTGTCCATGAAATTTGAAACCATTAAATGAAATCTTTTATTTTTTTCAATTGTATGATATTTCTGGCATTGTAAGTCAAAATAATTTAATGTTACGCAAAGTCCCACCCATCATTCCAGTGACTTCCCATCTCCCAACGTTCACATTTTCCTTCTTTTTGCGATTTTGCAGGTTGAAGAAACGCTACTCTGACAAACTCCAGACTTTTCCCTTTTGTGTGTGCGTGTGTGTGTGTGTGTGCGTGCGTGTGTTCGTGTGTCTGTGTGTGTGTGCGTGTGTGTGTGTGTGTGTGTGTGTGTGTGTGCGTGTGTGTGTGTGTGTGCGTGTGCTTGTATGTATGTGTGTGTGAAGCTCCGCTCTCCGACTGCGCGCATGAGAAACAGAGACTTCGCTCGCTCCGAACGCCTCATTCCGCTCTGCATCTTTCGCACCGGACCGCAGTGGATACGGCAGGCAGAGTGTAGCCTACCGGGACAGAATCCCCCGACAGCAGCAAGTACAACCCATGATGTAGCCTAAACGAGCTTACAACTGTGTGCTTTTTTCTTGGATGAGCTCAGCACAAAGCGAAATTACTGCCCAGCTTTTTCCCCTGTGCGCTCTTGCCTCGGTGAGATGCAGCCAGGATACGCAGAGCCACGAGAGCCGTTGACACGAAGAGATAACGGCCACGGAGAAAAATAACCCTCAAAAGTACCCACACGTGAAAAAATGACCGCTTTGTTTTGGACATAAAGTGGATTGATATTTGTTTCAACTGTTTGCGAATGCGGATGGCTTCAATTTACGGGGCGCGCTGATGAAACAGAGAGGATTTGGTCAGCTATCGATAACAAGTTGACTGCTGATGCTGATAGGATCATCGAAGGTGTCTGGTCCTCTATCTACCCATACAGAGTCAGTGCGTGTGTTTGCGTGCGTGCGTTCGCGTGGAGGGAGACGCGGAACAAGAGCCACACAACTACACGGCACGGGAAACTGAGTTACACCGCAATTTATGCTTTTCTGGCGAAACAAACGTAATCCGGCCAGCACCGCATCCTGAAACAGAGAATTATCAGAACTGAGCTCAGTGAAAGGAAAACAAGGTAAGATTTTAAGTTTTATGTAAATGAAAAGAGTAAGGATGAACGATTTCAACAGATGCTTTGCTGAGGGATTACTAACATCCAGAATCAGTGAGGTAAACCTAGACAGGGCAATTTGGTTTGATGCCACAAATGGCTGTTAATTATAGGATATACATGGAAAGGCACCTGTTTCTCTCCTCTTCCACTGCCGTGTGTGGTTGGTAGCTACACTTAAGTCAGCTCTCCCTGACACTAAATTGATAGGCATTAAGTTCAATTTGTCCTGCAGCATGTTTAAGGTTTAGAGGCTGGGTTAGATATCAGCAACAAGACTGAGGACGTCTCATTCCTTCTAAGATTAGTGTCTTTAAGTATTTTTTCAGATGTTCATTTGTGTTTAGTGGCTTGATCAAATGTGGTTATCAGCTCCATGTGCACTTTGAACCCCTGGATACAGTTAAGCTTTAAGTTGGACTTATCCATATAAGCTAAGGAAGGGTTAAGTAGTAAAAGACATTCAGAAGCAAGAGAGGATCGACATTGGAAGACCCAAATGCACACTTTGGCACCACCTTGTGGTTCCCTCTAATGTGCTTTGATTCAACAAATGGCAGCCACGGTTTTTTTATTTAAGTTAAATGGGCTATATATCTATATTTCTTGAAATACACAAGTTTACTCACTCTCAAACAACTGAAAGTGATTTATCTATATAGCCTAGCAAAAACAAACAAACATAAGGAATAAAATAAATCAAATACATTTCCACAAAATCCTTGGATTATTAATTTGCATTTCTAATTGACTGGCACTAGCTTAAATCAAAAGTAAATTTATTCAGATTTCTTTATCTAAGTGTACAACAACAATAGTCCTCCAACAAACAGCTGCTTGAGAACCTGTTAGGCCTAATGCGACACTAGTGCATGCTGATCTTAAATAAGCTAAATGCTGCCTGTATAAACACTATCAGTTGTACCTTGTTAAAAGTCAAATGTCCATAACTTTGCTTTTAATTTGGCGGTTCAGGCCCCTACAGTACCCTATTTGATTTGATGCTATGAACTACTAAATTGTGACAGCTCACTAAATGAAAGTGGCAGTATTATTGGGTTGGGCTTAATGCAAGTACGAAATTAGTGCATATCATCAACTACATTTATTTACTGTTGACACTGAGTTCCAAATTTGGGAATGAAAGCCAGAAAGATTACACAGAAATAGTAACACCCAGGCTCAAAACACTCCATAGGCTACAGAGGAATTAGGGCTGATTGAGAATAGCCCAAGTCTCAAGAAAAGAGAAAAGGTAATTTAACTGTTTTCCCAATGTGTCCATAAAATAGACAGATTATTAACAGTCTGTTTTACTGGCATGGGATTACACAGGGATACTACCCAATTTTGTTTAGATACACCAAACAGCTGATTTTGTTTTACCTGTCCTCCCAGGTCTGTCGTAATTTATTCAGACCTCAGGAGAAAAACGTTATTGGTTGTTTTTAAGTTGACCCGCTGTATTCAGTTGTGATCCATTCCTAACCCAGTAGTGTGGTACCAGTGCCTGGGTTCAGAACACCTCTGTTTAGCATTAGGTAGCATTCCGGAGCTAGTAGCCACACTGCCATAGATTTACTGCCATTTAACACTGTCAAATTAACAAGTTAGCCGATATCAATGACGAATGTTGGCTATAGGCTACATATGCAAGCTGTACCTTTATTTCCAAATGATGAAGTTAGATGTTTTGTATGTATACATTTATTATTATTGTTTTAGCAGGGATACATAGGCTACTATTACAAATTCAGTTAGATTTAAACAAAAGTTAATTCCCACCAAAGCAAGAAGCAACTATAACATTGTTGAACCTCTTCATTGTCTTTATATATCACTACGCCACACATGTGTTCTCAATGGTTGCAACTGTCGCTAGTCCACAGATACCAAGCGTTATCCGCAGGGACGGATTACGGACAGGGTCAACAGGGATCCCAGGGGCCCCTGGGGTCCAGGGTCTCTGCAAACGATTTGCCGATGGGCCCACATGACTCTTAATCAATCCCTGACTATCCCACAAACATTAACCTATTTTAACTGGGTGAACAGAGGATGGCCGAAAAGATGGAAAAAAGCATGCGAGTCATCAATGTTGTAATTCTTTCTTAACGTTTGAACTCCTCAAAGAGCCAAGTATTACATTAAAGTGTTAATTATCTTAACCTGTCTGTCAAATTAGTTTGACATTTGCTTTCTGTGGCCTGGGCTCATTGTGTTCAAGGTTAATTATCATCAGTCTCACAGTCAGAAAGTGACAAACACTCGCTCTTGTGAGTGGGAGGAAACAGTGGCATGTCATGCTTCACATCTGCTCAGTAAACCAGTCTTCACTAAGAGTCACGTCCTAAAAATCAGACAAATATTTAACATGAAATATTTTGACAAGGTTGTCCTGACTGCGTTTTGAGCTAGCTTGCTGTTTTATCCTTGCTCCTCTATAGGACACAGTGAGCACATCCATTGTGCCACTGCATCTAGTGGTGCTTTTGATGAAGGTTATGCTAACAGTGTCCTCCATGTGATGAACACGTAGTCTGAACCCATGCAGGTATTCTTCCGTCTACACACACACTGTACATTTACATTAGCGGGCACTCTTCAAGGTTGAGGTTTGAGGGCACATACAGATGGACACAGGTGGTGTATAAACACACACTGTAGCCTGCATACTGTATTTTGTGATTTTAGATTTTTGTGCCGGAAAAGTGGTCTGTTATGAGTAAAAACAACAAAAACATGCTGACATGACTCTCACTTTGGTGTAAAGTAGACCAAATTGTGTTTTTTTTTACATCTGTGTGTGTGTATAACTTGGGATCAGTTTTGCCGTGTGCCATGTGACAACCACATGGTCTAATAATACATCCAAAAAGGTCTAATAATACATCCATAGTGATAACCTACCCTGCTCTGGGATAAGTGTCACAGTACTACATTACAAAAAAATAACAACAACCAATTTACTGTTGTGCCAATTTCTAATTTTCAATGAAACATTAATTTCATCAACATCAAAAGTAATTAAATGCATTCATTTCTGTGTCAAATTGAGGTGTCTAAAGTCTGGAGACTTGAGATGGTCATGTTGCTGCTGGGGCCTGGATAAGCTCTGTACTGAAAAATGCAATATGGAGATATAAATCGTGTAAATTCTTTTTCATAGATCTCATCCTTGTTGAAAGGCTAAACCTTGTCATCTGAAAGCCACATATTCTGTAGAACTGAAACCAGTGGTTTTAGTATGTGACTGCTTCCCACCAAATCCATGTTCACTAAAGGAGACACAAATGTTATCTTAAAACAACCAGGTTGATTAGATGTTTCTCACTTAAATGGGGGGGATTTGTCCTGATGCAGGACATAAAATAAATACAAGCATATACAGTATTGTTCAAAATATTAGCAGTACAATGTGACTAACCAGAATAATCCAGGTTTTTAGTATATTTTTTATTGCTACGTGGCAAACAAGTTACCAGTAGCTGCAGTAGATTCTCAGAAAACAAACAATATGCACGCTCTTAAGTCTGTGCGATTGGGCAATTAGTTGAAAGGGGTGTGTTAAAAAAATGGCAGTGTGGCATTCAATCACTGAGGTCATCAATTTTGTGAAAAAACAGGTGTGAATCAGGTGGCTCCTATTTAAGGATGAAGCCACCAACCCCACAAAATAGTTTTGAGTTTGTACAGTCAACCTAAAATTAAAGCTTCACTACCCGATTTTCTTTTTACAAATGATTGCTTGTACAATATACTTTAATATATTAATAATAATATTTTTTCCATAATAGAAGAAACAACATAAAAATCAGGAACGCAGCAGCACAGGCTGTTGCATACCAAAACTATCTCCGATTCAAAGTTATACCTTAAAAGTTTATGTACTGCTAAAGTGCCGTCCGTATTACATACCGAGGGAATTTACTGCTGTGTTTTTGGCCGCTGTTTACATCCCCCCGCGTGCTGACGCCACAGCAGCACTCAGCAAACTCCATGACGTCATCAGCGCGTTAGAAACGGCTCATCCTGACGCTGTTTTTATTGTTGCTGGTGACTTCAACCACTGTAGTTTGCGGACTGTATTCCCCAAATACCACCAGCATGTTGACATTCCCACCCGTGATAAAAACACTCTTGACCACGTCTACAGCAACATACGTGGTGCATACAGGGCTGCACCCCGCCCCCACTTCGGACACTCGGACCACATCTCTTTGTTCCTGTACCCTGCTTACAGACAAAGACTGAAACAAGCACACCCTGTCACCAAACAGATCAAACTCTGGACCCCGGAGAGCGAGATCACCCTGCAGGATTGTTTTGCACTGACAGACTGGGATGTGTTTAAAGCTGCAGCCACTGTGGAGGACTCTTCCATCAGTGTACAGGATTATGCTGAGTATGTGTCTGGGTACATCAGCACTTGTGTTGATAACATCGTGCCCACCATACAAATCAGGAAGTTTCCCAACCAGAAGCCCTGGATAAACAGTCAGGTACGCCACATGCTGCGTGCTCGCTCTCTTGCATTTAGATCAGGCAATGAGAACGAGTACAAAGCTGCAAGTATGGACTGAGAAAAGCCATCACAGCGGCCAAGAGGCAGTACAGAGAGAAGCTGGACAGCTTCTACTCTACTGCGGATTCAGGGCGGATGTGGCAAGGCCTGCAGCACATCACAGACTACAGGACCACCACCAACAACATCGCATCAACAGACAGCCTGCCGGATGACCTCAACAATTTCTACGCCCGCTTTGAGGCTCCCAGCAACACTGCAGAGAGGAGCTCACACACACCTGGATCACCCAACCCCTCCCCTCCACCAACCATCTCAACAACACAGGTACACAGAGCTCTGAGGAAGATCAACCCCGCAAAGCAGCAGGACCAGACAACATTCCTGGGCGGGCCCTCAGAGCATGTGCCAACGAGCTGGTTGATGTTTTCACCTCCATCTTCAACCTCTCCTCAGCCAGCGCATTGTACCACCATGCTTCAAGACCACGACCATCGCCCCCTGCCCAAGAAGAACCCACCCACCTGCCTGAATGACTACAGGCCAGTGGCACTCACTCCAATCATTATGAAGTGTTTCGAGAGAGTGGTGCTGGCCCACATTCAGAGCAGCATACCGACACCATTGACCCCCTGCAGTATGCCTACCGACCCAACAGGTCCACCTCGGATGCTATCGCTACTGCTGTCCACTACTCCTGTCACACCTGGAGAACAAGGACTCATACATACGGATACTTTTTATAGATTACAGCTCCGCCTTCAACACGGTCATCCCACACAAACTCACCCACAAACTGTCCACACTTGGTTTGCACCCCACCCTCTGTGACTGGCTCCTAGATTTCCTGACTGGCAGGCCTCAGTCTGTCAGGATTGGTAATAGGACTTCAGCCAGCACCATCACAAACATTGGTACTCCACAGGGCTGTGTACTCAGCCCCATCCTCTACACCCTGTACACCTACGACTGTGTCGCCTCACAAGGACAACATCATCCTGAAGTTTGCTGACGACACCGCAGTGATAGGACGACGCTGGCGGTGACGAGGCAGCTTACAGGAGGGAGGTGGCCAGTCTGGTGTCATGGTGTGAAGACAACAACCTCACCCTCAACACGGACAAGACAAAGGAGATGATAGTGGACATGAGGAGAGAGAGGAGAACGCCTCAGCCACTGTTCATCCGGGAACTTGAAGTGGAGAGGGTGAGCAGCTTCAAATACTTGGGTGTCCACATCAATGAGGACCTCACTTGGACACCTCACATCACGCAGCTGGTCAAGAAGGCTCAACAGCGGCTGTATTTTCTGAGGAGGCTGAGGAAGTTTGGCATGTCGCCCAAGATCCTCAGCAACTTCTACAGCTGCACCATTGAGAGTGTCCTGACCAGCTGCATCACTGTGTGGTACGGCAGCACTTCTGTCATGGACCGCAAACGCCTGCAGAGAGTGGTGAAGACTGCGCAGAAGATCACCAGGACTCCACTGCCCTCTCTGCAGAGCATCTACCACCGCAGAGTCCACAGAAGAGCTGCTTCCATCCTCAAAGACCCCTCCCACCCCCAACATGGTCTGTTCACACTTCTACCCTCAGGACGGAGGTACAGAAGTGTGAAATGCAGGACTTCCAGAATGAAGAACTCATTCTTTCCCTCTGCCATAAGACTCCTAAACAGCAGATAGGAGTCTACAATCACAATCACAACATTACATGAACAATTGTTTACCTACTGCACTACCTCACTTTACTTTACACCGTCACTTTACTTTACACGTCACTTTACACCATCACAACTGCACTACCTCACTTTACTACTTTACTCCTTTTGCCCTCTTGCATTTTTTTTTGTATATTTGTATTTTTTTGTACTGCATTATTATCACTTGTATATTTGTCTTATTTTTTATTTTTTTATTTTTACTTACTTGTGTGACATTTTACTGTGGACGGCAAAGTAAGAATTTCATTGTACAGGGAAACATGCTTTCTGTCTGTACACATGACAATAAACACTTTGAATCTTTGAATCTTGAATCTTGAATCTTTGAATGTACAGTCAGGATCACAGTGCCCCCATAAGATAATGGTAGAGGAAACACTGAGATATAGTCTGTTTAAAATACGCTTTGAGTAGTTTAGACATCAACATAGTTAGTATGCTCTTGGCACTGTTAAATCAATACTTTATTTTACTAGTAGAACAATAAGGCAATTTCAGCCTATTTGTATAGTTTATCACAGATAGTGTCTTTTGATCAACCTTTAATCTAATGACGTTTCTTACTGGAAGAAATATTGTTCTCACTTCCGTTAAACGAGGAGACTTACTAATGAACTCTAGTATTAAAAACCAGCACGAACATTGAAGATGAAACAACAGGCTACTTTTGTGGTTCACAGTTTTATTACAGTTGTGAAGTGATACAGCACTCATTAGGAAGCCTCATTATGAGATCTTGCCTCATTTAGCGACAGCAAGCTAACGTAATAATATTATCCCGTTTGCTCTGGGAGGAAGCGGTTCATATCAGTGAAGGCTAACGGAGTTGCAGTGAAATGACAAAACTGCTTCACATGTCTAGTCTGCTCGGCTCTGTTCCGCCAGTCAAACGCTCTTCTTCATTAGGACTGTCTGCACTTAGGACAGACACTGAGCCTGTTGCACACTAAAAATACGATCATTATCTGATTACAGGAGTTATCAGATCAAGTGATTATGTAAACAGCATAATCTGATTTCCTTTATCTGAAAATGGCAGTTATCTGATTAGAAGAAATCAGATTAACACACCTAGATTTCTCCCCAATACTCCGATATCTTCATGTATACCAGTTAATCTGATTTATTTTGTTCTTTTACATCTGCGCATGTGTAGAAACCTAAAAATAAATCAAAGACAGAAGACAACAAACAACAGCAGATGCTCTCTGTATGAACGCTAACTACCGGTACAGCAGCTCCGTGTAGACTATTTTGCATTCCTATTAGCTCCCACATTAGGACAGCAGGTAACGCTAAGTCCGTAGGCATTGTCATGTTCAACAAAACAAGACCGCCGTTTTTGAAAAATAACAGGAAGTTTGTGTCTTACATCAGTAGGTAGTATGTACTCCAAAAGATATCCGATAATGGAGTGAAAATCGATTATCGCATTTCTGAAGTGCATGTAACCGCGTTGTGTTTATGACTTGCTAAGGTGGTCTGTTACTGCTGATAACTGAGATACTCGATGATTACTGAACAAATTAGTCTGGATTCAATGCTATTATGAGTTGGGCTTAACGTTAGTTTTTTTATCCTTTTAACAACAGCTTAATGTTGTGAAATACTAAGGACACATGAATGCAACATCAGCCTGAATGGACACAGTAGCCTACTTTGGTTCTCTCTTGTGCATGTATACACGGACAAGGTGTGAACTCCAGCTGCGAAAGCTTAATCGAGCTATGAGCTTAATCGGAGTATGGTCTGGATGTATCAGCACAAGATTTCTGTATGCGTCACATTTTCTAGTGGCCCTTGAAGTATGCACAAGTGGCTGTACCAGGTTGTGTCCCGAGTCACTGAATCTACAGTGTGGACAGAGCACTTCCTCTTCGGCTTATTTCAGTTTGCTTGTGTGTGTGCACATTGTTCCTTTGGGAGTGGTGAACTGACTAAACTGTCTAAAATGATCCATATCCACTGCACCAGTTGTCAAATGGTGTTGACAGTGATAAATGACATGGAGAATATGTGCAAGGCAGGCTGCCATAGATAAAGTGCTTGCTGGGTTTCTGACCTACCTGTGCCCCAAACTAAATCCAGATGGACACTCTGCAGATAAACTTAATGTAGTCCCTGCAACATGTCATTTCAATGCCTCTCAGTACACATGGTAGTTGGTTAAAAGAATAAATAAAAGAAAAGACTTGTAAAAGGCCTTATTTTGCCTGGCTTAATGAAGTTTCATTTAAGCACTTGTCCAAAGCAGTGCAAAGATGCATTTAAACCTTTGTTTGACTTTGTGTACATACTGTAGGTGCCAAATCATCTGCCTCTTTTCTTCTGAATATCACTTCTTAATCAGCCTTCTGACAATTCTTCTGCACTTGAAAGGTGCTCTGTTACACTTAAAGTTAATGGATTAAGTGGTGCATCCCTAGTAAAAGATTCAATTTGATCCACTTTCAGGTTCTGAAAACGTATGTGTGCTAGTCCCCTTGTCTTCTTCCTGTTCCAGTTCCAAAAGGAAGCTATTGAGGATTTGCTTTTAATGTACACCTCACCTTCATACAGTCTCACCAACTCCCCTAGGTCACTGTACATCAGAGCAGACTTCAAAGAGAGCTTGGATAAATGACTTTCAGATGGTCTGGCTATAGAGCGTAAGGAATAGCAACTTGTGTATTTTCTATTTGCTTTTGTTATCACTGATAAATGGTCTTTTTGCGCTGTATTCATGCCCTCATTTGTATGCTTCTAGGCAGATTAGGTTTTCAACGCTGCAAATCAATTTTACATTCAGCTTGTAAACTAATGACGGGTATGTAGCACAGTCAGAATTTTGTTCCCTTTTTTTAATAACTGTCCATTTTAACTTGCAATTTTACAGATGATGCAAGAGATGTGGAATCAATGGAGCTGTTAGAGCCGCTATTATATCACACTGTCTTTTAAGGAGCTTCATTTTGAGCACACATTGGGCATTTTCGGTGAGTGTAATTTTCAGTGCACAACAACTTTACATCCCTATTATGTATTATGTAGCGCTAAAACCCAGCTGCACAACACTTGTTGCCATAGCAGCCGGTCTCTACCTACTACTTTGTGTCACTTGGATGATGAGTCATAAAATGTTAGTTAATGCACAAGTCCTTCAAAAGCAGAAGGCAGTGCAATTAGGCGCTGTCATGTTGTCAGACTTCAGCTTTGAGCAGGAAATGTAGGAAATGATGTACTGAAAACAAAGGATCACTAAGAACACTTTATTCTCTTTTATTCACAAGCGCGCACCTTATGTGAGTTGGTTTTTAGGTTTGTGTAAATTTTGTGCAGTATAAAATCAAAAGCTTTTTTCCAAATAGTATAAATATTATGTTATGATAAATATTCATTTCAAATGAATTAGTGATTGAGATGCTATATGTATCAAGTCAGTTGTTTAATATTTATTCAGCTGAAGCTCAGAGGTGGTCTTTAGGCCTCTGCCATGAAGAAATTATACTAATCAATGTGCCTGGTTACTTTTCCCATTGGTGCATGTCGGAAATTCACATTGTTTTAATTGATCTGGGTACATGACTCCTAAAGCTGCTCGTCTTGTGAAACAGCCCTTGTGCAGTTCCCTATTCCCTTCTCGTTGGCCTGCGTGCCAGTCAGCCTGTGCTCCTGGCAGCTTTACTCTTCACTGTGATTTGTGAATGGGAATTTTATCAAACATCAATATTCTTCTTTGAATCACGTCCAAATGGGCATTTTATACTGCTGTGGACAGAAAGCGACTCTGTACTCTGTATTGTCTTCTCTTGGAAAACCTGACAACTGTGATAAAAATTAGAACTGTGCTCTCTTGCACTTGGCAAGGCAGTCTTTGTAGGAGACATAATGAGAATATGAGCAATGTTTTTCTTCAACTATAAAGCTTTGGCTCCTTTTTGTGCTGAATGGAGCAGTTGTAATAAATCACCAATTACTCTGTATTTATTAACTCATCTCACTCTTCTGTACATCATTAAAATGATGTACATACTTCCTTCTTTTATATATATGCTTTTTCCATGACCATACTCATGGGCCTGCGACTGTGACTTGTAAAAGGTTAATGAAAACAGTCCATGTAGGGCAGGTTTTGATTGGCCGTATGTTATTGGGTAATTTAAGGACAAAACAACTCGTAGAAAATTGGCATCAATCCATCAGTAATAGAGAGCAACAGCTGCACATTAATTATTGCAGATGGCAAGTGGGATGTGTTGGGAGCATAATTGAGGTAAACAACAAGGTTAGGTAAAAATCAAACTTTTTACACTTTGTCAACCTCAAACAGGTTTTGTTTTCTAATACATCGACATGAATGAAGACAAACCTTAATTTCTCAGATAATCCCATCTTAACTATTTATATGGCTTGGGATACACAGGTGTCTAATTTTGGGTGAACACAGTCATTACTGTTTAGTTTATTTGATTTTTGTTTTAATACGCCTCTAAATTCCACCATAAGATATTGCAGGTAAAGTAAGTGGCTTTTAAAATGGTCAGGCAACCCCCTCTCTTTATTGAGCACAGTTTATTTAATCAATGCTCTGTTTCCAGGGGCGATTGTCTTATTGCCCCCACCTCCTGAGGCTATTGTGGAGGCCATGTGGCAGCAGGGTACTGGTATGGGTAGGTATTATTAAAGATGAGCTAGTTGGACCTTTTCGGGTTGAAAATGGACTCAAAATCAATTCAGACCTACTGCTAATTTTTAGAAGACGTTTCGTTTTTTCATTTAGTTGCATAATAATTCTGCACATAAGTTTTTTTTTAATTATTATTTATTTTTATATATAGCATTTTTCCACCCAGTAAGCACTTAAAGCGCTTTACCAGTGTTACAGCTGGAACACCACTGGAGGCAAGGTGGGTTAAGTGTCTTGCTCAAGGACACAACGGCAGTATGAGCTACTGCCTAATAGACAAGACAAGACATTTATTTTTGTATAGCCCAATATCACAACAACAGTCGCCTCAAAGGGCTGAACAGACTGCACTAGACAACATCCCCTGTCCTTAGACCCTCCATCAGTGTAAGGAAAAACTCCAAAAAAAACCAGCCGGGAAAAAAGAGAAACCTCAGGGAGAACCACAGAAGGAGGGATCCACTCCCAGGACGGACAGGCCGTGCAGGAATGTGTCCAGGACAGTTGAAAAATACATAGAAATACACAAACATTTTCACAAATAAAAACATTTATATTGGCATTATTTTTGGTTTTGAGTTTGCTTTTGAAAACTTCAACAGAGTCAGCTCGCCGCACTTCCGCCGGGAGCCCATTCCATAAAAATGGGGCTCTATAAGAAAAGGCTCTGTAGCCAGCAGACTTCTTCTTTACTCGAGGAAGTTGAAGGAGGCCAGCGTCCTGAGAGAAGCGGGTACGAGCTGGAGTATACCGGGTGATGAGGTCAGATAGGTAAGAGGGTGCGCGTCCACAAAGTATTTTATATGTTAACATAATGAAATGTAATAAAGCCAGGACCGGAGTAATGTGATCAAACTTCCTGATCTTTGTTAAAAGTCTGGCGGCTGTATTTTGGACCATTTGTAGTCTGTGAGTACTTTTCCTCAGCAGTCCAGAGAATAACGCATTGCAGTAGTCCAGCCTGGATGTGACAAATGCATGAATGAGAATTTTAGCATCAGCTAAAGAGAGGCAGGAGCGAATTTTTGAGATATTCCTCAAGTGAAAAAAGCCCAGTTTAGTGACCTCACTAATGTGCTGCTGCAGTGATAGTGTGGAGTCAAAAATGACACCAAGGTTCCTCACAGTGTTGCCGTGCTCCAACACACAGTTGTTGATCGAGACAGTAAGATTGTTGAACTTGCGCCGATGACTGGCGACTAATAGTTGCCTAATAATGGCTTACATGTAGATATTCACTTAAGAAAGCCAAAACTTTACTTTTACTACTTAAATGTTCAGGTTTGAGGGTTTGTTAACATTTTGGATTGACCAAGAGCACTGTAGTTGTACAATAACAAAATTAATCCTCAAAAATACAACTTGCCTAATAATTGTGCACACAGTGTAATTGGCTGGTGGAGGCCACGTGTCAGTGAGTATGTGGCCCACTTGGTTTGACTGACACAAGGTTGAGGGGTGTAGTCATATCCTAGGTGCAGGAGCAGTATGCCCTGGCCACTTTTTAATCATGTTCTGCAGACTGGGGCTGATAAGAGATGTAAGGGTGATTATGGTTCAAGGAGGAGCGTCCTTGTGCGCGGGCTTTGGGATTACAGCTCCTCTCTGTGTTCTGACTGGGGAAATAAAAGCATCAGTATTCAGATGGTCACCTCCTCAGAGGTTACTGGAGAGTGACTGGAGAGATTTGGAAAGGCTCCGGGAGTGTCCCTCTGTCAGGGAGCTTCAATCGAATGCTTTAGGATTGTGTGTAATCTGTGAACTCATTCTGATGAGTGCAGCAGATGACTGTTATGATGTGGAAATGATGAGCTCCATTGACCTCAAAACCAGGTTCACACTTCATTTCCAATTTGTGAATCGCAGTGATATAATTTTAAGCTTATTTGCAAAAGGTGTGATTCTGTGAGAGAAGAAGATTGGTTTGAGATCAAATTGACAGAAAAAGTACACTGCACAAAAATGCAAAAATGTGCCTGTTTAATGTACACTATATGCTGAGACTTGCAGTCAGGTAATGCTGGGAATGTTCTACTGTCTGCCATTTACAAAGATAGTCATTATCAAGATCATTAAGATAGTCATTTCATTATCATAGTCAATGCCTAATGGTCAGACAGAAAAAATAAAAATAGAAAATCCTGAAAAAAAAGGAGCCCTCGATGTCAGAGTAAAAATAATCAAACTTTTTAAATAAAAATTAAGCTATATTTTGTTTTTTACACAACACAAGTTACTGAGCACATAAAAGATCTTTAAGGCCACACATTAAAATACAAAGATGTGATGTGTACAGCCTGAAACTTGATTTCCAGTTACAGTATGAGTTATTAAAATGGATCTTACAGTTCACACTTGATACATCATCTTCCCTTAATTAATTGACTGCTTTTATTTATTTATTTATTTTACCATTACAATAAAGCATAAAGTATGTAAAAAAAACTATGAATGTTAATTTATTCAAAAGACACAACCCTATTTCTGTAGGTTACACCTTTCAAAGTAAAAACATGGGCAGGAATAAAAAATGTTGAGCTGATTCGTTATAATTACCTAAACGCCTGTGCCAGTGACCTGTGCGGGAGGAGACTGCTAAATTGGAATTTTGTTGCCTGAAGCTTTATATTTAACATTTCATAGCGTACGTCTCTTGCACTTCCAACCTGCTCACTTTTCTCCCCTGCACGAGATCTTTCACCATTACAGTAGCATCTTTTCAGACCTTTTCAAGCATGATGCTCACCAATGAGTGAGAATTTATGTATAACCCACATTAAGTTGTCACTAGAAAAATGTGTGTCCTAATGGATTCTTCGCCGAGCACTTGTCACATCAGCAGCTAATTGGGCCCTCATTCATTTGAAAGTAATTTGTAAAGTTACATAAACATCACAGTTAAAATATAATTAGGATGCAGTATGTGTTAATTATGTATGAGTTAAGCTGTGAGGAACATTTCTAATCATTACAGTGTGTTTTGCTTTAAACAGTCATGTGTGATGCAGTGTAAAATCCTTTGGGTGCAGGATGGTTTGAGAAGTAAGGGTGGAACATGTTACATATATAAGTTTTATTTATACAATGTATTTATTCTCCTTGCCTCAAATGATGTGCAATTTGATTTAGCAACTGCACTTAATGACTGTTGGTGTTAAAAATAACATCCTAACCGCTCCAGAGTCCGTTTGAACCGCACCGCAAAGTCAAATCACAAGGCTTTATGTGCAGTGAAAATTATGTTAGACCTGGACTATGGAGACAGAGGGATAAAAAAAAAATTTAATTGCTTTATTTTAACTCTGAGGGTAATGTACACTCCTGCGGCTGCTTTGCTCTCGTTAATATAATTTATATTTGATAGTTTATAATAAATAAATAAGAGACAAGAAAATTGAACCTTTTTAGGTTAGCAAGACAAAAAAATAATAATCGTACATCGTCTGAAAAATAAAATAAAATCTAGCTGTTGTTTTTTTTCCTTTTCATATCGCCCAGCCCTAGTATAATGGCTGCAAAAGTAAAACATGAAGCACAGTATGGTTCAACTGTGTCTGTGACAGAAAAAGTCCACTTTTAACTAAAGCTTTATTTTTCTTAGGCTTAAAGCTGGTTAGTACACTGAGCAGATTTCCACTGATCTCCTCCTTCTAACTATCTCAATTAGCCTAATGAGCAGGCTGTGAGAAAGAAAGTGTTGAAGGCTGACAAGTTTGTTGCAGCCAATTACCGCACTGTCCTTTCTGTAGTGGACTTATCTGCTGAAAGGTGGTGATTGGGATCAGTGGACTGCTGCAACCTGCTGCATTTCTGTGGTGGCTCCTATTGATTTGCCAAGCTGAGAGAATAAAGCGGGCAGACACTGCCCCAGATGGGCCCTTATGCTCTTTGGTGTGACTTACTGGATTCATTCACTATTTTTGTAGTTCTTTACACAGGTGTCAACAACAAACAGTTGTTGGCTTAGCTCAGTGACCAGTTGCTGTCTGATGTGTTTTTCACAGCTTTATTCAGTTTCTCAAATAAAATAAAAAGTAATATCATATTACTCAGTGCAGATAATCAGACTTCAAATCTTTCTACTCAACCTGATTTGGCTTTGAAATGTGTATAACTGTTTCACAAATGCAAATTAATTGTTTACTTGGATTTCCTGCTAATTAATATTGGAAAATTGGAAACTGAAAAAAATAAAAGTAACTCAAACTCAGAAATAATTGTCCTATAGTTCGTAATGTTTATTATGGGAATCCAAGTGTGCTTTATTGAACATTATCAGAAAACCCAGTGCCCATTGAGAAAAGCCCACCATAAGAAAAAGGTGACTTAAGCAGTTCATTACTACAGGGTTATAAAATGTTACTTGCTCTGCAGTAAATACAATAATGGACCTAATAACATTCTCATACTGAGAGTAGCTGTTTAGTCTGCAGTTTCTTTTAGGCAGGGACCTTTCTCCAGTTTATAATACATTCTGCTGTGAGAGTGAAGCCCTTTTACTTGTAAACCACCCTGTTCATATTTTTGTGATTAGATCTGGTAATAACACTGCTGAAGGGAGTAGGGCACCTATTTTTTTATTTAGGGCTTTTCATCAAAGTACAGCAGTTTATTAGTAATGCCATAATGAATCTCTTTAGATTACCTCCGGTCCTTTTGGGCAAGTGGTGTTTATAGGGCTCCTGGTCAAGTGCTAAAACAGAAAGTGCCTCCACTGAAAACGGAAGTGCATTATAAGTCAAATGCTTTGGACTATTCCTCCCAAATGTGCAAGATCTTTTACTCACAAACATTTAGGTGTACCTTTGAGTCCCTTACGTACAGTTCTCGCGGCTGGTATCATTGGGCAAGGTGGGATAAGCCCTTCTTGTCATTTTCAATAAAAATCATATTGAATTATTATTTTCAATCTGGCCTTCCTGTTTTTGAGGCTCACCAATGGTTTACATCTTGTGGTGAACCCTCTGTACTCACTCTGGTGAAGTCTTCTCTTGATTGTTGACTTTGACGGTGCATTCTTTCTTTTTGAGGATGTTCCAACAAATTTTTCAGTTTTTTATTTGTTAAAAATGTTTGAAATATCCAATAAATTTCATTCCACTTCATGATTGTGTCCCACTTGTTGTTGATTCTTCACGAAAATTACAGTTTCATATCTTTATGTTTGAAACCTGAAATGTGGCAAAAGGTCGCAAAGTTCAAGGGGGCCGAATACTTTCGCAAGGCACTGTACTTTAGGTCCCTTTTAAAAAGTGGGAGTCACATTTACAACCTGCAGTTAAAGCACATCTTGTCCGTTTCATTTCAAATCCATTGTGGTGGTGTATAGAGCCAAAAAGATTAGATTTATGTTAATGTTCAAATATTTATGGACCTGTAACTGTTTTAATTAATGATCCTCCCATGCACAAAATATTTTTACTACATGTATTGTATGTAGACGATGCATAAATTGCACGCTATCATCTTTTTTTCCAAAGTTTAACCAAATGTTTGAACATTTGTCACGGTCAGTCATAGTGCCAAATATAATGAACTGCGCATGTGTGTAATGAGATCTGGTCTTTGTCGCAGTTTCTGGCAAACAGATACAACCGTAAAATGCTTACTGCCGTTTTTTGTGCGAGAATGACTGAAGAAGTCAGGAATCTAAGGAACCGAAATGCACGCATCCTTTCAAATCCCCGGTTCTTTGAAGTTTGTAATCGGTTCTTAAATGGAATTGTTTGTGTACAGTATGGCTGCTTCTTGAGGCAAGTGCCAGTATCTTTCTCTCGCTCTTTTTGCTGACATCTCATTAGAGACATGTCAAGTTGCTCTGCACAATGTTACGATGATTATGCTGCAGGGCTTGCATGATATGCTCTGACCTGGCTTCTGCTCTCATCATGAGGAGCGGAATAACCAGGGGGTTAATTGTAGTGGCACAGTGCAAAGGACCTTTATGTGCTTTGAAAATAAAAGTTCTCATATGTGGAACTGAAGGCCCAGTTTTATTGTATCACTTAGTACTGTAAGTACTTTGTCAGAAGTTGGGGTGGTTGATTCAAACATCCTGATGGTTTGGAACACACACACTACACTTTCTATTCTCACTGCTCTCCTACAGAGCATTATGTCTTTACGCCATGTCTGACATCCTCTGAACTGGGTTGAAATGACATTATCAATATCAAATTAGACTGATTGATTTATGTGTTAAATGAATTTCTACCAAACCCATAAGACACGTACGCAGTGACAATGTTAAGTTGATAATTTAATTTCATTAGTAAAAATTTTAGAGAGCTAATAGGTAAATCATTATTAATCATAAATCATAGGAATTTGGAAATTATACAGTAATTTCCAAATTTCAGTAATTTCCAAATTTCAACTGAAGTCCTCCCAGATGGTTCTCCCATGGGTCAGATCCTAACCCAATGATTAAAGCCTCCATCCAGTTTTTTTTTTTTTGATAAAATGATACAACCCCAAACTTTGGACCTTTATAGAAAGCCAGAAATACTGCCTAGTTTCTTACTTAGTATTTGTGCTTCAGCCTCAACCTGGGCCTTTGAGGCTGACCACTGTGTTACTGTAAACCTCCAGACAACATTTAATTTAAGCTTCTCCTGCTAAATGTATTTGCTTCAGCTCAGTCCTGAAGTTTCAACAGTCTTGCCTTTATAGGATTCTTACCATTGGCGTTTCTCAGAGGTGCTCTTGACTCTCTTTCACCTCTGGAGGCTCTCAGCCAAACACAACACAATGCTTTTAATTAACCTAGTCTCTGCATACAAAGATAATTGTAACAAATGCAGTCACAGTACCCAGGGGTGAACACTGCATTGGGCTTATGCTTTGGTTTCTCCGTTGGGTATTTGTGACCATTTTCTGAATTGAAGGTTAAGTGTTGTGGGGACAACACGCAGAGGTGGTAGAAGGCCGCCTGGTCATATTGACCCAGTGATTCATCTTCCCTTCCCCCGATGTTTTCTGATGTGGGTTTTGTGATGGGCCTTTGTTGTAAGTGGGTGGAGAAGGTGACCCGTGCTGTAGATCAAACTGTTGAACAACTGCTCGGGGACAGGGTCCTGTCCGCTTGACTGGACATCATTTTTCTCCATTTAGCCCCATCTCGCACCTGTAATAGTGTGGTCGTCCACTTGAATGCTCATGGCTCCGCTGGGATTAAGCCATGTTTTAGCTCACATCGTGTCATTAACGACACAGGTCAATAGACCACAAGAGCTGTCTGGACTTCTGCTTATCAAAAATCAACAAAACCTTTCCAAAGACCTGCTCATGTATCACTTAACTACATGAATGAAGTCCACATCTTTTCATATATCCCCATTAAAGTTTAGGTTGGAAAATCTGTTTCCCACACATAGCCATTACGAGGTGGAAGTGATCGATTTAAAGTCACCCGGAGCGTTTTAACTATAAATACATCCAGTTCCCACACACTAGAGGCATGAGTTTTACAACAAAGGGATGAGGGCAGAAATGGTGAAAAAGCTGATTGTGAACGGATCCTAAACCACAGCGGCTCAGTATGATTTGTGCAGCCAGATAGTCATACACACACAATCACATTTAATGACTACTGTTAGGAGTGAATTGTGCCAGTGATGTGTGAATGAGAAATGTTACAAGTTCAACAGCCATAGGGCTCTTAAACCCACGACTAAAATCATTTTCACAATTGACAAAGGGTTTGTTAATTAAAAAAATAAAAGCCTGGTTCTGACTGACAAAATGGGCATTACAAAAGTAATGTAATGTAGTAAAGTAAAAAAAAACAACACAGACAATATCTATCAATGTCTCTTAATCTCCCAAAACTGAAGATAAAGAAATATTTAATTAGGCTGAAGAAGAACAGTATGCTGTAGAATCAAAAGATTCAAAGTAAGAAACATGTTGTTCACCTCTGATGTTTGTTAAACCCAATAGGACATATATTGTGCAGACATTTAGCTCCAGCAATAGTCAAATGGTGTTTTATATGCCATAATTAGCTTGGTGTTTTTTATTTAACAAACCCAAATACAAGCTCTATTTTAAAAGCTGTTTTGTGTTGTGAGGAGAGTCACAGTGTAATTAACCTGTTTGTATCCTCGATCGTCCGCCACAAAGGAAACCCTTATCGAGCTCACTCATTAGAATCTCTTCTAATGTGGGTCAGATCTGCCGTCAGAGTCAAGTAAAGGTGAGGAAAGATCAACAGGCATCGTAGGACATGAACTATGAGTGAAAAATCCTAATCAGACTCACAGCCGAGGCAATCCTTTTATCCTGCTTGATGTAGGATGCACATGATGACTTTAGGACCCAACCAGGAGCGTACAGCAGGGATTCCTCACAAACCTGAATGAAACTAGAACTGTACAGTACACAGATTGCATTTAGGCTTGATAGAGGACTGTATGTTCCTCATATATATGCTGTAAATAGCTTTTGTTTATATTTTCTAAATATTATTAATCATAATGTTAAGATTCATGGTCCTTTGAAACGTACTCATCTGGTATATTATATGTGCTTTATTATAATTATTGATTATAGCATGCATGAGAGAATTGAGAGAATAGCAACTATGCATTTCCTCTTGTCAAAACGAACACAAACCCTAGTTTCCACTTATCCGGTTTTGTTATTCTGGGGCTTGGAATAGACCCTCAGGTGCTGGTATACTCACAGTGTCCCTAAAATAAGCTTTATAAGAGTAATTAGATGTCACTTTTTGAAAGAACGCAATTGTTTTTGGTCTTTTCTCCTCACCTGTCATTGTGTCATTGTGGACACAAAGGGAAACAAAAGGTGTGGAGAGGAATAGTACAGAAAAGGAGACAGGACACAGAGAATAAAAGCCTGATAGGTGGTGATATATGGTGCATGTAATGATTTATTTAGCGACAAAGACAATAAACTGTGTAACTCTTTAACCCATGAGTCTTATTGATGTGACTTAGACACAAGTATGTACATACAGCAACAAATCCTTTATTCCCAGATCAAATACAGCCTGATGTACATGGCATGTCCTTGTCAGTGTCTTTTCTCGTCAACAAGCCCTTTTCAACTTCAAGCTTTTCCACGCCAGAAGAATTCTAATCCTTAAGTGTTGCTGGATCACGTTTGGCAAACACACAACTAAAGCAGAGCTTATGGCTCAAGGGGCTTCGAGTAAATTTGAAATCTGTCTGCTTTTTTCTGCTTTCATAAAACAAGCTTTGATAGAACAACTGTATATTTAACCAAGCAAAGCAAAGACTAAAGAAGTTTTCACCAGAGTACTCAGTTAAGGGCTGATACATCACATTTCATTTTAAAAGATAGTATACTGTATATGAGACAATAGTGTATTAAATGTTTGTACGCACTGCTGTGTGTGCTTTTTATTGGATTTGGGTGGCATCTTTTTTCTGAGACAGCAAAAAGGTGTTTAGGCCAAGAGAGATTAGAGAGTTCTTATTTTGCTTAACCTGGGGTCCTTTGCTTTTTGTCCTTTGCATCTGCCAATTGTGTCTGTCCTGTCTTTGTCTGTGTAACAAAAAATCTTTACATAGTCAATTTGATCTACTGTACATTCATGGATTTGAAATGTCTTCTTCAGGATCATATTTGTTCTTTATCCACTTCCTCCCTTCCTTCCTTCCTCTGGATTGAGTGCCAGGCTAAAAGCATCATAAAGAAGTATGTATTTATAATAAGTACTTGTTCTATATTATTGGAAGATGTCTATTAAAGATGACTCATGTGTGCAAAGTGAAATCTTGGTCTGGTTGTCAACAAAGCCAAATATGGGGTTTTACTTAGATCTGTGACACAAACCTGATTCCAAAAAAGTTGGGGCACTGTACAAATTGTGAATAAAAAAGGAATGCAATAATTTACAAATCTTATAAACTTATATTTTATTCACAATAGAATATATGAATAAAGAGGAAGATGTGACAAAGAAGACCTAAGACAGTTGAGCAACTAGAAGCCTGTATTAGACAAGAATAGGACAATATTTGTATTCCTAAACTTGAGCAGCTTGTCTCCTCAGTCCCCAGACGTTTGTAGACTGTTATAAAAAGAAGAGGGGATTTCACACAGTGGGAAACATGGCCTTGTCCAAACATTTTTGAGATGTGTTGATGCCATAAAAATTAAAATCAACTTATTTTTCACTTAAAATGATACATTTTCTCAGTTTAAACATTTGATATGTCATCTATGTTGTATTCTGAATAAAATATGGAAATTTGAAACTTCCACTTCATTGCATTCTGTTTTTATTCACAGTTTGTACAGTGTCCCAACTTTTTTGGAATCGGGTTTGTAGATGCAGTACACAGGCACATGGACACAAACATGAGCTGAGATGTCACCATTGAATGAACCTAATGATAAGGCAGATGTCTTTGTAAGTTGAATTCATCACATGCAATTGTTGTTTTAAGTATGATCACTACAAATGGAGCTCTTGATGACCATACTATCTAGAGGTACAGCAGCTCTGAGGGGAAGGGAACAACTAGAAAGTGAAGGACAGTGATTTTGGACACACAAGCAGAGGGCTTGGCTCCATGGAGCACTCTGTGGAGGTTGTAATCCCCCACAGTCAGCACTGGTAACGGGTGCAGCATGTAGCTGATGGGCTGGGCTGTGTGTGAATGTGGTGGGAGTGCCGATACATACCCACAGTGGCACAAGCAGCAGCGGCATGCTCTCCTGAATTACCCTCATGCTGGAGCCACTAATGATTTATTTATTTGGAAATTACAGAGCTCTGTGAGAGCTGGGCACATTTGATAAGGAAATCCATGAGTGAGGGCGGGGAACAAAAAGATTTAACACTTCCTCTACCTTTCTGCTTCTACAGTATATGACTGGGTTATGCCCAGGGGGTGCATTAAAAGGCTAATTCTCTTATTGACTGAGTGTGAATTTTCCTGGAGAGTATTTTTCTGATTCAAAATGTTGCATGGGTATGTTGTGCCGCTGGCAAGATTTTAGCAGCGGCACACGACCCCCCCACTGCTCAGATATTGATGTCTGATCACGGGGTGTCTAGCGCTAAACATTTTTTTGTAAGAAAGGCAATTAATTTGTTTTTCTCATGTTGAACTCAGACTGAAATGAAGGCTGGTACACTAGCAACAGTGTATTTAAACATGTGCCAGCTGTCTTTGTCTAGAGCAGAATGTAGCATTGGTGCCTGGGGTGGCACATTCTGTTTAGAATCATTATTACACAGACGCTTTACATCCATGAAAGGGTTGACAAAACATACTGCTCCCTCACAATTGCACCCAGTGAAATTAGTCATGATCAGCATAGCGTGACAGGACACTCTCGGAGCCACTACATGACAGTGTGAGCACAGGGCGAGGTTCCTGATGAGCTTTGGTGCTCAGTCTGTGTTAATGGCCTCAGTCAGTGAATCACCACCAGTGAGCCCCACAAACGTGATTCATTTGAGCTCATTAACGTTAATTGAAGTAGCTCTCTTCTTCTTACGTAAACACTGTCATGATCCTTGGAGATGAGGGAGAACCATTGTGTGGTGGTCCTGAAAGGTGCTTGAACTAATTTAACAGGAATTATTAAGTTTTTCTCTGCCAGTCAATAACAGCTATATTAGAATGAAGGAACAAAATGAATGTAATAGTCTTTGACTGACTCTCATTTAACTGCCATTTAGTTCCTGGATACTGCAGTATTTCACTGGTTTTATGACTAACAGAGGCTTTTAGGATAAAAGCCCTTTGTACAATGTTGTGTAATAAAATCCACAAGGTTTTTTTTTGTCTGGTGTAGTTTTAATTGCTAATGAGCTGGTTTTGATTTACAAACTACGCGTTTTCTGTCTAATTCAAGGGGCTCACATTTCTCAAACACTTGTTTACTTTTAATAGAACCATGTCTACATGCTGGAGGAAATGTAGTATAATCCAGGGCACTTTCTAGACTCCCACAAAGTGTTCATTTTAATTGTCATTGAAAGGAAACCCCTGACAGAAAACCCAATTACATCTTACCAAATTAAAAGGCCTTTTTTTGCTCTACGTCTTGTTACCTCCAATGATTCCTTCTTGTGGGTTCTAGCTGCACACCTACCTATTATTTTGCATAATTAGTGTACGGATAGCAGCGGAGTCCAAACAAATGGTGAATAAAAGGCACTCCTTACTAGTTATATAAAGGGAGTACTCTATTCTTCAAACCTACAATAAATATATACACACGTATTTATCAATCTTTAATTATATTCATAATTCTGTCCCTTTCTAGTGTATCTGTGAGCAAGGTTCGACTAGGTGGCGTTGAGCCATCATGCTTCTCATGATCCTTTTTGTATAAATAACAGAATGAGGTCTGAGTTTAGTACATGCTGAACATGGCACCATATCAGATACACGTTTAAATGGACTGGTACAATTAGATTTTGCCATAGTGGAAGAGCAGAACAGTTAATTAGGCTTCTTAAGTCATAAAAACTTTGTTAATTGCACATGGAAGCAGGGGCGGACTGGCAATACAGGGATATTGGGGAATTCCCCAGTGGGCCGGTGGGTTGGCACTGTTGCGCTCCTACTCTATTTGAATTGAATGAAAACACCTTGCCTGTTTCTCCTCCGCTCCAGTCAGGCCGCCCTGCTCAGAAATGCACATATGCACACAGCGTGCACATATGCACACGAGCTGAAGCGCTGTAGGGCAGCCCGTCTGAGACAGGGAGCAGCAGAGAGCAGATAAAGAAACTTGACGCGTGTCACATACTAAAGCATTTGTAGCCAAGGCTAATTTGCGATGCTCGTCCCTAGCTTAGCCCAAGCCCGGCACACGACACAATTGTATTTGTATTTATTAAATTCAGTTTTGTGTACAAGCTTGGCTGGCAAAATGTTGATATAATAAAAATCATCACATTGTAATTATTTTATATATGCATTTTTTTCATTAATCACCAATGTCTTAAAACGTCTTTGGATAAACTGCTGTGTGGCTTTCTAATAAGCCACACTAAACAATTTCTATAAAAAGCTTAATACACGGTAAAGGTGCTCTGATCGATCATTAATGGCTAAAAATAGTGTGAGCAAATTAAGCAAAACGTGCAACAGTTTTATTCTTTGTTCCCACATAAATCTGCTACAGAAATCTACAAACTTCATGATATTAGAAGGTAACTCAAAGTTAACTAGCACTTGACCCAGCGGAGTGTCTCAGCAGCGAGCAACTTGTTAATGCAGCAGACTATGCTCATTGACTGATACACTGCAAACTACACTTTAGCTCACTGCTAACAACAAGCTACTTTCTAACTCTACCTTCACCTCCTGTGTACCTGCAGCGCCGCAGGGTCTGTGTGTGTGTGAACGCGCACAGCTCCGTGCTGCTGTGGTCTCCTCTGAGAGCAGTGAGTGGAGAGGCACACAACATGGACATGGTATCCATTGTGCGTAATCGCAGCAGCAATTTTAATGTAGTAGTTGTAAAATAAAACACATCACAAAATACACTACTCTATGATCCATTATCTGTGTCAAATACCAAAGCATTTGTAGCCAAGGCTAATTTGCAATGCTCGTCCCCAGCTTAGCCCCGGCCCAGCATGCAACAAAATTTTATTTGTATTTATTAAATTCAGTTTTGTGTACAAGCTTTTGTGCACAGCTTGCCTGATTAATCCACACATCCCATGTGTTCCTTGCTTTTTTGTGTATGGATGTAAAGATAATTTACAGAGCAGAGGGCTTGCCCTATTACCCTGATAATTGTTTACTAATTGGTGCATTGAAAATGGATCGAAGAATAACCAGAATGGCAAAGGCTTAGCCAATGATCAGCTCCAGGATAATCAAAGACAGTCTGGAGTTACCTGTAAGTACTGTGACAGTTAGAAGACGTCTGTGTGAAGCTAATCTATTTTCAAGAATTCCCTGCAAGGTCCCGCTGTTTAAAAAAAAAAAAGGCATGTGCAGAAGAGGTTACACTTTGCTTAAGAACACATCAACTGGCCTAAAGAGAAATGGAGAAACATTTTGTGGACTGATGAGAGTAAAACTGTTCTTTTTGGGTCCAAGGGCCACAGACAGTTTGTGAGACAACCCCCAAACTCTGAATTTAAGCCACAGTACACAGTGAAGACAGTGAAGCAAGCATCATGCATCGTGATATTGGCATGTTTCTCCTACTATGGTGTTGGGCCTATTTATCGCATACCAGGGATCATGAATCAGTTTGCATTTGTCAAAGTACTTGAAGAGGTCATGTTGCCTTATGCTGAAGAGGACATGCCATGTCACACTTCCTGAGCCTACTTCTTCTGCTCCAGCCACTGTGGACCCACATCAATTAACAGCTTGTGTCTAAATAAAACTGATTCTCCTTTGGCAGCATCATGGCCCACTGTTGCTTGTGTAGAGGAGAATACACAGGTGAGAGAAAGACCACTTTTTTGAAAAGACCAGATGGCTTAATTCACAAATTGAAAACATTTAATCAATTAACCACTGGAGATAAGCATCTATCTCTATAACATGATCTTTAAGTGTTTAAATTCCTTCATGTAGCCACAGCCAGTAAATGCCAACCAATTAAAATCATAACATATACCCAGCTCCTCAGTGGCAAGGCACCGGGGGTGGATGAGATACGCCCTGAGTACCTCAAGTCTCTGGATGTTGTAGGGCTGTCTTGGTTGACACGCCTCTGCAACATCGCGTGGCGGTCGGAGACAGTACCTCTGGACTGGCAGACTGGGGGTGGTCCCTCTTTTCAAGAAGGGGGACCAGAGGGTGTGTTCCAACTACAGAGGGATCACACTCCTCAGCCTCCCTGGGAAAGTCTATGCCAGGGTACTGGAGAGGAGAATGCGGCTGATATTTGAACCTCGGTTTCAGGAGGAACAATGCGGTTTTCGTCCCGGTCGTGGAACACTGGATCAGCTCTATACCCTCTCCAGGGTGCTGGAGGGTTTATGGGAGTTTGCCCAACCAGTCCACATGTGTTTTGTGGATCTGGAGAAGGCATTCGACTGTGTCCCTCGTGGCGCCCTGTGGGGGGTGCTCTGGGAGTATGGGGTCCGGGGCCCTTTGCTAAGGGCTGTACGGTCCCTGTACGACCGGAGCAGGAGCTTGGTTCACATTGCCGGCAGTAAGTCAGACCTGTTCCCAGTGCATGTTGGACTCCTGCAGGGCTGCCCTTTGTCAGTTCATTATCTTTATGGACAGGATTTCTAGGTGCAGCCAGGGGCCGGAGGGAGTCTAATTTGGGGACCACAGGATCTCGTCTCTGCTTTTTGCAGATGATGTTGTCCTGTTGGCTCCATCAAGCCGGGACCTTCAGTGTGCACTGGGACGGTTTGCAGCCGAGTGTGAAGCGGCTGAGATGAGGATCAGCACCTCCAAGTTTGAGACCATGGTTCTCAGTCGGAAAAGGGTGGCTTGTCCCCTTCAGGTTGGTGGAGAGCTCCTGCCTCAAGTGGAGGAGTTCAAGTATCTTGTGGTCTTGTTCACGAGTGAGGGAAGGAGGGAACGTGAGATTGACAGACGGATTGGTGCAGCTTCTGCAGTGATGCGGTCGATGTACCGGTCTGTCGTGGTGAAGAAGGAGCTGAGCTGTAAGGCAAAGCTCCTGATTTACCGGTCAATCTACGTTCCTACTCTCAACTATGGTCATGAGCTTTGGGTCATGACCGAAAGAACAAGATCCCAGATACAAGCGGCCGAAATGAGCTTTCACTGCAGGGTGGCGGGGCGCTCCCTTAGAGATAAGGTGAGGAGCTCGGTCACTCGGGAGGAGCTCAAAATAGAGCCACTGCTCTTCCACATCAAGAGGTGCCAGCTGAAGTGGCTCGGGCATCTGTTTCGGATGCCTCCGG
The DNA here is from genome assembly GCA_024416835.2 of Perccottus glenii. Taxonomy (NCBI): domain Eukaryota; kingdom Metazoa; phylum Chordata; class Actinopteri; order Gobiiformes; family Odontobutidae; genus Perccottus; species Perccottus glenii. The sequence continues at coordinate 18,833,317 of CM044550.2, forward strand.
GACGCCTCCCTAGGGAGGTGTTCCGGGCATGTCCCATCGGGAGGAGACCCCGGGGAAGACCTAGGACACGCTGGGGGACTATGTTACTCGACTGGCGTGGGAACACCTCGGTATCCCCTCGGAAGAGCTGGAGGAAGTGTCTGGGGAGTGGGAAGTCTGGGTGTCTTTGCTGGCGGAGCAGGCGCAAGATCAATCCTTCACATCTAGTGAAGAAGGGCCTATGGAAACTCCTGTGGAATTGAACTTGCCTGAAACCTCATCTGGAAACTTCCCTGATTCTGCTCCATCACTCATCAATGTCTCTTAATATTGATGTTTCTGGAGAAAATGAACAATATGAGATGAATCTGGCTAAACCACCAAACCTTGAGTGGGTAAATGACTTACCTAATACTAATCTAAGACGTGCTCAAGTTGAAGTGAAGTAATATGTAAAATTAAAATTTGCAACAGGGTACCAGACTAACCTTTTTATATAGAATAGAAAAAGAGTTAGCCAGGCTAGCTTAACTGTATATATGCCAAAAACAGTTCTTGCTTGTGCTCGCCGTCATTCTGCTTCTGTGTACAACTACTGCCCTGCCCCCCACTCCCGCTACCAGCTCCAGGTTAGAGCTTTCTGATTGGTTCACGGTGCAAAGTGGGAAGGAGGAAGAAGCACATAGAGGCAGTGGAGCACTTTCTCCAACTGGAGAAAAAAAGTTGAGACAAACTGTAAAAAAATTAAAATGTAAAATGATGACAATAAATAAATGTTGACAATAAAGCGACACTCTTTGAGTGTTATCATAAGCCTCACGCTACGTCCTGGAAAACTGCTGAAACGTCCACATTAATTAGAAAGAATTAGCCCAACGTCTGTGTCTCCTGGTAGGTGCTAACAAGCTTAAATGTAAAAAGTCGGCACTCACTAGTGGTCACCACAAAATCAAGCTAGGCCTACTAGACAGTCTTAAAAACATAAGCATAACACCAACCAACTGACCAAATGGAGGTAGATTTTTCCCAGAAAAAAATATGCTAAATTTCAAATCCACAATAAAATAATTTTGCCATTTGTCTAAACGTGCGCCTAATCAAAAAATAAAGTTTCTTGGTTAGAATGGAGAGACAGAAAGTTAGGTAAATACCAGCCAACGTGTAGAGCAAGAATCTTCATTTTGAATGTGTTCTAAGACATTATTCACGCTGTTAAAAAACATTAAGCTAATTTAAAGATTTTTATAAAAATATTAAAGAGCAGATGTAAAGTTTAACACATTACATTTGCATCACTGAATATTTTTGTTAATATAAATAGATTTTTTAAATTATTATTATTTACTTCCAGGCTGTGGGTTATTAGTGAGGGTAATGTCTGAGGGCTGTCATTGTGGTTAGGCATGCCATATACACCTACCTTTTGAATAATCTACGCATTTGAACCTGTACAACTTGAACTGTGAATTAAACTGGACTATCTTGCGTAGAGTGCTTGTGGACACTGTTGGTTTTGTGGTTGCTCAAACTGATTTGTCTTGTTTTCTAAATGTGCCCTTCCCTCCATTTTTCCTAAATGGTTATAATTTGCTGTGGGGTTTATTTAAATACATCACATAATCAATACTAAATTTCTGTTTCCGTGTCATTTACTGACCACTGCCCTCTTGTAGTTGTTCCTGGACTTCTGAATCAACCTAGATTACTTAATAACAGTTATTACATTATAATAAGCCAGACACTTGTTACACGTATCTCACAACATATTTTAAAACTAAATAGGAAACAAACTTTTAGCTTGCAGAATTATTTATTTTTATTCAAAAATACTCAACATTAAGTGTTATCTATATTTTTATTTTCTATTCAAATCTTTATTTTTTTACACCCCTACTACCCACTAGAGTTGTTACATCTGTTAAGGCAAATTTAAAGCCTCTGGTAAAACTGCATGTGCTTCAGGATAAACATAAATGTTTCACAGCTTCTTGGTCAGAGTTGGAGTCTGCTCAATGGATTGCGACAGCTTCCATAATAAGCTCTGGCTGTAGAGAGGTGCATGCAGACTAAATCTGTACTTTTCCTGGAGGCACATTAGTGCAGTCTGCTCAGCTGTTGGTTCTGACAGATTTCCGTCTGATTCTTGTGTGGATATAGTGATGTTTTACATTTGTATTGGGTGTAAATGTGTCTCACTCCATTCTTGGTGTTGGTATTTAAAATGTTAGCTGTTGCAAAAAGAGCTTCTACTCATTGTGAGTAATATTTATGGTTATAAATGTACAATACTATTACAACAATACATATTCTGATTGCTTCATGAAACTTTGGCTTTCAGCTTTGAAACTGTGGTGACCTTATGAACAAAATGCAAACCCTTTTTTTCGATATGGTGAAATTATTAGTCACTGGTGTTTTCATTATCTTTCCCCCTTATTCTTGGGTCTGGATGATTACTGTAGTGTTCATTATGCAGAGGGGGCGCCAATTGTGTTTATGTGTTTTATGCACTTTAGGGAAAGGGTAAGTGAGAAAATAAATGCTTGGTTATCAGACTCATACATTGTTAAACCTTGGTTAAATGTATAGTGCTCTTTTAGCCCTGACCTGAAATATATTGTGGCGCTTGAGCATCATGACAGTAGGCAATGAGCACTTGTCTCTAAGAGCCTCGAGACTAGAGAGTCTTCCCTTTCAGCTTATTCTCTTCAGTGGCAATACATTATGCTACTGGCCATTAATTCAGATATAAAAAAAGCTTAGTGACCACATTTTAGTTACTAATCGGACATTATGCATGAGACGGTAGACTCTGCATTTAAAATCTATACAACTAGGTTTTATATGCAGAGTCAATCATGTCACTTCATAATGCACTGCCACCATTCTCAGTCATTAACAGGACATTTCCTTATAGACTGGTGGAGTAAATGGACTCGCCTCTCACGTCAAATGACATGAACCATATCAAGATGAATGCTATCAAGCGTATGTGTCATGCTGAGTGTCTGAGTTTTCAGAGCTGTCAGATGATCAAATCCATCACCTGTCTGGCATGTCGCGCGAGTGCCACAAGGATCCGTGCCTTGAACTCGGACATACTCACTCTTTTGAGCTTGGCTTTGATAGGGTCATTGAGCTTTAGGTACTCTATATATAAATATATGTTTTCTCCTTTTCTGCTGTTTTCTGACATCTGTCATTAAAACATTCAGTTTTAAGTGTGTGTCTCCTTTTTGCTGTTGTGAAGTCCTGGTTTGTTTTATGTAAGTCTATGTTGTGTACCTTAATTTGTCTGACACTTGGTGTTACGTGACTTCAACATGACTTTGCAACTGTCCCTAATGCTAAAGCCTGACCTTAATTAGTCAACTTAATTCAGTCCTTTTAGCTCACCCAGCAGAGACCATACGATGCCATCACAGTTAGTCTTTTGGATGCCTCTCCCCCAACGCTAACTCAAATTCTATGCTTTGGAGCAAAGAGCAGACAATGGAGCAAACTCATTAGGGTAGAAGAATTGTAACTCTGAAAAGAACCCTAATTCAATTAACCCAACACTATTAATTACAAAGTGAGCAGAGTGTAATTGTGCCTCACATGTGAGAACGAGGGGAGATCAGGGTGAGAATGTCAGGAAAGACAGGCCATGCAAAGATGTGTTCCATTTGACAAGAAAAGGCTGTGAATAAAGATGACTGCCCCATCTATCAGGCGCCATATAAAAGAGAGCTGTTTTACTGTTTAATGGGCACTTCAGCGTGCTTCTATCACCCAAATGAGTCCAGTTGACATTTCCTTCTAATTCCCATTTAACACAGAGCCTGGTCTTATCTTCTCCTAGGGATTCAAGCCAGTCATTCTTGTTTGTATGTAAAAACAGCTACCTGGAGAGTAGTGACAAAAGTGTGTTGATCTGAATGAAAAGCCCAGGATTTGCATAAGGAAACACAATACATTATCCTTTTGTGTGTTGTTACTATGTTTCAGTTACCATTCCCATCACTTTCATTGCTAGTATGTGCTCATGTTATTCCCAGTGGCAATTATTATATTTACAAGAGTTTGTAAGAATTACGAGAATCCCACAGGGCTTTAGTGATAGGATGCAACTGAAAAGCACAAACGCCTCACTAAATTAATGTATTCATGAGAAAATGGTTACAAGCACCCCTCATTATAGACAATTCCATTTCAAAATTCAAGTCATTCTGAGAGTCATCTTGTAACAACTCATAATTTTGCTTGACCCTGGTTTTTATAGGGTGTGTATTCTGGACACAAGCCAAGAACAAGATGATAATTTTGTGTTTAAAACAACAGAGAGACTCGCAAGTTAGATTTATATATTTTTTTTCATATGGTGGTCGAGAAAGCTCAAAGCATGCCAATACACGTTAGTACATGCAACACTTTCACAGCACATGCGCTGTAATTCACAAATGAAACCTCGCACTGTAAATTTATAAAACGTCTGCATCAACATGTGTCAACTTCACAACATGCATGCTGCAAATAAAAACGTGCAAATGGCCAACACCAGCATCAATTCCACAACACATATGCTGCATTTCAATATGACAACGCAGCACCTTACAAATGTAGAACAATGCAGCATTCAGTTTACAGCACATGCCTGACAAACATACAAAACAGCAGCATTGCATTGACAAGGCAATAACAATAATAATAATAATAACTAACTACACACTTATCATTACGTTACTAGTACACAAATAATAAATGAGTTTATTTTATTTTATAGTTGTTATGGTTCATTCATTCATTTTCTACCGCTTTGTCCCGTTAGGGGTCGCGGGTGACTGGAGCCTATCCCAGCAGCTTAGGGCCTGAGGCGGGGTACACCCTGGACAATGGCCAGTTAGTCGCAGGGCTGAATGAATGAATGAATGAAAGTTGTTATGGTTGCAGGAATCTTTCAATGTAACGCGGTTCCTATTTGCAGCGCTTATCAATGCTTATCCTCCTGAATGTAGCGCGCCTTGTCAATGCAATGCTGCCTGTTTTGTATGTTTGTCAGGCATGTGCTGTAAACTGATTTCTACATTTGTAGGTGCTGTGTTGTCACTGAAATGCAGCATACACTTGTGCTCATAAGTTTACATACCGGCAGAATACCGGAGAATATAAATGATAAAAAAATTTTTTTTTTTACTTATTGTGGTTGGATGAAACCATTTTTTGTCAACTGTGTTTACTCTTTTTAAATCATAATGACAACAGAAACTACGCAAATGACCCTGAATAAATGGCTTCACCCAACCACTAACTGAGTAAAAAAAAAAATTTGTGTTATCATTCATTTTCTCAGAAAAATAGCCAAACAATCACAAATTCTGCCAGGGTATGTAAACTTATAAGCACAACAGTATGTCTTGTGGAATTGATGCTGTTTACCATTTGCACGTGAGTCTTGATTTGCAGTTAGTGTAGAGTTTTTATGAATTCTCAGTGGGATGTTTCAAATGTGCTGTTAAACTATTGCATGTACTAAAGTGTATTTGCATGCTTTGAGCTTTCTCGGCCACTGTAGTTTACTTTCCTCTGATTTACCTTTTGTCCACTGTACACACCTTTTCTTTTCCATGTAGCTATTTTATCTAAGAAGGAAAAAAGAAAAAAAAAAAAGCTAAATTGCACATTTTATCATTCACAATCAGAAAAGTACCAAGTAGTTTTTCTTATTTGTAAATTGCAAAGAAGTTTTGTTTGTAAATCAGGTTCAGAATGTGCCAAAAAGTTGAGATGATTACAAAGCAAAAGAAAAGCAGAGCTACAGAATAGGCGCCTGTATCAGATGAAAATAATTTTTCTTAAAATGATTCCTGGCTCGTAACGTGTATTCTTAGATGAGCTGATGATTAAAGTACACTAAGCTGATACTTGTAATCAGTCAAATGGCTTTTATCTGTGAATGGAGAGTAGAGGTGAATTCCCTTTGATCCGTAAGTAGCACCTGCACACACACCTGTGCGCACACACACACACACACACACACACACACACACACACACACACACACACACACACACACACACACACACACACACACACACACACATTAAGAGAAAAGTGTAGTGTGGTGTAATATTTTATATGTTATGTGTTTTAAACTATGTAGACCCAGTTAGTTATTCATTTAAACATATTAATATAAAAGACAAAACCTAATGTCAGACACACACACACACACACACACAGGAAGGACCAGATAAAGACACAGGTGTCTGTTATCGGAGGATACAGAGTCTAAGGAGTAGCCCTCAAGGCCGTACAGAAATGACATCATGGAGTTAATGAGGAGAATCCCAGAGCCTTGCACAATGATATCAGAAAGAGTTATTACTTTACTGATATCAAAACTGTATAAAAGCTTATGTCTACTGTTCAATCTTTAGTAGAGCTGGGGGAAAGTCTACTCGGGTCGTTTATTGTGTTGGTTGGGAACAATAAAGACTCTAATGGCATGGAATCTGGTGTTGCGTTCATAACTTATTCCATACAATAGTGCCAAAGACTGAGGGGTCAGTTTTGACACTACAGTAGCCCTATTACAAAGAAGCGGGCACTGCTTGCCAGCTGTGTTTTAATAATGAGCAGCACAGCGGTGTGCAGTGCAGAATTTCCTTTAAAGTATATTTCTATTTAAGTGATGTCCAATTGATGTCTAGAACATGTGCCTTTAATGTAAACTGTCCCCTTAGATTGCACAAGATGCAGCTGTTGTTGTTCTCTTCCAACACAATCACTGGGACTGAGCCCAGCCCTCTGCGCCATGTTACAGTATCATTTAAGAAATGTGATGTCAGAGAAACTAAAATGTGTGTCATGAGGTAAATGTAGAAAAGTATTTAAATTCTGACTCATGTGACTTTCTAACAGGAAATATGATCATGTGGTCATTTCTGAAAGGCCAAGCAGATCGGAATAAACAACAGCATAGTTTGACAATATCCTCAAATTTTTCCAACCCCATTAAGTGAGGTATTTGACCTTTATAGCTCAATCATTACATGCCTATCGAGTGTGTGTGTGTGTGTGTGTGTGTGTGTAAGACAGATTACAAAAACATCATTCTGATTTTTCAAACTCATGCTTGACTTGGTTGTATACATTCACCTTAGACAGGTACAAATAATTAATGGATGTTGGCGATGAACATGACCATGGACGTCCTCTCCTCTCCTGTGGTAGAGTGCATTAATGAGCTAATAGTGGTTGGCATGTAATTGCAATGTTGAATACAAGCAGACATTGGTGGCAGTCAGCAACGATCGATCAAAAGTAATTTAAGTCTCCTGTTCTTATTAATGGCTGCAGTGATCAGTACCTGCATCTTGGCCAAAGAAACTAATAAATGCAGTGGACAAGAGAAGCATGTGAAATATGTCTTGATCTTTCATTGTGCGTAATGATTAAGGATATCAACAAATGTATTCAATCCTGTTTTTATATTTTTGTCATAGACCAGCCCTTATTGAATCTTTCACTAAAGATATTTATTTTAATAAATTTTATGCATAAAATAACAAAAGGTAAAATACCTATAAAGGAATAAGTAAAATGTTTTTTAAAAATTATGTAGCTGTAGATACATCTGTGACACCAATTAAAATAATTTACATTTATGTTAAATGTATAGACCGCAATAAAGCACTATATATAATGTATTAAAATAAAAGAATGTTACAAATACAATTTAAAAACCCACAAACAGTCGATCACTACAATATAATTAAGAAGTTGAGCAGCTCATCAGCCAAGCACAAAAGTCACCAAAAAAAGCCTGTTAACAGTTTTGTTAACACAAGTTTGTGGGACTGAACAACAGGTGAGTCTGGGGGTCCTCCACACGAAAATTGTAGTCAAAACAGATGTAATTCCTTTTATCCTGGGACATTTTAGTTTATTTTAGCTGGCCATTGTGAGTGGCCCCAACATCACAGACTGAAGGCTTTAAAACAGAGAGAATCAATATTTATAAAGCCCACCCTTTACTCTTTTTATGCCTATGGTATAAGTATATTGGCTAAAATGGGGGCTTTTGCCAGGCGGCAGCTTTAGCCTCTTTACAGGCCTTTGTATGAAATATTGATAGTTTAAGGGCAGTGTCCTCTCTCTGAGGCCGCACCGGCCCTGGTCCTATATTATTTGAACATTAATCATGTGCATTTTGTGAGATACAATAATCTAATGTTAGATAAGAATGTTTTAGCTGATAACTATTTTCTGTAATATCACTGCAGACACTGTTTTGACTAACTAACTAACTAACTACACGAGAGCTCATTTATAACTCTTCTGCACTTCTGACAATCTGATTAACTTACACCAATGTCAACAGCTGGGTTTGCAAGGCACAAGCCACGGAGAGACTCCATTTAACAAACAACCAGAAGTGTCACTCTGCTGTCCATGTCATCTTGTATCAGATGTCATGTACACCACAAGCTCTGTTTCTCTTGGGACCGGGTGCTGCACTGTTGTTTTACTGAAATAGTTTGCAGACATAAGTAATTTGTAGTCACTCTCATCTTGGGCACTTTTTCATCTTCATAAACCGGCTCTATGCTAAAATTACATGAAAGCCCACATTGGAACTGTGTCGCACTTTTTCAGTCTGCCTTGATCTCAAGGTTTTTTTAAACCTTTAATCACCCAAATCTCTGGGAGTCCAAGAGTCACTTTTCAAAAAGAGTCACTGTCTGTTACGCTCTTTGAACACTGTGATGCCAACCTAATGGGAGTAGCGGTCTCTCATGAGGTAAATCAATCAAAGAATTGAAAGGCATATTTGCATGGTTTAAAAGACACTGTATGATCCACTTGTTATTTTTCTCTCTTTTTAAGATGTTGCTGAGACTCACTGAGCAACAGGCCACATGCACACTACTCTTTTTACTGCCATTAACCACATACCTGGGGTACTTGACCACAGTAATGATGCTTGACTGTGGCACCCACAGACCACCGGTGCCAACCATCAATCTGCTCAATGAGAGTGCAGCAGGTGCCCTGGCAATAAATATAAATGTTGGTTCACTTACAAATCTAATCGGATCTGTCTGGGATGCTAACTGCTTACTGGAGGTTTAAAAACACATTGTCTTTATAGGTGTGTGATCCTGAGACTGTAATAGACAACCTGTAAAAAGATGGCACTGAACAAATCCCCGGGTTGCTTTGCACCTTTTTTTTTTTTAACCTCAACCATGTACTTTATTATTAACTTTATATTTGCATACGGTCGTTCTCTAAACAATGTTATTTGTACATTTACTCTCAAACAAAAACTATCAACAAAATCTGTTTTTCTCTTGCAGTGCATTCTAGGAGCATTATAATAATTGATGTTTCCCAAAAGAACATTTTCCGTATTGTCCCATTACTTTTACTTTAGTGCCACAGAAATTCAGACCAAATTCTGACCTGTTGTGTACATTACTATATATTTGGAGTGTGAGCTACGCTCCACATGCTAATCTGTTGCTCCCCTCTCCAATGGAGAGGGGAGCAACAGAGAGAGATCCATCACCCAAATGAGTTTGCTAACAAATGCAGATAGTGGAAGCTTGTGGCAATAAATACATTCCAAATAAAGTGATCTGTGAGGCTCACAAAGACCACTTCTAACATAATTCTGCCCACATTAGTCATGTTGTCATCTCATTGCCATGCAGCTGATTGGATGACAGTAATTTTATGTTGACGCCAAAAATGAGATTTAAAGCTGATGTCATTCCCATTGAGCCAAGTGAGTTGGGTTTAGTAACTCTATTAATTTGACTCAGATTTCATAAGTTTATGTCATTATACAGTTTTCACATCTTTGTTGCTATAGCATCACTCCATTTCTGACAGCACCAATCGATTTTATGTTATATTTATAAAAGAAAAGACTCTGTACGATAATAGACTCATTTTTACGTCTGCAAAATTACCTTTTCCTCTCTACCTTGGCAGCTCTGTTTCATAAATTTTCTGGAGGTGTAATCAATCCACAGGTCCGCTGCCAGCTGTGTATCTGTAATATTATATATATACAGCTAGTGGCACGCAAAACTTGTAATGAAAATACATATCATAAGCTATGAACCTTCTGTTTCTGTTAAGTAAGGATATGGATATATAATTTCACCATCAGTATGTTTTTCCAAGAGAAGGAAGCCAATGATGGAATATGAATGTTGGGAGCAAAGTCTTGGCGTGAGATATTACATGTGACAGGGCAATTTCCAGAAGCAGCCCTTCGTCTCCTGGTTTTAATTTTCACATGTGATTGCAAATTCTTTTTTTTTTTCCAAGCGCCATCCTGCTCAGTGTTATCTTCAGTGGGATTGGCACCTTTCCCATAAATGTGTATGATGTGTGACCATAGATAGTAAAAATATGGATGTTATCCGCCCATTGGTCCCCTATTCACCGATATTGTCATTATGACAGGGCAATAAAATGGCGGTTACGTCATGGCTTTTCGGCTTTTACTCCATAGTAAAACAATAGTTTTTAGATAGCATAAACGGACGTAATAATCAACCCCCCCCCCACACACACACGTAGTAAAAACTTAGCTCTAGAGACCGGAGCCATCTTTTGTACCAGGCTGTAAACATGAGTTTGTAAAGTCGCCATTGGGTTTCTCTTTGTATTTCCGCTTTTGGAGCCTGCCTGTCTGGTGGACGGCGGTATATCGCTGTATTTCGCTGTATTTCCCGCGTATGGCGGCGCCTTAGCGAGGACCATTTAGGAGGTTCCATGGGAGACGCTTGTGTGTGACACATCTTAGGCCTCATAAAGCACAAAAAGGCACTTTTGTTGATTGCTTTTAGGACTTGTGTCATATGCGATTGGTTTTCAAATGATGAGCAGCCTTTAGGTGGAAGGTAAACATCCTTACATCTGCATGGCAACACGATTAGCCTTCAGTCTCTCTCTGTTTTATTGTAATGCTCTCTTTTTTTTCCCCCTCATATTAACAGAGACCGGAAACAATTCTCTGGGAAGTGAAGCTGCACCAAACCCACAGCAGCTTCTTATTATCCACTAAATAGCAGCAGATTAATTACAATGACAATGACAGATGGCTTGTTACTGGATCATTTGAGATGGGACTCTGGGAGGGACAGAGACATGCAGGTACAGAACATTTACCCGGGTGACACACAATTCAAGTTTTACTTCTATTTGACATGTAGATATTATAGGTCCTTTGCCCCTATAGAAGGATCCAGAACTTATTGGAAAAGATGCGAAGCCGCACTTTTGTGGAAATGCAGCAGTACAATTCTGAAGCACACATACAGTAGGTTGTAGCTTATTTTTATTACAGTCTATACATTTTCATTGAATGGATGGAGACACTGACTGACTTTTTAAAGTAGACAATATGTTTTAGAGAATTATTCATAGGTGTTTCAATTTTAAATGGATGCTATTTTAACAAAGCTCACGCTCTTGTGTTGAGTGATGGATCCAACTGTCTCCCATTTCACTCTTGAACATGAAACTGAACAGCCAGGCTTTCAGCTTCTATGGCGCTGTAATCTCCACAATCTTCGCTCATTCCACGTATCTACATATCCACCTTATTCTAATGAGACCATGTCAACCAAAATTTTTATGCAATATTTGAATGTCCCTTTTGCAGTTGTAAAAGTAGTATCGTCCACTGATGCTGCTACATTTGCACTCGCGCCACACTCAGATTTAAGCTGCTGTTTAAATAACATGAACATATTATTATAATTGTATAATATTGCTGTGCAAGCACGTCTTTCTGACATAGATATTGCCATAGTTTATAATGTTATGACAAAACATTTGATGCATATTGTGCAGCCCTATTCTGTTGGCAATTATGATATTACAATATGATTAGAATATCAGAAAATTTTCTGTTATTTTTAAGGCCGCCTACTCTGTGGCGTTTGGGTTTTCCTGTTTGGTTTGTTTGATGTTTTCAAGATAAACTGTTGCTAAAGGTCTGTCATATTCTTTAATAGTTTGGTTGTGCTTCTGTGCCTTTTTAAAGGTAAGTACAGAGTTATACAGATGAAACTGTTTGACATTGACCACTTGCAGTGAAAATGTAAGCCTGTCAGTTTACGTATATATTCTTCCTCAAGAAAATACCACTAAAGTACAGTTTATATATTTACTTTACATTGTGATTGTGTGGGTTTTCACTATATGTTTTGTGAGGAGGCTTCTGTGACACTCAACAAAGAACTTCCACATCTTATTTACGACAGTGACTAGGTACAAACTGAACAGTGTATTCAAATCAAAGCCGATCATTTTTCAGCTACAAACTACAGGCTGCTCTGCAGTAGAGGTAACAAGGGGTTACACTGTGCTCTGAATGATACCAATGACCACCGTGATCCTTGACATTTTCATTAAATTGTGTTTGAGAATATCTTCCTAAAGTCAGTTATTTTACAAAGAAGGAGAATAACATTGAACCACATGGGATTTGATCTGTTCTTTAGGGTAAACTTTAATTTCTGCTTTCAAACTGACACTGCTTTGAATCCCAGTCAAATGATGCAAGATGAATGTTAACAACAGAACGTTAAATATACATTTTCTTTTAAATTTGGACTCCAAGGTCAACTGATCAAATCCACAGTACTGACCTTTGTGATTTCTTCTGTACCTTTATCCTTCAAATGTCTTCATCTGTGCGTTCTTACGTCATGGTCTCTTTTAAAATAATCATAGAGCAATGTGCGCATTGTGTACAAGGCTGTGTGAACTACAATGGAGGACTGGAATACATAGAGAGGTGCAGCTCAGTATGAGAGGCTATGGCTCCATTTGTACCCCAAGGTCATGCTGCTCTCAATAAGTACTGTTACCAGTGGTAAGACAGTAATTATAGCCTCATTCCATCACGATTAGTGTCACAATATACATTCAGACATAAGCACTTTATGTTACAGTATGTTACTAGCGTGACAAGTAGTGGTACTTTCTCATAAAGATTTTTGTCTTTGTCTTTGTCAAACTTGTGCTGCATTGTTCCAAGCCCACACACTGCTAATATTTGAGCATGTAATAGAATCAGTATTGTTGTGATGTTACTATAATATAATCCATTTTAGTTCTTGGCTGAATAGGCAGCTGCTGTTATTCTGTTGTCTTCAAAGTGACGCCAGGTACGGTTCTGCACAGTCGAAGCAGCTCTTTGAACAAACGCTAAATCCTGCACGCATCAAGTAGGGCTCTTGTTTGGTGTGAGCTTATGAGTCTAGCCACTATATGTTGTGTTCATTGCAGTAGTACAGCCTCCTGGTTGCTCCATTGCTCTAATAAAATGTTTAGTTTGGAGGCAAACATCAGTTTATTGTGGTAATGTTATTGGTACGTCTCATGTTAATAGGCATTCTGCGTGTGTCCCCTGTTGACTGTAACACATAAAATGTTATGTCTGCCATGTTCTGCCATTCGCTGAGAATCAGGTATTATCATAAGGAAAGGTCTTCACATACTGCATAATATGTGCTAATGGATAGGGTTGCTACATACTATTTCTGTTTCTAGGGCTAGGCCTGGGTTGTCTATTACGTAAACTCTTTATATTTGCTATGTATTTGGTAATGCAAGTCTTATAGTTACTGGAAACATTGTGCACTTGCTCTGCTGTTAGGGTGATTTAGTGAAAGCCATTCAGAGAAAACCTCTTCAGTATCTAATGTGTAAAGTGAATTAGACTGGTAATAGGTAATGAATAAACTAGAATGACAGTTGTAAGTGTATCATAAATGTAAAAAGCTTTCATAGCGTTTGCACCAATGTCAAATCAATTCTAAGACATTGAATGCCCAGTAAGGCAGGATAAAACAGTCAAAGACTTGCACTGTACAATTAATTTTGCCGTTTAACTTCTTTTTTCTTCGTTTGTCAAAAATAACCCAACAATAGCAATTTATATCAGTATATTACATTTCACTTTCTGTGATCTTTAGTTCACCTTCATGTGTGACATTGGGGTTCGGTTTAATTATTGAGCACTTGGAAAGCAAATGAATGACACAGTGAAAGAAGAGGATGTGTGGGGAAGGCATTCAAATGTTATGACCACTTTGAAGGAAATATCTGACCTAAAGACCAAGCATTTGATGTTCATGCAGCATGTATGTAAAGAAGAGAGCTTCCACATGTGATTATACTGTAGGTTCTCTGTGATGTATCCACACTCCTAATGGATATTCATGTCATGAAGCAATGGCTCACTATTATTCAACAGTTACTTAAAGCATATGCAAGGTAACTTTGAGGCTTACCTCAAACTAGGACTGGGCGATATGGACAAAAAGTCATATCCCGATATATTTAGGCTGAATATCGATATACGATTTATATCCCGATATTTTTTTCACAAAGTGAGAGCAAATGTTCAGTCAAAGTCAAAGCCAAATATAACGTCACAAGTAGTTTTATTGAAACTGGCCATTTCAGTGAACAGTTGCAAAATCAAATGAATAAATAGTAAACAAGTTTCTTCCCCTGGTTCATAATTAAATGCTCAGCTTTTTTAAAAATCAAAGCTCCATAAGGTGCACATTTAAATTAAAAAAAATATCTTAAAAATAGCCTATAAAATAAGGCCAATCTTTTTTCGAAATAAATATATTTATATGAGAAAAGTACATTATCAAAAATGTTTAGTTTTACAACTATAAATGGCTTATTAAAATCCAAAAACAGATTTTATTCTCCTTTCTAACAAATCCACAGATGCAAATAACGAACATTACAAAAGAATATGACAAACCCTAGTAACTTAAGGGCAGCATTTACATATAAGGAAAGAATAAAATAAAGTGCTCAGTTTAAGAACATTTTTTTTAAACATCAGCTTGAGATTACCTTTTCCTTTTGTTAACTCAATTTCTTATCTGAACAGTCTTAACCAGTTGCACAAGAAACTTGAGGTAGACATTAGAAGACAGACAAGCGTATCCTCCTTCGTTTAAAGATTTTGTCGAGAAACACCAGCCTCCGGCTGGTCAACGCAAAATGGGTCACGTTAGCGAGCCAGTCAGCAAGGCTCTGTGTGATTTCAGTGTACATTTGTGGCAGTGCTTCTCGTGCAAAGTAGTTGCGACTGGCAAGCTCATATCTCGGATCCAAAGTTTTCAGGAGCTTTTGGAATCCGACTTGTTCCACAGTTGCAACGGGGACCATATCTTTAGCAATGTGGAGTTTGCAGTGAGCTTTGTTTCGGGGCTGGAGCTTTTTCGGGTTGTCGATGGCTTACGGCTGTGGCTTCTGCAGCTCGCAGTTTCAAAGACTCTTCGTACTGCAGTTTGTGCCACTGTTTAAGGTGGTGAAAAAGATTTGTAGTGCTTCCACCCCATACTGTAACTTGTACAAATAACGTGATGTTGTTGCTCATCTGATACTTTGAATCCGAACCATCTCCAAATTACTGAGCCACTGCTTTTTCTTTTGCTTACCAATTCCTCCGTGCGCTCCGCAGACGTAGTTGCTTCCTCCATGTTTGTTGAAGAGTGGCTCTGTGCCTGCCCCCTCCCCCCCTCGAAGAGGAGGGGCGGTGGCGGGGAGCAGCGCAAATTTGAACTATATTAATATATGCGATATGGTCTAATTCCATATCTCGTCTAAAAATATATCGATATATTTTTTTATATCGATATATCGCCCAGCCCTACCTCAAACTGCTTTAGCGTTATAACTACCTGGAGGACTGAGAACCTACCCCCTTACCACAATACATATTCTTATTTGCTGCCAAACTTTGATACTATGTCAACAGTTTTGTGTGTGTGTGTGTGTGTGAGCATATAATGAACAAATGCTATGATTAAAATGAATGTGACTGAATCAATTCTACGACGTGCTTTGGTTTTGTTCTAATAAACAGCTGCGGTGTTATATTGTATGCTTTTCAGTCATCTGTGGCTGTTTGGGGTTTTTGGTTTTATGAAATAAAGTGCTCTGTGATGGCTTCTAGAAGCAACACAAAGGTTCCAGTGCAATCTTCCTCTTTTTGATAACAGACAGCCGTGATGGAGCCATTTCGATAATGGCCTCCATCTCCTCGAGCTTATGCAAATGCAAGAAAATGAAACACAGGACATTTCAGGCAAAAGAATTATTTGTTCTGGAGAGTGAGGCTATTTATCACACAAGGTGATGGAGTGGCTGTGAAAGACTTGGAGAGGTGGAGATTCCAATGAATTTAATTTGTGGGGCATCCAGCAGAACGCCTCCACTTTGGAGGTGGATATTTGAGAGATTTCATTGTTTTCAAACGGGATTGAGGCAGAAAGTGAAACGAGTATTAACTTTTAGAAAGACGTGCACACGCGCAATTACTGTGGTGGTGCTTCCAAAATATTTGTTTTTATATTTATTTAGGTTGACAGGTTTCTTCTACAGCTTATATGTCTTTTTTGCAGGTTGATTGTTGAAACCTGAATGAAAAACAGTGGCCTTGATGTTGTATGTCATTGTTCTAGACAAGACTACACAGGCTTTCAAGGTTCCACTCACTCGGTTTGATTTGTCCCTTCATCATCACTTTGAATTCAAGATGGACTAGAGCTGACCTTACCCCACTTAGTTCTGTCTTATTCAAACACACTCATATTAGCCACGACCATTACAACAATGTTAGAACTGTCTATCTGGCTCTACTTTCATAATTAGAAAACAGAGCATGTTCCTCGCTCAGATTCCCCACTCCAGCGCTGTTGCTTGGGGCCACCTCTGTGTTTGGTGAAAGCTGATTAAATTCCAGTCACTGACTAGTCGCAACGACTGCAACAGAGGGAAGGAGAGAAGAGCAGAGCAGACGAAACGAGAGGGGCGTGTTGCAGAGAGAATAGGCTGAAAGTATGACGGCTGCCTCTTTCTGATTGTGATCCTCTTTAATCACCAAACAAGCCCGCTCTTTCAGTCTGCAGAGGACGACTCCCTTCATGTTGAGCCGATTGGATTCAACGCTGTTTACAAAAGGGAAATGATCCGTGTTAGAAGACATAAGTGATGGCCTGAGGCGCTGTGCTGGACATATGTCCCATCCAATGTGTGGGACGGTAGCAGGTGTTTGCAGATGTCCAGCTGTTGGAGGTCACACAGTACATGTCACAGTCTGTAGCCACTGCCATTATGTGTCAGGCTACAATGCACCATGGGCATATTAATGTGCTGACTGCTCAGAGAGTGTGTTTCATTTGAAATAATCCTGGCAGACATTTATACAAAGTTAGAGATACGAGGAGATCTCAGACAGACAGAGACCTGAATCTCAATCTGAATCCTACTTTGTACATTACAGATTTATCTATAAAAGCAGCTAAAGGGCCCTCTATGGGTTACAATTTGGAAGCAAAGAACAAAGTTTACAAAGTCTAAAAAGTTTAGCTTGACACCTCAATATAAATTGTGGGGAAGTACAGGGGCTTACTGAAAGTTAAAGATTAGGATTTATCTATGAGACTTCTTTATCAGTGCATACAGCATTAGACAAAACCAATTCACACAAAGAGTGGTGTCTGTTAAAGGCTTTAGTTTAAGTAAATCCTTCAACTATATGTTTGTTTCTATATCCACAGGTAAAAAGAGCACATACAGTAGATCACTGCAGCTTGGCATCATGTTATTGATTGTCTCTGGTCAGACTTGTTGTTGTGGTGCATGTTGAACATGAAATACAGTCTGGGTTTAAGAGGTTCAGTGTTTGTAGGGCAAAATGAAACGTTAATTAACTCCGTTGTCTGTTGCATCCACATTACAAACTCATTCAGCACTACTTTCCAAACAAAAGCCCTCTTTATTTCAGTTTCAAATGCTGAAGGACCTATGATTCAAGTGGACTTGAATCAAAACAGATCAAGGGCCAGATCTTTTGAGCTGTGCTATTCTGCGTCACGTGGGCTTTATTTGTTTAGCACCCACATGCCTTATGCTCAGTTTAAACTGCAGATCTCAGACAGACTGACAGATTGTCGGACAATCTTTGATGAATTTGGTAGTGAGGGTGGAAAAAGACGAGTTTGGTTAAATACAGATAAAAATGGAAAGTAATAGGACGCCAAGAACAAGGAAACAAGGAAAAAACAAGTACGACTACGTTTAAAGAACTTTCCATCTAATTACTTGCCAACTCTTTAGTCAGTGTGGTCACCGTTGATGAAAAGTGCGTTGGTCAAATAGTCCCCCACGTTGTTTTTTATTATTACAGATGTGTCTACAGTCAGTGAACGCACTCTTGCTTCAACTCTGCACAGATCCAGTGTCCCTCACTGACTGCACTGCTTAACAGTTTACAGTGACTGAGAATATGACGGACGGGAAACAGCTCTAATAAACAACAGAATGAATCACGCGCAGCAAGAAACGAGGTTATATCTGTTGCCAGCACTCAGCTCTCCATCATAAACCCTCCTTTCTCTGAATGTTCCTTTCATATTCTCTTCAATGGAAACACAAAGTGGTCCAGAAAAACACAGAGGGGATTACAAACACATGGCATCTTAATTTTTTAATTTTTTATTTTTTTTATGGGTTGCAGTCCACTCAAAAGGAGTGCGTCAAGGTGTTTGCTGTGTGGGGAGTGTCTTTGTTTATTTACCAGTGCCAGTGGCTCAGGAGTTAGAGCGGGTCGTCCAATACATGTGTTTGTGTGATTGTGGTGTTGTTAACAGAGTGATGGGTGATTATGAACACGCAAATCAAAGGCATGAATGTAGAACATCAGTGAGGGAAAACAACAGAGGCATAGTGGAATTTAAAGCACATTTTCATCTGAACTCTTCATGTGCAGTATTGATTAAGTTAAGATTAGGGCATAAAATCAAGCCTGCAGGTTCAAATCATAATTAGGATGATAGTTTGTGGTCGTAAAGAGACAATTTTACTGAAAAAGATAAGGTTTTCATGAAAGGAATTGTTGAAATATACAGCCTACAGCTTCTGTGATATTGTCTTTGCTGGGATCCTTTTCTGCAATGTTTAGGAAAGATATAATAATCAGGAATATATAATTAATCCTTCAAAGAGTTTCTATGCTCCCTTTAAATCTTTCCAAGTACAATTTTCCAAAACTTGTGGACAATGCTTTGTGTGCATTTGCACCAGCCTGATTTACAATCACAGGTTCTTGCTGTTTATGTGACAAATTGTACTGTACAGTATGTATGTAAATTAAAGTGAGTGCAGTCACTTAGCACTTAGCACTTGCAGAAGCTCAAATCAGCTTTCTTTTAATAAATACCTGACTGTCAGTGTATGTCGGACTGGTAGGACCACAGGGAAACAAAAAAACATGTCTGAAAGAAATATGGGTATAGACTGCATTGCATATGCATGAATATTTATGATAATCTTTCACCATTAATAGTATGACGAGTAAATTTACTAACCTCACAAATGCATCAAAGCTCATTAGAGAAGTAATAAGAAAAAAGCATGAAAAGAATGAAAGCTTTCATGTGTCGACTACACAAGTCTGTCTAAAATGCTTGTTGCTGGAATTCATGAGTCATCAGGGGTTTCCATGTGATAAAACCCACTCCTCTGAAAGCCTTTACTTTCATAGGATCTCTGCTAAATTAAGCATATAGCTGTGATCCCTCTGGGGGGAACGTTGCACTCTGTTTTATAAATGAACATGAACAACAGCATGATATATGAACACCTGGTGTCCTGAGGTAAGGTTAAAGCCCAGCAGCTTTCAAAGTCATGTAGCTTTGGTAATTCAGCCCACCCAAGGGACGGGCAAGGACACGTTGCATTTGAAGTGTGCTTTTGCTATTGCTTGGACTCACTCTCAACCTGCACTGATGTAATAAGTCTTAGTGAAGTTTTGTGCTTTTGGCAGGACAGTACACCGCAGACCTACCTCATCAGTTTTTCAATGTCCAGTGTTGGATCAGCTTCTAAACTAATCTTGAACACTGTCATACTGTATCTGGTTGTCTGCTACCTCTAAGTGCTGACTATATATTATTAAATTGGTTATATGGGACTTTTCTATTTTCTTAAATATTATCAAGTTTAAGATCAATATTGTCTTGTGAAGTCTCACCCTCAGGTCAGAGTGAGCAAATGGGGCATCTCTGTTGAGAAGGCAGTGGGAAACAGTGGGCCAGAGAGTATGTGCAGCTGCTCGTCGGTGTGTCTAGTGCAGAACTGATTTAAGGCCCCAGGCCACAGGAAGAAGGCTACTCTACACTCCAGGCACGTCCCTGAAACCAGCAGCGGAGGAAGCACTATTGCCATTCAGCAGCGTTGACTGCAGACGCCTAAATGAGTCTGTTCTGTCCTGCAGTGGCCAGAGTGGCAGTCTGCCACTTACTCACCCTCTCCAGCTCCTAATATGCCTCCCCCCTGTGCTTAATTCTCTATTCTCTCTCTCTCAGTTCATCTTTCCCTTTGGCTGTCTCTCCAAGGCCATCCGTTTAAAAATGTCTGTCTTTAATCTTATTGTGTACCCATTGTTCTGTCTGCCACAGTCCCTCAGCTCTTTGATTGCAGACTCTTAACAGTCTAGGAAGGAAACTGTTTGGTTTCCATCATCTTTGTTCTCTCTTCATTTGCATTCTTAAGGGATTTTTGAAAGAAATATGTAACCAAATATCTTCAGGTCTTCAGGCAAAAGGTCGAGCTGCTCTGGTTCACTTTCAGTATTTTTATCCAATTAGACTCTCAACTGCAGCCCACAAGGGGGATTTGGCTCTTCAGTAAGGTCGAAACGTCAAGTTTATTATACATAAAACACGTAAAAATTAGTCAGTCTAAGCGTTTCATGCTAAATACTGTAAGTTTTTCTCATAGAGGGTATGGCAAAACTTTTTTTTAATCATCAGGCTGATCATCAGAAAGTTTTCTGGAGTGTCCATATTCTAATGCTTTCATTTTTAGTTTCGAAAGGTTACATTTAGTAGCCATATTTAAACCAAAGGGTATGTCAACTTTTGATCAGGGTCAATTGGGTAGTCGTTATTATAATTTAAAAAGACAATTACTGGCTTCACCCAAACACTAACTGTGAATGAAAGAAAAAGTTGTTGTCATTCATGTTCTCTGAAAAAAGGCCAAACAATTACAAATTCTGCCAGGGTCTGCAAGGGTAACTTATAATCACAACTGTATATAACAATAAATGGATTAGTGGTTAAATCTGTACTGTAATACTTCTCATTGGGCTCATGCTTCATTCCTCATGTCACTGTATACAACTTTACAGGTTTACAGGTGACGTCTGATTGCCACCTACGACTTGGCGGAGGACTGTGTGGCTTAGTATCGAGGCCGACGTAGTGACAGCCCGTGGATTCTAAAAGCTTTATCGCTCCCCTGCAGCCTGCCTGGCCAGCTCACTGTTGCCTCTCATCTCTCCTGTGTGTTGCATTGAATATGGCTCTCCAATTGGGGTCACAAGCTGATAGGGAAGCTACAGTATATTCCGTCATAACTAAAAGGGCAGCCGCACAGTTCAGTCTTAAGAGCAGTGGCAGTGAGACAACAGGTCTGAAGACAAGCTGAGCAAACATAAATAACAGTAAACTTACAAATGTCTTACGCATGTGCTCCTTGCATGATCCCCTTTTGATTGTGTTCAAGGGTTTTTCGTTCATAAATCAGAATACTAACTTTAGGGCTGCACAATATAGTGCATATATAATATAGTTTGGGATTGGGTACAACGGTTTCTTCCACCAACATATACTTTTCTTCTGTCAAAATCATCCAATTGTCCAGATAAAGCTTTAAATCAAACTGTAGTGTATCCAAATGAAAACATCCTGGTTTAGTCCTAGTGCAATCTTTGACACGGATTTAGCTCTTGCTTTGGCGAGTGGAAGCCCAGAGCATTAATTATTTTTTTACCTTTAAAACCTCATTCAAATATTAAATCACAATATGTTAAATAGTTATTGTATAGCACACATTTATCAAATATTGTGCAGCCCTACTAACTTTTCTCTTACACACATAACATACTCAATTAATATTAATATTAATAATAAACTGTACTTTTAGTAAAAGCAGCTCAAGCTCAGTTAAAACACACATAAAATACAGTACATCTTGATCTCTATAGAGGACATCTGAAGCTTCTCTTGGATGAGTGATTCCTAAAACCTTTCACTCAGACGTGTCTCTTGAAGGTGTAGTGATGGCAACTACAGTGTGTTTTAGTGTGGCTTGTTGCTGCTGCTGTTTAAAGGGCAAATAAATCAAAAGCTTCCCAACGTGTTGCCTCGACTGCAGCAGCTCTTTGCAGCTGTCGTGCTCATTGCCCCATTGGTCCCTATTCCCAGATTACATATAGGGATTGATAGCCACGCCAGCGAAAACTGAGAAAAATCCATACTGCTCTCCTGCCCTTTCCATATTGCATTGATTTCATGGTGAAATATCAATCTGCATATGTCATGTAGACTGGCTCTGCTCAGAAAAAGTACTACATGTTTAGAACTAAATCAACATAAAGCTGTAAATTTGCCAAAATTGATGCTGGGTAGTTGCGTCCCTGCAATTACAAATGCATAGATACTTGTATATTCAGTCAGATTGATTGGATTTGATTGGATATACATGTATGTTGGTTTGCTGAGTGACAAATCAAGTTTGACTTATAAAGTTTATAGATTGAATCAATGTATGGTTCATTCTTTTGTTATTCCCTTTCAAACTAAAATCCCCTAAACATTGTTTTTTGTAATATTTAGATTTTTACTTCAGAGTAACATGGGAGCAGGTAAACTGTGTCCTTTATTCTCACACATTCCCACAGCAGCCGACCTCCAGCACAACGCTCCCTGCTGCTGATCTTGTCTTTACGGAGACCGGGATCAGGGTTATATTTTTGGACTGACCTCGGATTTATCGGTTCCTGTTTAGTGCAGGCTACATGTAAAACAGTCCCAAGAAACTTTGGTGGGTCTTAACCCAGGCCTGCAGTGATCCCTGCCCAGCGGCCGCTGTCCCTGAGCTGACACAACGCAAACTAACCTGAGTGTCACTGATTCATATGTGGGACGAGGAGGTGCCCTCACACTGATGTAGCCTAATCTCAGAGTTTGAAGCAGTAATAATTCAACTAAGTTAACACAAAGTAAGTTCAAACTACATTGAGCTGGTTTGATAATTCCAGTACAGCTGTGTGAGGCTCAGTCCTGATGCTCTGCAGCTACTGCTCTTCTGTCATGACCAGGGTTTACAGTCTATTGCCCCACTCACATTCCCCTGGTCTCAGTCTTCCTCCCCTGCACCCAGGACCCCCACTTAACCCTGGTAGTTCTGTCTGTAAAGGCCGAGAAGCCAAGACGGGAGTGCTACAAGCTCAATCCCTGCTGAGGGGCACACGGCCCGCTGCGGTCTCTGTGACTAAACCGTTTAAGCTACGCTAGTCCCACAGTATGCTACCACAACAACATTTGGATAAAAAATCTACTTCGTAACAAACATATAGTTTTGATTTGATTTTCCATTTTTATATTCTTTTTTTCTTTAAAACATAAAAACAACAAAACAGTTCATGTTTGTGTTTTTTAGATTTTCTTTTGAAATGATAGAACCCAAGAACAATAGATTAAATTGTAGGATTCATTAAGTCTTTGGTGAGCTACTTGGAGAGTTGTCTT
This sequence comes from Perccottus glenii, assembly GCA_024416835.2. Lineage (NCBI taxonomy): Eukaryota > Metazoa > Chordata > Actinopteri > Gobiiformes > Odontobutidae > Perccottus > Perccottus glenii. The sequence continues at coordinate 18,856,944 of CM044550.2, forward strand.
GAGGTACCTCGCCTTTTCATTTTGTACACTACATCATTTAATTATAACTCTGAGTCCTGCCACATCCAGAAATATTCTGACAATACAAAAATAGTGACTTGTTTAAAAGATGCACAGGAAGAGGAAAAAGGAGCCTCATGGAGAACTTTTAGATGGAGCCAACTGTGACCATCAGTGAAGATATAGAATAGTGTCCACCTACAGTCTACAACATGAAAAATGGTGGACTGGTCCTTAAATACAGATGTACTTTATAGGAAAGGAAGAGACCTAACAACTGAATTTACCCTTGGGTTAGTCTGAATTTGAATGGAAGCTTTGCCATATCTATTGTATTTTCAGTTGAGTGTGTTATTTTGCAGAATACAGAAGCTTTAGGGTAAAGGCAGTTGGCCCAAAATAGACAAGAACAATTTCCAAGCTCTTTCACCACTTTTACAGCGATTGTGTGTAATTTAAAATGTGCCTTGAAGCTACATCCGAAGCACACCAGCGGTCTTCCAACCCAAAGCTCAATGCTTATCCCTGACTCCACATAATTTATATCCACAAGTCATGTACATTGCACACATGACATACACCTTGGATTTATCGCTGTGGCAGTAAATACATTGTTTTCTGAGGCGAGGGAAACCACAAAGAACGGTTTCTCTACTGCAGATATGAATTGCTCATTGCTGCTGCTTAAAATGTCAATCAAAGTTGATGTAATGGAAAATAACTCTGCATGATGACATTTAGGAGCAACACAAGCTTTATATTTGATATCTGATATTCCTCAGGCCTCTGATGCAGCGTCACAGCTATAAAGATTTAGGAGTTACAAGCCATCTAAATGGTGAGGGCAGGCTGTACAATAAGGGCTGTTGTCCTTTGGGCAACGTTTGGCAGGAAACAGAATCTGTAGCTTTGGTTTGTATACAGCAGCCTGAAGCTTTAAGGCACAAAGAATAATGAAAAGAGAGGGACCAAGGGGGATGGAGAGAGAGCAGGCTGAAGGAACATTCAGCAACAATATCCTTTCTGTTGAAACTTTACATATGTCAGCACTTCACAAGTTTCCCATTATTATTTATCCCACATCCCCTTCAAGAGCTTCAAATATTCATTTGATCTAACCTTTCATTCTGGGTCCGCACTGTAAATTGTTCAAAGCTTGAAATATACATTCTTAAAATTATTTTTTTGCCAGTAATTGCAGGGAAGTGGAATCCCAGCTGAATAAAACTGTGCTTTGAACACAAAATCGATTAATTTGTGTGCAAGTATCGGAGGACTTGGAGGACAAAAGTTGGTAGCAGTGCTTGGCAGTTTCTCTAAGTTGTGGATAAATTACAAAGTAGGAGCATTAATCTATTGGAACATCTGTTGACAGAGGAATCAAACAAATAGGTCTGCATCAAAACCACAAAAATAAAACAATCAGGGGAACAATCGAGCGTAGAGATGGTAAACAATATAAGAGCTTATGTGATGCCTAGAATAGAGATTAAAAGATTTATTGGCCTGTAGACGCATCCCCCAAAAGAACAGGCTTTATTAATATTTACTTTTGTTACTGTGTAGTTACTCTTTATAATGTGGTAATCACACAAGAATGAAATTAATTAAAGCTATATGAAAGTGTGCTTCCACACTATCTTTTATTGCCGTATGGTACGGATCGGCTCCACTTTAAACCACTGCTGTCACAGATTGATTTATAATCCAATAAAAGGTAACTATTCTGTGTGTTATACACACTTCTGTAATTATACTTTACACAAGAGACTGGTTTATTATGGCTGGTTTTCTTTTGTTAATGAAAAAATCTGAACAAAAAGCTTGCTAATAGACAAAATTTCGCAACTGTCCACTTCAATGTAATGTGTTGTATAATTGTATAACAAGTAGGCTACAAATACATATTTGTTAAAATACATATGGTTCCACAGTGTAAGAGTTTTGGTTGATCTCTTGTGTTTGTATGTTTAATTCTCCTGAGGAAGTGTGCCATTGAAATGCAGTGACATAAGATTAATGTTCATCCTGTAAGTGACATTTACTTTCTCATTTACGGTGGAAAAGGGCTCACAGTAATGTGTGCAAGGCCTTATTGTGAATAGGAATACGTGTGAGTTTAAGGAAACTGTTTAAAGTAGTAGTGCAACAGATTACAAGTCTCACGGTTCACATTACAGTTCGGAAAGATTGGATCAGGAAAAAATGGGACAAACTTCTTGCACTTATAGCCAGAGACAAATTGAACTAGATTCTGTTGTCATTTCCTGAAAACAACTTGATTTGAGCCCTTTCCTAGGCCTTTGCCAAGCAGGATTATGGTCACTGTCTGTTATAATATACAGTATATGCTGAATTGTGAGCAAATTATGCAGTAATTGATGATGTAACTACTTCCAGACAAAACTCGGAGATACTGGGCAAGAATGTGTGACAGTGTATTGATAAAAAAACAAGATATTACAGCTTTAAATGGTGAGGTTTTTAAATTTACCAGCTGCTATTGAATACATGCACACTTCATTTTCTACTTTCTTTCTCCAAACGACATGACAGCTCCATGTAGTTAGTTACAAAATTACTTAAAAAACATTGAAAAAAAGATTTCATTTTTCATTTAGAAAAAAACAAAGATACAGTGCCGTGCAAAAGTATTCAGCCCCCTTGAACTTTGCGACCTTTTGCCACATTTCAGGCTTCAAACATAAAGATATGAAACTGTAATTTTTTGTGAAGAATCAACAACAAGTGGGACACAATCATGAAGTGCAACAAAATTTATTAAATATTTCAAATTTTTTTAACAAATAAAAAACTGAAAAATTGGGTGTGCTAAATTCAGCCCTTTTACTTTCAGTGCAGCAAACTCTCTCCAGACGTTCAGTGAGGATCTCTGAATGATCCAATGTTGACCTAAATGACTAATGATGATAAATAGAATCCACCTGTGTGTAATCAAGTCTCTGTATAAATGCATCTGCACTGTGATAGTCTCAGAGGTATGTTTAAAGCACAGAGAGCATCATGAAGAACAAGGAACACACCAGGCAGGTCCTAGATACTGTTGTGGAGAAGTTTAAAGCCAGATTTGGATACAAAAAGATTTACCAAGCTTTAAACATCCCAAGGAGCACTGTGCAAGCGATAATATTGAAATGGAAGGAGTATCAGACCACTGCAAATCTACCAAGACCTGGCCTTCCCTCTAAACTTTCAGCTCATACAAGGAGAAGACTGATCAGAGATGCAGCCAAGAGGCCCATGATCACTCTGGATGAACTGCAGAGATCTAAACAATCATTATACTGGAAATCTGGCAAGGAAGAAGAAAAGCCATTTCTTAAAGATATCCATTAAAAGTGTTGTTTAAAGTTTGCCACAAGCCACCTGGGAGACACACCAAACATGTGGAAGAAGGTGCTCTGGTCAGATGAAACCAAAATCGAACTTTTTGGCAACAATGCAAAATGTTATGTTTGGCGTAAAGGCAACACAGCTCATCACCCTGAACACACCATCCCCACTGTCAAACATGGTGGTGTCAGCATCATGGTTTGGGCCTGCTTTTCTTCAGCAGGGACAGGGAAGATGGTTAAAATTGATGGGAAGATGGATGGAGCCAAATACAGGACCATTCTGGAAGAAAACCTGATGGAGTCTGCAAAAGACCTGAGACTGGGACGGAGATTTGTCTTCCAACAAGACAATGATCCAAAACAAAGCAAAATCTACAATGAATGGTTCACAAATAAACATATCCAGGTGTTAGAATGGTCAATTCAAAGTCCAGACCTGAATCCAATCGAGAATCTGTGGAAAGAACTGAAAACTGCTGTTCACAAATGCTCTCCATCCAACCTCACTGAGCTCGAGCTGTTTTACAAGGAGGAATGGGACAAAATTTCAGACTCTCGATGTGCAAAACTGATAGAGACATACCCCAGGCGACTTACAGCTGTAATCGCAGCAAAAGGTGGCGCTACAAAGTATTAAGTTAAGGGGGCTGAATAATTTTGCACACCCAATTTTTCAGTTTTTTATTTGTTAAAAAAGTTTGAAATATCCAATAAATTTCGTTCCACTTCATGATTGTGTCCCACTTGTTGTTGATTCTTCACAAAAATTACAGTTTCATATCTTTATGTTTGAAACCTGAAATGTGGCAAAAGGTCGCAAAGTTCAAGGGGGGCGAATACTTTCGCAAGGCACTGTAAATCCTAAAGAATAATCCGCTGGTCACGTGCGTGTCGAGCTGTGGGACAATCAGCTGTGATCTGTTGCACCCCTACTTTAAAGTAAGCAGTGGTGCAATGGACATTTGGGGGGAAAACGATTTACAGTGCAGATTCCAATTGTATTGTAGGGGATGAGATAACAAAACTGCACTAAACAATTCTTAACCAGAAATGTGTTTCTACAATAAGCTTTTACTGAAAGAAATGTTCTGTTTTATTGTCAGGTTTGAAGAAGGAAAATCACCAAAGATAAACCATGCTAATAACCTGTGTGAAAAATATTTGACTTTCTAACAAAGTGACAAGTTATTAACAAGAAGCAGGTGAATGTGTTGGTTCTTTGTCCACAAAGCATAGTCATTTATGACCACACAATACGGGTTCAGCTCGACAAAAATAGTGTAGTGGGAAGCTGCAAGGAGAAAACTACTGAGGGAGAAATGCACTAAAATGGAGTAGGCTGAGACATTATGCAGGAAAATGGAAAACGGGTCACCAAGGAAAAAGCAGAGCTGGAATAGGAGGGAATTCCTGACATATCTATATATCTTTTCAAATGTTTAAAATCCCTTAAGAGGGTTTTACCAATAACATCTCCCAGGATTTGTGAATTCGAGCGTAACCTGTACCATATTATATATCAGAATTGGCACCTTATTTATATTCTAAACTTTTTTTTTTCTAAAGCTTTTTTTCCCTCCCCTTACAGTATCCTCAAGCAGACGACCAAATTACAAATGTTTCTACACTCCTGCAGAAGAGCGCTGTGTGTGTCTGTGAGATGAAGAGAGGCTAAGTGGCTACTGCAACTACCCAGATCAGACAGCCTCCTGTGCTGCAAGATGGATTAGAGTCCCACACCTCAGGAGATCAAAGGTAGGGGAAGATGTTTGGTAATCAACAGCCACTCACCTGCCCTGTTTAATGAAGGTATGGCCAGTGACGAAGCAGGGGGGAGGGGGAGATGTATGGCAAAGAGTGCAAGCCTTCATGTCTTTTGCCATCTGTGTAAATTGATGTATGGGAAAATGTGGTCATGGGAGTCAGGTCATTTTTATGGTCAAAAATCGAAGAAACTTTATAAACTAAAAGAAGATGGAGGGAACTTTTACAACAGGATAGACAAAGACTTGTTGGCCTAATTCAAGGGTGGGCAATCATTTTTCCCCAAGGGCCACATTTGAACATGGGACTCTGGTGGAGGGCCGTACCAACACTGTGGACTCACTTATGCTCAATAAAAACACATTTCTTTTGCCTATAGTTTAAAGTTTGAACTGTAGGCTAAACAATATGTGTAATAAATAAACTGTATATTCAACACCACAGTCACAGCTGCACCTCCTCAGTTTTAGATCACTCTTTACAGTTTGCTCCAAAACCAGTAAAAACTATCTCTCAGTGAGAATAGAGATAATAACTCTAGGAAAGGTTGTTACCATTTGAAGCATGTTGTAGTGGAATAAACAGATCACTGCAGAATATTGAAGAAAAAGGAAAAATATGTGCAATGTTAAATGATCAATAAATTACTTGTAAATGCTTGGCGGGCCGGATTAAACAGCCCAACAGGCCGCATGTGGCCCCCGGGCCTTGGTTTGCCCACTCCTGTGTGCGTGTGTGTGTGCGTGTGTGTGCGTGTGTGTGTGCGTGTGTGTGTGCGTGTGTGTGTGTGCGTAAAAATATAAAACTAATTTATGAAATCAAATATGAAACGACCAACCTGTTGGTTAGAAGAATATATTCTATTCTTTAGAGTATATTTGTAAGTCTGATTCTGGAGGAGTCTTCCCAGCAACGAACCTCACCACAGAACACTGCTGTTGATCAAATGAAAGAGGATAAACTTTGCAGCAAAGACTCTAAACACACTATACACAAAGCAGTACTGTTTTGTAATGTGCACTAGATGCAATTTTCACATGTAATTTTTACTTAAAACAAAGGTCTTTTTACTTTTTACAATAACACTTGTAATAGGGATGGGCGTTGTATTTGGACTAGGATAATAGTTTATCCAATCGGCCCAATTTACACTGTAAAAGTAATTACTCTTAAATAACCATCGGGAAAGTCGCAGTACAATGTTTACTTCTGAAGATGCCCTTACCATCGGTGCTATTTTTCTTTGCATGTGATTTCATACTTCGGCTTCTTACTGGGTAATTAACCTGAGGTTAATATCTGTCTGATAATAATAATAATAATAATGATGTCTTTTATGTGAAAACCTTATCAGTTTGGGTTTGCTATTCTGAGCTATATGGACAAGCCTGGGTGAGGCACTAAGGCCGTATTTACTTACTATCCACTCATTTAAAATAGTAGCTCTCTTAAAGTAGCACACTTTTTTTTCTTTTATGTAGTTTTTAAGGATATAAATTATTCTCTCAGACACATGAAGATAGGAATATAAGAAAGGCATTGATAAGCAGAGATCTTATGGAAAATAGTCAACAGTGCCAAATGGTGAGAGCAGCAGAGTTTAAATGTATAGGTACAGAGGTTTAGAGTAATAGTATATAGAATTATAAAATATATATTATATTGCAGTTTTACTTGTCAGTTCTATAATACCAGTATTATGGCAGCAAGAGGTAGAGTAATTAGAGCATATTCGGTCTAATTTTTACGTCAAAAATGACAATTGTGGTGATTTGATTAAGACATTGTTTTTCAAGGAGAAGTTACAGTTGCAATGTGTCGGGACTAATCAGGGCTAAGTTTATGATTTGATTTTAGTGGCACGGATAGCAGCATTTAAATGCCAAAAAACGATATGTCATTAGTCTGGAAGTGGAAATGATGATAGCAGGAGAAATATGATGTGATGATGAGGGATGACTCAAGACAAGAAGGTTTGAGAAGAGGAGTTCACAGCTGTGCTGTAATGTGACAAGAAAACTGATTGAAATGTAAGCTTTTACCAGAGCTCAAGGAAGCAGTAATGTAGTTTATGATGAGGTCAAAGTTTGGTTATAGTCTTTAACAGAATTGGATGGAATATCATAAAGTGTTTGATATTTCTTTGTATTTTGTCTATAGGCTTTACATGCACCAATGAATTGGATTCATTGTCTCTGAAACTGCAATTCTTTTTATTTGACCCAGTTCCCCAGGGGTATGAGCAGTGATAGGACTCTGTTAACTGTTAATGGTGTCATAACCAACACAGTAAATCCCTCAGGTCTGACTTATTTATCTTGGCAAAAAGTGTTACTTTTCAGTTTTTGATTTAGCAACTGGTAAATTATGGAAGTATAAATGCATTGTCTGCATCAAACAAAAGCATGCTATAAATCTTTTTTTAAGGTGTGTTTACACTTCTTCTTCTCCAAAACTCTCTCCTCTCACCATGCCAAGAGCTAAACCTTCATTTTCATACAGCTGCCTGTCCCAAACTTACACCTCCTAATATTTCTCTCATTTGGTGATTTCTCTATGCAGTGAAGAGAAATGTCAGAACAAACACAGTACACTGTGGCCAGCACAGAGCCCTATGCTTCTGCTACTGACACAAAGTTGCTTTTTAATCACCTAAGCCTAGTGGACTTTTAATGAGATTGCTTCACTTTCAGTGCCCTCATGTGCAGTCTAGCATGTGATGCTAGTACTAAATATCACTTTGGAGAAGGTGTGGTGTTAAAGCCCCACAGTATGTGTAAACCACAACACTCATTACTGCCACTTGGTAAATCTGCCTTCTGAGCCCTACTTGATATGTAAAACTGGTCCTGGTCTGTCATGGGCTTTAAATTTATCTTTGTCGCACTTTGTTTACTGCATTGTTTATGCTCTTGCTATTTCCCATTGAACTTCCCAGTTTAGCAAAACATAGTGCCAATCAGATAAACTTGGTCCCTTCTTTTCAGAGCAAGTTTTATGTGCTTTGGAGTGTGCCTGTTCTCGCTACGTAGCTGTATATATCTGTTTAATGAACTGAAGGTATTTTTGTGTCGACTGAATTTATGAGCGCTCCTGTCTGTGTTGCTGCTGGGCTACCCTCCTTCCCTGGCTGCTCCTGAGAAGTGGAGATAAGGCCCATGATGTTTGTCTGCTCTCTGGCAGATTACTGAGTCAGACAGGTACAAGGGCTCTGGCAGCTACAGTAGACTAGAGGCCGGTGCAATACCAATTGCAATGTGAAGACTGAGCTAAGTGACTACAGAAACAATCCAACCTCTTTGTATGTGCTCTGTACTTTTCTTAGAGTTAAGCGTGTTATTAGGATATTGTGTATGTTTAATTAGAAGTTGAAACTTTTAAAACATTAGCTGCAGATATTTATGAATGTTCACTGTAATTTCCGCTTTAGTATGTAAAAGATTTATAGTTGATGCTTTGGCTTTTGTTTATTTTCTGAGTCTGTAAACAATGGTTTTGATTTAATCATTCTGTTGATGAATAGATCCTAGAAATAAAAATGGCTGACCTAAGTTGTAAATGGAGGAGAGCAGCAGACTAAAAAGGGCTGGAAGTGACACTGGGCGAGGTTGCTGCAGCGTTTTTAGGCACTAAAAGTAAAAGTGAAGGACAGCCGTGGCTTTTGGGCCCGTGGCGACAGCTGTCTCAAGTGGTGTGTGGTGAGGAGTGATATTGTTTCATCATTTGTAGATGCTCTCTAATCCCATTTACAAATTGGAAGGAGCAGCAGTCACACTTGATAACTGGCGGCTGTCACAGGGCAAGCTGTCTGATGGATGAGACCACTCTGCTCGCTAGAGGTAATGATAATGGGGGCAGAACGGTCAGATTTGGACTATAACTGTATGGTAGCCCTGACAGTACTGAGCCTACTGGGTGAAACCACCGTGTACTATTTGATTCTGTCGATAATTGACAGAGTTAAAGGCTGGTTAGAGATATTAATCGCTCCAACAATCCTGGCCCCTGACTCTGAAATATCCACACTACACACAGGTTTGAGGAAACATTAAAACCTTAAACGTATTGAGTTACAAAATAGACCCAGATTTTATCTTTCATTTGTTGTTAATATTGTTACATAATGATTTTTGTTCATCTTCATAATCTATCCGTATGCAAGTGTACTGATTAGGACTGTGGTAGCTTATCACCACCACAGTCTAAATGTGTGAGTGCTTGTGTGTGGAAATGGGGGACGGGAAGCATGATGTACAGCAATTTCGGTGCCAAGAGGTTAGAAAGAAAAGGGCAGGTTACATGAGATAAAACAAAAACAGTTTCTAAACAATAATGAAACGATGAACCCGAACAAACAAGCAACACATACAGACCACAGCAGTTGCTCCAGTATGTACAAACAGCGCTGCCAGGGTCCTGATGAGGGTGCGGAAATATGATCACATCACACCCATCCTTCGCACTCTTCACTGGCTCCCCATTCACCTCCGTATTGAATACAAACTCCTCCTCCACACCCATCACTGCCTGCACGGTGATGCCCCCACTTACCTCACAGAACTTCTCACACCACACACCACCTCCAGAACCCGGTCTGGCCAAATGCACCGTCTACGTGCTCCTAGGACAAAACTAAAAACCATGGGTGACAGGGCCTTCGAGGCAGCTACTCCCCGTCTGTGGAATGCCCTGCCTGACCACCTCAGGGCCCCACAGACAGTGGATGCTTTTAAAAAAGGACTAAAAACCTTCCTTTTTAAAAAAAAGCGTATTTTAACTTAACTTAATCTCTGTCCATATCATTATTTTTATAGTTGTTATACTCTGTTTACTGCATTTTAATTTATTTATTTGTATTCATTTTATGCTGATAATCTTTTATGTTGCACTTTGAGGTTTTGTTTAAAACAAAAAGTGCATTACAAATAAAATGTATTATTATTATTATTAGTTGTTTAACAGACCTACCTGTGCTAGCTAGGTGTAAGTAAGAGTATGTGCATAGCCCAACAAGAAGGCCCGGACAAGAGTGTGGCACATACTATTGTATATACAAACTACAACTCATAAAACCCCTCTCTGCAGTGTGTTACACTCCTGTTTGGTACCTTATTAGCGATTATGCAATAGTCAGACTTTGTCAGGGCAAGTGCAGAATAACTTGCACTTTAGTAGTGGTATAAATACAACTAGATACTATTTAGTTCATATAATATTATCATCTTATCTTTCATTTATAGCACAAATGGCTAATGGTGATTTGAAGCGTCAAAAGTATTGTTCAGTTACTGTTTCGAAAACAAGGTACAGTTCAGTTAAACTGACAAGCCAGATAGTCTGTTCCACAGTGCATAGTCTGGTCTATTCTGTTCCACAGTACCATCTGGGAGGGCTTTGATAAAAAGTGTTTGCAAAGGGCAGGTACATTAAATGACTACATGGCCTGACTGGATTTATCACTTCTAGACATTAGAAAAATATTAAAGAATAATTGCAGTTCTATCAAGTCAGAGCCACGCCATGTGATAATATGACACTGGATAAAATGATATAGTTTGAAATGGCTCATTTAAAAGATTAAACATGCCTCCTAGTTAAATTGTATGCAATGTTAAAATGTTAATATTGTTTTTCTTAAAAAAAAAAAAAGCATTCTTGCAGATGATTATGAAGCAAGGGCATTTGTATTCACAGCTGATCTTAAAGTGCACTGAATGAAGAATGATGAATGAACACTGCATATGCACTATGACTTTATTTCTTTTCTGCTTTGGGCTTTCAGATTGCTCTGAATAGGTCTCCCATGGCAGCACAGCCAGAGAGCATCTGCAAATAGTGAAGAGACAATTTACTGCTGAATAAACCCAGTGTTTGCACATGACTGACAGGTCCTTATCACAGCACCCGCCGGCTGATCCAAGTTGAAAGGGGGTCAGGCTGAATTAAAGACTAGCTAATTAAAATGTCCAGGGAACATGCCAGCCCTCATTTCATTTATCTCCTCGAGTGCAGTTGGGCAGAGAGAAAGCAACGTGAGATGTGGGGGTAAAATGTATGTTATCCATGGGTCAAATTTTATCTGATACCAAAGGGCAAATATTACACAGTGTCTCTGCATCCCTCTGAGGGATGAAGTGTGATGTGCTTGGTGGATATGGCTTTAAGCACATGATACTCATAGAAGGGTTTGCTCACCTTGAAACAGAGCTCTGTAGATGGATAAATAGAGATGGAAGCAAAAAAGAAGCAAAGAAGAAAAAAACATGCTTTGGAACTGACATTACTGCGCAATGCATTGTGGGTCACCGCAGTCATTTTCCAAGGCCACTAACCAAAACAAACGATAGTGATGCTGCTGTTCATCTGCATCATACTCAAAGGTAGCGCAAAAAAAGAAGGGCTTTATCGAGACAGACTACTGAAAATGAAAGGATGCGGTACCTCGAAAAAATGGCGTGTATTAGAAGTGTTGACCCATATGATAGCTACGAGTGGGAAACTGATCCAGAGATCCAATTTACCTCCAGTAACATTTCCGGACATAGTTTATCTCATCTGTGGAGTCAGCCAATCTGTTTTGTAATTACAAGCTGTTGGAGACACATATTCAATTTACAAATGGCTGATTACATGATTTGGACATTTTTAAGCCTCCAAATTGCAAATATGTTGTCATTCATGCAAAGGTAAGGTTTAGCCCCCTTTTATAACCTTACCACTGTTGCCCATAATATTGTAATACCCTGACCTCACAGGTACTTAACAGCACGCAAAAGGTACATGTAATAACAAGAGCTGCTGCCACAGCTCATGCTGAAGTCTCAAAATGTAAGAATCACTTCTAACAAGCCCAGCTTCTTTGTAATATCCATAAATAAGTCTGACTTACTGCTTCTATGCATCCTAATAAACCACAAACACATGGAGTGCCCCTCGGGTACAGAACAATTGAACAATGCAACTGAATTAACAGTAAGACCACTGTAGCTGATTCAATATTATTGATAGTATCTTACAAATGAAGGAAATACACTATTTGTAAAGGCTATTAAGATCTGAAACTGTCTCCGGCAATAAGTGAGTTTCCCAGATAAGACATCTTATTAAACATAACAATAAAGATTTAAAAGCTGGAGAAACTTATGGCAGCCGCAACTCACGGTAGGCGTCTCCTTTTAGTACCCTTCGATACTTGGGCTCCCCCGCGTTGTTTCCAGGTAGGAAAAATATAAAATGACAGACTGTTTTTGATCTTCCAACCTTGTTAGTCGTGCAATCTGACATTATAAATTATATATTTTTCTTTATATTAAACCATTCTCTATCTTATATTACCACTGTAGCGCTGCTGTGGCCAAGGAATATGGCGCGTCGATCCCGTCAGCGTGACGTCACATTCCAATGCTCCTCAATAAAAGATGTGTTGAGATGAATTTTCCACAACACAGCTTACGGCTCACTTTGTCTGTACTATATACTGGGGCATTATGAAAACCTACAATTTCCATCACCTGTTGGGTTATTTTGTCTGAAGATCGTAAACATCTGCTGTACACTCTTCAAAGAAAATTGTCTTAAAATCAATTTCCGTCTGTTGTTTGGAAGAAGTGGTCAAAATGAAAATTAAAGGCATATCCTGCTTTTATAAAAATCCATCTGACATATTAGTACTTGGCCATAATACCAGTGTTGCTGTACAAACTGGTGGGTTAGGTCAAATCATGCCAGTGTGTTTCTCCACAGCTGAGTTAAGGTGCAAAGGTGTCTTTCACTGACTGACAGTGTGAGAGAACCGGCCTAATGAGATGCCATGTTTCTCTGTGGAAATGATTACCTTGGGAGGAGAAGCATTAGATAGATGAGGGCACTCTCTCCCTCTGTCCCTGAGATGCACCAGTGCTAAGACCATGCGCCCCATTGAGGCAGAAATAAGTCACTTGCTCTCAGCCCAAATGACCCGTAACACCTCCACTGAGACTTAAAAAAGAGATAAAAACAACTGTATTCTCCCTCTCAGTTTTACTGTGTGTCAGTTAAGTTATTGAGGTACGTATCTCATATTCTAATTTTCTAATTCAATCTTCTTGCCTCTTCCCTCTTCTATTACATTTGTCATAAAATGTTATAGCCAATAGTGGAATATTGCTAAAGACCTTAACTCTCTGGCACCGAGGGGTCTGAAAAACTATTTAACAAGCATCCATTCTTAAAATCCAAGCAGTGAACTTACATTTTAATAAAGCTGTGTTATGTACAGATTAGGGCGTGTATATCAAATTTGAATGCTGATTAATCAATAACTGAGTTGATGGATGTTCAAAGGTACAGTTCAACTATACCTAAATGTCTCATTTGTTACTTCTGAGTTCTGCCTTCTTAGCATGATTGCCTGCTAGGAGGTTTAGACAGCCATAAATCACCACTTAGTTTTATGCTTCTCAGGTCAGCAGTGATCTGAGAAGGAAGATCCCAGAGGTGAATGCAGCAGCAGCTTAATAGCTTACAATAGACAAGCCATGAAGCCTGATTAGAAAAGCTGCGGATGATTTTGCCACTTCTCTGTAGTGCTATTTTCTGAATGTGGTATATGCAGATGGAGAAACACTAACAGCATCGCCATAATGGCTAGGTGTAGACACGTTTTAAATCAGAAAGCTCTCTCCATCCTATATTGTTCACTCATCCTCTACAGTATATTAACTACTGCACTGAAGTCTGGGTAAATACCTTCAAGAGCCATTTAGTGACATATGACAGACTCCAGAAAAAAAAATTGTACGCATTGTGGGTTTTAGAGATCACACCAACACGCTGTTCTTAAAATCATATACACTAAAACCTGAAGACCTAATCAAATTATAAACATTGTTGATTTTATATAACGCTAAAAACAATCAACTCCCTTGCAACATTCAAAAAATGTTTGCTAATCGGGAAAATGGGAATAATTTAAAGAGAAAATATAATTTCTGTGTGTTCTTACTACCCAAAAAGGCAATGTATCACCCAAAGTGGAGTGACTTTATGGAACATTCAAGACAACAATATAAAAGGGGCAACAACATTTTTACAATTAAAAAAATAATAATATAAGAATAGTATATTTTAAGAAATATGTAGAATTTAAATAATATGTAATTAATAATGCTAAATAATTTAAATATATTGATTTAAAGATAATTCAAATATTGATAATTAAAATGACTGTAAAAATGACTTTTTGGGGAATTGTTGTGGTTGTTTTGTTTTGTGGTTTTCTTTTTGTTGCCTTGTTTTGTTGTATCATATTGTGTTTTGTTCTAAATGTTTATTTTTTCTTTTTATGTGCAAAAAAATATTGTTTTCTTTCTTTCCTTTGTTGTTGACCAAAACAAACTGAACTAAAACAGAAAGCCTCAGGAACTATACTGATGAACTGGCAATCCATATGAGTAAACAAGAAAGGTGTTGTGTGTTTAGGGTATCCACACTTACATTCTGGACAGTTCTGCCTTTTCAGTTTTCATTTATGCATGAAGCAGGCTGTCCCTCTGTTAAAAGAATTCTATTTACTATATTAGAAATTGTTCGTCAGATTCATGAGGAGACGGAGGAGACTGTATTGAATTTAAAATGAATGGTCAGGTTTAATCCTTGCAAGAAGAAGCAAAGTACAAACATGTCACACGAGGTACAGGATGAGTTTGCTTAACAAAGTAAACAATACATGTGGTTTTATACACAGCAGTACACAGTGTTAAGGAGGAGGAGGATGTTCACTCCTCTGCAGCCCTGTAACCCAGAGGCCAGGTGGTAGTGGCTGTGTCTAGGTCTATGTTTGTAATAGCATGAAGGACAGGACATGAGCAGAATGAAGAGTAATATTAAAAAATGAAAACAGACACTTAGTGAAAACATACAATTCCCATAACACCCTCACACATGAATAGAGGTACCGAGGGAATAAATAGACAAGTATATGCATGGATTGTGGCCAAGAGGTGTGGCTGAGATCTGTAATGAATAAAGGTGTAGAGGACGTTGAATGAAGTAGCGATTGAACTTTGGCTAAGCTCCATTAAACAAGAGCCATACACTTGCCACTGATAGACCATCAACACAGTGATACACATCTTTGACTGATGAGTGCGATGACCCAGCCGCAGGCAAAGTTGATCAAAGTGGCACAACTTGAAGATAAGAATCACGCCACTTCATTTATCATAAAACATTTCTCACTTGTCAGCTCTAATGCATATCCAGCAATGTAATAATCAGAGCGTGTTCATTATTTCATATTGTCAGTTAGTGTATTCCTTTAAGGGAGAATTTCTGTTTTTGTTTGTAAAGCTCAAAGCGCCAAAGCAGTTGAAACGGAAAAGATTATTCTGGTAGAGAAGCAACATAATGAGCTTTTATAAGACTAATAACATAAACCGAGGTGCTGATGGTTATTAACTTTTGCTATTTAAATCTTTAGGTGCCTAACTATTGTTGAACTAATATAATTATCAATATTGAAGCTCAGCTGGCTACAGTGGGATCTAAAGTTATTATGCAGGATTTTGCACTGAAGTGGATCCTTTGGGACAGGACTGAGGCTTGTCTCTGGGGTTTGATGTTTTACACTTTCAGATTCTGGACTCTATAGCTCACACTGTAAATATTTTTACTATAGACCAGAAGATAAAGAACAAGCCCATGTCATGTTTCTTTCCTATCTTATCCTTGAATGTTAATTGTTTATTTTACATTTAAAAAAATTCAGTTCCAACAAAATCATCACATCAGAGAAGTCTGTGATGCAGTAATGCCCACACAGAAATGCCTCCTAATACATATGTATTTGACATAATGTCAAAGTGAATCCTTTTCACTTCAACTTTCAAATTGAATGTGTCAATCCAATAAGCTCTTTGCTGACCGTCAACATTAATACTAAAGCCCTTTTGGAACTGTTGAGATGTGAATATTTTCAAACCTAGTCATCTCTTGAAAGTATAAAAGTATTCTTCTTTTCACTATGTTCTGTGCCAAACAACGCACGCACAGTGTCCTTGAGCTCCAAAGTTTCTCAGCTGAAGAAAGGCAAGAGAGATCTTTCTGATACATTACCCTTTGTGTCCCCTCTTCGCTCTCGCTGACTCTCATTGCATCGTTCTCTCTTTATATCTGGCTCATAAACACACACATACACAGTTTTCTCAAGCTCTGCTGCTATTTACAGACGTTTCCAAAAGTTTTTCCAGCTCTCTAAACTGAGCCGAGATGTTCCCCATGTTTCTTGCTGTAAGATATATGTACACAGTATATGTAAAATATATGTAGCTATAGCTTCAGCTAATCATCCACAACAACCTAAGCAGCTAAAGGCAATGTATGAATGCTAGCTGAACTCTGTGTTTTTGAAAGGTGCACTGTCTTCCTTAGAACTTTCCATTCCTTCCATTCCAAAATACACTGTCACTGCTATTGTAATTGTAATCACACATTTGCTTCCTGTTTGGACACTTGGACTAAATACAGCTTTTTCCAATCAAAGGATGAGGTACAGATTTTGAATTGTGAATCAGACTTTGATTCATTTATAGGCATCTACATCTACTGAGATAAAACTGACAAAAAGAGAGTTTTGACACTAAGCTTGTCATTTAAATGATTTCAAATGATTGCTGGAGAAACGTGTACCATCGTTTAAAAAATATACACATTCAATTTGTATAACAGTGAATATAAACAGACACAGAAATGAGGGGCCTGTGCACAAGCCCAATTGTTGACAGAAGAGGCCACCTTTTTCACAAACTCTCTGTATCCTATGCTTGTGGAACATTTTACACAATTACACAATTATTGAAAGCAACTACAAAATAAATGAATGTAGTAAAAACCTTATTGTTTTCCAATCCAATTGATTTATAAAAAGTCATTTCTCAGCTTTCTCTTTGTCTTTGGGACGACAAGCAGAGATTGATCTGCCGACCTTAGAGGACGTGTGGGATTGTTCTCATAGATCAGAACTTGTGCAGCAGATCCATGGAGCATTTACTCCATTTAAAAGTGAGAGACAGTTTGTGCTGTCAGGAGAGAGCGCTCTATTCTTCTCTGTGGCAGATTGTTCTCACTCTGAGCCAGCTGCTGCCCATGTGGCCGCAAACTGACTGCTGTCTCTGTGTCCCTCTCTCCTACCTTGATGTTTTTGTTAAGTGGTATAGGCAAGAAATTCTAAAATAAATTGGTACATAAAGTGGTATAGTTTTTTTATTCAGTCGTGCTTTTCTTTTTAATCCGTGTGGTCCTTCTTGGTCTATTACTACAGATTTCAGTGTGAGGTGTGTTACAACCTGAACAATCCCCAGTTAATCACAGGGCTAACACTAACAGACAGATATCCAGTCACACTTATCTCCATTGCAATGTGCAGTTTACCTGTAGTACCCAGGCTATAGGTTCAGCTTAGCTTGGAAGTTAGGTATCTTTTAAGTAAAATGCCAACCGCCTAATGCGTTTGAGGGAAAACAGCTCACATTTCTTTACATAGTTTAATAGTTTGTACTCGTTGTGACAGAACTATTTTACAGGTCCAGTGCACCTAATTTAAAAAAGTTTGTGACACAGCATCCATATGTTTTCCATCTGAGTCTGTACTAATATTGCTGGCTTATTTCCATGCTGCCCGACAGAAAGCTGCAGCACACAGAAAGCATAAGCAGCTAGACAAGAGCGCTTGGAGAAAATGAATGTTCCATTATTTATGCTCCCCTCACTAACTTTATGATGCCGTTAGGTGGTCATGCTGTTGTCCTCTGTCTCCTTTTATTAGCTGTGGTGCACCGTTGCATTTTAATGGATACGTCAAAGAATGAGGTTTCCTTTTGGCAATGAAGCAAAGAGACCATTTCTGGGGCTCACTGAAACAAGGGCTTGGTGCACTTTTAATGAGCTGGCTTGCCTACCTGGCAGACTCCATCATCGAATGGAGAGGAGTTTTAACAGCAAACCACTTTTTAGTCACTGACTGAATGTAGTGATGCTATAGCCTTTTATAGTATTTCCATATCCAATATTCTTTTAAAAAAAGTTTTATTTAATGGGGTTTCAGCATTTTTGTGGGGAAGTATTTTAAGTAAGTACTTTTGGTGTGCAGTGTTTTATGAACACTGGACACCAAAGTAGTTTCAGGCTCTGTTGGTCGATTGTAAAAGGTCTTCCTTTGCTTTTTTGCAGCTCTCCAAGGAACTATCACACAAACTACTTCAGTTAGATATCAGCATGCCAACCAAAGAAATTACAGTCAAATTTAAAATGTCAGTAGACTTTAACTTCAGATTTATTGGCTATATATGAACATGCAATAAAGAAATAAACTGTTACATAATTAATACTGTAAAGCAAATGGAAAACAAATGTGCTATTATAATAAAAGTAATTAGTAGCATTTGACAAAGGTGGAAAATTTCACTGCCTCATCTGTGGCCTTTAGTTAAATAAACATATTTAATGTCACTGTAGATTGAAAAGCTATTTAAAGTCTTGGATTTAAATAAAAATAGGAAAACAGGTACCCCCATACAATGGCTGGCTCTCGATATTTAAGAGTGAATAAAATAAGATCTCATAGCTTGGATCTTGATCTTATTGGCTAACATGTTCCAGTACTCAAGGTGCACAAGACCTTCTCAGAAAGCTTAAAGGTCGAGCAGTGGGGAAAGTCTTAATTGTTACACGCCAGTGTTGGAAGTCTGGCAGTAAACCAGTAATGGGCATTAATCAGGAGTGCAAAATGTCTAAATAAATCATCTCTCTTTCACTGTTTCACCTCCTGATGTAGTAATGATGCTGATATTGAGAATACCAGAGTGTCTGAGAATTTGTGGATGTCTAAATGCCATGTCTGGGCATTGTTTACTTAGGCTAAATGCCATAGCTCTCTATTGGCACGATGAAAGGAGGAATATTGGACTTTTTTTGTCCTATTTTTCGATTCTCATACCACACAGACCCAGCTGAACAGAATGTTGTTTATACAAATAACTGAGCCCCAGACACACACAGCCTCTTCAGCTTTAATGCACACTAATTACTCTGCATACAATTATTAGTGACACTTGCATACACTTCTTTCAGGTGTTGAAAATGAGACAACAAATGCTTATTTTGAATTTGATGGCAGCAACTCTTATAAAAGTTGTGACAGGGCCATTGTGTTGCATGCCTCTTTTCTCAACAATAGTCTGTAAACGTCTGTAGTGAGGAGACCAGTTCCTGAAGTTTTAGGAGAGGAATGTTGTCTTATTCTTTTCTGATTCATGTCAACAGTGGCCTTTCTTTGCTGGATGCTTTTTTTAAATAAAGGGTCTAGACTGCAGGCAGGCCAGTTCAGCATCCAGACTCTTCTCCTGTGAAGCAATGCTGTTGTGATGGGTGCAGTATGTGCTTTAACATCATCTAAAACATGCAAGGCTTTTCTAAAAGAGATGTTGGTTTGTCTGGATCGGAGCATAAGCTGCTGTAAAACCTTTATCTTTTTCAGAATTACATTTTCATTTAGCAGACGCTTTTATCCAAAGCGACTCACAAGTGAGGAAAACAATGGAAGCAAGTTTAACAACACAAGGTAACAAAAAGCATAAGTGCACAAAAAACTAGTCTGTTAAAGCCCAGCACAGTATACAATTGATAGTGCCTTTCCAGATGTGTAAGCTGCCTACTCCATTGCCACTAATGCAACCTTATTCCATCAAAAATGCAGGCTTTTGTACTGTGCACTCATAACAACCCGAATGGTCCTTTTTAATTCACAGAAACAGGACATTCATCTGACCATAGAACAGTTTACCCCTGTCTTTTTGAAATGAGCATTGGCTCAGAGAAAATGGTGGCGTTTCTGGATTGGTTTTCACATTATCACATATGGCTTCTTCTTTGCTTGATACAGCTTTAACTTTCACAGAAAGTCACAGACAGTCATGCAGGGATTTCCAGAACAGAATCAGGTCTGTTTTTAATGCAGTGTCTCTTAAGGACCCCAAAGATCACCTGCATCCAATACTGACTTTTGGCCTTGTCCCTTGCACACAGAGATGTGCAATTTTATGTTTAATAAATTGTTCTGCAATTGTCATGTTACTGACCTTTTGCCAATGAATCTGATTACTTGGCAAATGCTACTTTTTATTTGTACCACTTTTCCAGCCTTGTTTTCCAGATTTTTGTTCTTTTTTGGGTTGAGAGCCATTATTTATACAATTTATTTATAAAATGTCTGTTTCAACACCATATATGTTGTTCATGTAAATAAATAATAACTTAAAGATAAGATCCTCAATCAATGTTCAAAACATAGATGCCTTTCTTTTCTTGTTGTACTAGAACACTGAGCGAACAGATGAACAGCCCCACATGCAGAGGAGTGCATGCAAACCCTCCTACATAATGTGGTTACATGGTGTTTGAAGCAGGACTTCAGTTGGACACCCTTGAATAGTGTGTATTGGCTCAGTATCCCACACAGCGCATCCCATTCCTTTAGATCGGTGTTCACTGACTCCCGCGTGGCCAATGCTTGGAGCACAACATCATGCAGAAAGGGGCTAAGCTAACCTTTTGCTTGCTTTCAAGTGGGTCGAATTTGATTTATCCCTTGGTATTTTAGGAACAAATATTTTTAGCTCACATTGTGAAAAAACACCTTCTTATGTGGTGATTACAGTATATTAGTGCACACATTTGTCAAGCAGTTCCTGTGCCTGTTGAGTTATGGTGTATGGTTATCATGTATGCATGATTAAACACTACTCTACCCCATAAAACAAAAATGTACACAATGCCAGTAGACCTTTTGAGGTTTTGTCTTAATCAAAATAAATGAAGATGCAGTTTAAATGCTTTTTTTGTTTTATTTTACCCTTTTAAAGATCATTTTTAGTGGTTGTTCAAGCCAACCAAGGGGAAAGCCAAACTGGACTCTAGAGCAGTGGAGACAAGTCTGGGTTTGGCAGTTACCAGGAGAACGGTACTTGTCTGACTGCATTGTGCCAAGTGTAATGTTTGATGAAGAGGGGATTATGGTGTGGGGTTGTTTTTTGGGAGTTGGGCTCAGCCTCTTAGTTCAAGTGAAGACATTTTGGACAATTTCATTTTCCCAACTTTGTGGAAACAGTTTGGAGATGGCCCCTTCCTGTTCCAACATGACTGCACACCAGTGCAAGGGACATAAGGACATGGATGAGTGAGTTTGGTGTGCAATAACTTGACTGGCCTGCACAGAGTCCTGACCTCAACCCGATAGAACACCTCTGGGATGAATTAGAGCGGAGACATCAGTGTCTGACCTCACAAATGCACTTCTGGAATAATGGTCGAACATTCCCATAAACACACCCTAAACCTTGTGGAAGGCCTTGCTAGAAGAGTGTAAGCTGTTATTGCTGCACAGAGTGGGCCGAGATCATATTGGATCCTATGGGATGTCACTAACGTTCATGAATATGTCTGGATAATGACAAACATGTTTCTACCAAAAGCCAAACAATGTTATTCTTTGTGAGTATTTTTTAATAACTTCATCGGCTCAGATGTAGCTCTGTCTGTTTTGCAGGTGAACATACTCTGAGTTAGTGACGTAGGCCAATGCAAGGAAGACAAGCAGATGCTGCTGAAGTTTAACAGATGGAACAATTACTAGCTACATGATTCTCTCACCTCTTTGTGCAGCATGCCCCATGAGATATTCAAGAAGCACGTCTCTTGAAATGGGTGTCATAACATACCAGATGATTTTTGCAGATGTGTCTGCACTAAGAAATGTTGGTTTTCATGTTGAGTGTTGCTTGTTTACAGTTAATGCACCATGAAGCAGTTAAGGCTCACGGTGCAATAGTGGTGGGGAACTGCTCAATAGTCATCTCTTTTTTTTAAAGGTAGAAGTCACAAAACATGAAGAAATGTAAATGTGATTCTAAAATTCTATATTGATAGCTTAACAGCTAATAAATGGGAGCATGTGCTTTAAATTCATTCTCACAAGTCATTATTGCTCTTAGAAAAATGGTTTAGACTTCGCAATCACCAATATCATCCAAGGTGAAAGTGCTACATGTGAAGAATCCTAGTTCTAAGCCCCCCCCCTCCCTATAGTTTCTCCCTCTGTGCAAACCTAAGCCTAAATTGATGATCATTTTTCCACTCTAAAGCGAGACTTTTTTTTTTTATAGAAATACACTCAGCTGTTGTGATGTCTATCTCTATCAAGCACACTTTAATGGTTGTGTTCTGAAGCTGAGCAAAGTTTTGGACTGGCCTGTTGCTAGGGACTGCATCTGAAATGATTCACTCTTTCTCACAATGTGACAAAATAGGTTGTGATGTAACACTTCCATATAAAGTACAAGAACATACTAACTCATTTGACCTTGAATAAGCTCATTCTACTCAAGATGAATATTAGTTTTTAAATGACCAAGTTTGTATGGGCTTTTCCCACCCAAGATACCTAAACCAAACTATTCACATCACATCAATAAACATAGTCACAGACATTGTTTTCTATATATCTTTACATTCACATTGCCCATATTTAAAATGTAGAATTGTGTGGAATATGTATTTGTTCCACCTCATATATATTACCGGGCTCTAATTTCTTAGAGACTTGGCTCAGAGGAGACATCCTTGTGAAAATATAAACAATAGAAATGTCTTGTAAGCCACTCTGCTGTTTTATTTTGATTTCTTTCCCCCACAGAGTTCTATTTAATAAAAGGGCTACAACTGCAATGAATTCCCCCAAAGGCTCCGACAGACTGTACTGACTGTACAGACTCTAGGGAGACAACTCTACCAGACAAAGAAGGCTCACCCCTAGAGAGTTTTAAGAATTGAAATCACAAACACACTGATGGAGCGACCTGCATAAGCAAGCGCTATCTACAGTATTGCGGTGTAATAGTGAAGATATAGGCTGTTTACACTTGGTTTCCTTTTAGTGGAGACAAGGGAGCAGTGTGCAGGTTAACAACAACAGGCAATCAATGTATTCTCTCTGTGGATACAACACTGTAGCGACATATGTAGTCGACTTACTTTTCTATGAAGCTACACCTTTGTCCAATGACCCTAAATAAATAAGAATAAACAATATATAAGTAAGCTGTAAAATCACAATAAACACTGATACATATCACACAGCTAATTGCAGCTATAACAGGGGCGGCAGTAGCTCAGTGGTAGAGTGGTTGCCCTTCAACCGGAAGGGATGGGGTTCGATTCCCATTCTCCCCACAGTTCATACTGTCGTTGTGTCCTTGGGCAAGACACTTAACCCACCTTGCCTCCAGTGACTGTAACACTGGTAATTAGAAGCTCAATGTAAGTCGCTTTGGATAAAAGCGTCAGCTAAATGAATAAATGTAAATGTAACAGTGATAAGACAATGTGCTTTGTTAGTTGTTAAAGTGTTTGTCAGATCAAGATAACAAAGGTGTAATGAAAATTGAGGGCAACGTGGTAATTGAATAATTGGTTGAACAATTACTCTAACAGATTAGATGGTATTTTGAGATAATGGGTATTACCCAATTAGCCCAAAGCCCCGGCTATTCATGAAACTTGTAAACAAAAAGTGAATGCACCACAGGCAGGTAGCTAGGTCACTAGAGCCGCTTAAGGCTTTTTTCATTTAAACAGTGGCACTTGACTTCTTATTTGGTCTCTACCAAAATTGCTTTTATAGTACATTTTTGTCCTCAACATAATTTGTTGTCTTGGTCTCTTCAATTTATTTCTCCCATTTACCCCAGACTACGGCCATTTTCATGCTGTGGTACTCTAGTGGTCCACATCAGTGAAGGGTTTTGAATTTGGAACATGTCCTCTTGGCAAGTATTTTCACTGATGCATCTCAGAGAAGCATTTTTCTATTTATTTAGATTTTTGTTTACCCACTATCCTTGTGATGATGATTAAAATGATTGTTCTTTGGATTTGAATTCTGATGTCCACCTGCTGCCCTGATGAATAACAGTGTGGTTGAGCTGTCATTTATTCTCATAAATGTTTAGTCATTTTATTGTGTTTTAAGTCATTTGGGATAGCTACGCAACACAAACACATGTTTGTTCTACAGATGAGCAGACCACAAAAGAGTGTTCCCATGAAAGTGGTCAACTCAACTCTCACTCTCAAAATTCAATGTTAATGACATTGACAATGATAAGTAATACGTTTGTAAACAGCATAAAGTCATTATTAAAAAGAGAAAAATCCCTGATCAAAAAATTTAAAACAACAATTAAATGATCTTCTATATCTTAAGCTTTTTAGTAATCAATAGTAACCAGTTAAAACACCTTTACAAAAATGATCTGCCATTTACTGCATAATCCTCTTCTGTTGCTTTTAGATTGACAAAACGCTTTAAAACATAGTCGAGTCATCACATATGATTCATGTTGTGATGCAGAACACATCATGTTGTAAATCACTCTTTAAAATCTGAAGGTTAGTCAGTCCACATGGTGATCATTACACTGTGCCCGGTCATGCCCACCTGTTGTTAAAATGTTGTGTTCATAAACCAAATCAATTGGAATTTCCATCAGAAACAAGGTGAGTCAGGTTAGTCACATATTGGAGATGGGGGTGAACACTTAGAGTTGGAAGCGGTGGGGAGGTTTGGTAGCGAGGCTGAAAGAACTAAAGACGGAGAGCTGCAGTGTGTAGGTGGCTCCCACACAGCTCAGCTCAGCTTGGCTTAGCCGGCCCGCATTAGCTTGAAGGCTAGGGCCTTTTTGTCTGAAATCTCTTAGGAAGGGACGGATCAAAGACTGGGCAGAAGGCAACAGTACAGCTTACACACATTCTATGGCACACAACCGCATGTATGTTTATGCTCAAGAATACAAAGAAGTACAAGCATAGTTGCTCCCTCGGCTATTATTGATTGGTTTCTATATCTCCTCATTTCTCATCCAGTCCACACTACATAGACTTGTGTCCACTGAGCATGTAGTAGTTGGAAAAATCATCTCCTGTCAACAGCCAAGTGATAATCACAGAATGAAACAAGTGTTCAGGCTGTGAGAACCTCATGTTTTAGAAAAAGAATGTATACATAATTAAATTTCTGCATAGCTACAAGACAAAAAATAAGTCAATATCTTTGACTGTTAAGCGACAAAATTGTTCCAAATGGACTTCCTGGAAAACCTTGTACCTTTAATCATCAATTACTATTTAGGTGACTGCTCTGTTTGACTTTCTGAACTTAGCTTGTACTTCGGGAGGTTTATATTGCTACACCTGCTGGAGTAACTGGTTCCTGTCTATCAGGATTAACTACATCCTCCAACACATGCAGACATCTGTTTTCCATAGTTCATTTAAGCTAATTCTAGTTGCTTGCTAAATGTCATTGTTTGACAGCTGTGTCATAGGGTCATGAGCAATAAAGCATTGGCGGTGGACAATGGTTCAAAGGGATTTTGCACCGTGTAGTCTTTTGTCTCAGGAGGTTTCATTTATACAGAGTGTATGCACACACAGTGTCACGATTATTCTGTGGAGTGTGTATCTATTTGTTCAGGGTGCTGGGGTATATTGAATATATTCAGCAATGACGTGTGGTCAATGTGCTGCTTCTAATTGTGTGCCTGTTGTGTATAGTTGTGTATGGTCGTGTGGTTGAGTGGTGAATGTGTCCAACTATGTGCGTGTCCTCAGGGACCTACAGTATCATGTCTTCATCTCCTCCAAATGCTGACAAACATTAGGATGACAGGTGTTCGCAAAACATGTCAGATCTTGTGTTTCACATCTTTCCACCCCATTTTTCTCACTCTGTCCATTTGGGTTTGTGTCAGGCATGTGTGTCTGCCTTGTGTGTTGATTATTGCCCTGCCAATAATATCCTAGAGCGGTCTCCAAAATGTCCATCGTCAGATTTGATTGGTGCCACTGGTCATTGGATGAAAGATAAATTGACCAAGAGAATATTGTCTGTTTGCCTTTGGAAAGACGACATTCAGAGCCATCACTCAAAGCCATCCTTTGCCAGGGTCACTTAGCTCAGGAGACATTTATAAATGCATTCCATTTAAATGAATATTTGGCTTATACTTGATAATATAATTTTCAACCCCCTGATGTATTAGGCATTAAACAAATGCATACACCTTTGTTCAGTATGTGTACAGATGTTTTCAAACAATTAACATACCTTTTACAGTTGACCCAACTATTCTAACTTTTTAGTTTGAAAGAGAAAACTGTGTAGACTCCAATTATAATGCTTAGTCCCACTAATGGCATATTCCCTGTACAGGCAAGATCCAGAGACCCAGAGAGTTTCTCTCTTCATGTTCGTATGGAGAGAAGTGCTAATGAAGGCTTTACTTTGTCCTTGCTTTATATGCCATTCAGCATCAGAGAAGAGCAAGGTAATAACTGCATTACCTGTAAAAGCATTTTTGATGCTCAGTATTAGCAGGCATCTACATTTGTAAATCCTGATATTAGTTTTACATCAGGTTAAAGGGGCTGTGTTTGACAGCTCTGTACTGTGTTAGTTCAAATGTTCTAATGTCTTATATTTACAGGACATAAGCTTCAAGGCTATGACTACCATCACCACAGACCATTGTTCTCCTACATCTTGTGCATATTTGCTGGAGGCCTTGAGGTATAAGCAACTCCGTGGCCACAGGGCTCAAAGCATTCAGGGATTTTTCTTTTATAAAGGTGCTGTGATGTTCTGTCTGGTGTCAAGGATGCCTCTGACAGTGTGTTGCTGGGCGTGAACGTGGGTGGCTAAAGGGGAATAGAAGTTCAGGGCGATGAGACGAGGTCAGGCAGTGTGTGAAGGTAAAGTAAAGAACTGCTGGAAATGGGAAATGGTAGAGAAGGTTTGAGGCTCTCCTGCTGTGTAGGATGTGGTTATACGGTCAGGCTGATGATGAAACTCCAGTTGAAGTAAATGAAATTTAATCAAGAATAAATTCCACACAGACGAGCTGTGAAATTTCATAATAGGCCTTTGTGTATGGAAGTGTAGAGCTGCTTGCATGTGGGTCTCCATGTTTATGAATACCTATACAGCAAAATGATTGAATCTGGGACTTGATTCTGTAATAAGATGCAAAGTAGACGAGCCTTTACAGCTGCAGGGTTAAGATGTTACTAATGAAAACAATCTTAAGCCCGGTTTCCAAATGCATTTGCCCATTTTTAATAACCTTATTGAATGGTGTCGGT
Source organism: Perccottus glenii (assembly GCA_024416835.2). Taxonomy (NCBI): domain Eukaryota; kingdom Metazoa; phylum Chordata; class Actinopteri; order Gobiiformes; family Odontobutidae; genus Perccottus; species Perccottus glenii. Next base: position 18,884,294 of record CM044550.2, read on the forward strand.
AGACATGTGCCTTTCATTCCATGAATCTATGTAATGTGTGTCAAACTATTTCTTCCTGAAAGTTGTCTGGTATTTGAGAATTCTGCACACTCCCGCGACAGTTGAAACCCTGATAAATCTGGGCAGGATTAAAGTGCTTCACCCTGCCTTTCAGGATTAAACTCTCTAATCCTTCTTTGCATTATCAATCTTAAATCTAGATATAGGGCTCGGAGTCTGATAAATGCCAGTTAAGGCTGCCTCGACTTAATTGGCTACTTTCCCTGACCATTCTTAAGTATACACATTATTATAATCCAATAGAATGATAATGGTAAGTAAATTCTAATCACTATGTCCTTATCCTCAAAGAGTGATTCTAACTTGTTCCAGGACAGAATTCTGTTTGAACAGCTGGGACTTATTGTTTTTCACTCAGTGAGATTGAACTTTTGTGGCTTTGATATTCATAGTGTGAGCTCATGAAACTGCACTTCAGAGAAAACTCAATTTTGCCTTTTCTCTAAATTTGAAGGCTACTGTCCCCGATTTATTGCAGCTCTTGCCGTTGAAGTGAACACAAGACATTGTATTAATGGAAACCACGGCACAATTTCCATAAATATACTGTTAGTGTGGGTAAAATAATACACAGGGGGGAAAGTAGTGTAGAAATAAGTGCCCCATCATCTTTTTTTGACAAAGGGCCAGGATTAGATTGTAAAGAGGGGTTGTACTTTTCATGTTAATGATCCTGTTTGCCTCAAGTGCACGAGTACTGTAAGATTATGCTGCACGCAGATGTTTCCCGTGCATCTATAAACAAATGCTCGAGGCCTCTCTGCAGTCTGTGTCTTTCTGTCATCCACTCTGCTGAATGGATGTGTTTTTAAAATGTATTCCTGATGTATCATTATTATGTGCTGCACAGCTTCAGACAGCAGAACAGCTCTGAGGTTTAACACAAGCCCCGAGTGAACTCACACTTCTCACATGCATGCAGACCCAGAATCTCTGCTCCAATAAACATTCCCCTAAAGCTTCTGTCTTCATCATTTGAAACTGGCATTATGGGTATCTGCCAATTTATATTCTATTAGATACACATCATGCCTGTATTGCTGAAGCACTGTGAGTATGCTACTCTCCGCTCACTTTGACAGTAGTTAGCCCTTTCCAGCGTCTGATTGTCATGGCTCTCATAGAGTAATAATAATCAAACATATGGCTAATTGTCTCTTGTCAAATAATAATGTTGCTTTAGTCTTGAGAGCAGATGTCTTATTATACAACACAGTATACAACACACACAGTATACGGCATGCTGTAGCCTGCTTCCATTTCCACCGTGCAGTTTCTTCTGTTGCCGTGGTCACAGTGATCGGGTAATTTACTGAGGATTAGCCAACCGATTAATGCTAAATGTTCCATTATTTACTTTAGGCTACGCAGAAGTAAATAAAAAAAAAAAGGTTATGCTAAGTGGCATTATTTTAAAACAATTTCTTGGTACAAGAAGAAACAAATGCAATCAGTATCAACAAAGTGACCAGACTGGTGAGGCAGTACAACAGTGGGAACAGAGATGGAACTGCTCTAAAGGGAACACAAAGACAGACTGAATACAGGTGAGGAGAGAGGGCAATGGCCACAATCGCACCAGTGCTGTTGGTCTGTTTTGTTGGATAGTCTGGATCGTTTGGGGAGATGTGCGAGCTCTGCTGTGGACAAACAAGCTCTTTGGTCTACTTTGTTGTTTTCTTTTCCAAGTGAACCTGTGATGTTCATTTGTGGTGAAATCACAAAGTGAGCCATAAGTATGAAGCAGAGCCAAGCCAATGAATCTGTCTCTTACTATCCTTAAGCACTGATAGGCTCAGGGATAGCAGGTCGGTGTCTGACTGTAGACTGGCCCCAAACTCTTTCAGACGCAGATGGTGATGAAGGAAGAGCAGAGGAAAAGCGTGAAACGAGCCTTGGAGATTCTTATTACTGCTTTTGTATCTTGACAGCATCTGCACACCTCCTTTTGAGTCTGTGTGAGGGAGAAAGAGATTGGAAAACTTTTTCTGATCACCAGGCTACAGTCTCCATCACATCTCCGTGCAAGTGCAAGACTCAGACGCAGGAATAATCTCACCCTTTTCCCATTCTTCTTCACCTCTTTTTCTACCCACGTTTTGTCCGTTTCCACTTTATCTCCTGCTCTTTTTCTACCTGTCTTTGGGTGATTCATGCCCACTTTTTCCTTCCTGTTACAATTGGGTCTTGTTGGCCTCACACAGCCCTGGCCTTCTCTTTGATCCATGTCACCTCTTTGTAAGTCGATTTGCCCACACACACTTGCCCCAGCCCTCAACCACCTTTTTCTCATCATTCTCACTTTTCACAAACCTGCTGTTGTCATTATCTTCCTCTTGTCTTCTTTTTAACTGTCCACAAGCCTGCACCTTTACACCCTTAGGACTGATTTATCAAGATGCCTTTACCTAACAACCAGCAGCTACATGCAACACCCAAAGGCTTGGATGTGTGAACTAATGTGTGGATCATCAGTTTGAGAAAAAACAACGGTTTGTAGACATTCTTCTGTTCAGTATAAATTTATATTTGATTTCTTTTCAAAAACACAGCTGCTCAGAGTGAAAAATAATATTTATACTTGACCTTAGTTTGGCTTTGTTTGAATCCTGCCCAGCACAATTATTTCTTATAGGATTTCTTTAATTGCCAAATCTATTATTGGACATCTATTAATTATGGCTTTATTTGAATAGTGTATTGTGAAAAAAAGAATGAATGTTGTTTAAATGGTAAAAATGCATTGTCATTTGCAAGGCTTTACCAAGGTTATATTTGTATGTTTCAGTATTGTATATAATATATGTGTGTAAATAGTTTTTTCAAAGACGGCAGTAATCCAAAAGTAATACAAAAGTGCACTCATTCTCCAAGGTCAGAGCACAACATATTCAGTAGTCACTGAATGTTGTTGTTTCTGGTGCACTGCGCTGCATTATGGCACTACACCCTCATTGAATTTTCAAAAATATATATTTAGCACTTTTAGAAAACTTGGGCAACAGAAGCAACCTTGAATGTTCTCCTGTTTTTGTGATCTTTCTCTACACTAATGCTATTTCTCCCCAGCGACACCGCTTCCAGCATGCACTGAGCAGTAATTAAGCACAGTAATCCTGTTGCCGTGACAATAAACTACTGCAAGCATAGATCACATATCCTCGTGAATGGAATGAGTGTAAAAATGATTGTTGAATTACCAGAGGCTGTGCACAGAAGCAGGAGACACACAGATATGTACACTGCCCCCAGTGTCTAGTGCTGCTGTAAACCCTACAAATGTACAAAGACATGCTTCATTAATCAAAATAATAATCATATTACTTGCAAGATAAAGGAGCTAAAAGTATTCTTTTTGTCTACTGAGTTTATCTCAAGAATGTCCTTAACTATCTGTCTTAACAATAGGAAAACATTATGAAAGAAGTCATGTGTTTTCATGCAAGGAATAAAAGCTTTAGAAGAGTCCCTTTTATAATCAAATGTAATTCATGTTGAGATATAATATTTAATCAAGTGCCATAAAGAAACTAATCACAGAGTGCTGTCTTGTCCTGAGTTGGCACAATTGTTCAATGAAAAAAAGGTTGAAGTAAAAGCATCTGGACTCAGTTTTCAAGGTGATTTATTTATATTATTTTAATATTGACTAAATGCCTTTGATGCATTTCATTCCAACACCTCTTTTAAAAAACAAAACAAAAAAAAAAGCCCATTGGCTAAATCTAAAGGTACTGTCAAAACAACTTGAGCTGCTTTGACTGTCTGAATCAAAACATTGTCTTTCATGAAGCTTTTATTGAGGTGTGCAGGGTCGTTGAATAATTTCAGACTTGGTTGGGTTTAGGACAGATACTGAAGTGTTGCTGAAGCACTGTTTACTGTCGGTGCGGCTCACCTCCATTACTTCTGCACCCTGCAGGTACAAGCCATTTCTCTGGGCGGCTGTGCACTGCCACACTGGCAGGTTAAATCTGTGATTGTTTTCCAGCCAGGCTTCCATGATGGATGACTAGCATGGCTTCCTAATATGATATCTACACACCATAGATGCCTCCAAGAACTAAGTGTGGATTCACTGCACTCAGCCTGGCTTCCTTCTTCCATTAAGTGCACTGATGGGTGGTGTACTGAGTGAGTTCAATTTTATGTTAGGCATTAAACTGAATGATATTTCAACCGACACGAAACTAACGTTATATAGTCACAAACCATGTCTACATCTGGAAAGTGTCATTTAATGGTTCACAGGTACATACTCCAGAACTGGCTCTACAAATGATGAGTTGGTGGTTCAAATTTATTGCTGTCTGCGCAATATGCCATTTTTCTGTGGCATCGCATGGGTCAGAGTGGACTACTTCAACCAAATACAGTCAGATAAATTGAGACAGTCTGTGGTTTAACACATTTATAAAGTGTCCCATTTCTGGTAACAGTCAACCTTATTTGAAACATAGCAAGGAAGATAGATTCTCAATCTCATGGTTGTCATTTACAATAAGAATTAGACATGCTGCCCCTAATTCATTTCATTATACTGTCAGCTGTGTCTCTAGTAATTAGTTGTGGGTCCAAGTGCAAAGACAAACAGCTTTCAAAGTTAATTATATCATACACTTGACCCGCATCAGCATTGTGGTTTAAACCTAGAATTATTAATGGACACTAGAATCTACATTCAAAACCCCCTCTGTCCTGTAAATGAGCTAACCGCAGCCATGGCCGTCGTCTTTCATTTCCTTCATGCAGAAGTTTTTAAATTGATTTTATGCACTCTTGTTTGTGATTGGTTATCTCTCTGAGCCCAGTTACAAACATTAAATCCTAATGGTGAGCCTATTAGTGAATGCCCATAGCTCTACATAGCAGTGATGATCTCATCTCTTTTTTCTACAAGGCATTCAATAATTAATGTCCACTGATGTTTAATTCATTTATAATTGAATGCTTTCAAATGCTAAAAGGCTACAAGAAACGCTTATCGGACTATATGGACTAAGCTAAGCAATGGCTCATCCTGCCATTGGTTTTGAGCGGAGCTGAGTTGGTCGTCCTGACCGCTGCCTGATCTTCTTCTGGCACTGGGGCTTCTGCAAAGAAAACAAAGCCAGAAGCAACAGATCGGACTGTAATTGTGGCATTGGAAGGTGATAACTCTGTTCAGACTCTCTGTGTTGAAATATCATTTACATTTGTCCATAATTTACATTTTGCCATATCATTTTAATAACCACTTTATTGCTATCCAGATTAGTTTGGATTAATATATGCGCTTTCGGATTACTACTAGAATTGATTAAACGGGTAATAAAGTGTTCCTAGATGTTAATAAACAACATTGAAGTTTTTTTTTTACCTATTTGCATATGTTCCTGTACAACTAAATGTTTCAGAGCAGGACTTTCTTATACACAGTTTTATGGCAATCCATGTTTCTATGAAGATCCTGTTTCAGTTTTTAATAGGACATCATTACATTTCTGAGGGCAACACTTTCCCTTACTCTCCGCCACCTTTTACATCTCTAATACTTTCTCCTCCAAAGATAAGCAGCTGTATCTAAGACCAAAGACCCTTCAGCATTTTCCTCACCATTTCCTCTATCTCATACCCTTTTGCAGACACATTACCTTGGTTTTCTAGGAAATGAAGATGCTATTAGTAGAGCTTTCTATTGTCTCTAAAAGCCCTTTCATGCCACATGTCCTTAGGAAAGGCCTTTATAACTCTATAACTCTAGATGAGAACTGTGGAGCTCTTTGGCATAGAGTATTGCTTTGTAGTCACTTATTATCACCATATCACAATATTTGTGTACCTGAAAACATTTACATGTCTTGTTTAAAGATGAAATACACGACAAAGACCACAAATGTCTCTCTACATGGAGTCTAATGAGCAACAAGTAAGCCATGAATAATATTTATCAAGATGAAAAATGATCTAATTTGAGTGTGGGTCTGCAGTGGCAAATGTGGCTCATTACGTTTAAGAGCCTCTTCTACACACAGAGATAAAGCACACATGAAGCACATAATTCAGGCATACAACTCTTGTTTCTTTTCTTGTAATTGCAAAGGGGAGGCATAGCAAGGATAGTGTGTCAAAGAAGTGAGGCTGCAATAGCTCTTGTTTTTTTTCTCTGTAGCATCCTAATAATGGGGCCAGGTTGTCATTGTAAATAAGAATTGGTTCTCAATTAACCTGCCTGGTTAAATAAAGAATAAATAAATATTTTGTTTCACATATTGTTTTGTAACTCTCAGTCTGGAAGCGGGCCTTATATTCTCTAATACAACACCACTCACACATGTCAAGGTGAGTCAACACAGCAGTTTGACCGGTGTGCATACAGAATACATTCAGGCAATGCTCGGCCCGCTGAAGAGAAAGACCCTTGAGATGAGCAAGATCAGATGAGCATTTGTTCCACATGCATTCATCTTTGATTCAGGCCTGCCCTTTTCCTTTAGTTCTCTCTCCTCCTCATGCTCTCTTTATGAAATAACTCTGATTTGTGGCTCTCCACAGGCCACTCCTGAGCTTCCACTGCCTGTGTAATTCCACAGGGCACCTTTTAAGAAACTCCAAACACCGCTCTAATCACATCCAATTGTAGGTGTGCGCTTCTAAGGCTTCACTGTCGCTGATTGCCCATAGAGCTCTCTTGATTCACTGTGCACGCGTTATGCAGAAGAGATTCTATTCAACTCAGTAACGAGAGTGAAGCACCATTGTTATATCCCTTATGTAACTGCTCATCATGTATTGTTTACTAATGTTTTTTTCCAATGGGATTACTCTGAGGTGTCTGTTGTCTGTGTAACTGTATTGAATCTTTATGATCTTTTTGTATATTTTTTTGTTTGTATAAATAATAATCTAACTTTGATATGAAACAATAAATTAACAAGAGCCTATAAACTCTGTTGGACATGTTAAAAATAAACTTGCAACACACTCCCACAAATCCTGATTATAAGGCGGAGAAATAATGAGTCTGAATACACGGTTTTGGCAGACCTCGTGTGCTGCTAACTAATGCGTCTGCTCACAGGAACACTGGTCTTGCACTGTGGCCTGAGGGCAGTGCTGCCAATTTTATTTATGCAAAGTGATTATTGAAGCTGGGACTGTTCTACTGGCAGTTAACAAGAATTATCAGAAATCATCATTTAATTATAAGTTCAAAAGACTGTCCTTTAGGGATAATTCCACTTTATATGCCTGTCATTAGGAAAAACCCACCACTCAAATAATCTGTGGAAAAATGTAGCTGCTTTAATATGTTAAATATTACTGGGCTGGCCTCACATGAGAGCTTTCTTTTCCTTTTGTAGGGACTGTGGGTGGTGGGCCTCCTCCCGTCATCCATCTTTAATTTAGCTTCCCCCATCGTAACAGTCCATGATCTCCAATGGCCTCTTTCCTCTCCTTGCTCAAGGTCTACTTAGCCACTAATTGCCATCGGAATTGACTAAAAGAATATCATCTTGAATCTTAAAATGTGCTTTAATTATGTTGAGATGAATATGACTACGTCAACAATAACCTACTTTTATATTGTCTTCCCCCACTACCATTTTTGTAAGAACATAATTAACCCTAGAATTACATATCTAGCTGTTACACTTCATATTGTGTTAAGCTTTGACATGTTTATGCAAAATGTGTGAAGAACAGTTATTTTGTTGTGTTTGTACTCACTGTTGGGAGCTCAGTTGTGCTGACTTATCTGTATTAAAGCCCGGCTGATTCAGCTCCTGTGACTGAGAGCGCTCCAAGTGTGCAGGCAGAACAATAAGCTTGATGCTTGAGATAAATCCACTTAGGCTACTAGAGCAGCTTTTGTGTCTCAGAGATATTGTGACTGTCTTTCGTGAGCAGTTGCAAGATCACACTAGTTTCTGTCAGCGTTGTATTGCCTCTGACAGAGAGACCGCTGAGACTGGGGGTGTTAATAAAATGTGTGTTTACAGCTGGGAGATGTTGGCAAGTGTCATGCTGGTAGTGACAGTTCAGTCCACTGCAAAGCAGAAGCTCTTGGGTCACTTCAAAGAGCCACGGAGTAAAAAAACACTTTTTCCATATAACAATATTCCTCTTTCTCAATTAACTTTTTTCAGACAGACAGAAAGACACTGTCTTTGAACTCACAATAGATATTCACCCAAGGACTACATCACACACATGCATTTATTTTTGGTTCAACATTGGTCACATGTCTAATTTCCATCTACAAGCTGGTTTTGTGCCAGGCTGCTGCGGTGTAGGAATATATTATATGCAAATGTGTGAGGCTCATTATGCATCTGACTTGATTTTGTTCAAACTGTCAGTTTTAATTGTATATCTGCAATTGAATAACTCCCTCTTTGATGTTTGATTGACAGTTTAGATTTTTTTAAACTGCTGCTTTGATGGGAAAGTCAGACAGCTGTCAGACCATAGTGTTGGCCTTTTGACTGTCTGTCACAGATCTCCCTCGTCTATGTCCTGCATGCAGCACAACAACTCAAGGTTTGACATTTTTTAAGTCATTTATTTGTTATTGAACACATTTAAATTAAATATACTATAAGTATATGAACTACTTTTTAAAGAAGTTTGTTGGCATCACTCACTTCAATCATGGAACAGTGACTAGTTCTCCTCTAAGTTCTCCAGGTCCATGGTCAATTATTTTGTGATTCACATTATAGGCATTTTTTTTATTTCTATGACATTTTGTATAGGATTAGATCTGATTGTAGCATGAATATTGTGTAAAATGGTTCCATTACACTTATTGCTTTCTTTTTGGTGTGGCCCTTTGTTCAAAGTGGAAGTCTAATGGCTAATTTGGTTTTTGTGTGCTAATGTGTTATTCTGTTTTTGAATCTGTGAAATCTTTGGCTTTACCTGTGGAACATTTTAACTTCATTAAACACACAAAAAAACATACTGGTAAGTCTGGACATTAATTGTAGAATTCTCACTTGAACACACAAGTCATTCTAAAGCCCTGACTGCGATAGTGTTGTAGTGTGTGTAGTATACAAGGGTATGTTTGTATAAACATATAGGAGATTAATTTTAATAATTTTAATAATTAATTTTGATATTAATATTAATTCATTAAAATTAATTTCTGATTAAAAGGGGCACCACCCTGGTTTTAACAGGTCCAGAGAAACTGTTTAATTTAGTCTCATTAATCTTAAAGGAAGAGATTTCTATTGTTTTCGAACATTTCTTAATATAAACAGAGCAACATTAATGTCTTTTATGGGGTTTTATTAAAAATCACACAGATCTAACACAGGTATAAGGATAGCTAACATTGGAACAGGGAAGGAATTGGAAACAATACACAGGAACGAACACAGGGATAAATACAGGGTTAAATATTTGCTTCAGATGGTTTGTGAACCAAAGGAATGTTTAGGCCTGTTAATCTAACTGATGGAATTTAACCAAAGGGGCTTTTAACGGAGAAGGGGATGGCGATTTTGGGCAGAGGACATTTGACGACACCAAGGCTGTTGTGTCACGTGCGGACTTACTGAGGTCAGCGGGGCTGGCTCGGTCCGGTGGGTCGCTATCAGCGGTCCGGGCGTCCGGAATGTTCTCCAGAAAGTTCGTCTGATGGAGCGTTCCCCACCCAGGGATGCCGTCGCGTGCGCGTCTCGCCCAGAGGGTTGCAGCCCGGTGTAGAGAGGGGTGTCCGGTTGTTGCCAAAGCACCTGGGCCTCCGTGTACCGTTAAAAGTCTATGGTTATGCAAGTCATTGCAGTGTCCATGGAAGCGTTCTCAGCTGTTGCTGGTCAAAACTTGCTTCTGCGCGCGCTCCTTTGGAGAAAGAGCAGGCGCTTTAGCAGGCACGGTCTTTTGGACAAAGAAGTTTACTCGTGCTTACACGAGGCTCGAAGCTTTTGGCCATGGTCCGTAGACGCAGGGTCTGACGAGGCTGGAGGGGCCGGAGGCAGGAGCAAAAGAGGAAGAGTTTTGGCTCCCAGCCAGCTTTTATTAACTTTGAGCCGGGGGCGCTCTTCCGGCGGAAGAGGAAGTTGCTTGGGAACGTCTAAGCTAAAGTTTAACTAAAGTTTTTAAAACATTCCTTTTGTTTCACCCCATTCTCAGAACATATACTAAACATTTATACTTGTAGGATTATACAAAGAAAAGTCGAGTATTATGAATATGTAGAATATTGTTGAAACATTAATTACATTTCATTTAAAACAAAACGGAAACCATAAACCATAAAGGGAGTTATTTGGGTCGCACCTCCGTGTCCTGGAAAAGAACAGTAGAAACAACACAATATCAAAAATACATTTTCCTTTAATGTAAGAATTACGAAATTGTCTTTTGATGATTGGATAGAGTCATTTGTTCATTTGACCACCAGGGGCGGTCTTTGATCATTTTTGGATGTTAGGATCAAAAGCATTCCGACTGTCAATCAGAATGTAGATGGAGCGCTCTCGCTCCAGAGAGGGGAGTCCTTGAATCCAGCTGAAACAACAATTTTATCTTCAGTTTATGGTTAAAAAGACATGGCGCCAGGGGGTTGGTACTGGTCCTGAGCCACCTTTGATCCTGGTGCCTGGTGGACCCAAGTTCCACTGCTTGTGAAAGCAAAAGCAAAGTCATTAAGAACATTTCTTGTCCATAAATTACTTTGGACATACTTTTATCTGAAAGAAAACAGTGTTAGATTTCAGGCTTCAGATACAGGCTTGTCTCTGAAGGCCTCTGGCAATGGCAGAAAAGGCAGGACAGTTAATCCGTGGGGATTCCAATGGTGGTTCTGCTACAGTGTAAAACTGCCACCGCTTTGATAGAAGTGTTTTCATTTCCAAATTCACAAATGCACTAAATCACAGAAGTCTATACCGATGCCGTCAGTTAATAATTGAGACTTGTGACTGGGACAATACAGAGAGTGAGATGGACAAGCTTCAGATGTTACCCTTGAACTAGCTACTGTGGAAACTACTATAACATACATGCGTTATTATTTCACTCTTATGAATTGTGACTTTGCTGGAGTGTTACAGGTGAAAGAATTGTTAACAAGCAAATCTTTTACGAGATTCTAATTTTACTCTGGTTTTTTATCTTGGTTATTTCCTTTGATTTGCAGACTCAAATGTGTACATTGTCTTTGGTTGTAGAAAGGCATTATGCTCAGTGAGGGAGCAGTGGGATGAGATTTGGCAATAGAGATGAAGGAAAATTGTTTATTATAGTTTGTTGTTTCCCCTCCCCACACTATACAAATAAAAGGTCTATTTGTCAAGTCTGACACTCGTACTTAACTGCAACCTGTGCCTGAAGACTGTCGGAGTCGCTCTGTGGGTTTCAGGAATATTCTTGTTTATATACATCACATTAGCTTGCATGTTGAGGTATTTTGATTTAGTGCACGCAATCGATATAATTCTATGCAGTGCCTGTCAAACTGTCTCAATGTCCTCATAGCAAGAATGATTACGCTGCAGTCCTCTTTACTGTGCTCATCTTTCCATCTCCAGCCTGTACCTTGTTTTTTACTGAGCAAAGAAACAAAAGGACTTTTACAGTAGCTATAGCTCATTTTAAAACGGCCTGCTGCAGTTTTTCTGATGCAACTCATGCTCACAATGCTCTGGATCCAACTCTATAGAGTTATTGTCTGTTTCCGTCAGTATTTATGCCAGCTCTTAGCAAAAAAAATGTTCCGCTTTTGTTCTTCTCATTTTCTGCTATCTTGTCTGTTATTGTAATGTTAAAAATTACTTTGGTTATATTGTCATTCACCTTTATTCAAGATCTGTCACGGTTTGTCCAGATTCTCACGAAGTAATGTTTGTGATCAAGTTTCTTGCTGGGATTTTCTCCTGAAACCAAAAATATACTGTAATTTGCTGCTGCTACTGTCAGTGGTATTAAGATCGATATGTGTTTGCGTTTCTCAGATCAATGCTAATGTTGCAAAATGAGAGCAATCATTACACTCAATTTCTATTTTCCAATTTGACTGTATTGATCCCACTGGGATTGGTGTTTGAGTCTAAGAAGAAGGGACTTGACCTGAAAGAGTTGTTTTTGTAACATGTTGCATTTACCGATTAGACAGAACCTTTTTTGTGTGTTTGTTTGTTGGTTAGTAAAAGCCACCCCTTCATAACCAACCTTGTGTTTTTATTCTTTAGTTTATTCAAGGACGCTTGTGTAGGTGTGTATTTGCCCAATTCCTCTTGCAATAAATTTAATAGGAGTATAAAAATATTCACTGAATGTTTTTTTAATGATGCACTGCCTCAGGAGAACACATGTCAACATCAGGGATTGGCTGGAGCTGAATTCTGTAGAACGTTTTTAATTTTAACTCTGAGAACTATCAAAACATGTTACATCTGTAATGTAATAAACTAAATGAGTATCCTTGAAAATACAAAAATATACTGTTGCTTTCTCTGAAATTATTGACACAACACTTGGTTATTAAATTTAAAAAAATCAGGGAAACCATTCCCTACTTTGATTATGATTATGACATCATGTCCCCTTGTCTTTTGCATCACAGTACTTCATCATTTTCTCTGCTGTGGGTTTCTAATATTGTCTTAGTCAAGACTATCAGTATTTTAAAGGGCACTGGCCTGTACTTACAAGTCTTAAGGAAAACAGCGCTAACTTCAAGGCCACTGTCAGCCGCCTGACAAGGACAAGTGTGCATTGATTAAAACAGAAGTGCTTCTGTTTGGTCAAACTTGCAAATGATAAATGAGATAAAAATTCTGCTGACTTCTTTTAGAATATGGTCTATAACAGAGGTACTATATCACATAAATTGCAGACCTTTTGTGTTTGCAATGAACCAAATCGAGAATCTGAATCCTCAAAAATGGGATATTGCAGGGAAGCAAACCACGAGGGATAAAGAGCAGCACATTTATTTAACTGCAGTTGTACAATCCCACTAAGTGATTCCCAGAATGCAACAAAAGTATTCTATAGACAGAGCCATTGAGAATGCGCTGATGTCTCTTCTGATGGATAAGCAGTGTGTTTCTTGTGTGTTGCAGGTGGCTGTGACAGGGGAATCCCCGGGGCAGGACCCATGAGGAGTCATAGAAGATGCTCACAGTCTGGGCGCTTCTGCTCTTCTTAGCCATGTGGGTGAGAAGCACCGCTGCTGGCCCGCTTTCCTTCAGAATCGGTAAGTGCAGCTCTGTCTTCCAAAGCTTTAGCTCTTCATTTATGCAAACTGTGTGGGCATACTGTATATCACAAATAGAACTAGATGTGTAGGTCAAGATAAAGATCTTGAATGACATGGATTGTACACCTCACGCTTGGTGCTTCCTCTGTGGTCTCTTTGTGGCTGGCTTTACACTGCTGGCATTATTGTTAAGATTTGTTACTTTAAGAAGTTACTAACACAAAAGCTATATACAAGTACCACTGCAGTTAATGTTGGGCCATAAAAAAATCAAGTAAATCCAAGCCATGCAGTAAATATCTAAAAGTCTCCAGACTGCACAGTGCACTTTTATAGGAAATAGGAGTGCTGCTGAGGTTTGGATTTGGATATGACACACAGTTCTTAGCACAATAAGAATCAGGGAAATGGGTCAAATAAATGCAGAATATAATGTCCTTGAAATTAGTATTTTGTTGGTTCATCCCTGACACCACCTGTGTTATGTCATTCATGTACATTCTTGTTTACATGTGTTTGCACATTGTCTGCCTGTGTGTGGAGATTATGCAGAAATGCCTAAAACACACAAGCACATTTTAACGCATGCACAAATATGCAAACACTCCCAAACAACACCACAAAGTTCCTGCCATTTGCGCTCCAGGAGATGGTATTTAACGTGGCTGTCCCTGGAGTACTGCCTGCCTGGCATAATGTCACTGTCTGGCCTTCTCTGAATCTATCACGGCCAAAAACAACATCCCGCCCCAACACATTTCCCGCCAGAATCAGGCAGCCACAAGCCTCGAGAAACAGGCATCCCTGTCGTGGAGGTAAACTGAGCAATTTTGTTACTTGACAAATGTGGATCACAACTTTGTTGTGTGTGAGACAACAAAGTATTTAATGTTTAATATGAAAATATTCTAACCTCTTCATACAAATGATCTTCAAAGGCATTGCTCTTGTAAAAGGGACTTGGATCTCAACATTGTATTTTCATTAAATATGAAGTACCAGTATTTTTTACAGTTTCAACAGCCAACGCTTTGTGTCCTGTTCTTTAATCATTCCAGACTGGTGGGTATGTTCTTTTGTCACACAAAATTGTCTGAATCTTTCTCTGGCATTTGTCTAAACAACTGGGAGTGCTGCTAAATTTCATCTCCTGGCACCCATCACACTTGTATTGTAACAATCCTTCAGCAGATGTTCTTTGGGTCACCTTAACAAGGCAGTATGTAGAAGCACATTTTGGATTCTCAAATTATATGGGCGACCGCAGACTTAGTATAAGAAAAGTGCCAAAATGTATTGGTTTTCACTATAAAACTATTCATATGACAGTGAAGAAAACCACACAAACGGCTTCACTGGGATTTCACTTTTCTCATTTTCATGTCCCATATGGATAACAATGTTTGTAGGTTTTATATTTTTTTGTATTCACTGGTTTTTATATGCCTTGTATCTACTTTGGGGTATTTCTTTAGAAAGTCTTGAGACTATCCCATGGTCTCCCCCGGGTTCCCATGGGTTTTGTCTTTTGCAGACCTGTCATGAACTGTCTCCTCTCTATGCAAAGGAACACACGTTTTGTGCCATAGTGTAGATGGCTGTAGCACACAGTATGAAGCTTGCTGTTTGATTTAAACTGCTTCTATTCATGTTGTCTGCAGATGGTCCTGTCCCATCTGTTATGTATTCAAGCTTTATGCACCGTTTCAAAATAGTTCCTTTAGTTTTTTGTTTAATTTCAAAACCCCAAGAGAAATAATAGCAGAATCTCAACGTTGTTATTTATGAACCTTCATTGTAACAACCAGCCAATTAGTCCTTTTGATGGTTTTCTGACCTGAAACATAATTATCTATTTGAATTAACTTATAAATTTGGAAACATATTAAGTGTGAACTAATACAAAAATGTCATGGTTTTCTAAATAAATTTGTCTTATAATGTGTAAAAATTCTGGTAACATCCATCTTCCCTTCAATGATTGCTTTTTTAGCTGCTTTTAGCTTTTTTAAGGTAATTAACTCAAGGGTTCACATACGTGAACCCTTGAGTAACTATGAGTTTTTTTGGTTGTTCTCAATAAAGATTAAACTTTTTTGTGTAATTATTTTTAGACACATTATTATATTATACTACTATACTTCTATATATATTCTACTTAGATGAAGATCAGATCACATTTTTAGACAAATTTATTAAGAAAACCATTCAATTCCCAAAGGTTCAAATACTTTTTCTTTTCACTGTGAATTAGTCTCTCTGACGTGACATGAACCATTCAACGTAACATTGCAGCACTACGACACATAAAACACAACACAAGATAGTAATTTTTGCGCACATGTGCTGCATTAGTTCATTTGGCTCTCAAGGTGTGTTGTATTAATCCGCACTGCAGCTCAAGTGACATTTTCAGATTATATTGAAACATTACGAAGAACACCGCAGAGTAAAAGGAACAGCAGACACATAAGCTCCACAGGAAACATTATAAAAAGAACTGCCTCTGCTTCCTATTCCACACTCTCTCTTGGTTGGCTATATTCAATTAGCTCCACGTTTGTCAGCAGCAGCACAGACTTAGACTGCACCATACTTAATCAAACTCCCAACACTGGCCTCATGGAATGGTGAATACAGAAAAAAATATATCAAGCATTATATAAGATGCTTTCATGATTTTATTTTTATATATATATATATATATATATATATATATATATATATATATATATATATATATATATATATATATATATATATATATATATATATATATATATACATATATATACATATATATAATTAGAATAACATATATATGGAGTCTGGCTGGATCACTTTTGTTCTGCAGTGGACAATCCAATCAACTTGCTTCATTGTCCTCTTCTGTGGACATAAGCTTTTATAACCTTATCCAGTAGCTGGGGTACCAGCCTATTGTGTATGTTCGGATACTGGGGTCTGGTCTTTTAGGGCTCTGTGAGCACTGGAGATTTAATTAAAATATGTTTGCACACACAGATCAACTGTATGTGTACCCAGCCTAGAAGGTGGCCTCATGCAAACGGGAGCCCATAGGTCCAGTTTAATACTTTAATTGGTCCTACTGAGCTAATACCCACAAGCCAGTTGCACTATACTGTTGATTCTTTTAGTTTAGCCCTCTGACCACTCACAGTGACTTATTAGAGCTGGCTGCTGGAACCACTGTGGTGAGTCATTGTGCCCTTACCTCCAGTCAAGTTTATGTTGTCCTTCTATTCTCTGACTTTGGGTGGCATCTATGAACTCATTTAACTCAATATTACTAGAGTGCAAAGAAGACAGTACAAAGATGAAAATAGCAGTAACAGGACTACCCCTGGAATTGTACACTGACACTGCCATGTTTAGGGACTTTGTGAATAATCTCTCAGCCTTGATTAGCTATGCACTAAATGAGGGATTTGGTTAACGTTAACAGCATTTGTACTTGGGAGACCTGATGCAACACGACAACATACCTGTAAAAAAGACAGTTATTTTGTCTCTCAAGTCCCAGCAAAGGGTCAAAGAGCAGATCTAAGTGGAGGGGCAGCTTCATTTTTGGAACTGTGTGTGCTACTCGAAGTTGGTGGTCTTTTTTTTTTTTTTTCTGACAATAAAGTTACACAAGTGAAACTGTTTATGCTTTTGAAATTTAAGTATTTCTATCAGGGTGTGGTGGTTAGGGTGACAGGAGGGATGATTAATTTCTGTGTTTTTAATTACCAGTGGAGGTTTCTTAATGGCAGCAATAGGTTGTAGGATGGATGTTATACAATTATAGCCAGCATTTTTCCACTGTGTTTACCTCATAAATAATTCAGTCCACAGGCATGTGCAGCTCTACAGACTGGGCTCCCATGCGCATACACACACACACACACACACACACACACACACACACACACACACACACACACACACACACACACACACACACACACACACACACACACACACACACACACACACACACAATCAGAGCAACACTCAAATTTTTTACTGTCATGAGACAAATTATAATTAATGTTTGCTTATTTTGTCTGCACCTAGTACATACTGTTTAAGCTCCCCTATATCACCAGCTACATATTAACATGCAAATGTTTAACTTGAACATTAATAATTTCAATATTAATGCTGTTTGATATTTGTTGATGTTAGAGCCACATGTGTGATAGAAGGGATAATACAGTGAGTGCGGGAACTTAAAGAGGATTAGAGAAAGGGTCATGGAGAAGGTCAGAGCCAAGGCTTTTACAGCAGCCCCATTTGATCCCGCAGAGAGTAGGCATTATGTCAAATCAATGCTTACAGTGGTGTTATTGGAACACAAGCAACATTGATGGGGTTACATTTAACTATATCACCTCTTACACAAAATATAACACCTATATTTTTGTGTCAAAAAAATGTATTGATATGATCTTGTTTTCTTTTATTGTGTTCATCAATGTTGTTCAACCCACTTGTTTTGGACAGGCTCCTTTTGAACACACCAGTTTAGTCACACCATCACACACCTGTAGTGCTGCAGTGAGTGTCTAATCTGCAATCAACTGGCATTTGCATTGGAATTAGAAAGAAAGTGTTCCAACAATGTTATCCCACTTTTGTAGGAACAACGCAGCATCTTAGAGACAAGGACATCAATTTCCTCTGAGGAGTAGCTGTTTGAGTGCAGCTCATCTTTGACTTTCCTCCTCCATTACAGCTGGTGCATGATGGCGGCAGAGCTGCTTTCAGAGGGAATTAGTGGAGATGATTTGATTAGTCATGATTGATGCCAACCAGGCACTTATGGTATTTTATTCTTTCTTTTTCTAAAGCATTTTATACTTGCATTACATTGGCTTTGCTGCTGTTGTTGAACCTTTGGTTTTAAATGTACCAACTGTGTTTTTATTTGACTTTTCAAAGCTTCATTGACTGTAAACTTGTTCTTGTGCTCCGGTTTATGA
Source organism: Perccottus glenii (assembly GCA_024416835.2). Classification (NCBI taxonomy): domain Eukaryota; kingdom Metazoa; phylum Chordata; class Actinopteri; order Gobiiformes; family Odontobutidae; genus Perccottus; species Perccottus glenii. The sequence goes on from CM044550.2 coordinate 18,902,540, forward strand.
AAATAATCAGAAATAATCACTAAAGTATAAACAAAAGCCTCAGAACATGCCAAAAACAATCTGGCTATATTGTTCTACACCACTACATGGAGTTGTGAGCTTCTGTATCAAGAGGGTTTCTTGCTACAGGGCATATTGAAACCTGTCAGTGATGGTTTGAGTTATATCACCATCTTATATTTATACAGGGAAAAAAAGTTAGATGTTCATATAATCCGTCTGGACCTTCACATGATGCGCTAGTAAAGGTTTAGAAAAAGATAATAGTTGCTAGATTGTAGATAAGCTCCAGTCAGACAAACACTAATTTCCAGTGAATGTACTACACAGTGTTCTTACATTACACCACTGAGTTCAGTCTGTCATGTCTTGAGCTGTATGTACAGTTCAATAGCAGTTGTACCGAAGCTAATAGGGAGCTAGTGGGCTTGGTCTATTCCAGGCAGTTTATATAGGATTTGCCCCATTACTGCAGAAAACCCCAATGATGTCTGAGATTAGAGCAGTGATGAGATATAGACCTGTCAGGCTTGTCTAAGCAGTTGTTTTTTTTTTTTTCCTCTGTGTGACTCGATAGTGTGTGAAGAACAATGAAGAAAAGAAGTAGTACAGCTTCGGTTAGACTTGTCCTCCCTTTGTTAGTTTCATTTGTTCATTATGATTACATTTAAGAATGAATGTTAAACAATTAGAAACAGGCATTGTCATTAGTGGGAGAAAATTGAAGCAGACTGTTTAAGATATCTTTTCACCCTGCTTTTACTTTTTTAACAGAAATCCATCCCATAGCGGTGTTTCTCCTAAGCCACTGAAAACACTTTATTTTACATTTCCTTATGGATGGCACAACATTCTGTCCACAGGGTCATGTGTAGTGTTAGTAGTGTTTAAATGCATGTAACAAAATGCTTTAAATTTACCTACATACAACCTTTTAGATTTATTCCTGTTCAAATGATATTACCAAAAAGTTACTTAAACTTGCACAGAGATGTAAGGCATGTCAAATGTCCTTATCTTATGGATTTTAAATCCACATGAACAAATAACCCTCACATATGCACATAAGGGGACCTTTCTCCAATGGCAGATTCATACATCCCTCCCCTGACACACCTCTGTGCCAGTCCCCCTCCATTACAGCCTGTCTTTGATCGTGGCTCACAGCGAAGAATTTGGCAATGCCTCACAGCCCCCTCTGCAGCTGCTGCCAGGCCTTCTGCTCTCGCAGTCGCATGACACAGCCTTTAGCAGCTGTCACCTACGTCTCCAGCACCACCTCTGGCAACACAGATGCCTGGTGTGTGTACCTTACCTGCCCCTCCCACCTGTGCAATGTGAACTGCACAGCCTACAGCCTTATGTGAATTTAATTACCAGATAATATAATTTAAGACTTCCATAATTTATTTTTATTTTTTTTATCAGAAAAACACCATGTTAAATTAAGAGAGATTAGAAGCAACAAAGCATCACTTGGGATAGAAATGTGTGTGTGAATAAATTTGCAATTACCTCAAGGTGAGACAACTTTGTATTAAAATAGTATCATTAATTTAGACCACATTCTGAAACATTTGTAAACTCTATTTGCAAACATGATACCATTGTGGCAGTCTGTGTACAGACAGGTGGGCTATTCATGCAGCCTGCTGTGTTATTAACGCGCTCTGTGGTGAAGCCGTTGACAGATGTCAGTGTACGCACACATGTGGCTTCTTTGCTTTCTTCTTTGCCGTTCTGGTGTCTATTATGGGGTTCCTGACTGTTCAGGGTCAGGGGAGGGTGCTGTCCGTCCGCCCTGTGTCCTTACCTCATATTACACCTAAAAGGGTGGTCCCGTTAGGACTCACCATAGATTAATGTCCACTGGCATTCACTGGTTTTGTGTTCTCTTGTGTCTTGCTATTTTATCATACATGCACAGGCTCTGATTTGAACTCCCATGTGGATACTACAGCCAATGGCCTTATTATAATCCAAGTAACAAAAAAGCCAATTGTTGCATTGTTGCATGCATTCAACACACATACCCACACACCTTACCCTGGTGGATCCCTGGAGGACTCCCTGGTACATTGTTAACCTTCCTTTTCTAATGTGGCTTATGCCTGAATGATAACATCCCACACGTAGTTAACATTCAGGCTTCGTTTATGAGTAGTGGGTCTTTGTGGAAAGCTTGAAGGTTCTGTTGTGGCAGTCTCCCGGCCCTGCACTAGCCATCTGCGTCCTACCCACTGTTAGGTGCAGGTATAATGAGGCAGAAGTGGCTCTCAGCTGAAGTACAAACTAGCTCAAGCACTAAGAAAGACAGAACTCCCGGGTGGTATACTTGTAGAAGGACAGCTCACAGCACACAGAGAGCACACTGGTCGACAACAAGTCATGCTGGTTTTCCCCAGAGCTTTATTAAACAATGAGAACTTCGAGTGCCCTCGGAAACATCTAAACCCCCTTTAAACCTAAACATTCACAAATGGTTTGACTGGCTGCTTCTACATTTGGATTCCTCTCCATTTTTATTTTCCACACTGTAGATCCCTGTTCCCTCCCTTGCTTATCTTCGCTGTCCTTTCTGTTTCTGTCTCTGTCTCATGAGTGCTGAAACTCCCTGAAGCCCAATTGGAATTCTTACCAACCCCCAGTTACTGTAGAGATAAACGCAGCCATACCAGTATCTCACATTGCTTCCACTTTATCTAGACCCAGATTAATCCAGTCTATCCAACCCAACTACAGCATAATCTGGACTATCAAGAACTGGCTCTTATACAGTTTCCTATAGATGAATGTGTTTATGAGGCTGGTACATGTGTTTTAATGGCAGAGAAATCATCAATAGCCACGCTTTGTGTTCAGTCTGCTGGATCTTCTCTGTTATATGTTCATTCGTGTCCCTATTATCTGTTTTACCAAGACATTTGCTGTATATACATACAATGACTTGCACATTGTAATATTGTACATGAAGATTTGGCATTGTGGCATTATGAGCCAAATGTATTTTATATACCCAGAAATGTTTATTACTCAAATGCATGCTACTAGAATCAGTTTAAACAGAAAAGAAAGCCATGAAGCAAGCTTTCTTCTTTCTTCTTAAATGTGTAAAAGTCAAACAAGTGACAGCGAGAGATATGAGTGTGAGCCAAGGGATAGCCAGTACATATCAGTGCTGATACTGTTAAAGAGCCTAAGGAGCTTTGGTTTTGACTCCTGCAGTGATGGATACTCACAAAGTCCACCATTTCAGTCATATCCCTGTCTGCCCTGTTCAAAATTGTGATAAAAAGTCAATACTTGTGTAGTTATCAAGGTAGGTAGAAGTTAAAACCATTTCTATGTAATGGTAATTTTTGGCATTGTTTTGTTTATTAAACAGGGACTACCTAACTTTTTACTCTTGCTTTTAGTTTGATAGTTTAATCAACTGAAGCTTATTGTAACAGGAATCATCTGTAAAAAAAATGGACCTCAAGATGAAGATAACCTGGACTAGGTTTTCAAGGTAAAGACGCTTTATATCTTAATTTCCAAGATACTTTTTTAATTCTGAGTTTAACTGATACAAGAGCTAAGCTTATATCTCTAGAGGGAGGGGTTTGACCTGAAACTAAACCTGATGCACCAGGCTGTTCTGGTCTCATACTCGTTACTATGAAAGGACAGTATGACTCATGATGTGAGTCGTTAAAGGCTCAGGTGAGTCGTTAGTGACACTGCTCCATTCAGGTGTTGTTGTTCTAGAGTGAAACTGTTTTGATTTAGGTTTCAAAACACTGTTGTAAATAGTGTATGTAAATAGTTGATCTCAGAATTGACAGTCTCTTGGAATTAGAGACAAAACGTCTTCACTTTGAAAACTAAGTCCAGATGCTTTTACTTTAACCTTTTCTTTAAGATGACCTGGACGACTGAGATTCTTCACAGACATGAAACCTTAAGATGTTATCAAGGCTTTATATCTGAGGATTTTAATAGATTAGAATGCAGCCTACAGCGGGAGTTTGTCCAATCACAGCTCGCTCCGAAAAAGGATTGCTCCCTTTGGTCGACACTGATGTCAACGGACCAATGTTGGCAATGCTTTGACACAATGTTGAGGTCTAAACTTCACTAATGAATTTTCAAAAAGAAAATTGGGTAGTGCAGCTTTTAATTATGGTAAATTGGTTCAAATAATGAAAGAAGAATAAGGTTGTATTGTCCACCAGCTGGCGTAACCATAATCAGAGATTCTATTTTAAAATGCATGATGGATTTTTATGACAGCAGACTTACAGATGCTACATCGAGCAGACACTATTAGTTTTAACGACAACAGCTTCTGTGCATTGATGTTATGTTCATTCTTTCTTGTCTTTCGTCCTTCTCTTTTAACCTCTCCATTTCTTTTACGAAACATCCACTGGTCTCCCCTAACCTTGCAGACAATTACTTGCCAGTGGCTCTAAATCTTGGTCAGCCTGTAGAGGGGAGACGGTATGAGTGACAGGTAATGACACCCACTGAGAGTCGGTACCCCGGAGGACTAGCTGCCAGCTTGCCTGCCAGTCTGCGTCCTTGCCTGTGTGTGTGTGCCCCCCCTCGCGTGCTGCAGTCCAACTACAACCCTGTCGTTGATGCCGTTTTCATTAAAAATAACCATCATCCTCCCACTCTTGATCATCTTCGTCATAAAGATTATTGTTTTCATCCCTCACTTTCTTCCTCTGTTGCAGTCTGTCAGTCACAACAGGTGTGCCCAGGGTTTTCCTTCTGTCGCCATTCCCCACTGTCACTTCTTCTGTCTCTCTTTTGTCAGTTTCTTTGAAATGTGTCTCGTCTCCTCTTGCCCGTCAGTCAGACTCACTCAGTTACCTCCACCACTAATTTAGATGGAATGCCTGAGTGAAATTTCCTTTAGCCATTCATTTCCTCCTTTGCATTCTTGATGGCTTTGCATTCATAAGGGTTCAAAAGTTTGGCTTTCCTCGTCCTGTGATACCAGTCCTGTTCCAAAGGAGCAGAAAGTGAATGTCTTTGTGTATGGATGTATGAGTGTGTGGAGAAGAGACAGGAAAGGTGGCTGTGCCATAATTCATCAAACTTGTCCTGAGAATTGATGAGAAGTTAAATCACAACTGGTGCACCTGGTGCTGCCATTTTTCGCAAGTGATGGGAGTTTTTTTCTTTTCTCTGCACTCATCAGGGAACCACCAGACACATGCTATTCTGTTGTATAACAAGCTGTAACAAGGGGAAGGTGAGGTTCTGAAATGCTGTTCAAATACAAATTTGAGTTTATATATTTGCAGAACTGTTTATTGTACTTTTATCAATTAATTATTAGTCATATTTTGTCGTGGTTGCAGTTTACATTCAACCAAGAGCTGTTCCTGACACTGCCTGTGACGTTATCAATGGCACTGCTTCCAGGAACAGACCCAGCACCGATGCCTTCATCATCAGATCAGTGTTTACTGGAAAACTGCTGCACCCCCTGCTTTTGGATTTTTAACAACAGTGCGCAGCCAGTGGACGTCTGAGATCAGTGAGCTGCAGGACAGAACACCACAAAATCTCCTTCTTCTTCAGTGAATAAGTCTGTGGCAGAAGAAATCTGAATCAATCATTTAATGATAATTAATCATTTAATCATTTGGGCGCAGTGGCTCAGTGGTAGAGCGGTCGTCCTTCAACCGGAAGGTAGGAGGTTAAATTCCCGTTCTCCCCACAGTTCATACTGTTGTTGTGTCCTTGGGCAAGACACTTAGCCCACCTTGCCTTGTATGAATGTGTAAGAATGTGAATGTATTTGGTGACGGTCGGAGAGTCCGTAGGCGCAGAATGGCTGCCACGTCTCTGTCAGTCTGCCCCAGGGCAGCTGTGGCTACAGATGTAGCTTACCACCACCAGTGTGCGACTGTGGAGTGAATGATATGTAAAGCGTCTTTGCGTCCCCGGAAAAGCGCTATATAATATTGATGTAGTAATAATTTAAAGAGACCTAACAAATTTTCTCTTTAATATTAATAAACCTGAATTTAATTGAATAATTTAATACTGCGAGAAGTGTGTTTTAGTATTTTTTAAAGTACACTACAAAACTTTTAGCTAGTAGCATCATGTAACTTTAAAGTCCAAAAATATAAATTCTCATATTGAATTAGTGGTTCTTAGACACACGATTAAAGAAGAATGCCTATTTTGCTGACACAGTATTCTCAGCTGGACAGAAAACTCTGATATTAATGATATAATATAATATAATTCAATGCCACATGGACGAGCAGACCTCTCCTGAGTGACACGCTAAGCAGCTCAAACAGGGAGCAGAAATAGGCCAATGCACTGTACCCTAGCATAGTTTTATTTGACCAAAAATGCGCTAAAATTACCCTACTGTTTCTGTTTCTTCCAAACTTGACGGTTTTGGTTATTCTCTCAAAAACAAACAACACAGAGTGTCTGTAGAGGTATCTGCGCCATCTGGTGGCTAACAGTTACGGAGTGGTGCTTCAACACTGGTTTTAGAAATTTAGTTTAAAAGAAATGAATGATTTATTTAGCAGTCCAACTATACAAAAATACCCAAATGTATTGTTGTCTGACTCAAGTTGCTATTTGGCAGTCTTACATACATGTCAAGTTTCAGAGGCTATTGAAAAGAATGATCTTTTTATCTTTGACAGGTGCACCATGTTATACATATTTCTATTTCTGTTGTCATATTTGTCTCAGAGGGATTCATCCTCTCATGAACCCATGAAAGTTCTTTCTCCATTTCATGGGCTCCATTCTATTTCAATGCTTTCATTTTCCTTAATTGAAGCGTCATGCTTCTGGCAGTGACAGTGACAAATCTGTCAGGTAGCTTATGAACGGTCTGCTTCCAAAGCTCTCAAGTCAAGACGAGACGAGTGTTATGGACTGGCCAAAGGCATTGGGGCTAATGGCTCTGTGTTTGCTTTTTCACTTACCCCAAGACCTGCCAAATTAGGGTAGTGATCTCTTCAATCTACAGCCACAATGTGACTTTCTACTTTCTACACCATCTGGCTGCTGTTATACTTAATGCACAATGTACTTAAGTCCTCTCTAGTGTGTGATTGGCTGTCGCTTGTCAATTGAAGGCGCTGCTGCAAGTGTCAAAGCCACTTGTGTGGAGATAGGCACTCTCATAAGAGCAAGAGGACAGAACAAGTAGTACAGTGAGGAAAGATTTTAGGGCTCTTATACAGTAGCTTATCTAACAGACAAACTAGCAATGTTGTTTGATAGAAACAGAGCTCTGCTTTTGGTGCGCTGTCCACCAAAGCCAAATGCTAATGTTACTCAATTTAAAAGAAGTTTGTAGCATGCTTAAATAAGATACTATATATTAGAGAATATTTGAGCCCTTTAAAGCTGAGAGGAGTCCCACAAGAGAAAAATACAGGCTTGAGATTTTATGGATGTCTTAGTCAGCAGATGTTTCTTACTATTAATACAGAACCCGTAGACAGTGGACACTCAACACAGTGTAGAATTGAATATACAAAGTCTAGCATGCTTCTGGATTACATAAGACTATAGAGCTCCTGGAGATGATGTCACCCAACCCGAATTTAGGCCACTGGCAGTTAAGCACCACATCTGTACATTAAACTACATTAGTTAAAACTAAACTGTAGAAAAGCATTGAGCCCATTCCCAAGACAGTTCACAGTTTGTGTAATGTGTTTTCCCACTAACACATACAGTATTTGTCTATGAAACATTTAAAACTGAATAACATTGATGTTAGCTTTTATTTAGCAACTAGCATCATTAACCAGCAGATTAAGAGCAACTAGTGAGCTGTAAATCAGACATGCTAACAGAAAACTTTTCACAGTCTATAAATAATATACACGCATAAAAATGTTTTTATATACCAAAGAAAACAATAAAAAATTATCTCTTGGTGAAATCGAAACCAATGGAAACACATGGCTAATTTGCATAAATCAATACAGCAAGGTGACAGAGTAGATAATTGTTGTGCAACTGACTTCAGAATTAGCTCCAGAGAGGTGAAAAACAGACTATTTTTATCATGTTGCTAAAGAGGATATCTAGACTCTGTTGAACAACCGCTTCTGACTCAAGTAACATCAAATAACAACTCCTTTCGTTCTTATCTCTTTTCTTTACTTTACTTTACATTTACACCTTCTAAATTTTAACATGTCTTGATGTTTTAGTGACTTTGAGGAAACAGCAGCAACAAGTAGCTATAGCTAATAAAGCCTGTGTGTTTTTGGTTTATGGGATTGGATTAGACCTTTTTAATTAATGCATGCCTGCTGCATGATAAGGCTCGATGTAGATTTCTTGAAGTTTAACTTGGTTACATAACTGGTATTATTGTGCTAAATTAAATCTGTCCGTTTGACTGTGCTGGTGCTTTTTCCTGTCATTATAGCCGATAGTCACGTGGTGTCCGGAGATCTATATGGCCTCAAGGTCAAGGTTCACGTGTCTAAAGCGGCACTTTGTGCGTGTATATATATATATATATTGGTGTTATCACAGTCTTCAGTCTGAAAAGGGCATAGTGGGGAAAATTGTAAATGGACAACAAAACAGGCACAAAAGTGCACAGCAATTGTAGCTCAGGGTCCACAACTAACGACATCAAACTTATACTGCCCCATTTTTACATTCTAGTGCTGACACTTTGCTTTTATTGCTTTGTGTTGGCATTGTACAGATAAAGCAGGGAGATGGTTTTATTAAATAATATAACTTTTTGAGCTTTGTTGCCTAGCCCCAGTTGATACATATTGGAAACTATATGAGTGCCAGTGAAAGGCATTGAGATTAACCCAAACTGCAGCCTGGTTACAATGTGTTTGTGGCTTATCTGCCATAATTATTTCCTATTTGGCATGTGCCACACTAATCCACTCACCTACCCTCCATTTTATACTTTGTCAATGTCACATAATGGTAGTGACATTTGCACAGTCCTAAAGACCTACTAACTTCTGTGCTTTTAGTTTTTTAGATGCCACTGCATGACTACTGACAACACTTTCCACGCTACTAAAATTCATTTTGCCTGATGAAGGCCTAGTGCCGAAACGTTGCTTGTTGAGTCCTATTAAAATCTCACATTTGCAAGTTAGACAGTGCGGGGAATCTTTTTTGGATATACTTTTGGGTTTCTCCCTCGTTCATACGCACCCGTCCCAAGTAATTGATGTGCAAAGTTTTTGTTCTCTTATCACACTACTAAAATACTAAAATAAAAAACAAATCTAGCAATCCAGGCAGTGGTTCAGTATGTCAATGAAAAAAACATTTTGACACATTCTATATCTTTTATCTAATGTCTTACAGCTTTTCATGAATCGGCACATGGTTAGTCTTTGTCTAAAAGCTTTCTGTCTCTAATGATGTTGAGTATTAAATGAAGTGAAGCAGAAAAATTAAATAGTAGTGTTATATAAACAGTTCTTCCCTGATGCAAATCCCTTCGCTCCAAACACAGTAACACACATGCACTCACCTTCCCATGAGTCCACTGTCGCAAACATGCTGGATCAGACCCTCTGCTTATTATTCCCCTGAGTCAAATAAGCCTCCAGTCACAACTATTATCGTAAATATACTGTGTACTATATAAAGATGTACTTAACACATTGCTGCCAACCACACAGGGCAACATGTCCAGTATATACAAGAGAATCTGTCCATCCAAGTCAAATATACCTAAAGAGAAAATACAGATGAAAAATAAATTAATTTATATGTTATCCACACTCAAGGGCATTTTAATGTGTAAACGAGCACTCTGCAAGTTTTTATTTTCTTGCTTATGTGAAGAAAGGTCACACTTCATACTGTGAATGTAATAATTTAATGGGCTAGCTCTTATTTTCTACCAAAGCTGATGACTTTTCCCCTTGTATTTTTCTAATTATGTGATTATATAATTGCAGCAGTGAGTGTACCAGTGACACAAGGAGCATTGTAGTCCCTTTAGTTCTAGTCAGTGGCAAAGGGCTTTCTGTGGGGAGATTCTGTCAGAAGTAATCAAAAACCCCAAGATTACAGCTTTGTAATTAACGTCTTTTTATCTATGCACGGTCCCTGTCGCTTTGTTGTCAGTACGCTCAGGTTCTTTGTGATAGAAATTTGAAAAACAAAGACGGCTATCTTTTGTGTTATTCCCTCTGAATGCTCTGTACTCCAACAAGCACAGCAGGATTCTATTAAATGCTGCGTTCAATTCCCAGAGCTTTTTAACACCAGTTATCCTAATCACAGTCTGTTACTTATATATATTTATCTGTAATTTTGACTAAAATGTTGCACTCTTTTGTATTATGTTTGCTGCAAAAGTAGCCTTGAGCTATGAACTGACACCTTTTCCAACTGATGTAGTAGTTCTTCTGATGGATTAGATCAGTGCTTCTTGTCAATGCAATGCTGCCTGTTTGTATGTTTGTCAGGCATGTGCTGTAAACTGAATGCTGCATTGTTCTACATTTGTAGGTGCTTGTCATATTGAAATGCAACAATTGCTGTTGTTGGCAAATTTGCATGTGAGTCTTGATTTGCAGTATGAAGTTGATGCAGAGGTTTTATGAATTCGCAGTGCAATGTTGCATTTGTGAATTGCATTATTATGTGCTTTGAAATTATTGCATGTACTAATGCGTATTTGCAAGATTTGAATTTTCACAGCCACCGTAGCTTTTACTTCTGACTTGCATTAAAGAGACTTGGCCATCCATATGAGCCGGTGTCTTGTTGTGTTTATTGTGTTCTGACTGTGTAATTGTATGTGTCTCCTGTCTATGAACTGTCTGTGTATGTTTTCTTTTTTCTGCTGGGACCTCTTGGACAGATTATGTTTGTAAATAAGAACTAGTTCTCAAACATTTTACCTGGATAAATAAAGGTCAAATAAAAATAAGGCCTGGTGCTGAACACTACAGGTCAGTAACCCACAGTAAGCCCACAAAAACTGCTCTGACATGTGCTCGAGCCATCACAGTCTGACACACTGCTGAGATCTTTATGCCCATTGGTTCTGGAACACACTGACACCCCATCCATTTTATTATACTGTATACTTACATACTACATGCATAATAAGTCTTTTGTCAATAATTCAGTTTCTTGTAAATAATTCAGTCAGTGGTCATCATACTTTCACTCATTGGCACATCGTTTTAATAACCAGTAGTGATTACTGTACCATTATGAGAGGTTTTCCAGTCCGCTGAAGTGTTAGCATTCATCCCCAGTTTAATGAGATTTAACACATCAGTCCTCTTGAACAAATCATGACAAGAATGTGCAGCTTATAATTACATTATGTGACATCAGGAAATCAGTTTCTTGTCGCCAGGTCTTCAGTGAGCAGGCTTTTCTAATTATCTAAGCTCTCACCTCGGCTCGCCTTCAGTAGTGTACACCACAGGGCGGGTGGATGAGATTGATTAAAGTGTGGAACTAGCAATTCCATTTGCTATGCACTCAGACAAGCACACAGATTGGCTGTGCTACAGTTCGCCGTCATGCTGCTCCAAGTAAATAAAACAGCCATTAGACAAGCATGATGCACGGTATTCTCATCTGCTCTCGTAGGCAGCAATAAATACAAGCGCACTCCCACTATCAAACTCAAAGTATCTCTAATTAGTGTCAAAGCAACCATCAACACAAATTGGGAATGTTGTTTATTAGATGTTAAAAGCTTTTTATATTTAGCTTTTTGATAGTTGAAACAGATCAAAAGATTAAACTTACAGCAAGAATAAAAAGCCACAAGTGGTCTTTGAAAGAATTTGCTTTTTGTTTCAAAAGGGTGGGTTACAGTCTGTCGCTTTTAGCAACATCAAAGTCAAATGGATCAGTTATTAATATCTTTAAACACAGTTACATATGAATAAGACCACAGCTGCTATACTGGTGGCCCTATGGCTGATGACTTACTCAAGCAGCCATCTTAAACAAGACTGCTCTACTGTCTTATACTTAGTGACTTTAGATGCTTTACCTCAAAATTCACTATAATACAGTCCTATACTTTGTTTAATCCAAAGACAGGTGACATAACAACGTCAAGTTATTAATGGTCATGTTATTACCGAATAGCAAAAATGTAAGTTTTTAGTTTTGATCTTTATTTTTTGGAATTTTAAAAACAAATTCAAGAGTAGTCATTTCATACATGATGCTGAGTTGTAATATTGTTGGCAGCACATCCCCTTTTTCTCGCTTGTTGGTTCTTGTTGTCTCAAATCCCACGCTGAGGCAGGACTGCAGTGTTAAAGCTGAACTAACAGGGGACCGTCTGCTGTGGCTAGTCTTCTGGACCTTTGCTTTATGGTTATGGCTGACTCTTTGAGATTTGCTCCAATTAATCCCTCCAGTGTAGACTTCACTCCATCTTACCTGTCTTCAGGGCTGGACTGGTAATCTGGCATACCGGGCAAATGCCCGGTGGGCCGACGCACTTGGGGGCCGGTCCATATAATATGATTTTATTTTTATTTTTTTTTAATTGGCCAATGACCGGCCCATAAAGCAGGGACAGCGGCCCATTGGTTCATTTTTCATACTGACACTGGACTGGCCCAATCATCTCTTAACAGGCTCCACCCCTCCTCCTCTGTTTCTTGTGTCAGAGGCAGTTAGTGGCTCAGAGCCAGAAATCTGTGGATTTAGGATGGAGAAACAAAAGTGCAAAGGGGGTGCGGAGAAGTTGCGGGCCAAAAAAATAAAAATGCTAGAGGTTGATACCTCAACATGTTCAAAAATAACAGACATGTTTAGTGCTGTAGCTTCAGTATCCAAGCCTACAGTACCTGACGACATTTTGCAGAAACATGAAGGAGAGGTGACTAGCCATGGCAGCGCCCGGACCCAGGAAGAGGAGCAGGTGTCTGATAGTAAAGTCAAGGAGGGACAGAGTGAGCAGGAGAGTGTAATTGAAACGGTAAGCATGTTAGCTACATGATAAACAGGGAGGGAGTGTTAATAAGGGCGGGTGCAGGAGGAAAGTGTGTGTGTGTGTGGGCCTGGTTGGGCCACGACGAAGATGATGATTTACCTAAATTAATGAATATTATAATAAGACAACTTAATCGTTGTTGCCATTATATAGTCTGTCAGATTGTCACCCACTGCACTAGCCACTCAGTCAGCTAAAGTCAAATAACACAGCATAAGCTATTTTGCATTGTTTTTGTAGATAGGTTAGCAGAGTTAAATTATTCAATTGCAACTTTGGCTGACTATTCTAATGTTAACCATTTAATACCCATAATGGCCGTACGGCCCTTCTCTAGAAAAACTTAAATGATGCCATTTGATTATTTTAATTATTACTCAGAATGGCTGCGCTCAAAGCGCCCAGGACGAGTAACGCATGCTATTTGGGGATTAAAACCCGCCTTGCATTTTGAAAGCTGCATATTTTTGTTTAGCTGTATATTCAACAAAGTAGATATTTGCTCATGTTTCTAATGAATTTCCAACATCATTAATATGCAATATTTACGGTGAGTGAATAATATGAATATCATATATTTTTAGGACGTTTTGTGAGTAATTTGGTAGTAAAGGTTGGTTTTCTTTTTTTTTTAAGGGAGTATCTCAACAATGAGAGGAAATCTTGTTTGGTGTCATATTAAAGAGGGGTTTGTGCTCTTTAAAACAAAGTAGCCTATACTTGCAATTGTAAACTAGTTTTTCTGCTGTCTGGTTCATTGGAAAAAAACAAAAACATTTCTTTTAGAATTAGCAGTATTCTACATCCACATTATATTGGGTTCTAAAGGGTTAACTAGCTTTTATAACATGGAGCACTTTGTCCATCTAGAAATCCTGCTCTTCAAGAATACAGGACTATATAACCAAAATGGATCCTTACTAAGTGTACTTTTAATAACTCTTCCAAATAATTGTAATCCTCTCTCTCTCTGTCCTTATGTATAGTCAAGCCAGGTTGAGTTAGCAGTGGAGGAGAGAGACAGGGAGGAACCTTTGATCACCAGCGAGTCTGTCAAGAGAGAGTGAGTACACTGGTCCACTTGCACTGGTACACTGGTCCATGGCACTTAGTTCTCAGCTTTGTAGGGTTTTTTGGAATGGAACAGTAGATATGCATATCTACAGGGACCGCAAGGATGGTGTACTAGTTGGTTGTGTCTGACCGATTGTGGTGGGCCGGTCTGAGCAAAAATGCCAGGGCCTTTTTTTAGTACCATGCCCTGCCCATACAAACATACTTTAATAAACTTATTCACTACAGACACTCAAAACATTTCCTACCAACTCCTGTAGGTGGCGCTTATCAACACTCCAGAGAACAAAAACACTTTAAATGTGTGTAGACAGACTAAAAAGGTTTGTTTAGTATTACCTCTGGCTAAACATAAACTTGTAACGTCTGCTAAATGACTAAATGTAATTAGTTCAGAAACCCTGTGCTACAGCCACTATTACCGTTTATGTTGTTACCATGGATATGGTCATATTATTTAATTACATTTCTTGAAATATTATAATGAGTATAAGGATATATTTAGAATTAAAAGATAAAAAGGTACAGTAGAACAACACAGCCAGAATAAGTTTTTTGTATTTTTTTTTTTTAATATTTTTTAATATTTTTTATTAATATTTTTTAACTCTTGTTTTCTTCAAACAAAACATATTGACATAAGTTTTATTTAAAAAGTAAACAAGAGTTGTTTTTAAGAAGAATGTTGACTGATCCATTCGGTGGTATGGACTGTATGGGCTGATATTTGTGCAACTAGAAACTTAAACTATATGTTGTATTTTAAGTGCTTAAAATAAATCTAAATTCCTAAGTTTAAATGAATGCTTTTTAAATATTTTCAAAAAGCATTCCGTAAGAAACTTAAAGAAATTAAGAATCTGTTTAAGCACTTCAAAATCAAATACAACATATTTAGTTGTTAGTTGCTGGTGGCAAAAAATATCAGCTCATTGACTAGTCCAGATGAACTGGATGGAAGAGTGGTGGTCCTTGGTGCTGGTCTAGAAGGGCGGTCTCATGGGCTTGTCCCACCTTGAGAAGAATCGTGCCAGTCCGGTCTTTGGTTGGTTCAGGTACGCATTCAGACGGATGTTTATGTGTTTCACAGCGGCCTCTTCAAACTCTGCGCGAGAATCTTTTCTCATAGCTTTTCCCAGAAGCTTAGATGCGGTTCCGAATTCGTAGATCAAATCTTTAGCAGCAACTTTGCCTATTCTCTTGATGATTTTGGGATTGAGGAACACTCCATCAGGGACCTTAAACTGGTCTTGGACTGCCTTTTCCAGCCCCAAACAATGAATTTGCGTGGATGAATATGTGCATGTGTTTGGAAGGAGTGGACCTTTCTGAAGCATTTTCTTGACAAGAACACTAATCAAAAGGTGTTCCTCTGGACTCACAGATGGACTTTGGCTGTCTTGTGGACTCTGGGTATTTTCTGTGGTGTCCTGTGGACTCTGGGTATTCTCTGTGGTGTCCTGTAGACTTTGGTTGTCCTGTGGACTCTGGGTATTCTCTGTGGTGTCCTGTGGACTTTGGTTGTTCTGTGGACTCTGGGTATTCTCTGTGGTGTCCTGTGGACTTTGGTTGTCCTGTGGACTCTGGGTATTCTCTGTGGTGTCCTGTGGACTGGAAAAAAAAAACATTTCTTTTTAGAATTAGCAGTATTCTACATCCACATTATATTGGGTTCTAAAGGGTTAACTAGCTTTTATAACATGGAGCACTTTGTCCATCTAGAAATCCTGCTCTTCAAGAATACAGGACTATATAACCAAAATGGATCCTTACTAAGTGTACTTTTAATAACTCTTCCAAATAATTGTAATCCTCTCTCTCTCTGTCCTTATGTATAGTCAAGCCAGGTTGAGTTAGCAGTGGAGGAGAGAGACAGGGAGGAACCTTTGTTCACCAGGGAGTCTGTCAAGAGAGAGTGAGTACACTGGGCCACTTGCACTGGTACACTGGTCCATGGCATTTAGTTCTCAGCTTTGTAGGGGTTTTTGGAATGGAACAGTAGATATGCATATCTACAGGGACCGCAAGGATGGTGTACTAGTTGGTTGTGTCTGACCGATTGTGGTGGGCCGGTCTGAGCAAAAATGCCAGGGCCTTTTTTTTGTCCCAGTCCAGCCCTGCCTGTCTTCCTCAGCCACTTGTCATAAATACAAGCCTCAAATCAAGGTTGTGGGTTTGACTTTATTTTAAGTTTCACTGCTGAGATCAAATGTATAAAGAACATTCTTTTAATCATGCCCCTGGACTCACACTGTGATAGAAGGTCAAATTGTACAAACCCATTACAGTCAAAAGTGCCTGAATAGTGCTGAGAGGGGGGCAGCACTTAATACCTTTTCAATTGTGAGGATCACGACCTTTGCGTTTACTGTTCTCTACACTCCATATAAATGTAGATCTATCCCTGGACTGCAGCTTTGGCCAAGTGCTACAGTTCTTGTCTTCATCATACAATTATAGTTTAAGTATTTGCAGGGTTTAGCAAAGGGTGCAAAGGACTAAAGAAAAGGAGAGTGCTGATGACATGATCCAGTCTCCCCAAGGATGGTTTGATTTGTTCATTTGCTCCATTTGTATTTTATATTTTTAAAAGACCTTCAAGTTTACAACCCAGACTGCCACCTGCATTTTCAGTACACAGTTCTTGTACAAGTCAAGCAGAAAATTAAAAGACCGATTGCTGAATTGTTTCTAGATGTTCGGAAGGCCTACAGGGCACTGGTCCCACACATACTTTGGACACATACACAAGGAGAATAAGGCAGAACACTAGAATATGATATGATATAATGATATCATAAACATGGAAGATAAAACTAATGAAACATTGAAAATACATGATAAAAGTTCTCTTTCTACATGTTGGCATGTTTTCAGCCAAACCAAATAGAGTCCCTTCTGAACAGGCTAGACTAATAAGCTGGCTACATCAAAACAAGCAAACCCCTAATGAAGATGCAAAAGGAGAAGTCCGTGCCAAAGATGATTACCCTATTCATTCAGGCTTTTCATATGCTGTAAAAAAAAAAAAACGTACATTATTTTGTAACACTGTACAATCTGTGTATATTTTCATGTTCCACAACATGAATTTATTTTTAAAGAAATAATCAAAATGAGTGCATTCTGGGTTTACATGTGTGTTCATGTGGTTAAACAGTTTAATGCAGTTGATTAGACTGAGAATAGAATTCACATTTTTATAAGGACCTGTTAAAGATTCAAAATTTGTGCTACCAGTAAAAATGCATGTGTCAAATAAAAGTGTCTGAATGAGGATCAGATTTTCATTATTTGAATAGCCTGATGTCTAAATAGTTAATTTTTACAACCTTTACTTAATTGTTCCATTAACTACATTTGTTGCATGGCTACTTCATTCTGTAGCAAAAAAAAAATACCTCTCGTTTCCTGTGGTGAGAGAGGCAGTCACTCAAGATAATCACAGAGCACAGATGTAAAATAATTGCTGCATAAAGTGTATGATTTTCATAAAAAAACCACTGACTTTGAACAAAATGAACCCCTTACGCTTTAAAAGAACTATTCTTTAAAAGCATGTATCCAACAAGAGACCTGTGCACATATAATTATTTACTTCTTACGGTCCATGTAACGCTAGTTTATCGGATTTGCATTAAGCACTTGATCTAATAGAAGAGTAAATGGAGGTCTTTTAAAAGGATAATAAGTTTTTTGCCCTTGACAGCCACTATCCAGACTCCTACTTGAAATGTCTGTATCATCACATCAGAGTAAAAACTGCCCAGGCAAGGCAAGCCTTTGTTTGGACCTTTCTTTGTTAGAATACATTGGGGCTCTGTTTACAATTTTCACAGATCCCCAGATTCCCCCTGACGCAGAATTTTCTCCAAATACCTTGATTCTGACTTACACTTAGCACAGGGTCTTCGCAAAACACACTTCAAACCCTGCTGTCTCCTGTGGCTTGTCTCTTTAGATGAAATAAGTAAAGGTGAGGGTAGCACACTGCTGGAAGAAAGAAAGATTGTAATATTTATGCATACTCTCTAATCATGTTTTGCATTAGGTCTGTGGGACGCTGCTTGAATGCTCCGACAACATTAGAAAGCCTATAATAATTGACGTATTAACTAAAAGATCACATCAGCAAGAGATGGGAGCTCTCACAAGTCTCTTTGGACCCTGAATCTCTGTGAATTTGTTTTTCATAGCATCTTGTTCCTATATGCTTCTGTTTCAGGGCTTTATTGATTGCTTTGATGGCTCAAGGATCACTGTATGCTTTTTCTTTTCTGAAAACAACCTCCCCTGTTTGCCAACTGGCATGTACTGACCACTCAATAAATGTCAAATCCTGAGAGAGAAATGCATACCAGAATCACAATTCAAAACTTAAAGCGCCACTCAATCTTGCACCTTTCTATTGACATGCGTTTGCATAATGCATTTGTTCATTCACTACAAGAACTAGGAAGACTATTGTTTTGAGTTAGCTTGGAGGAAATATTTAAGTCAAAGTAAATCACGTCTGGGGGACTGAAAGTACAAGACATCACTAGGAAAGGCTCTTTTATCTCTGTTGCAAAAGACATGAGCAAAACACTAAAGCCTGCTTTTTTACAAGATGTTTATTTAAGCAAATGTTTATAATCAGTGTTGCCTGACCTTTTCCTATTCAAATACAAAATGTTGAAGCTCTCTGTATGTTGGCCCTGTACAAACCCTTGAGTCGACTTGAGTCATGCTCATTAGGCAAGGGCATTAAAGCTTCGCACTGTAATAGACATGCTTCCGTTCTAAAGATGAGCTTACTTTGAGCCTCAAAAATGATCTGAGTTATTATATTACTTGCAGTGGACTGCTGGTGGTGAGGGGTTAGCACGTCCAGCTCACACCACCAGTTAAGTTGAGTCTGTTGACACCTAATGAATAAATGAAAATGAATACTGATATGATAAGATAAGCAGCATAACATGTGTAAAAACAACAGGATGTCTGAATAATTCACATGAGAAGTCAATAAGGCGAGGTGAGAGAAGCCAAGGGAGTATGTCAGTCTACACTCTACGTCTACCCCTCATAGTGTTTAATTTGTCGTGGATGTGGGCCTGCAGTGTTAAAGCGTTGCCATCTTTCAATGAGTGAGTATGTGCTTGTTGTTTATCCAGCTGTGTGATCCACAGGGAAAAGGTCAGTTCAAACACGTTCCACTTCTGTCTTCGAGTCTGCGCCTCTAACTCTGATATGATTAGGCCTTGAGTTACCGCATCTGAACCTTCAGTTCCTTTATTTATTGGAAAGTCTACGGCACTGGACCTTTATTGCAAGTGCATAAAGTAGGTTGCCTTTATATAAAAAACAAACAAACTGGCAAACATATTATTGTGATTACATGTGTGCCTGTGCATTTAAAAGGTCACAAAGTAAATGTTATTCAAATTATACCCTTTAAATTACGATGGCTATCTGTGGTTTGTATTAAGGCCAGTAAACATCAGGGATAGATAAATGTGTTGTACCATTGTTTGACAATATTAATAGTCAAATTATGCAGCACGGTGCCTTTAATTCATCATTGTATAAAATCCTTTTACTGTGTGGGAATGATATTATTTCTGCCTTTAAAATTAAAGCCTGCAATGTCTCATTCAGTCAGTTTTAATTCTTTTAGCTAATCTATATGATTTTATTTTACTACAGTGCAGGACATCTATGTGCTTTTGTCTATTTCAGTGTCCTCTCATCATCGATGCTTCTTTTTAACAGACTTCACATTTACACATTGTAGCGAGAGAACAACTACACTTAGAAAGTTCTTGCATAGTGTATAGATTTATTAAGAACAATTGTGCTATTTTTGGCACTGTAGATTAATGGAAATCAGTGTGCACCAAATGTCACCACAGTACTGGTGCTAATAAATCCACATACCCTGGGAACAGGTCTGAGTAGAATAAAGTCTTTGATTATGTTGTGATTTAATTTTATTTTTGCAGGTTTTTATAACTGAATAATTAGATTAGATAGTTGCTATGTGAGTAACGATGGTCTTTTGTTTGTTTGGCCTATCCTTAGCTGCCATTCTTGATGACCCTATGGAGTGCAGCAGAGGAGAGCGACTGGCCATCACGCTGGCCAAAGACAGCATCAACAGGAACAGTAACCGCTCCACCACTGGCAAGTTGGAGGTGGACATCTTTGAACTGCTGAGAGACAGTGAATACGAGATGGGTGAGACGAGTAAGTAACCAGGAACAAAAATACCAGTTAATGCTTCTTTTCTTTGTTTGTGTAAAACAATTGAGTGTTTAACCTGACATGTCCAGTTAGCTTTTACACCAAAACTTTTTTTGTTTGTACTTTGAAATCATCAAATCTGTCATTTCAACACAGGCCGAGAAAAGTCTGTCTGGAAAATTATAAAAAAAGACGACAGAATGGCTCGGTGATGGGACATAAATTGAGCTGTCATGTTTTGATAGCTGCAAGAGTTGGAGGATGTGTTGTAGTATTTTGTTCTCATATATTGGCAAAGCTCAATTTACTATATCAGGTCGGAGCACTGAAACAGTTTCTGTTCAGGGGAATTGGCAGCGATGTGTTAAAAATGAATGAATACTTGTCAAGAGTGACAGAAACACTTATGAATCTTTAAATATGCATACAGTTCTCACTGAGCTTTGACACAAACACAGAGACAAATCTATTAACACAGACTACACAACATAGTTTGTGGCTGCTTCGCCTTAACGAAAAATCACTGTAAAATATTGACTTTCTGTTGGCTTATTGTTTCCCTTATTAAAAATACAAGTCAATACTGTGTGTATGTTTAAAATCCCTGTGAACTTACCAATAGAATCATATTTGATAAGACGTGCAGGGATTGATTAACCAAGGACTAAATAGATTTTTGCATTTCACATTTACACAGAAACACATCCTACAACAAAAACAGTACAGACTCTGCTGGATTTACCTCAAAACAGCACTCCACATGCTGTGTGTGTTTGTTGCCAGGTGCATGCAGGGACTGTTTGGGAGGTAAAAGTTTGTGTGTACAATTACAGAGGCAGGAATTGGATTAGGGATGGATCAGTGGCCCCAGTTATGGAACCAACACAGTGGGGTTACCTGCAGAAAGGTTTTTCAGCTCTCTCAGCAACCAGCCACACTGGTCGATCACATGCTTCTAACCTGATCCTCCAAACACTTTCAGTACCCCACATACCCGAGGACAACGCTTTGAACAAACACATTGGATGTTATGTGTAAGGTGCTATTTTATCTCTTAATATCCTGTTTGTGTTTTAACCCTCTGAAAGGAAATTGAAAGCTAGTTTCAGGCTTGCAACCAAACCTCATCACCTTCTCCTAGTGTTTGTGTGGTCCTCACATGGACCTTATTTTTAGTGTTTGTGTCTTTTAATGATGGAATGTGAACATGACTGAACTAGGCATGTCGTTAGCCCACCAAAGGGGTCACTCTTAGCCTGAGGTCAATTTTACTGGGCTTGCTGCTTTCACTGAATAATGCCTACAAGTTGACAGCGCCTCAAAGTTATTTTACAGTTGTCACGTATCAGATATTTATTGAAGCACAAAAAAAATAATTTGACAACCTAACATTTGGTCACCCAGCCAAATGAAGAAATAAATTAAAATAAATGATTATTATAGACCAATGCAATTGTCTGTAACCTTTAGGTTTCTAGAAATAGCTAGGAATAATCGGCTACTGTCAATTGAGCTTTTGTATGTCATCAAGTCTAACCCTCAAATGGAAATGGCCTTTTTAATTTGTAATGTCAATAATTTCTGTATATCCACCAATGCTTCAACCCTGTGTGTATCTCCTTTATTTCCTAAATTTAAGATACAGCAAACATGTATAACCTGTCGGGCTTTTCTTAGCTCATTTTAAGTCATTACATCCATGTGATAATCTCTAACTTACCAATAGCTTGTACTGATCAATAAAAATTAATGTTAAGCAGAGAAAATGGAGTTCACTTTTGACTTGGAGCAGTGCAGTCCCACTGCCATTTACTGGATAGAGACCATGTTCCACCATCTGGAACAAGGAGCAGACCAGCAACTGAATTAAATTATCAACTTAATAACTGAGTAAATAAGGAGACCGTGTGTGTGACCATGTTCTGTAAATGTGTTTGTGTATGGTGTCAGGATGTTTGTGTTAGACAAGCCCCAAGGGTTAATAAGGGATTTTTTATTAATCATTTGATTCACTGCCTCTGGATTCACTACAAAGGCTGCAAAATGGATCCCCTTTTCCCTTTTGCACACAAGTGGAGGGTTAATACACTGGATTTGTTCCAATAACCAACACACACACACATTTTACACCAGAGGTGCTCACATCATTGACTGAAGAGGTTTAATTAGACGCCAGATTAAAGTTTATGGCCTGTACACAAGTGCAGCAAAATTATTTGTGGAAATGTTTCTGAGTAAAGCCATGATTCTTTTCCCCAAGCTAAAACCTTTAAATCAGCCCTTGTAAATGTAGAATATGAAAAACAAGAGGAGATGTGTGTGTCACTTCTGGGATGTTATGGCATTCATGTGCAAATGTTCAAATGGCGGATTTTATGTTTTAAGCCTGAAGATATTGCCTGTCACTATTTCTGTCTCTCTGTGTCTCTCTGTGTTTGTCATTCTGTTTATGTCTCCTGTCGCTATATGCAGAGGTCTATCGCATTAATCTTAGTGTCTCCCTCAAGCTATATTCAACTCTCATCATCAGGGGCTATAGGATTTTTTGTGTATGCATTATATTAAGCATATTAAACAGGAACAAATGTATTTGGCGGTTTGTGCAATTCACCATGAATGCTGGTTCAGTGTCCCCCCTGAGACACAGGGGCTCAGGCTAGTATCCGTTTACAGTGGTCAGCATGTGCCTTCATTAACATCTGCCTGCCCAGGTTCTTTTAAATGCATTGCCTGACTGATTGCATGGTGTTCTCTTGCACTGCTTAACCCTTCTATCCCCTCTGTGTCCCCCCATCCCCCTCCCCTCAGTGTGCCAAATCATGTCCAAAGGTGTGGTGGCAGTCCTCGGCCCCTCTGCCAGCCCAGCCTCCAACTCCATCATCAGCAATATCTGTGGAGAGAAGGAGGTGAGTGAGATGGCGTGCGCAGTATCACCACAAATGTAAAATGTGGAACGATAATGCTCATTAGCAGCTTTGTGAGCTTTGTGACTTTTGTGGGAGATTGAGGGGGATGGAAAAAACAACTTGTTAGGAAAAACAATGAAAAGCATCAGCATTGTCATAACTGTTGAGGCTCACTCGAATCAAAGCGATGCTAGCCATTTTATTTCCACCATTCCCTCATTAGCAGGTTGTATTTACTGCTTTTGGACCGTAATGACAATAAATACTAATACTAAGTTTTGGTTTGTTTTGCCCATAATTGCCACCCACTTTTCTTTTTGACACATTGTTAGTGTTGACATTAAATCCATTCTATCCATATATGAAGGTAAGAGTTTAAATGAGTGTTGGCTTCAGAAAAATGATTCATGTTTAGTGGATTTGGTATAATTTGTACCTTTTAAATGGTTTTAGGGCTGCACAATATATCACAAACTTATTGTTATCGTGATAATATTGATCGCAATATTTGTATCGCAAAGAATGACTTGTGTTGCAATAACGCTATACTCTTACAATACACTTCAAACCAACCCAGACTTTTACTAGAGAATTTAACTTTTTTTCTGTCAATATCATCTAAAATTGTCCAAACAAATCAAACAGTGGTGTGTCCTGGTTTAGACCTGGTTTATTCCTACATTTAGTCCTAGTTTAGACCTGTTGAATCCTAATATTAAGAGAAATATTTGATATTTTTTATTCTTTCTGTTCCACATAGAAACTGCAACTCCATTTGATCAGCATGACAATAAAAGACATCCCATTACTATCTGGGTGCCTTTACTGTTCTCTGGTACGGTGCGGCCCATTCTTCTAATGAGACTGCACTATGTTCTCCTCGTAGACACGCAGGGCTCCCTGCTGTTAAGAAATTGGCTGACGCATTGACTGCTTTAAAGCTAACTATATAATACTAGTGCATTAAAGTCTGAAAGACATCATAAAGAGAAAAGATTGGTTTATGAAGTGATGAACGGTGCAGACATGCGCTCCAAAAAAAACATTATATCAGCATTTAAGACCTGCCTGTCTCCACATATTTTCCTAAATGTGTGATATTCTTTGTCTGTTAGTTTCAAGCACAGACAATATAAAAGTGAAACTTTTTTGACCTGGATTGAACTGTCCCAGCTTTCATGTGTCTCTGCTTTATCAAACACACAGGTATGTGTGTACTTAATAATGGCAGCAAGGAAAGGCTATGGCCTGACTGCGTCATGAGAAGGATCATAATCCTTTATATGTTAATTTACTGGCATGAAGCATGTTTTATTCAGTATTTCATACATTGTGGGCAACTTAGATCAGTGTCTTGTCTCAGTTTTGACAAAATCCACGGTCCTTTAATACAAAGCATTATTAGTCTCAGTGAAATAAATGAGCTTCAGTGTACATCAGTGTAATGTGTTGCTACTTAAAGACACACTGCTACAACAAGTTACTGGAAACTAATACATACAGAGAATTATTCTTTTAAATCTGTGCCACTTATGTACAGCTCTCAAATTTTTTTATGAAAGAAATAATTAAATGCAGTCTGTCATGTGTTTTTGTGAAGTGAGTGAGAGGGTAATTCAGTTGGAGGTCAGATGTTTTGGTTGTTAAGCATTTTCCTATAGGTTAGATACTTTGTGCTCACTGCAAAAGCAACACTCTTCTGGGGGACAAAAAAATACAGCTGTTATTTTATGCTTGGCATCTGAACAGTCAACCATGAACCTCGGAGAGCGCTGGGGGGGATTATTGATTCCTGGTTGCAGACAGGTGGCCCATCTAACATTTTACTAGCCAGATTAGAATCAAATCCAGAGATGATCCAGAGATTAGGCAGCAATAAAGTGTTGACAAATTTCTTTTTATAACGTTGTATAATTACTCAGCATGAAAACACTCTTGTTTGAAGTTCTCTCCAGTTCCCTCCAGGGCTTTTGCTTGGAAAATGCCAAAAGTGAGGCAGGGCTCAAACATGTTCACAAAAGACTTGTTTTTCTGCCCCAAACAAATAAATGTAAATCTATTTTTGCTTATATTTCCCTTTTTCTCTTAAAGCATAACCTTGACTCTGCCAGATAGAACTGCTCCAGAAAACATAGTCTGCTCCACAGAACCATCTGGGAGGGCTCCCGTTGAACGCGTTTGCAAAAGGGCAGGTACTTTAAAGGACTACCTGGTCTGTGATTGGATTTATCAACCACAGTTTTATCCAATCAGTGCAACCAGTTGTGTTTATGTTTGTAACGGTAAAACAAGTGCTACATCTTTAAACCTTAAACAAGCCCAAATCTGTCTGTACTGCCACATCATTGGACACAAGAGTCGGTGAAGCCAGGATTCAGGCCTTGAATACTTTGCTTGGAGCAGATCAAGATGTAATTTTGAGTTTGCAAACTCACAAATCTCTCAAGAATTCAACTGCAGCGCAAGGTTAAGTATATGGTAGGAAAAACTTGATAGGCAGTGGTGAAAATAATTTTAAAAAAAAATCAAAATAGACATTGGACAATACACTTTAAACCAACACAATGTCTCTGTGTTGATCTCAACACTTTATAAATGCCAACTTAACTGAACTAGCAGAAAGAATAACAGCAAGCCTTCACTTTCCTAAACACCTGAGTGAGTCAGCAGATGAGTAATGCTGTTGTAATAGCTTTTAAGAAACTGCATTAACAAAAAAGACATTTAATTGGATCTACTGTTGGCAGAGTTCAAACAAGAACAACAGCAGATCACCCCAGGGTGCTCTTTACTGAAAAAGGCATCTGAAAATGACTCATTTGCATGTGTTTCAACAATTGATGTTATTATATAAAAAAGATTGATCTTCTATTATGCTCATCAGAGAACAGTCATGTTCAGTAGCTATAAAAAGAGCAATGCATGGATATGAGTTGAGGCCTTACTTTATATTCATAAGGTATTTCACTTTTTATATTTCTCCAATGTGTCACAGTGCACAGGTGATAACATGTCATGCCAAACAGCAGTAGCTCTTCTGTCTGTGTGTGTCTGTGTGCGCGTGTGAATTTGTGGCACTGCACCCACCTAATCCTTTACTGAGATCCCATAGATGTCGGCACTCTGGCGGCTGGCTGCCTGGGACACTGGCAGCAATATTGCAGCTGACAGAGCCCACTAGGTGATCAGCACATCATCTAGCAGTCCCTATCAATCACTCCCTGGGCTCCACTGCTGCTGTGGAGCCTACTTACACAGGGGTGAGTGAAGACGGAACAGAGCCCATCAGCTTGTAGAAAAAGTGTGTGACTGTGTATTGCATGCCAGTTGTTTGTCTGTGAAGGTTCTCAGTCATCCAGGTCATCTTGAAGAAAAGGTTAAAGCAAAGGCATCTGAAGACTAGGTTTTCAAGGTGAAGACATTTCTCAGGTGAAACTATTGACTCACCTGAGCCTCAATGACTCTCCCATCCTACACAGTTTGAGGTCTGGATTGTGTTGAAGGACCAGTCTCCAAATGAGACGTTGTAACCCTGGCTTTAGATGAGTGGGTCTTGGTGCTTTACTGGTCCTTATCAGCAGACTGACACAGACAACTGCTACAGATTACAGCGTGTTTTAGTGTTGATTCTTGGTTGTTTAATAGAAGTCTGTTCTGTAAAGCCTCACATCTGGAGGATTTAATCCTTCTGCCAGATCTGAACACTATTGTTGGCAGCATCTTAAAAATGTCAGTGGGGAAATTTAAAAATGTCTTGTGAAAATGTGGTTAACCCTTCTGACAGATGTAGAGGCTGACCAATATCAGGACTAAGAACTTTTAGAACTTTAATAAAACCTTTATTTTTATTGTCCTTCTTTTGGCTCACCAGTACATAAGACAAACATGCAACATAAAGCATAGTCAGGCATAAATACATAAATAATCAAAAACAAAGTCCATAAAAACACTGTTCATTTCTGAGGGTAGCATGTTCCACTGCACATGGGACAAACTCTATAGGACTCTTACCAAAGGGCAAGAGCTCAAACTGATCAGAAAGAAGATATGAGCGGTCTACCACAATACTTCTGGCTAAAAATTGAGAGATACACATTTGTGCCCAATAACACTGATAATATATTATCCCTCATTTTAGTTTTGTACAAAGCCTGAGATTTAAGTTAATAGTCATGAGCTAATTTGGGTAAATGTCAGCAATGAAATTTTTATAAGGCAGTCTGATTTAAATTTTCATTCCAGTGCTCTTAGCTAGCTCCGGCTCAATGCTAAATACTCGCTCAAGTTATTACCCCAAAGCCTCTTTTTCACTACCATATAAAATGTGCAATTTCTCTGTGTCTGCTAAAGTAGGTAAACACATCCCTCTGTGATTCAAACATGGAGTGGTGATGAATAGTAATGTTACCTCTGATGTTCAGGGCTTGCTTTGGGCTTGCGGCGCCATCTGGTTGAAGGAGTACAAAGATTATGGAGTGCATTTCAGAAGGTGGGGCTCAGGTTGGATTCAGGGCTGAACGTGAGGTCTCCTGGGCAAAGCAAAAGAGCGCGACGAGAGGAGGGGGTCACTAGGGCAAATCAAGCCCTGGAGATGGGGAATAATGATGATGTGTGCGTCTATGTGCTTTCACACAGCAATGGAAGCAACAGTATTAACAAAAGGCTTTTTTGTGTCTTATGCATGAGCTCTGACACGGAGGTAATGCTGAAAGAGTCATAACAGCCCAACGCAGTCCATTGTGGTTCTTGAAGATGACTTTATTAGTGTCAAAATGAACTCCACCCGTGTTCTCACTTGCTCACACTCACACACACGAGTGATTGTAAAACAGGGCCATCAGACAAAGCTGATGCACAGATTGCTCATGAATTAGAGGCTGAACAAATTTGAAAACCTCTCCCTGTGCTTTTGCAGGAGCAGATTTCACGGGTCTCTTGCTTCATTTGTGTCATTATTGCAGCACATTTATAAGAAATTAACTCATTGATTTTTTTTGATTAACTTTTTTGCAATTGATCTGAGTTGGCTTGCACACTTGTCTGTTCATATTTCCACTTATCCCAGTGTGTGTTTGAGTATTTTCTATGCCGCATATTGAGACTGATTTAAATGGGCAGCTTGTCCAGCAGCTCAGCACGGTACATGGTGTGGAATTGCTTTTTGTGACTTGATAAGGCAGCCAGCTAACCCTGCAAATCCACTCTGACCACAGAGCATTTATACAGTACAGTAGCTATAGTCACTTTAGATAGAGTTCTGCCAAACACTGACCCACGGCAGGTCAACTCTAAGCCAGCAGTCGGCCTGTAAACCTAGGAAGATAAGGAGCCTGTTTTACTAAACGATTTTGGAAAATGGTTTGCTCTTAGTGGGTTTAAGCTGTCATTATCCTTGTAATATTGCACAGTACTTCCATTGCAACAGTACTTCTGTGTGAAGTTTTATCAGCTCTACGGCTTAAAGGGAGTTTTGTGACAGTAACAACATTAAAAAAAACAGAATTGTCTTGTCACACTTGAATTTCACAGTGCAGTAATGGCTAGCATCTGTGTATCCTGTATTTTTTGTCTACTCTAAAGTTTGTGGCAAAAGAACAAACGGTGCAAACCTAATGTAATGTATTTGAAGTTATATTATTTACCGAGGTTTTGCTAATTTATATTTCTTAATAACACAACCTTTTACTGTAGCATTAGGAGAATCAATATTTAAGATACATCTTTTCAAATTTGTGATTGAATAATAACCTTCATTATTTTCATTGTAACACTTTTAACCCAATTCGTTTTTGGTGCACTCTTTTGAATCCATATTTTGTTATTTATTTTTCAGATTTGCCACGTGTTATTAATGTAAAAACACTCAATAAAGGTTTTTATTTTGGAGACAGAGTTTAGTATTCATAGAAATTTACAATCCAGCTAAAAGGAAGGGTTTTCATTTCTGACTACCTTCAAAGATACGCACAAGGAAAGCTAAATTCAGCACTTTCATCTTGTCGGCTCTGTCCCCTTCTGCCTTTATTAGCCTTATTTGGCTTTTTGTAGGACCTATACAGCCTGTTTTTAATTTTATTTAAGTCACACCAAATATAGTAAACAATTCCATACTCTAGAGTAAATATGACTCTGAACAATTTCAAACATTGTTAGTTTTTGTTCTAGAGGAAAAGTGTGAATAAACAATAATAATATATTCAGACCTTGATGTTGCCTTCTGAAAGACACAAGTAAAACATTCACTTAGTTACGTGTTAGTTATTATCATCTGATATGTATGTATATGATCATTTTGCCGTCCACTCTGTTTTGTCGATGTGTGGACAAATTTGCTCAGACTGAATTCAAACAAAGCCCAGGTGCTCCACTTTTCGGAGCTGATCATAATTAGAGAAGCACAGCTGTTGTGTGCACGTCCACTGACCCTCGGCACACAACTCTATTGATCGGTCTTGTCAAGGCTGCACCGGCTGAGCTGCTATGTGCATATCCAAATCTTGTCTCCCGGAAGCGGGCTTGATTTGATCACTGAGATGAAAGTGAGGCGCAGCAGTGACTCCCAGGTGAGCAGCGAGCAAAATGGATTTCAATTTAGCTGATTGTTGTCATCAAGGGTATGAAAAAATCACAGCTTTGCCATTGTTTTGTCTTAGTCGTCCGTGTCAAGTAGTGGATTTTATAGTACCGTGTGGAGGGGGACAACGCATATCCCAGCTTATATCACTCAGCTTTCAGCCAGCTGCACATTAACCTAATGCCTTTGGTTCATTTCACTCTTTCTGTGAACAGAAACTCATCAACATCAATTACATTTTCTTCATTTCCATGCTTTTGTGCCACTCAAAGGCCAGATTTTGAGAATTTGTGGATCAACTGTTTGCCAATTTTACTGTGTAAAGTTGAGCTCTGCTTTGTTTGTGGGGAGTAAGTCAAACATTTGGCGTGATTCCCAGAGCTGGATTAAGAACAATGTTGGATTAAAAACAGTCAATCTCCATCTAGAATTTCAGACAACTCAACAGACATGTATTTTCATGCTTCATAAACATAAGGACTCTGAGGGCTTTAAGATATATTTACTGCTACATGTTGTGTTAATGTATCACACAGTAGATATTGTTAAATCACTTTAGAATATTTTTTAGTTAAGCTTTCCTATTTACCCATTATAACAATGCAGCGACTGTGAAAAATGATGAATTCAGAAGCATTTTTCTCCTTTTTACAAAGACATTTGATCCGAAAAAGGCCAGTGGACTAAGGAGGAAGCTCTAGAGAAAAGGAACTTTTTTTACTGTGAACTGGCTGATCAATAAGATAGAGATCTCGTGGTCAATGTTCCACTCCTCTTCCTAAAAGGCACCATGGGATCTGCAGAACACTTCATCTTTATCACTGGTCTGCCCCGGCTGTGACCGCAGGGACCTGATGCAGTCTCATTACCAGCTCAAATAGAGATCTGGCTGCATGGGCACAGCCACGCACTAAGGTGGGATGGAGACTGTTGGAAAAGCAGCACTGACTGTCTTATCCCATTCCATTTTTATTTTCTCAACCATGTCCCCTGAGCGTTTTTTTGCCTTTTCTTTATACTAACAGCTGGCCTCCCAAATCCCCTGTACCCCGTTTGGTTCAAAAGGGGATCAGGTAGACATAATAGGCCAGCACCTGCCCTGCTTCATCTCTGACCATGCTGCTGAAGCATCCCTGCCAAGAAGACCACTTTGCCATTCAAGCCTTGGCATCACGTTTGCTGACTGATGGACAGTGTCTCCAACAGCATCTGTTCTCTAATGCACAGTGGCCAACATAATTCTCTGGATTGCAATAGACGGCAGGCACTATACCCTCTGTTCCACTGTTGGTTGGTTTGATTATCTCTGAATGGATTCACTGTTTACACTGTTTGAAGGTAAATCTTTCTCAGTCTGGCGTCAGTTGGGCTTGTATTTAGCTCTGAGTGCTGCTGTCCACCTAGTTGCAGTGTTTTAAGGACAGCGAGTCTTGCCAAATGGGTCTTGCATGCTAACTGATTGGCAGGTTAATGTGTTGCAATTTTAATGAGCCGTAGGTCTTGAATGGCACTGATGGTAATCTTGTATGACATGTTCCAAAGAACATAAATGTGTAGTGATACCATATTAAACCATTTTGTTCTGCTGCCCCTTTGAGTCCAAGCCAACAGATGTAGCAGCTCATTATGTGTCTGTGCTCCATATGGCGCTGCTGCAAAGCCACCTCCTTGCTTCCTCCACTCACTCGCCCCCTCGTCGTGCGCTCCAGTTAGCTTCACAGCAGACAGGTAGCAGAATGTCTTGGGCACTTGTCAATTCAACAGCCAAGGCAACCACAGCTTGTTGGCCTGGACGGATGGGAAATTAGCTTTCACCTTAACTCCGGTTCAGAACTAGGGTTCCCTAACTAATGCCTGCTCGGATTTGAAAGTATTTCTCTTAAAAGTAGGCTTGTATTCCCTGCCTTGCATAGAGGTTATTACAGGTTATTGTAAGCTTTATACAAAGCAATAAAAAGTAGTGGCTGTTTTAAATAGCAGCCAACAGCCGATTACTAGCTTGGCATCAGGAAATGTGCGGGGTCCTTTTACTTCTTGCCCTAATTGCTAATCTGAGTAAATCACAGTGCAGTGTGTCTTATTGTAATTAAAGCAAGTTTATAGTAAGCACTTGGTAATTGGGTTGAAGTATTTTTACTGTCATACAAAGGCTGTACATTTCTCACTGCTCAGTGGATGTGCTGTGGTTTGTGTATGTGCTCGGCCTGTGTCCTGGGAGAGCTTCCTCATTAAATGCCTGTCAAACCTCTGTCTGCAGCTCTGCCAGCTTTTCTGTCACACTGCACGAATACACACACAAGCACAATTCTGTGAGTGGACACGCTTACCATGGTTCCAGTGCTATGTGCACCTTTTGTACCTATACTAAACAGTGGTAAACCTCTACACTTACATTCAAAATTATTCATTGTCATTCATAATGAGGAGGCATATTTTCCCACTTCCTACAAACCAGATACAATGTTTAGCTGCACAGTGTTGAGGTGTGCTTTGTGCGTCTGTTTATAGGCATATTAATATATTCAGTGGAGTATTATTGGCCGTACTGGAAATTGCATTCTGAACAAAGCTGCATCAACACTGGTGAGAAACTCCAAATCAGACAACATTGCACCTTTCCAGGGCTTCCTTGGGAGTGTCATTTGTGCTTCGACACAAGTGTGCTGACAGTCTGCCTCTCAGCTGTTTTATTACACAGTGCATTCTGATACCTAAAGCAAATAACTGTCATATGTCCAAAATGAGAGCAGCTTATATAGAACAATATATTTCTAGCCTATAGACAACACCAGACAATAACCAAACTAAATACTAATGTTATAGGATCACCTTACTGTCTTGAGATATTAAGCAATAAAGCCAGAACATGAGACAGATTGACTTTGACAGCAATGTATTATTGCACAGTTAAAGCCAGTGATGCCTTCTAATGAGCACTGCTGTGCCGTTTTCATGTTTAGCTTTGTCCTGTCTTCTACAGAGTCTCACCATTGCCATCATTCACTCTGCTGTTTAGTTTTCTGTCATTTTCTTTTCCTCACAGTTGTAATTAGTTATTACTTATGGCCTTGAGCAGCTTTTAAAGTTTCAAGATTCAACCTGCCTGCAGCTACTATGACGAGTTTACATTGACTCAAAGTTACATGTACACTGTGGTGAGCCTTGAACACAAGTACAGTGTGCTTTGTTAGTGACAGTGGGCATTTCAAATTTTAGAGCTCATAACCTTGTAAAAATATTCCTTAACTTTAGCTGCTATTCTGAGCACACATAAGTGTTTTTCTGGGATTGTTAGGGAGTAGTTGTAGTAGTGGTGAATTTCACAGCAATTGACAGTTAGAACAGAGAGTCCTTCAAGACACTACAAACCCTTTCACATAATTCAAGTCAATTATGTAATTCAAGTTGATTAATTCAGAACAAATGATATTAGCTTTTGAATTCCCTTCACCATAAGCAAGTCAGACTTTTCAGATGTGCTTGGAACCTGCTCTTGAACCAGAAAAAAAGTTGTTTAATACAGCAGCTTTTAGGTCTAACGAGTCTTTAAAGCCCCAGAAACATTAGTGTAGGACACATACTTGTGTTTATATTTGTGGGATTAATCGACCGGTGGAGTGACTGATAACTGCTGTTGGTCGTAGATAAGAAGTCTGGCAAGTAACTTTGATGTGGCTGACAAGTCACTGCAAATAAAGCAATGATTGATTTTCTTTGCTTGAAGCACAGCCATAGACTCGACGTTAGTCAAAACACACACACACAGGAAGAGTCGTTATTGTTATTAAGCATATCCAGATCTGTCCAAATGTATGAAGTCATCCTAGACTTGAAGTAAAAATGCTTCGATTCAACTTAAAGATAGTTCAGTTAAAGTGAATTTTCTTAATAATGTATATTAATCCACAGTTTCTAGCTTCTAGTTAGATGATCTATTGGGAGCTGAGATTTCTATTGTGGAAACTGATGATGAATGAAGACTCTGAGCCAAGTAATACCCCAGAGATTAAAGTGACTCCAGCAGTAAGGTCCAATGGGTGAATATGATGGAAAAGGACACAGTGTACTGCATGTGTCCTTTTCGTGCATGTGTGTGTGTCTGGTGTTTTTGTAAGCTGCTTCCTAAACTCCCTGCTGCCTCAAATACATTAATATTGAACCATAGTTCATAGGTTTAGTGAATGGGATCATGAAGCACTAGTCTGCAATGCCCAAAAGGTAATAAAGCGGCAAAAGAACATGTAAATCATAAATGTTTGAGCACAAAAGACAGTGGGATAAGGCAACAGCTGGAGGATAAAAGACATACATGAAGTTAGGTACATTTCCCAAGTGGGCTGTGTGGCTATTCCCCAACGTTTTAGGGCACTGCAGTACAGGAGGGGCTGTCAGGAGCAGCCATTTCTCCATCCATCCACACACCCAGGGATTCAATTACACCCTGATGGGCAGCAGTGGAAAACCAATCCAGAGAATGTGGGGGATGATGGGGAAAGCGACGTATGAGCACTGGAAAGGACGCAGACAGGCAATCTGCCATGATGAAGAGACTTCCTTCTTCGTGCCTCCTCTCAGACCCAGCATGCACTCCTGTATCCCCTTCAAGCCCCACTGCGCTCCACAGCAATGTGTCGCCGGCTGACCGCCCCGACACCTGCTGCACTAGCATTGTTCTCCGTCTGTACCTTTTTATCCTCCCCAGCGTCGCCACAGGAAGCTCAGCAGACAGGGCTTTCATTTTACTCATTTAAGAGGAAAGATTTGAATTGGGGGTTGAACGCAAGTTCAGATCTTTTAGAGTGCTTCAGTCTGCGTTTGTTGCTATTCTCCAGGAGTATTATAGTCTACAAGTTTAGCTGCAGTGTACTTAACCTTCCTTCTGATAAGAAAGACAAGCCTGATGTATCCTCTAAGTAAAGAAAAGGTGGTGTGATAAATTCCTTAGGGGTAACCGAGGAATACATTTGTATAGCTGCAGCAAACTCAGGCTGTGAAAAAGCAGAATAATCAGTCTATGTATACACACACACACATATATATATATATGACAGACATAAGGTTTAATCAAAATACAGTAAAAAAATCCCTGGCCTAAATAGTTTATTATGATAAACAAGAAAGTGTTCTTGACTGTTCCCATCTCTGCTGTAGTCTGTGTAGTTTTGACCAATAATAAATGCATGTATGCTAATTGCTGCAGCGAGCCCTTTGAGAATGTAAAAGTGAAGAAGTGGATTACTCGCCTGCTAGGCAAGACCAAGTAGGACTAATGTGTGGTTATTATGTTAAATTTAGTTTAAAAACAATGTCAAATTACTTTTGATCTCCTTAAATTATGGGCTTGGAGTAATACTCTCACCTCGTATTCACAGTTTCACATGAGGCTGGAGGGAAGTCTGAACTACAAATGTTTGTAGACGGCACCACAAATGGACTAATTAATCTGCTGCATGAGTGTGTATGTGCTGTGACCGCACTGCCTTTGTGAAGGGGATTTAAATCTGTTTACATTAATACTTTAGAGGACTAAGCAGATTTCTACTGACCGAGCACCATTTTAATGCGATTATGTATTAGAATTACATGTGCTAATTGTGAGAAAAATAAAGTAATATTTCTTTTATAAATGAATCCGTCTTTTATTTTATGTTAATCAGAATTCTGAACATCTTTTTTTTTAGGAAATCCTTTGCCACAACCACAAAATATGTCTTCTAACATGGTTGTTTAAGAGATGAAAAGCTTCTCACTGCATCAATTAGGCTTATTAGCAATTGTTCAGATGAAGCCTCTTGTCTTGTGTTAATTAAAAGGCTTTATTTAAATGTGTGGACAAGGATGAATCATTTAGTGGTCTAGGCATGTCTCCAGTAAAAGAAAGGTCAGAAAATACATACATTGTTTGCATGTTAACCTTAAACACATTAGTTCTGCTTCAGTGGTGTAAACAGTAGGTGCGTGGGTGTTGCACTAAGAATTACGCTAACAAGGCCTAGTCCATGTGGGTGTAACAAAAATAAGTCTCTGATCCAGCCTTGTGCCTTACATGAGCTTCAGCACTTTGCTAACAATGAAGAATGTGTAGTGTGAATATTCACATTACCTCAGACCCCTAGGTTATCATTGCCTGCAATTTATCATAACGGAGTAAACCGATTTCCTTCTGGCTGTCTGCTGGCTGTCTGCTATTTTTACTCTGTAATTCCTTTAAAACTGTTTCTGCAGTTTATCTCTTTTGGGGTCCAATGTGTATGCAGGTGTCTGCAGCATTGTACAACACAAGGTTGTGAATTCCACCTTGAACTATTAAAATGGACACAGATATTCTGACATTACCATTTTTCTGCAGGTGCCTTATGTAAAGGTGGCTCCAGAAGACATTTTGAAGGTCCAGTTTCCCCGTTTCACCACTTTAGACCTGAGGCCAACCAACACTGATATCAGCATGGCAGTGGCCGGCCTTCTCACCTTCTTTAACAGCACCACAGCATGCCTCATCTGTGCACAAGCTGACTGTGAGTACAACATTCACACCTCCATGACACCACATACACACACGAAACAATGCTCACCTGCATCTGCCAACGCAGCACAGTGTTGTTTAATGTCTGCTATCTTTTAACACATGTAATCACACATAAGCTGTGTTCTGACAACACCTCACTGACATGCTCACATTGCAAGCAGGTGCTATTTCTCAGCCAGTGCTCTGACACTGCAGCAGCATGCACAATGCTTACATTAATTCAGTGGATAGAACTGTCTCTAGTTTCATACATTCACAATAGTATTAAAATATACCTTTTTGTTATTTTTAAAAGAGCCTGCAGTGTTTGTCCCACTTGCAATTAAGGAGCTCAACCGATCAAAACCATCTAGAGACGTTTCCTCAGCACTTAGCACTTTACTAAACCAGCCCTTCAGGTGTACAGTTTCTATTGTGTCCAATCTCCTGTTGTATCTATTACACACTAATTATTTATAAACATACTGTATATGTAGGTCTTTTCATTTATTCAATGTTCTATAGATTGTGTGTGTATGTTAAGGAAATGTGTATTTTGCAAGCTAAAGACAAATTTCTGCCGTTAAGATAATAAAGTTTATTCAATTCATGTCTTGCAGTAGGTCTATGGTGGGGTGTTGATAATGTCATCACTGGTGTGGATGGGGGGGGTTAGAAGTTAGAAAACGCTGTGAGAGTGTTTGATTGGACTACTGTAGAAATAGATGTTGTCTCCACAGAAACGAGCGAGGTGTCAGTAAACAGCGGGTTCATCCGGAACTGTATCACATAAAGGTTGCGGCTGCTGCTTAGAAAGTAACTTTAGCGTCCGAGATACTTTCACTGCAGCAGCAACTTCTACTGAGTCTGCGCACTGTGCTTCCCTCATAGATATTATGAGTCAATTACACTTGTCAGTGTGTGGTAAACACTGTGATGCTATGACTGTTGGTAACTGTTTGCTCCTGTATTTTGAGATGCCGTTTTTCATTTGTGGTGTATTGAGACATGAACATCACTTATAAAGTGTTTAAGAAATAAACCATTAGATCAATAAATGAGTTTTGAAACTAATTCAAATCCTTAGTTCTGAATTGGACTTTAATGCTAAAATTATAATTCCTTGTTAAGCATCCTTTGCAAATTCAAGCAGATGTGGAGAGTAGCAGTTGTAGGGAGGCAAAAAGGCAGACATAAAAGACAACTAATGTTTCTGCGACACTTCCCCATTTTACCTATATGCCTATTTTTTGTGTTTGTATGGTTTTGGGAGTAAGATGTCAGTTCTCTTCTGTTTTTGCTGAATCAACAGTACATTATTCTTAATTATACACTTCCTTTTTAGCCTTTAAAGCACAAAAGGTGGTATTTTCATTTGTGGGACAATAAGAGTTGTTTGGCTTGAGTATAACTGCTGTTTGAGCCATTTGTTTTGTGTTACTATTGAGGAAACACGATCCTAAACAATGTCACATGTGATCGTTGAATCTTAATGTGATGGATATACGACTATTGTGCACTGCCTGTTAATGATGGAGGCGGGCTTTAAAGAAGACTGAGGAAGTTTTGCAGCTGTATCTAACAGTGATCCGGCAGCCTCAGTGTTAAAGACACTCATTAGGATCTAAAGATACTAAACCGGATGACCTCAGAGGAGCTGGCAAATCTCATGTGCTGTTCCCACCCTTTTGTACATCCCAACACAGTAATTACAAGTCCCTAGACAAAGGCACCGTGACCCCCAGTGCCACCACATAACCTTTCTCCTAATCAGCAAAAGGCTTTGAAGGACAGAAATAGGTTGGAGACATCGAGCCTGTGTCAAATAGGCCAGTGACGGCAATGAGACACTGTAATCCACCCACCTGTTTTTTTCACCTTTCAGTTCTGACTCTGAGCTGTACACTGGAGTTTATTCATAACCTTTAGATGTACTTTAGATGTAGTTGTGTCACAAAATGTATATCGATGATATATGCATATGCTTTTATCCTCACCAGATTAATTAAAAGCAAGGGTCAAAGTTTTTTTTTTTTTGCATTTCAAATTCAGCTTTGATCCTGTTTCTCTGACATTTATTCCATGGTGAAGTGATTAGAACGACTCTGGCAAAAGCACTGATAACAAGTGGACCTTTTAGGCAGCTCCAGACTTTAATATTGGCAGGTTTTGTGAAAAGAAACTCATTTTAATAAGACTTTTCTTCCCCTCAGGTTGTGCACGATGGTGGGAAGGTTTTTATTCTGTGTCAGTAGGCTAAAACCAGGCTGTAGAGGAAATTAAATGAGATGAAAAGAAATGAGAGGAGAGAGGAGGGCGAGCGGTAGATAGTGGAGATTAAAGCCAGTCAGTGGAGAGGCTATGGCCTTAGACGGCTGGGGTGGGGCTGTTACTCAGAAAACATGGGTGAGGTGGAGTATAGTCATTATACTGTGATAGAGAGGAAAACGGCAAAAGAAGCTGGAATTGGCAACAATCACGAGACAGTCCAGGAAGCGGCATGACTGTATTGATCACCCACATGTGAGCCTGATTCATTGAACAGAAATGGCAGCAAATGGCAGCATGCCTGGATAGTGCTGTGTGTGTGTTCATGTGGTCAAGGCTGTGTTCAGCAATAACATCAGCTAAAATGTCCTACTGGTTGCGCCCATAGCTGCTTAGTTGCTGACGATTGGTAGTGAGACCTCACATGTGCCGGCCTCATTAATCACACGAGCCAGTGACAGCCTAATAGAGCATAACCAATTCATGAATATTTCTCGACCATGGTTGAGGAAGCAGGAGGAGTTGCTGGAGCTGTGCCCAAAGACCAAGTGCACACCAGGACCATATATTAATCTCACTAACCTACTATCAATGGCAGCTCCTGCACTGTGACCTGCCCAAAGAATTGACATGAGGTAGACAAATTGTGTTCTGTACTAATATGCATGGACAAAGACACCTTTGCCACAACACCACATTATCAGAGGCACTCGAAAATCAAAGTGTGGTCAAAGTTTAAAAAGGGCCTATAGTTTGGAGGAAGTGTATTCTGTATAGAACATAAAAAGCACTTTGTACCTACAAAGGCTTTAAGTTATACTTTTGATGTCAGGAATAGTGTGTTTTTTTTATTTTTTTTTTTTTGTTAATTTTAACTCAGGAGTCACCTGCTGTCTTTATATGGTTGTGTGCATAATGACCTGTAAAAGATGTTTCACCCACTTGTGGAAATGTAAAGTATACAAAAGTGACAGTAATTGCAGAGACTGGTGATTATAGGTTTGATGATAATAACTATGATTTTGCCACTAATAACTCTGATATTCAAAGCAACAATGTCACTAGTAAAGGCCAGCTCTGGTACTAGCACTTCCTTCATATTAGTGTTTAGATCAAGAGAAACTAAATTTAAATTGCGTAAATGACACTCCTACAAGTTTCTTTTTTCTTTTTTTTTTTTGCAGTTTATCATTTACAAAGCACCGGCTGAGTAGCTAACCAATGAATTTTTATGCAGGATTTAGTTCTAGTGTGAAGACTGAATAGTGAGGCTTTTTGCAGAAATAACAGGGACTGATCGGCAGGAGCATTGGCAGAGGCGCTGTGTGACAGGGGGATTTTATAGTTTGTAGTCATGGTTCCACTTTTATGGTTACTGAGGAACTCATCCTCCAACGTAGTTTGAATGTTTGACATAACATTTTAAAGCAATGACTGCTGTTATGGCAAAGTCATAAAGAAAATATGAGTTATCGTAAAGCAGCTGTGTCTGTGACTGAAGGTTGTGTTGTGTGTGTAATTTACCTAAACATCACTTATGTCCTGCTCCAATCTTGTGTGTCCAGGATAATGTTTTTAGAGTGTCTAGAGGGGCTTGTGTGGTAATGAATGTCAGTTCTTTCTTTATGTGTGAGCCATAGCCATCAGTCCACACTTCAAGAGTAAGAAAGTCAAAGCAACAATGGTCGGAAGCTTAGAGAATGATGTCAGAATGTACGTTTCTTTGATATTCTTTCAGCTGCAAGCTTTACAAGAAAACCCTGCCCTTGACAGCAGAACGTTCACTGCTCTTGCTCCTGTTAGAGTTAACACAGGGATTACACATGGCATGACAGCACATAGAGAATTCCTGTCAGCACTTTAAATATAAAGGCGGGGGGGTTGCCTTAAAATATAATACATATAGGGACACAGCCGTAGAGTCAAGTCAATCAGTCAATCCATTGAAGGAGTATGCACTGACTAAAGCCACATGAATTTCTATTGTACCCAATGTCCTAGATTAGGCTCTGTGCTACACATTAGCCTACAGCACAAGCTGATGCAACAGGCAGTAGAGGTGCCAGCAGAGCCGTGTACATAAGATGCAGTATGTACCATATCACATTGACTAATAGTCTTTGTGATTGTACAGCTGGACCACAGCAGTCAGTCAGCTCAATAACTTCAGACTGCTCCAACAAAACATCTTTACTATAGATGAACAGCTCCCACATTGTCTTTTAAAGCTCCCGTGTCAATTTATTGTTCTTTCAGCGAAACAGAAATCATTGGTGGTACCTCAGCTGACATAAATCTAAGTCCTCCTCACGTGAGTCCTCTTTGTTGTGCCAAGAAATGTTTTATGAGTGTTGTTTAATCAGCCATGGTGAAGCCAGTTTAAATAAGAAACTGTCAGCTTTAAGTTAACTGTTTTGTAATGTTACTTCTCTCACTCATTTTGTCTCTCTTGAAAAACTCCAAATGCATTTGTAATATTGGAAGTTAATTTCCCATGACATAATAATAAGCTCTCAGGGTGTGCTAATATAGGGATGCAAAGTGACTGGTAAAATGCTGCCAGGAACATTTTGATGAGACCAGCTATGCTTTAATTAGAGCAAATCCTACTTACCTCACTGGAGTCACAAAGTCTATTAGCAGAGGATAGAATACAAGGGAAGTTGCTCAATTGTCCCTTTGTAGTTGATGGTTTTATAATAATTATAATTTTGGATAATCAGCCCTCTTGTTCTGCATGAAAGTTTATTAAGTTTAGTATTATCAATTGTAGCAGAAAGCAAACAATGGATGAATGTAAATGTTACTGAGTCTGTTTGTTGCAACAATATCAGCACTTACTCAGGAAAAGTTGAATGCGTTTTCTTCACTTGTTTTTAAGGTATAGCCTACTGTAAACCTTGGTCTACTTCAGGGACGTCGTTCTAATTCATTACTGCAAATTTTCTAATGTGTTATTTTTTTTCCTGCAGGCTTACTGAACCTGGAGCAGCTCCTCAGGCAGTTCCTCATCTCCAAGGAGACACTGTCGGTGCGCATGCTTGACGACAGCCAGGATCCAACCCCGCTCCTAAAGGAGATTCGAGATGACAAGACAGCCACTATCATAGTCGACGCTAATGCCACCATGTCGCACATCATTTTGGAACGGGTTAGTATGGGTCACTTGTGTAAAAGGTGCCTGTTTCTACGCCAGCAGTGAATTATACCAATAAAATATATATAACACTTTACTTTTGAGTTGTTACTGTAAAGTGCCAGTGGCAAAAATGTTCAAGGATAAGACAAAATGTCTATGTGGAGGATTAATGCAGAACTCTGTAAGTCTATTGTTTCCACCTGAGAGTTAAGGGACAATAGCTTCAGAATATTAAACAAAGCAAAACAAGCCCTAAACCATTTGGCTTCATGTGAATTAATGAATATGGCCTTTAGTAAAGTAATGTTGTCCAAAAGGGGAGCAAATTAACTAAAGGCATCTTGTCAAACAAACACATTCAATCAAATTACATGGATGGCAGCATTAAATCAAGTTTTATTCCATGACTCATCCTGCATAGTGACAATTTAGCATGGTTAAGAGGATTACAGTGATTACAGGCTCATAATGTAAGAAGCCATTTTGGCCACTTTTGAATTACAGCACATGCACTTTTCTATGATAGAGATAAAATAAAATGAAAACAATTTTGTCATTGTTCTCCACTGCTTCTTTCCCTCTTTGTTCTTTCTTTTTGTAATACAAGTTCACAGTCCCAAGCATGCTCTATTTTTGTCAGTAACATAACAGTATGACGCTAATGTCCCGTTCTGGGCTAATAGCCGTGGCATTAATTAACATCTCAGAACACCATTCAAAGCGTCGACACTTTGACTGAAGCATGTAGAGGCTCCTCTTGGTTGGAGACTGGTGTTTGTTAAGAGTGTACCGAAGTGCGTGCCGGAGGAGCGAGGGTGTTCAGCAGCAGCATATGGTCAGTGAGTAATTAATACACACCTCATTATGTGCTGAAGGCGATGGATGCATGGCTCAAGTGGAGGTGACAGTAACTGAGGGGCCAGAGACAAGATGTTTCTTTCACATGTTCCCCTCATTGTTCAAACTCTATTCTGTCTTATCTCTGAGTCTCTCACCTCACTCAACTGTTCAGACTCCCATCAGTGGTCATCCTGTCGCCATAGCAACACTGGAAACCCTGGGTCCAAAGCAGTGGGCACCCACAGTGCTCTTTCTTTTGTTGTTGTTTTTTTTTGTTTCATGTTTCAATATGTATTGTGGTTTCTTCTGTGCCATTTCTTCAGTTTGATTGTATTTCTTCACATATCCTACCTCGAGTAACTCTGTGTGAAGCAGTCAGCCGTGGGAGCGTGAAGTTCTATACTTACTACTATACTTACCGTTTCAGAGCAGTGTCCAGTCTAAAACAATGATTAGTCTGTCTAAATGGATACTTATTTGTTCTGCAAGAAATTCCCTACTTCTCACATGTTACACCAAATCCCAGGCAAATAAAAGTCCTACTCTCTGAGGTTCAGCTTGTAGCATTCTGAATGTAATCGCGTTTAGTCAGACCACCACTGTTGTGCACCACTGGACTTAACAAGAGAGATTCGATAATGAGTCTGGCATTTTGGAAAAGCACAGAAAGCCTACTCTCAGTTGCCTATGTCTGAATCAAAGGAATATAATCAGAAGATTGTTTTAATGGTCTGGTGGTTCTGTCAATAACTTCAGTAATAAAAGAATTCAGTCTTTTCTTTTGAAAGAGATAGTGTTACCTTGCTTAAGTTATGTTTCATTCTGCAGACAAAACCAACAACGTCTCCCCCAAAACAATAAATATACCTCACATTGGTATGGTAATGCCAAGCAAAATATTTTTAATATAGAAGTTTTTAATATATTGAGTTCATTCAAAGTTTAATAATGCAGGTTGTTTTTGTTTTAGTAATTGATGCCTTTGTACTTCACTTCTGTTTTATTATTAATGCCTGTGCTGGTTAAATATTCAACAACTGACAATGACATCCTTTCCTCCTTGAACATTCACAACTTTCCCACAAATATGAAAGCAAAAGATCTCTGAATGCATCCTGATATTATTAATTACACTATGTAGATGGAGAGCAATGATTCATCTCCTCAGTTTTGATATAGATCTATTTAATATGTATT
Organism: Perccottus glenii; assembly: GCA_024416835.2. NCBI lineage: Eukaryota > Metazoa > Chordata > Actinopteri > Gobiiformes > Odontobutidae > Perccottus > Perccottus glenii. The sequence continues at coordinate 18,946,244 of CM044550.2, forward strand.
AATTTTTATCTTGATGTCTATTGAGTTAGGGTTTATCATATAGATTACAGCACACAGATATTAAACACTGTTCTCTTGCTGCAGCAGTGACTAAGAGCGTCACAATGAGTCAGACTGTCTGGATATGATGTCGATAGCTCATAGGAAATACACTGAATATAAATGAGTGAAAGATATATACTTAAGGGGAAAACCAGAGAGGCTGAGTGTGTTTTTGAGAAATAACCTCTGCCACTTGTTTTGTTAGTTAGACTACTCTTTGTTCTTCGTCCGATTCCTGAAGTCCTGTGTTGTTGTTTTTGAAGTTTTCTTCTTCGTTTAATTCTTCGTTTGTTTTTGGTATCTCCTCCATCATACTTTGTGGTGGTCTTTTGTGGGCGCTGTGTCTTACAGCATCCTCCCTGTTGCTATTAACAAAATGAAACAATGAAAGTTCACCCTGTCCTTCACAACTGCTTCTCCCAGTGACTTTGATTTACTCAAATTGTGAGGCAGGGTGTCGAGAGGCATACTAATGCACTCGAGAAATTAATTGCTCCATTGAGAGGCATCGTCAGATAAGAACGTGTCTAGTTTTATCAAGATGTGGATTTGATCTGTCAGCAGCAGAGTGGAGATGGACTTCCACTCAATCACTGACCTCTCAACTTCCCTCCACGCCCTCTTTTTGCTTGATGCACTCGGTTTCTTTGTTGCCCTGACCTCCAACTTAACATCTTTTTCTTCAAAATCCACCCTTCAGTGTTCTGTTTTCTCCCTTTTGTTGTTGTTTTTTTGGATTATGACCTCTGTTCTTGTTTTCTCTGCAGGCATCTGAGCTGGGAATGATGTCAGTCTACTACACTTACATCTTCACTTCTCTGGTAAGAAAATGGATGGTGGGCACAGCAATGTTAACAATAATAGTCTTATTGCTTCATGTTAGCACAATTATTTGAGCACTCTTTGTAAGTACGGGAAGAGTAAATGCTACTTGTTGATTTCAGTGCCTTCATCCACTGCGCACTTCAAAACAAAACAAATTGTAAATAATAATCATTAATAGAATTTAGGACGTGCAGTGCTTCTTGTTGAAAGTCCTTCTCTCTCTACATTACAGGCTCTTGCTACATCTTGTATAGTGTTCCGCTGAAAATGCTTAATATATTTAGAGGTGAAGATGAAATGAAAGAAGAGAGAAAAAGAGCCTTTCAAGCGCCAACTGGCCACAGCTGAATCATTTTTAACTCCAAAGCCATTTTAATGAGAATCCAAATATCTTTATGCACTTTAAAGCTACTATTTGGTAACCCCACATTATGGATTATAGTATTACATCACATTAAACTATATTTAAATGCAGACGTGTGAAATCTTAAGCAGTGTAGTCTGTGCTAAAGATTTCAGATTTCAGATTTGGGTGTTGGTTGCTCGCGTATGCGTCCAGAATACTGTATGTCCCAGTAGGATATTAAAAATACTGACCTTTATGAGCAATCTTATTTGCGCGCATCAAGGCTAAGAGATCTGAGCGTTATTGTAAGATCATAAAGATGGTGCCTTGGAGAAAATCTGATACTAAAGTAAACTTAGCAGTTAGCTGTTCCCTAATGGAAATTAATGAGCTTCGAAACACTTTGGTCTAATAGTGCTGTGGAGAGGATTCATATCAAACTGATTTATGACTCATTAAGAGCGAGCCTGTGCTATCTTCATGTTTTGCTTCCCAGAACCTCACACAGACCCATGTCATGTAGTCAGTCTCCATTCTTTAGTACCATGCACGTGCTTGTGATGATCCTGTGTCAGCCCCACACAACCATTTGATTAAAACATACCGATAGCTCTGTGATGCCATTGTCAGTGTAAGCTCCTAAAGGGATAGAGTGAAGGTGCAGTGTTGAAAAAGTCCACATTCAGTTCTGAAAACACATTGGGTATTCATTTAGAATTTGTCAACTATTCATGAGATTTCAATTACCAAATCAGATAATAACACATATTTTGTTCTATTTCTACAACACTGCTTTGAGAATTTGGATTTGAAATATTGTTTACATTTACATTTACATTTATTCATTTAGCAGATGCTTTTATCCAAAGCGACTTACATTACATTACCAGTGTTACAGTCACTGGAGGCAAGGTGGGTTAAGTGTCTTGCCCAAGGACACAACGACAGTATGAACTGTGGGGCGAGCGGGAATCGATCCTATTACCTTCCGGTTGGAGGACGGCCACTCTACCACTGAGCTACTGCCGCCCCCGGTTTAAGTGAGGCTTGTGTTTGATCAATGAAAGTTATTGGCTTAATGTGTTTTCTTGGTGTAAAACAGTGCAGAGTTTCACTTTAACATGTGCTTTGACATCTACTCTACATTATATGAGACACATCATCAGCTCCAAGGCATTTCTGTGTTACAAAATCTGGTTTTTAATTTTGGAGTATAGCAGGTCATACAGTATTTGCTGTTTTATCCTTTCTTCACAGGCTCTAGGTTGGTCTAATTAAAACATAGGTTTGAGGGCATCTTTCTTCTTTTGATGACCCAGAATTAAAAACGGTCCACACATTGCTGAAATGAATAACAATTTAATCTGATCAAAAATCAACCTAATCTGTTTAAATTGCTGTCAAACATGTTTAATTTATCATTATTCATGATTAAATAGGGAAGATAAGTTTGTGTAAGAGCCTTATTGACTGGAAATGTGACTGATTCATGTCACTTCTCAAAAGCAGCAACTTAAACTTAAACAAAGCTTTTACCCTGTGTATTACCATATCCTAGATGAGAACATGTCAATGCATAATTGATCTACATTTAATGCACTAGGGATTTCTATAAATGATAATTGCACTTTTACAGCTGAACCACTACTTGTGTGGAAAACCTTTAGCACATAATTATCTGACAAATTGTTCAAATGTATAAACATTAAATGCTTTCGCTCAGCTCTTATGCTCTCTTTCTTGAACTTGTTTTTCCCCCATTTTCTCCATCGTTCCCTGCTTCATGTGCCTTCCTGCTCTGTTGACACTTCATTTATCTGCGGTCCTGACATCCCTGACTAACGACGTGCCAGACTGCTCCCCTGCCTAATCTGTTTCCCCTGTATCATCTCAAGACGCTCATCAATGTCCTCGTGCAGCCCGCCGCCAACAACACACACGTCACTTTTGTCAATCTCACTTATGAACAGGGACACTTACACTCTTCATGCGCGTTTTGTTTCCTACCACAAGAGATTTGTGTATGCATACAACACCACTCAGTTAATTAATACCAAGCTTTGCAGAGAAGACGGGTGCATGTGAAAAAGCATCATCAGCTGTCCATGACTGGTACATGTTTAGCTTCTCTAACTTCTTAGGCCTTTCTTAGAGCATAAAGTACATTCAGGTTGCAGCTTTTAAAGTGTTCTGTCCTCCAGTCCACATTATCTCTTCTCCAGTAAACCTGGATACTGCAACTTAATCTAAAAACAAGCATTTACCTAAGTTAATGGTGCTGGTGACTGTGAGATAGCTGGATTAAAGCAAGAAATAAAGGAAATGACTATCATAATAAACATTATTTTATGTCTTCTGTTCTCCTCTTCTCCCAATACTTAAGACTTAAGATTATACTGTGCTTTAATCGTTATCTGTATACAATCAACAAGGATATTTCAATAAAAACAGAAAACAATGAACAGCCTTATTTGGTCTGAATATTATCCTTTATTTCCATTTGTGTTTCTGATAGTTACTAAAATTTTATTGCACAAAAAACAGTCACGCAAAAAATCACAATAAGCCGTGCACACACATTCACTCAGTGCTCACTCCATGGCTTCCATCAAAGTGATTTGTATCCCACGATCCAAGCTACTCACCAGGATTGAATAAATCACATCAGGTCGGCAGTGACTCATCATATATTGACGGGATGCCTAATGTCATTTGAAGGTTAGCTGAGCTGTGGATTGGGCCTCGCACGAAGCCCTTTGAAAAGCTCACTTGGTTTCATTTTCACATGCACACAAAACAATTGAAAACACGTTCTGACACATAGTGATGCCTGACATATTATCCCACTCAGTAAAGAGGGGGCCCTCGCTTCTGCCCCTCTACACACCCCTCAGTTTGTTTGTTTTGTTCTTCATGTTTCATTTCCCCTCCACACAGCCGTGGTCCCTCTTCTCTTTGCAGTCATTGTCATGCGTTGCCAGCACTTCCTGACTGTCATACCCACATAAACACCAGAAAACAACCAGAAAAATACATTTTTTAAACAACACACAGGACTTAAAAGGTTATTTCAGATAATTGTTATCTTGTGTATTGTTTTGAGAGAGGTGTGAAGGAAGCCATTTTTGTTCAAATGGAAAAGCCCTCTTTAAACAGAGGAGGTGGCCTCAGATTCCTGTTGCCTAGTATTTATAACAGTGTTATGAAACCTAAATTAAAAAACAGTTTCAACCTTGAACAACAACAACACCTGAATGGAACAGTGACACTAATGTCTCTCCTGAGTCTTTAACGACTCACATCAGGAGTCAAACTCTCCTTTCATAGCTAATGACTATGAGACCAGAACAGCCTGGTCCATCAGGTTTAGTTTCAGGTCAAACCCCCCTCTAGAGATATAAGCTCAGCTCTCTTACCAGTTGATCTCAGAATTGAAAAAGAGATGAAACGTCTTCACCTTGAAAACGAAGATGCTCCAGATGTCTTTGCTTTAACCTTTTCTTAAAGTCTCAGAGAAAAAATGCCTTTACCTATCATATGTATCTGTATATACAGTGCATTTTAAACTTAAAAGAAACCAATGTTTCCAAGGTCAATAATTAATTGATTTCTAGATATACAAAGAAGTTATATTGGAAAAACCTTATTTTGTACATGTGCACATTCACAAGAGCCACACTGTATAAAATGCATTTTATTAAATTATCAAAATAGTGAGCACTGAAACTGTATCTTACAACTTTCTTCACACCACATCTTTTCTTTTTTTTTTCTTCTTTTTTTTAGGGGGGGATTTTCAATTAGAAAAAAAAATGATTCGGCCGTAATTTGAAACAATACAAGAAATATATTTTTTCTTAGAAGTGAACGCAAAGGTCAAAACTTTTGGAACCTGACGTTTTCTGGAGCAGTGTTGATAAACGCTCAAGCCTCAGTGTGGATCTCTATATCTAATACTAAGAATGTATAATCAGGAATAACATTTTGAAACACTTTGCCATTGTTGTTTTGCATGCTGTGTCAGCCAACTGCCAATAGCTTTCTGGGACACAGCTGTTGCATCATTTTCACTGAAGGTGCTTTTTATCACAGTGTTTATAACAACGCATCAAGACAGGAACAAAACCAAAAAAAGCTCCTTCATCGGATTCTAAGTTTGTGTTTTTTTGAGAACACCACACTCTTATAAACTAACAGCCAAAACATAACAGAATATTTTTTGGGATATAAAATGTGTTGTTGTGTAAACAGTCTTTTAAACTTCTAAAGCACTACTGTTGGTATTATTTATTGTTATTTTCTATTCTGTCTCACACATAACACACTTTCTGCCACTTGTTCTTGGCCAGTTGGGGTTCTGGGCCCGACATGTATTCATGTTTCAAATATTTCCTTGTAAATGCAAAACAGTATTTTCTAGCTTTCTCACTGTTCCCATTATTTCATCCAACTGCAGCTGTGTCCCAGTCTCCACTAGCTGTAGTTGTCCTGGCTCCCTCTACTCTCTTTTCTTTCATTCACTCTTTTCTGCTCCTGCTATGCCTGGCCTTGATAAAAAAAATCTTATTTATGTGACACAAAATTCAATTTCACAAGTTTATTGTTCTGGTAAAATTTCTTGTCCCATATCTGTGAATGTGAATGGATTGGGAGAACAGTTCCATAAAGAGACCTAAAAATACCCCACCCACTTCCTTGCCACGTGGCCCTCCATCTCCAATGTGCAGCCTGGTACAGACGAGTTAGTAACCCAAAAAATCAGTTGTCAGTCAAGCTGCTTTAGAGGGCAACCACTGTGACTGTGAAAATGATTGGGATTTAATTAATTCCCCTCCACGGCTTATGTAAAGTTCATATTTCCTTGTTTAGACAGAGTTTGGGAATCAATCAACTGAATAATAGGAAAGGTAATGGGCTGCGTGGACGGTGACAACAGAGGGTTGCATCCATCCTGCCAGAATATAAACTATGTCATTATTATGTCAAAGCAGTGTGTTTCACCAAATGCTGTTTACTCTGGGATCATTTGTAATGAAACGCCAGCTTACTTTGGAGAAAATATTTATTATGCTGGGCAAAAAACTCAAAAGGAAACAACACTTTTTGAATGAACCATAAAATAGACACTTTAAGCCTGTTTAAGAGGTCTCCAATCAATTATTATTATCCTTTTCATTTTCTCAGATCCCTTTGAAAAATTAATCAAATTGGTTGGTCCACGCTGGGCCTTGTGAACACAAAGTGCACCATTTCAGAGTGGCCTGATAAATCATACAAACCCTCATAATTTCACACTAACTATTTTCCTGCCTGGAAAATTCTGTTCAACTCCCAGGCCGGATGGGGCCATTCTGTGTGGTGTGGAGTTTGCATCCCTGTGCTCGAGTGGGTTTCCTCTGGGTACTCCGGTTTCCCCCACCAACATGCTTAAATTGTCCAAAACTGGCTGTATATATCCTGTTAACTCCAGAACTGCTCTGTTGAAAAATAAGTTGTCAGTTAATGTTTAGATTGTTTCTGCCTGTGGTCCACACAAAAGCAATAAGTGCTAAAGCTTTTTTAATACAGAAAAACTTTAGCACTCATTCACAACATTGTGATGTTGTTGCACATGTCATTCAACAGCATTCGTTGTGGTGGGGTTTTACTCCTGTTAGTTTGACTTCTGTGTGGTATGTTCTGGGGTATCACTCATGGAGCCTCCATCCTCACTCCTCACAGTGGCAGAGGTGGTACACAGAGAACAAACGAGTTCAGGTGAGGAGCAAGAAGATGAAATGTCTCCCTAGCCACTGGAGAGGTTGGTCTGTAAAAAACAATTTGCAGTTAGCAGTAAGTAAGTCAATGTTAATGGCACTAGTGGCCATGATTATATATTGACTGTGTCAATACTGTCAAAACCAAAGGTTTTATCAGGCCCTGAATTCTGTGCTTTAGTTGTAGAAGCACTCTTGGAAAAAGGTCAGTAAAGTCCTTCCCAGATACTCTATCAAACTAATCCTGCCGTCCTTAGATTTGATTTAGGTTCCATTTGATGAAGACTTTAATTGTGTGTCCAAGCCCAACCGCCCACCTTTTTAGTCTTATCTCATCCATCCAGTGTCAGTGCTCTGTTAATGATCCAATAAAATTGTCAATAAATGTATCAAGGCCATTCTCATATCCCGTACATCGACCTGTTCATGCTTCTGTTCATGCTTCTGTTCATGCTTCTGTTCATGCCTGTTACCCAACACACTTCTTGAATGATTGGTAGCATGCTTTTTACTTTATATATGACTGTAGGGTTAATATGGAAGGAAGCTCATACAATGGGTCTCGTCCTTGAATTTTTAACCCAATGACGAACCAAGTTGTCAAAACACCATTTACCTTCATTAGCCCTTCACTGACCAAATGACGAATGTCAGAATTTATAAAATATGTTCACCATGCGTCAAGTGTAAGTATCTTTGCGTAGCGCATACTTAAGCTCAGGTGATTAAAATGCTTCATTGAACTTTCAATTCCTTCATGATGCTCCATATTAAATTACCCAGATAAGTAATAATGAGTCTCACCTGAGTTTATTATAATATCTTTTCAATGTGGACAGAAATGACTAGTTTCATTTTTTATATAAATATTTTTTAGGCTTTTTTGCCTTTTATTGACAGCAGACAGTAAGTTGAGAGAGGGGGATGACATTGGGCAAACGAGAAGTGCAAGTGCTCTACCAACTAAGCTAGCGGTGTTATTTTTAATATATTTAATATGTGGGTTACATAAAAAAAACATCATTGGTTTTGTGGGACAGTGAGAACTGACACACAAATCACCTCTTACCACCTTTTCATCCACCTCAGTGTGTCAGTCCCTCATTTAGAACGTTCAGTGCTTCTTGATCACTGCACACTGAAACATATCTCCTCAGCCATGTGCTCCAGTTTGCTATTTGCTCACAAAGAGACGGCTGACACGTTGGCATGTATGTCATTATTCATGAAGGGCAGTCATTAATCATTTATGACTTATATTAAATGGTCAGGTTGAACTCTGTTCTTTTTCACAATTCACAAATCCATAAAGAACTTTTGGGGCAAATAAAGAAAGGTTTTGATTTAACAGAAATCTGCTTATATTTGTTTGTGAATTTGAGTCAACCTGACATGATTAGTATGTGATAGATCACTTGCAGCCTTATCATCCAAAACATAACTTTCCAACAATATTAAAACATGCTCCAAAGAAGTCTATTTACCACAAGATTATGCAACTTGGATTTCCCCAGCTTCTTTTTATCTTTGCAGATTAAACAGACAGTGGCTGAATATGTGTGAAAGATTTGTAGATGAGCAGGAACTAGTGGCACATTGATCACTCAGTTTCATCCATATTCCCACTTCCCCTGAGTCTACCTGATCCTTGTGTCTCGATGACTCAGTGTTGACAGTTTACAGACTATTATCTTCCAAATCCCAGGGCTTGAGTCAAAGCTTACTTGTAGGAGCTTCTTGGGAAAGTTTAAATTGCTAGCAGGCTTTATACCTTCCTTTCTGTGTTCTATACATTTCTTTCATCATTGCACCTTTTCACCACTGTCACACTTCACTTTCTGCATCCACATATTGTTATGCTCTTGTCTATACATTCATTTAGTAAACACTCTTTCTGTAAATAATGTCAGTAATATCTGGCAATTAAAATGCCTGTACAGTCCTTGTTTTTTCACTCTGTTTTGTGTCCTATAGACTGTATCTTTAAAAAGCATTTTACTAATGACCATAGTTAGATTGTGTGTGTGGTCAAAGCTTTTCAGGAATGAGCTTGTTACTGGTAAATGCTAATCAGCTTTTGTGAAAACTATGAGAATCTTCTTTTCTTTAAGGCACAAATCTACAAAAAATACCCATGAGCTTGTTGCTCTGTGGCCGCACTTCTTGAGATGTCACAGCTCTTTAGCTAACGGTCAGATTGGTTAAATTAAAGTCCATTTGCCTTTTATGAGTATTTTTGTTTGGCTTTAAATCCACATTAGTCTAGCACTGCCACTGCTTTTATAACACATTTAACATCAACCAAAAAGTCATTATAGCAAGAGCAAAATATAGTGTCCAGCTCTCTGCAGTTTTAAGCAGCCTGATGGAGCCTTCGGGCTTATGAACAGAGGCTGGTATTGTATTGTGATTATCACATAGCCAGACAACAAAATCCAGACAGAAAGTTCAATAGATGATCAGGCCAAACTGATTGCTGCTGGTGATCGTGTCCATTCAAAATCAATACGAGTGTGGAACTCTTTGACGTTCACTCACTGCAGGCAGGTATGAACACCTTTAACAGTGTAATCATTTAAATTAGATTGCATTCAAAGGCTTGACACAGAGGCACTAATTAACCTCAGTCCAGCTGACAAACATCAAAGGTCTTTATGCTTTCAACCTCAGGCAATTTCTGCTTTTTCTATCACACCATCAATGTTATTTCAAAACCTTCACGACTTTTATTTCAAGCTTTAATGCTATGTATTATGTGATTCAAGTAGGTTTTATAGGCACCACTTTGCACCACAAGACCATGCTGAGCCAATTAAACAGGCTGCAAAAATGGCTGCTGTATTTCACTGCTTTAGGAGAATCACAAAAGAATTCATCCATGTTAATGACCAGGAAAGGAATTATTTCTATTATGAAGATGTCCTTGATTTAAACCCCATCAAAATACTAACTAAATCTGAATTATAGTTTTTGTGAGAAAAGCCCAACTGTTACCCATAATGCCGCACCAGTGTAAGCTCCAATTAACTCACCCTGTAGACATTTTAGTTTGGGACCTCACACAAAATCATGTGATCATTGACTATTATCTATTGCCTTCCTCTTCTTTATGTATTCTTTTTATTACATTTTTGTCACCTCCAGCAGATGGAAACTTTTTACAGTCCCTAACAATATAATCATGTCAGCTACAACCCATTTTTATCAAATTTAATCAAAATCTGTAGTACATTTCCATGTCATTTTTGGCTTTGAAAGCTTACCATTTTGAGTAAATTTCTAAGCCTTTTGAGCTGCCATTCTTCTTCATAAAAAAATCTGGTGCCTAGAAGAAAAGACAGACTATTTAAGATTCCAAACATATGCTCCCATGTGCAATATTCATGTTGTTTTTGGCCTCCACCAGCTCCAGAATTATTCTGGGCATAAGGTTGGCGCCTCACAAATGGCTTGTTAGTGTCACAGGTCAGTGATAATTCAATGAATGATGAAATACAATTGGTAATTTGTTTTGAAGACTGTAGGACGGCAGCCAGACTGTGGTGATGTATGCAGCTATTAAATGCTTTAAACAAAGCTAATGCATCAAATGCTGCACACTTAGCTAAGATATGCTCTGATCATTTCATTCCCATCTTGCAGTGACTGGAAGTGACCCACCATAAGAATGATGTGACAAGTAAATGACCCAGTGTTGACACAAGAGCTCAAAGCGTCCGTAGAGGGAAACAATGTATTGACTTGTTGATTTAGATTAGCCGTACTCACCAAATATACTTGTATAATTAACGTCTAAACCAGGTCTTTAGGTTTTAGCATTGTATATTCTTCCCTTGCTATTACAGAAGGCCATTAATTAGCAGTATGATTAGAAAAATCAATATACAATTTACAGAATGTTACTCAAAGCTTCAGACTCGACTTTGAAATTCATCTCACAAGATAAGTCTATATTGATTAATGCCAAAGATGTTTAATAACAGCTCTGTCTCATTTTATAAAACAAATGTCTTGCCAATATACAAACCAAAAAAGGAGAAGATGTCCCTGCCTTCATAACATAAATATAATCAACATTGTAAATGAATCAAAACCAAACTACTGCATTGACCTAAATCAAATTTCACTTTCGCTAAGATAAAAAAACTCAATTTTCAACTAATTCCAACCTGTGCAGATTAGACTTTCCATTTTGAATAGCTGCCCATGACACTCTAACTACTGCCAAGCTCGCATTTCAAAGCATTATCTGTCGACAGAAATTCAGTGAGCAGTCAGTCGGTTGTTGTGTTGGGCTCAGAGGCTGTATAATGCATGGAGCTGAAATGCTTCCTCATTCAATGGCTGTCCTTGGAGCCTAGAGAATCACTATAATCTCTACGTTTTCATCCTATTTAGGGAGATGGGATCAGTGGACACAGAGAATCACTGAAAGAGGTTGATCGAGAGGTTTGCGCTCCATTTTGGAGATCCCGTTAATGCTGGCGGATCTGTCATGACAAGCTGACTGTGCGATAACAAACACTGACTGCATTTGGGTTGTCCCTCTATATAACAGTATATGTCTGTGAGAAAACACACTCAAGGTAAACGATGTGGAATCCAGAAGACCGATAAGAAATGGGAAGGCTTTCGGATTGTGGGGTTTTCAAAAGAGGGAAAGACCAGGAGTTGGTGAAGCATCAATTTTTGGTTGGTTGGCTGTGGCCCTGGTGCTGATTGAGCTCCAGGTGACAGCCGGTGTCGGGGGCTTTTGGTCAGACTGTCACTCCCTTGCTCTTCCAGCCCCACTCATCTCCGCTCTGTCGCACTTTTCTCCTCTGCTGCTTTTTAAGCCAACTAATATCTCACCTCCCTCTTGTACTCCCGGCTCGTTCAGCTCCTAGCTCCCTTGTCCCTACCAGCTATCGCTCTCTCTGTCCTCATCTTCGTCATTCGCCATCTTCACCTTTTTCACCTTTTCAGAGCAGGCAGTTGGTTTCCCCAATCATTGTTTTCCATGCCTGTTTGTTGGCTTACTGCTGGGACCAACAGTGCTTTCCTAAGTGCACTACCTGTTTAGTATGCGCGCCGGAGTAATTGCTTGTGTGGAGGGATTTAGTCTGTGCTCATGTCTGACCTCTCTGTGTGTTTACCGGGGTATCTCATTGCAGAAATTGTAGCGGTGTCAGTGCGTGTGCCCTCGGATGTATTTGGTCAGACCTAGCCCAAGGATATTTTGGTGACCTTGGTCCTTGCTGCGCATGTGAATGTGTTGCTCAATTAAAGACATTTGATTTCTGTGTGTGGGTGTGCTCGGGCTCCTGTGCATGTGCATATATACAAGCACCCTTGAGGGCCATGCTTAATGATAGGCTCGTTTGCACAGCTCTGCCTCTAATGATCTATTAAAGTACACTTAGCCAGTAATTATATGGCCAGTCCCGAAAGGCTTATGAGGTCCACTGGGGAAAGCCAAAGATACTGAAGCCTAGAAATTTGCCAAAGCAATCAATAGGATGGGTGTAAAGTAAACTCTTCTATAAGTTAGTGATGAATAAAATTGACTGAATATTTGTCTGGACTGGTGTAGAGGTGAGCTCAGTGAATATGAGTTTGAAGCGTTCTTCAAGCATCTTTAGGAACAACTAATCCCTGTTTGATCTCTGCTGCACGGTATGTTTACTTCTACTCCACCGTTCTACCCCCAAAGTTATGTTCATTTACAGTTTGAAATGTCAACTAAAGAATGCCAGGTTATGCATTTTATAAACTTTTCCAATTCTGCAGAGGAGTTATAAACAACAAACTTTCTCTTCCCTAACAGCTCTATTAATTCATTATGTTAGTCATTAGCAGAACTGTCTCCTAAAGTTCAAGAACAGCTAGAAGCTTCCTTGATTGCATCCTCTAATCAGTAATAATGTGTCTTCAATCAAAGATATCAAAGATGCGTCTGTACTGTCACATTTGACTTATTTAATATGAAAAAGAGTTCATTGTTTTCTGTACGAAAATTGAAATGAAACACGCCCTGTTTAAATGGCAGAAGATTTGCAGCTTCCAGAGAATAATGGGCCTCCCACTCGGGGTCAGTGTGCAGTACTTTCCAATCCAGTGTGAGAGCGTCTCCTCAGCATAGTGACTTGTGTTTGGCCTTTTGGTCGAGGAGCTTTTTCCACCTGCCCGCTTATCAGGTATTTCATTTACTGACCTCTTCACTCTTTTGCCTCTGTGCCCATTATCTGATTTGTCTAATGCTCCTCTCGTCCTTTTTCTCTCACAGTTGAAAAGGCTGTTTTTCATTTTGTTCATGTTGCATGGCCCTGCTTTAGCTTTTGTATATTTTGATCTATCTAAGAGGCAGGCAAGATCTTCTAAAAGGGCATTTTAGTCATTTGCATGTGTTTGACTCGCTCTTATCATTTGGCTGCTTATATAACTTTCTAGGATAATTGCTCATTTGCTAATAGTGCGTTTCCACTTTCACAGGCACTTTACACTTGTCTCTGAAAACCCCAGTGCCGTCTCTTGTTCCTTGTTCTTTCTTCCCCTGCCTTCTAGTCTTCATTCTCTCCTTTGCCCTCCACACCTGCTTATCTTGCGAGTCGGCTGCCTCAGTGACAGACAGACAGATAGCGTGGTCGACTGGGCCGAGTCTGGCTGTCATAAGCTGGATAGCACTGCGGTTCCAATGCCATGGCTGCCACCTGAGGGGAGAATGGCTTGTGACACCTCTATTAACCTTCAGGAGATGTCCATTGGTCGTCACACCTCTGCTTCCTCCTCCCCCTTTCTATTTCCATCTGTCCCCTGTCTGCTGTCCCACAGGCAACTCAAAGCCATCCAGTCCCTTGAGCAACGAAGCCAAATAACAAATGCCTGCCTTTCCTCTTTTCACATCCACAAACATTTCAATATGCCACAGATTTCCATCTCGCGTTTTCTGTATGCCTCAGTGTCCTTGTTTCCTCAGTTTGTGTGTCTCTTGGTAATTTTAGCTCATGAACATTGCAGCTCAAAATTTATGTAATTTTTGCCAAGAAAGTCATATGGCCAATGCATAATACAAGATATTGTGCACTGGTGCATGGCTAAATAGCGGAAATGAACAAATTGCTGTGGCTTTCTCATGTCAATCACATGGAATAATGGAAGCTAATGAAAACAAAGTGAGACGGATTCAATTGGATGTAAACGTGTTTGATTAACACGTAACCTTTTTCGCCTGACAATAATTCAATAACTCACAAGGTGTTATTTAGAGCGATTTGGTAGAATATCAGAGTCGGACATGTTAATTGACTAGCTGTTTCTGTTTTCTCTTGTTTTGTGGCGCAGGAATTTTCTCTGCTGAGACTGGATGATGTGGCGGACCAGCGAGTCAACATTGTTGGCTTTTCGGTCTTCAACAAAACCCACCCCTTCTTCCAGGATTTTGTGCTAAGCCTCAACCGCTCCTGGCAAGAGAACTGTGACCATGCTCCCTTCGCTGGAACCCCAGTCAGTTCCCACACACACACAATGTGGAGTTATTCCTGTAACACAATAAACCCTGCTCATTTATTCCTACATTTTAAAGTCAAACAGTGGAATCAGTTTGAAAACACAGACGCCTATCAAATATACTGCGGTGACATTTACTCAGTTAACTGCTGTAGTTGCAGGTATTGCTGTAGAGAGTTGTTGTTTGGCAGACAGCTCATTAGCAGTGTTTGGTGCCCTTCTTATTACATTTATAATGGCACCCTCTTCGTTAAAACAGCTTCAGATGAAACGTAAGGGTGACTTACCTTCACAGTATTTTGCTTGTAACCGTGCTCTTCTAAAGCTGTAGCGCTGTGCTGGCCCTTTGCATGTTCTGATGAATGAGGAAACATCAAAGCAGCCTCAGAATTAAATGTTTTTAATGTGGGAGGTTTGGTTTCGTCATTGAAAAGAAATGGAAATCATGTTGTGTTGAATAATATTATGATGTGGAGTCTGATTCAGCAAATACAGTCTCATGAAAGTCCTGCGTGAACACAATGAGTGCCACGTAGTCGTACATGATTCCATTTTTTTAGGAACCTAAATTTGTGACTCTGATCTCACGCGCAATAAATGCTCTCAAAAGGCTTAGCACTCTGACACTTTTGTCCAGAAGTGTCACTCGTAAAAAGGTCAGTAAAAGAAAACATAATCATAGATTCACATTGTCTTTAGGTAAAGTATCTTGTGCTGTAGGTATTACTTTTATAATGCCCAAACTTATCTTCAACTTAAATAACAAATAGTGTGTGTTTGATTGAACCTTATGTTTGTAAAGGTCAATAAATAAATGAATCTATATAGGCGGTATGTTTGATGCAATTTCTTTCAGTATTTAAAAAGAAGATAACTGCGCCTTAACTGAGATCGTTTTATCACTATTGGACGTTTTACAGAAAGACTGCTTTAGCAACCAGAGACTGTTAAAGGCTCCTCTGGCCTTATTGTATCTGCTGTGTAAACCATACTATTTTGTTTATGCTTTTCATTTATTTTTCAGGTTTTAACTATAGTTTAAAAATCTGAAATAAAACAGTGGTTATACCAAACCAGTTCCTCCCTTTTGAATTACTGAAGTATGCAACGTGTCGAGACTAGTTGAAGACAAAGATGTGTTCGTAGCAGGTCATTGTGATTCTTCTGAGCCTGTGGCAATTAAGTTGTGCGCCTAATTAACTAATAAGTAGAAAGAATAAAGGCTGATGATGGCAGAGCAAGAATGTGATGAACTCATTTAGACATGCATATAGATAATAGGCTGTCGTTTCATCTACAGTAATTAGGTCTGCAGGATGTGTGACTGCAGGGCTCTTACAGGATCAGCCTGCACAAATGACCTTTTACATGTACGGCAATCACACACTGCATTCGCTGATGGGGGCTTACACAAGACAAGATATACCAGACGTAGAAGTTTATCGAAAAGATTTTGAAGGGATTATTGTTGAGCAGATGATACTACCTTTAAATAACTCGCAACAACTCGCTGTGACTTGTCAAATATCCTCAAGCCGTAAAAAGACAGGGAGTGAAACAGACAAAGATAGCCCTTATCCGTATCTGGAACTAGAGAATCAATAGGATAGGTACACAAGATGAGCCTGGAGGAGATCAAACGTAAGAGGGCTGTTAAAGTGGTCTTATTTTTAAAACAGGTCTGAAATGTCAAAAGCAGCGTAATTCAATGTGGCTTCACATCACGGTGTGTATTTAAACATTTACTTCAGCGACAGCATTTATAAATGGCTCTGTCATGTGCATTGTAATGTTTATGTGTTCATGTTTTATCAAAAGTGAGCAAAGAAATGAAGCCTGTGTGTTTATTGTGTGCCCCTTAAAGAGAGAAGTTGCTATTACCACATTTTATTGAGTTTGTGTTGTAGTCAGAGCCACTTGTTAATTACACTGGAAGCTTACATAAAATGTTGTCTAATTCCATTCATTATATTATCTGTAAATAATGTGTGTACCTTTTAAAGAAGGCTTTAATGTTGGAAAAACATGAGACTTCACACAGACTTAAGTGACAATAAAACAAATGCATCTCTTGTGTCAGAGACAGGTTAATTGTGAAAATTAATTGGGCTGATTTTGTATTTAACTTTTTAATGATGCCTTTTAATTGGGCTTAACTTTCCCTGCATTAAGCCATTATCTCCTTATGGTACACCTGAAGTGCATCCATCACAGCTGAAAATGACTTCACAGACTGTTTGGTACAACACATTGCTCTTAATGTTCTATCTCTTTAATGTTACGCGGTAATACATCAAAGCGTGCAGTATAATGGCCCATTGTGCTGTCTTCCAAAATGAACTATTCAACGAGAACGCACTGAGCCCTGCATGTAGATGCACCAAACCTCAGGGCCATTTCATCTGCACTTCTATTACACCACTGTAGAGCAGTGGAGGTGTGACTGACTGGATTCGAATGCAGGGCATCATGCATTTTAATCAAATGTACATAGCAGGATGTGGTGGTAGTGATGCTGCAGCTGTTTGTACAAGGAAGATGAGAGGAATAGTTGTCTTTCCCACTGGTTTTTGGCCCTTGCTGAGGAAGGCAGGCAGTAATTGTAATGTCAGGGTGTGCCAGCTTTTTGGGGAAGAGTAAAAGGGACAGAGTCAGAGCAGAGACCCAAAGAGAGGTAGATGTTTTTTAATGCCGTCAGCAGATCAGTCTTTCTAGTGATCTAATCAAATAATCCCAGTCCTACTCTGGGGACAGGTTAACCCCTCACTGACCGCTAACCACTGACATGTTACTCTTTTAAATGTGCGTTTATGCATAATGTACTCTTCCTCTTCTGCTCTGCAGCTGTCCTCGGCGCTGCTCTTTGATGCAGTATACGCGGTGGTGGCGGCAGTCCAGGAGTTGAACCGGAGCCAGAATGTTGGCGCCACTCAGCTCTCCTGCAAATCCTCCAAGATCTGGGAGCACGGGACCAGTCTCATGAATTACCTGAGGATGGTAAGGTCATCTTGGTGGGACGCCACTGACAGATTCACAACGCATACACTTTTTATACCAAGAGTTATTGCAGGGAAAACTTGTTCAGTGGTTAACATTATTGATGTTCATAATTATTTCACATCTGACACGTCAAGAGGCTAATAACCAAGATATTTTACTAAGAGCAGATGACAAGGCCTGCAGTTTCATTCTTGATAAATATACACTCCTTGTTCAGTGGGTCAGTTTATCTTATTCTTTCCATTATCCCCCAACAATGGAAGAGGGAGATAAAGATGAGCTGTCAGTGGATAAAATGTTTTTCTATTAGGGAGAAATGGCTATAAGTGATTGGGCTATCCAGATGCTTGAATGTGACATGTCTTTGATACCAGCCAGTTTGTCTTTCTTTGTCACACACTTACTGTAAGTAATGCCTCTGTTACCGTGCTATAAATCGAGGACATTAGGGACTGATCTTTCATATTATCATCCTAAATGTGACATACCAATGCAGTGATGTTGTATCTTCTGTCATTTCCATTCTGCGTATGTGTGTGTGTATTGAATAGGTAGAGCTGGAAGGTCTGACGGGACACATTGAATTCAACAGCAAAGGCCAGCGGTCCAACTATGCCCTAAGGATCATGCAGAACAGCAAGGACGGCCTGAAGCAGGTAAAGTCACTCCAAGTCAAGTGCTTTTGATTAATTGGCTCACAGGATGTTCCGATATAAAAAGGTTGATGTTAATGAGTGTGTTTCACAATACACAGTCGACTCAAGTGTTCCCTTTTCTGAATATGTTGTAACTGACCATTAAACTCCACAGTAATGGCCATGTTACTGTAGCTTTTATGGTGGTTATATAGCAGGGATCACGATGACTGCTTTTCAGCTGAGCATGTGTCCCCCATTATCCCACTGTTACACAAGTGGTTCAGCACCTCTGGCAATATTAAATATTAGGTAAGTTTATGTGTATATGACTTCTAGTGATTATTTTGTTTTGTGCAGTTACTTTACATTCGTTTGTATTGTACACCACTGTAGAACAACTTTACATTTGTTCACAGCTAAGTGTTTTGCAGATAATGAGAGTAAACCTGTTACTGAAATATTGCTGCGTTCAAAGCAACAGGGATTTGTGGCTTGTATTGATCTCTATCAATCACTCCAGTGTTGCCGTCTTGAGCCTCTGATGCTGGGTTTTAGGCTTCATGAGCAAGCTATTATTGTAAACTGCTTTAGTGAAAATTGCCTGAATGCACCACCAGCCATTTCAGTCTATGTCCAAATCCTGCTGTGAAGCTTTCTTCCTTCAACATGGGTTTACTGCAGGCTAGCACACTTTTAAATCACTCACAGATTAAATACATTTAACAGGATTAGAACAAATAGTAGCAGTCAGTGATCCGATGTAAAGGGATTGAAGCTTGGAGAAACTACTGCTTTGTAATGAATGGCATTGGCTCTCTATCGATGTGGTTAGGATTGTAGTCCGTGTCATGTTTCATTAATAGTAATGGTTTTAAATAAATCCTGTTGCCTTAAAAGCAGTGTGATGAAGGTAAGAATTGAGATTGAAGTCAGGTCAGATGTGTTTTAAAAATAGTTATTTTCAAATGAGTCATAAAATGATGTTATTATTGATGGGTTTCAATAGATATGAAGGTTTGTTCAACTTGCTTTGCTGTGGGGAAACATGGTTCTGTGGTTGAACAAGGTTAGGCTGAGAGCTTCTTTGGAAAGAGAGTAACTTGGATGTGACTTTAAGTAAATGTCTTTTAAATGAGCTGTCATTTAAAAATGATATTTGCAATTGTCTGAGGCATAGTGAAATGTATTTGACGTGTAAAAACATAATTTATGTCACACTGAAATGAACGGTAAGAGACCTGCAAAATATGGCTTTACTGTAGCCTTAAGCCTTCCACTAAAAAACAGAGGCGGCAGCTACAGCTGAGCTGAGAGAGAACATTTTCAGGCATAGTTTTAATAGTCCGTTCTCATTTTTCATTTACCTCCGTAGAGCACACATGAGATTTTAACTTTTATTCCACATATTGTCAAAACTATGTCAATATTCAGGCATGCTTGCCATAGTCATGTAAAATGTTATAAACATCCATGTATATTTTACATACAGTACAAGCTGCAAAGTGGTTCTTTATTTCTTTTGAAACTATAAAGGTTTCATGTTTTAAGCGAAGACGTAGTGGTTTCAAACCAACAGTTCATAAAAAATACTTAAGATGCCCTGTGGAAACTGTCTGTTAGCCTGACAGCTCTGGTGTGTTTTACACTGTTGCCCTGTCAGCCTTGCATTACCTTTAGTGTGTATAGTTATTAACTTGTCCCTAAGCCACATGCTACCAGTGGCTCAGCTGCAGGTACCTACTTTGTTGTTTTAGGGTTATTTTTTTATGGCACCACCCGTAAGACATTTTGAAAGAGAATAAAGCTCTTCACACCTGCTCTAGAAACATTTGACCGCGTTAGTGATAGTAAAGAGGTTCTTGTCTACGTAAGATAAAAATTCCTAGCTAAGCAAGGTGTAAAAGAGTCAGACAGCGGCCCATCTGCCTTTATTAACCTTGTCGGTGTGTGTCCATGTCCCCTCTTTATCCTGGCACTGAGCCAGTCCAGCAGAAGGATAACGCTATCACAGCCTAATGTGATGATTTCAAGCAGAAGTATTATGGTCAAGCCCTGCCAGTTATGTTAATGGTGAGGGGCAAGGTGTTAGACAGGGTTACGGGATGGGCTGTTGTTTGTTTTGTTGACTAACACCTCTCACACACTGCTGGGTTGGGGCGGCTTTAGCCAGGCAGACACTGGATCTGCCAGTGGCTTGGCCGGGATAAGAAAAGTGGCTCCCTGCCCACGCACTCACTCAGGCCGATATGCAAGCTGAGGTAGATTTAAAAATACATGACTTGCTTCTGCTTGATTTATGCAAGATAGTATCAAAGCCCCCGCTGTATGTGACCTGTGAATGCAAAATGAATAGATGATTTCAAAATGCAAACTGCAAAGTGAAAAGATCATCTTCTATCATCTCATTTCCCACACATTGTGGAGACAACAAGCAATGAGGCATGTGCACAGCAGCCCACTCTCCCTGTCTCTCATCTTTTCCCGTCTCTCATTTCCCTCTGTGTCTCAGTAGCACTCATCACCTCCTGAGCTCGAGCCTGGAGCTGGGCATAGAGATTGCCTCAAATGTGTGACCATCAGCTCCCTGGGGCTTTAACACTCTGTGGCCAATCACCATCACAAATTGAATTTCTCTGGCAGACACTTTCACACATTACAACTTTTTCCTATCTCTTTATCAATCTATCATATAAACAATTTACTACTATATGTTTCATGAGTACAATTCCCCTGCTTGTTTTCAAATGCAAAGATTTTTGCAGTACTCAACCCAGACATGTTTTTCTGTAAATTGAGAGAAACTGGAAATAATTCTGTTTTTTTGCACAAAAATATCTAGACCAATGAAGCAGAAAAGGCAGACTGGGTCAGAAGGTGGGACATAAAACCCAGGACCTTGCCAAGAAAGTGCAGAGTTCATGTCCCCAAATGTAGATTAAGGAATTAGAAGTAACTAAAACCTGTTTAGATAAAGACTGTGTTTTGCTTTATAGATAAATTGGCTGTTTTTTCTACTTTGACCAACTGTTATTTTCTTGTACATAATTTTGTACACAAGCTGGCACAAACCATTGACTTTGAATGTGTTTGTATGTAAAACACTGCAGATACATGTCTATACCATACAGTATTTATTCATTTGGCAATATTACTAGTCGACAGTTCTTTTAGCAAAAATAGGTTCTCGTGCAGGTGAACACCACTGTATTTTGATGCATGGTTAATATACCTTTTAAAGACACTCCTTAACCTTTGAGCTTAATCTACTTATTTGCTTTTCTAGTTATTTTGTAGATTAGAAACATTTCCAGAAAGTTTACTTTATAAAGCAAAGCCCTACTGTTTATTTGAAGGTGTATAAAACATACAGATGGCAGTTTTGTTAGTCCACTAAAGCCCAGAATATGATGCATCCGAGTTACGCAATCATCTTTATTTGTTGAGTGTTGGCAGGCGTAGTGGTTTTTTGCCAGCTGCTCCTCAGCTGGCAGCCAGGTAGGCCAATCATGATGGTGTAAGGCGCTGGCACGGCATCCTCTTTGCTCTGGCCACTGCACCACTGGCATCTGTATCCAACAACAGGCCGCAGAGGAGCAGAGGAGCAGGTGGAGGCAGACGCGAGACAAGGGAGGAGGACAAGGTGACAGGTGGAAGGTAAATGAGACAGAAAGGGCGTGCACACAAAAAGTAGGACACAGAAAAAGAGAGAGCTATGAAACTACAAACTGAAGAAGAAAATTTGAGCATATCAAATGCCAGAGTGTTTTTTTTCTTCTCTTTTTTGAGCTATTTTAAGCTGTCACTGCCACACCTTGAGCAGAAGAAAGTGTGCAGACATGAACTCCTACTTCTTATTCAATTATTTAAAGAAAATTGGCTGTAATCCTCTATTCTTTTGTTATGTCCTTTCACCAGTCTGTGTAATGAGTTAGATAAACGTCTAATATTACATTCAGCTTCAGTGATGTGTGCATGTGTGAATGGGATTTTGAGCGGATACTCTCCAGATGGTTTGAACATCAGGGGATACGCTGTGAGAGTGTATCACTGCAGATTTCTATAAATGGCTAGTATAAGCTAAGCTGCTCCTTCTTGTTATAAAGCACTATTGTTGTCTTACTCAGAGCCTGTTATTTGACTAGATTAGTGTATATTCTTTTCACATCCTATTATGTGCGTCACTTTATCGAGTTGTGTTGTAAAAGCTGACAAGACTGTTTAGAAGCAGATATGTCTGTGCATGCAAGTTTTATAGTTTTATGCTTCTCACAAGTGTGTGTTTGGCTGCCTTTGTTTGACTACTGGAGGGGCTTTTGCCAGAATCCGCTGCCTGCTTCTTGGCTCTGCACATTGTCACACACCACGAGCCCACTGCCATCCATGCATGTTTAGCACAAGTCTTTTCCAGAGCAAACACAGCGGAGCGCCAGCTGATCACACTGACAGCAGCTCTCTGCAGCCCCTAGCCTTAGTAGACTGGGCCTTATCTTCTGCATGGAGCTCCCTGACAGCAGCATGCCTGTTAATTGGAGGAAGCTGTAAAATGAGTGATTATTGCAGTTTGGAGTACACAAGCTGTTGCCTGTTACAGCAGCCTCTGTTGTGTGACTGTGTGTGTGGAAGCTGGAGTGGGGTTGTCCGTACACACATGCTCATCTCTGGGCTTTGCAGGAGACTGGGCTGCTGTAAACAGCTCTGGCCACTTCCTGGAGAGAGGAGAATCACTAATTAAGTTTTCTAATGGAGGTACTTCATCATTGCTGTGAGTTAGAATGTACCTAAATGGAAGAAGAAGGAAACAACACAGACAGAATGAATTGTGTATTGATGTGGTTAGGGGAGACAGAAAGAGGCTAAAGACCAGGAAAAGGTTAGAGAGATGTTTTGGTGAGACAGCGCCTAAGAGTGAAAAAAGGCCAAAGGCGGCTTGTGGCATGACTCAAAACAAATTGTTCCCATTATTAGGTTCACAGGTGGTGCGCTAAATCCAGCACACAAGATGGATTTGGCTCTGACATTCACAGGCCTGCCACATTTATGTCTGTTTTTTATGAAGTTTGTGTTGAGCCTGAGCTTTAACACAAAAGTAAAGTGTGACAGTGTGTAACATACATAACGACTACGACTTACCATTTTTCTCTGCAGCACTGAAATGCTACTCCTTCACTGTGAAAATGTGTTTTTGTTCTGTTCCCCAAGTAATAGAAATCCCTCTCTAGGCAAATTCACAAGCCGCCCCTGGCAGATTTACTGAAATAGAAAGCGAGTGTCCTGACTTACTCCTTTTTATCAGGCTAGATTACATTTGCAGCAGCATTATAAGTGCAAAGTCTGAATACATAGAGCACTGGAAGAGTTAAAAATAATAAAAGCAAGTCATCTAACCTATTATATTAGGTGAGTTAATTTAGGTGTATACTGTAAGATAGGGGTATTAGGTTAATGATGAGTGATGACATCAAATGAACATAAAGAATAATTATTTGATTGTTTTGCCACGTTTGAATAATATCGCATGTCATGCTTTCGTCTGTCTGGGCTGGAACTATCTGTTACATGGACAAATGACTCCCCAAAAGACATGAGACTCCTCTCTCCTCATCACTCAAAAGGCTTTGAAAGTATCTCTTCATGTGCCCAACGCAGAGTGAGCAGTAAAACAATAGTATGACTGTGTTCTTACAGTAAACAAAGCAAATCAATGGGGTAAAATAGATTATATGTGTATATATATTACATAAATACAAAATCCTAATCTTCTCATGAAAAACATTAACTGTTTTGACATATTATTTACCTTAGATTAATTTTGTGCAGAAGGACCACAAGTCTTGGTGTTGAGTCAGGTAGAAAACAGGATTCTGGCTAGAACAAGGCGTTCTTAACCTTGGAAATAGATTTTTCTTAATGGTGTCTTCCTCCCACATAACAACCCATGTTCCGTTTTCACATGTCTGCAGAGTCAATATGAACACCAAGAACAAAAAGGAAACCTGTGTGAGCACATTGTTATATATTGTGAATTTTACATTTGAACTGTTGCCACCTACTTATCTTCTGTTAACACTACTGTTAACAGATGTTTTCATGTCAGAGTGTTCGGAGGCGGAGCCATTGAGCGATGTAGTCAACGGTGACTCTGGTTATGCTCTTCTGCCCAGTATATTGTGTAGCTGAGCGAACACTCTGTGCTTCGAGGATGTAGACACACACACACACACACACACTGCATAGGCACGACTTGAATTTGCATGAAATGATTTGAGCTGTTATTTACACACCACTTCCCCCAGTTAAAGGGTGACTGTGCTTGTACAATCTCTTTTCTATTGGATGTATTTATTTCCTGTCAGTGCTGCTCCTATGGTTATTACAGCAGTCTGCTTTTTCCATGTCCCCTCCCTGTGTGTGAGAACACTACAGTATTACTCTGGATGACCCTACTGCCGCAAATGCAGATGCAGCCAATTTAATTTCTCCATTTTGCTGCAGGAAGGGAAAGGTAAAACCAGTAAAGGGAATAAGATGCCACATGTGAGGGACTGAGATGAGTGCAGTATTTACAGACACCGCACTCCCCTTGAAGGACGTTATCTTTGGAGTTCTGTGTGAGTGCACTGTGACATGGTTTGGATCTTGTTCTTTGCCCACGGCTCCAACAGAGATCTGCAAATAAACTAAGACCACTTTGGTATCTTCATCATAAACACATAACTAATCTCTGTAAATCACCTACTTTCACATTATCTGGTTTGTGTTTGATATATTCCATCATCATTGCAAGCTGGTTTTGTGCTCTCTTGTTCTCTTGTTCTCTTGTACATGTACGGCACTTCAGCACCATGGACAGTGGACGGACCACGTGGATAGAATTTAGCTTATAAGAAAAGTTGATGAAGTAAGCAGAAAAACAAAAACATAGCAGAACTAAAATAAAATCTGATTTGCCCGCAGTTCAAAGAGTAAGCAAGACTGTCTGTCACTGTAAACAATATTACACCAAGTTTTTATTGCTTGAGGTTGCACTTTTAAACTCAAACGATCTAAATGTTTTTTATTCTGCCTAAACTGAGGCAACACTGTGTTAGACCTAAACTTGCGCAGATTGATTTTAGCCATTATTGATTTTATATCAGAGTCAAAACCCACTAAGATAATAGAGGCTTAAGGCCAAATTGGTCTAAAACATTCATTAAAAGCTTGTTATTTTAAAAAAAATCCATGTAGAAGAAGTCTTTAAAGTAAACACTAGACTTTTGGGGGCTGCAAAAAAGAAAATAAATATTATTTCTAGCAAGTAAAAGAAGAGTGGGATAAATTCAGTGTTTACCTGGCCACATTTGACAGTAGTATTATTTTAAACTATTAAATGAAATTGTTACTGAGAATCAGATTAAGTGGCTAGAGAACCTGCTGGAAAACCGTTTTCTACAAAGTGCTATCAGTAGCAGTCATCGCTTAATAACAGTGTTCAGGAGCACATTACTGCACTGACACTTGTTGTTCTGTAGTGCTTATAACTCTGCTGTAGATGTGTTATTTGTGTCTGTAGAATGCTGATGCACCGTGTCAGGTGATATACAACCTTTAATTTATTCTATAGTGTTTCTTCTCTCCTTCTCTTTACCTGATCTTTTCTTGTTTATTTCACAGTTCAGACAGACAGTACAGCTTCACTCGCAGGGGATTTAGACCATGGAATAATCAGCCAGGAAGCTCAAATTAATGGTGTGAATTCTCTATCAGCTTTTCTATCAAACAGCCTTTTGCATGCTTGTTTCATTCATTATTTTGGCTCTGCTCTGGCTCATGTTCTGCTTCCGTTTGCTTTAATCTCCTGGTGTTAGTGATGCTCTTTGTTCTGCACTGATGTTGCGTTCCAGTAAATTGAGTTTGTTTAGTACATGTGCGGGGTTTAAAGTTACTAAAAGCTACATTTGCTCCGGCTAAAATGTTGTGTCTAAAAGTTGTGAATGTGTTGAAAAAGCCATTAGTCTTCTCCCATTTATAGCACACAAAGCTCTTTAGTGTGGAGCAAAATGTCCAGAGAGTCTTGTCCTGGAGGTCAGACAAGCTATGAATATTGATTAAAAATAACTTGTCTTCCAGCAAAAGACTCAAGTCATTTTATTAGATTTCTTCCAATTTATTTTCAACTAATTTCTCAGAATATGCAAAGAGACTAGGTGTTAAATGTGATTTGAGGCATTGCTTTTGAAGTATAATTACAATGTCTTACCCGAATAGAAATAGTTTGATTGTGGCTCCATACAACATAACATGGTAACACAATCTGAAGGAGTCATTTTGTCACAAACACACTCACACAGATACAGTTTCACATGGAGACTGTCTCAGATGGGGACAATACTCGCTCAAGAACTTCAACAAGTTTGATAATATTTGTCTTGTTTTGACATATAGTCTTCAAGCACAGCACTTTACTTTTTCTAAATAGAAATGTAATTCATAGAGAGAATAAAAGTGAGTGTTTAAGCCTATAAGGGGATAGAACTACATCAAGCATACTGGAGTTTTCAGACTTTGTTACCTCAAATAAGAAATGAATGATATCATTAACTCATCAAAGTCATGCTCCCGGGTTTAAATTTAGCTGAATTATGGAATGCATTTGTGAAAGCAGAAACTAACAACACACCGGTATTCTGAGTGCATCACCAGATCGCAGTTTTGTTTGGTCTCTTAGAGACGTGCAGCAGTCCCCTTTCCTCTTTTGTTTTTCTCAGTTTGCACTTTACAGGCTGGAGATGGGGAATAGATCAAACGCAGAATGGATGAGCTGTTTTGCAAGATCCCCCAGTCTTAACGGATTTCAAGGCTGGCTGAGGCTGTGTGTGTGCTGCTTGGCTGGGTATATTTTGTGTGTCTGTGTGGGCCAGAGTGTAGATGTCTGTAATATGCATGTACATGCAAATTTATGTGGCTGTGCCTCCATAGTGCCTTTGTGCCTGTGAGCCTGCAACTTTGTTTTTGTCAGTGTGCACAGTGCCCCTCAAACCAAATGTTTTCTATGGGTGAAAGACTATTTCAGTCCCTGATCCTTCTTCTACGCAGTCATGATGTTGTAACTGATGCAGTATGTGGTCTGACATTGTCATGTTGGAAAATGCAAGGTCTTCCCTGAAAGAGACGACATCTGGATGGGAGCATATGTTGTTCTAGAACTTCAATATACCTTTCAGCTTTGATGGTGCAGATGTGTAAGGGGCCCATGCCACACGCACTCATGCAACCCCCATACCATCAGAGATGTAGGCTTCTGAACTGATGAAAACTTGGGTAGTCCTTGTCCTCTTTAGTCCGGATGACATGGCGTCCCAGTTTTCTAAAAAGAACCTAAAATTTTAATTTATCTGACCACAGAACAGTTTTCCACTTTGCCACAGTCCATTTTAAATGAGCCTTGGCTTCAGAGAAAACACCTGTGCTTCTGAAACATGTTTAGATATGCCTTCTTTTTTGACCTATAGAGTTTTAGTTGGTGACGGCGAATGGCCCAGTGGATTGTGTTCACCGACAATGTTTTCTGGAAGTATTCCTGAGCCCATGTTGTGATTTCCATTACAGTAGCATTCCTGTTTGTGATGCAGTGCCGTCTAAGGGCCCGAAGATCACGGACATCCAGTCTGGTTTTCCGGCCTTGACCTTTACGCACAGAGATTGTTCCAGATTCTCTGAATCTTTTGATGATATTATGAACTGTAGATGATGAGAACTTCAAACTCAGCAATTTTTCTCTGAGAAACTCCTTTCTGATAATGCTCCACTATTTGTGCCCATCTTGACTTCTGAGAGACACTGTCACTCTGAGAGGCTCTTTTTATACCCAAGCATGTTTCCAATTGACCTAATAAGTTTCAAAATGGTTCTCAAGCTGTTCCTTGAATGTACATTTAACTTTTCCGGCCTCTTATTGCTACTTGTCCCAACTTTTTTGGAATGTGTAGCTTTCATGAAATCCAAAATGAGCCAATATCTGGCATGACATTTCAAAATGTCTCACTTTCAACATTTGATATGTTATCTATATTCTATTGTGAATACAAAAAATATTGAAATTTGAAACTTCCACATCATTGCATTCTGTTTTTTAGTTGTCCCAACTTTTTTGGAATCAGGTTTGTATATTAACTACAGTACTTTGTGTTGTAAAAATACACATAAAAAAGTACATGAACATTTCATTGTCAATACAAAAAGATAAGCTTTGTTTTACCAAACATAAATGCTATGTAATCTTCCCAATATAAATCCCAGTCATCTTCTTTTCATTTACACATGTATTTAAGGCCTCTGGAAAAATGGAAATATTATTTGTGTTTTACATAATATTTCTATTATGACTTTGTGAAATGCAATAGTATTTAATTTTTTTAACAGGAGGTATGAGCAGGGCAGATGCAATGGTATTTACATAGCCCAATTCAACGGTCTCCAAAACTTTCCAAGAAACTCGCCAAAGACTTAATGAATTAGTGATGAGTCAATGAGCCAGCTCTTTTAAGTGAACGAGTCGGTTCCTGTCCAACCCATTTTATTTTATTTTTGTAAAGTAATACAAGGCAGAATGATGATCTCAGAATTTCAGGTGCTACCTGCAGTAAGTCGACTGAATGTCAGTGATGTTGTGTAAGCAATCATGTGAGAATAGACAAAGATCATACCATTTAGCAGAGGGACAGGGGCTGTGACCTGAAAGCTGAAACTTGACAGCATTTATGTTTTCATTTTATAGTGTGAGATACACAGGAAAGAAATGCATATACATACTGTCTACAAAACACATGCAGAGAAACCACATGTTATTTATGTTTCATTGCAAAATGTGAGCCAACAAAAAGTTAAAAGTTATTGTTTTGGCAAAACAAAATTCATTTTTTGTTGAAATACGCTATGAGAAAAAATGCCATTTTTTTTTTTTTTTTGTAAAGGTACCTCTCTGAGGAGAAAAGGTTGGAGATATAATTAAATAGAACAGGGATGGAATGGCACACTATGTTCCAAGCCAAATAGTTGACCATGTGTTTCCACCAGACGGGATGAAGACATTTGGACAGGCTCTAGATTTGGTTCATGCTGTTGAACAGGGACTGTGGCTGTGAGGGCATCCATTATTACAGTGTTCTCTGCGGGTGCTGGTGCACTTCTGCACCTCTTTGAAGATCTTTCTGTTACACACAAGACCTCCTCCTGAACCCAGAACTCTGGTCTCTTTACACCAATAAAACGAACAGTGTTTTTAGTCACCATTATGACAGCTGCTGCATTATATCTCCTCTGAAACAACATGATGCATTTAAATAATAATACAACAGAAACATCTTACATTTTTCCCTATGTAACAGTTAGAATTGTGTTTTAATTTCCGGGCCCTTATATCCAGCATTGTGTGTCCTACTGTCTGTTTGTGAGAAAGGTGCTTTAGAGTGAAACAGTGAACTTTCTCCAACCTTTACTTTACCATATGGCGCCCACCTGTTTGTGTCAAGATTGAAAAGCGTGCCTACGGGCCCTTTTGAGTTGGGCTTCTTTCACCTGATGATGAATCATAAACCAAAGAGAATGGTTTGAAAGATGGACCATTATCCCATTTTACAATTCCATCGAGAAAAGCCTGCATACCATTTAGACACAATGCATGGTATTATTGCAAAGCTTTTTATCTGCATCAGCGTGGTTATGGTTCAGACAAAACGAGCATTGTGCAGCAGTCTGAGTTGTCTAAATGTAGTCATCCTGTGTTTAGTTTGAAACAGCATATAGTGCTGATACAACCTGTGGGAATGTCCACTGATGGGTAAAAACTGTCTGCACTCCAGCACGTTTCTGTCAAGCTGAGATAGCGAAATGTTTCCATAAGAGCTATAAAAAGTCCATCTTTTAGTGCCCCTTGGGGTTATTTTTGCTTTAGCTATTCAGAGCCACACAATGTCAGGACATCTGTGAGAACAGAGTGGGATGTCTCACACGCAACCATGTCTCAAGTGTCGACTGCGACTCATTTACAACAGTGTGACACTTGAGTGCTTTAGTCTCGCTGTGAGTGTCCATTTGACATTATGTCGGATAATGGTGGCTATTGCTTTGCTCATATTTGATAGATGCATCTGTCAGCACCCAGTCTCGCCACACACTATTGGACACAGCATTTTTCTGACAGGAAAATCAGCCAATCCTGATGCTTCACTGAGCAGCCACCCTAACCTTTTCTGCCTCTGTAATTTCAAGTTGCAGAATGAGGCCTGGATAATCGCTCACAGGCATGTCACTGCACACTGTTCCTCCCTCCATCTACCTTTCTCCGTTTTCTCCTGTTCTCTATTTTGCACTTGCACAAAAACTCTCACTCTGTCTGTCTCCGCTGCTCTTTCTTACTCTTGTTCTCCCTACCTTGTGTTCTGCTTCCCTAGCTGGCTGCTCTTCATTTTTTGCCATTGATTTTCTTACCATTCGCCAGCCTCAGCGCTCGTACTCTGTAAATGATTGACATTCCCCTTTCTATCTTCCCTCTCCATTTATTGCGTCTGCTTTTTGACTATTCCCCTCACTCTTATTAAAGCCCACTCATTCTCCTGCCACAGTGTGTCTTTCTAAAATAAATAGTGCACAGTTCGGCAACAATCAGCATTGTTCTGCACAATAGTTAATTCTTTTTTAACGTGAATGCTAAATTAATAAGCCACATCGAGTCACCATTACTTATTTAGCTGTATACAAATAACAGCGTGGGGAAAAGCAATATTTAGCCCTCTCTATGATGAAAGCCTAATAGATTCCCGGTTTTGCAGCTTGTATAATGAGGCTTTATGCAATGGTTTGCTTCTCAGGATTAATGGCATAGTTATGGTTCTCAGCTTGAGTTTTTTTAGTCTGCAGAAATATTAGAGATGCTGCAGAGAGATTGACATAATGACTTATGTTCTTACCTGGTTTACATTAACTTTGTTTGGTGGGATCAATTAATCAACTGAAGTGGCTGTGTTGGTGTTCTCACTGCACTTTTATCTGGCAACACAAAGCTTCTCATTCCGACTGCCTCAAAGGATTAAAGAATGTGAGAGAATAATTGCTGTATTAAAGGCTTTCAGTTTGTCAGTTTGACAAATATGACCGTGTTTGCATTGCTGCTTACATTAAATAAATGTATGGCTCTTCTTGTTTGTGGGAGCGGCTCTCTCAGCTCACAGACTGGGTGCATCAAAAGGCCAGTTCCTTCCCTCCCAGCGTCCTGCATGCTTCTTCCTTCCTGAACTCTCTTTTTTTCCCCACCCACTGTTCCCTGGCAAAAGTCTCCATGCCACCCAATCTTATTAGCCTCTTCGTCACCCCCGGTGTTCAGGCCTTTGCTGACACCCGCTGAGTCAAAGAACCAAGCTCCCACCTCCCACACCTCTGCGGTCCTGACAGCTGATTGTGTACGCTGATTGCCGAACACCATATTTCATAGGTCCCTTTTTTTTTCAGTCGACTATGAAAAAGAGCATATTTTCTCTCTCTGTTTCTTGAGGCCATCACCGGCAGAGGATGTGCACTGTGTTGTGGCGTGCTTTGGGTTAAAGCTGGTCTATTTGTGTGAGCTAGGTGCTGTTTACACCAGAGAAAATGAAAGGGGAAATCTTTTTGATCACAGACTCGCAAAGGAGATCTTTGGTTCAGGCAGGTTTTTTAAATTATTTTTTTTTACGTTTTCTGACATCATTCATCAGAATTCATCTTCAGTCTTAGGAGAGTGGTTAAACAGCTTCCAAATGCACTGATCAGCATGAATGGAAAGAAATTCTCAGGAGTATTTTTGACAATTTATCCTTAAGGAGCGAGTACTTTGCACATCTTAACTGGAGACAGGTGTGCCTGATGAAGGCCATTGGCCAAAACGTTGCTTTGATTCACCTTTAAATAAAATTCACTGTTGTTGCAAGTCGGACAGTGTGCGGGAGTCTTTATGTATTAGTTTGACAGTTTATGATAATATAAAATGAATCATACGAGAGCTCTGACGCTCTTGTTTACTGTGAAGTTGTTTTATGTGAGACTTCAATCGATCATCTAACAGGTTTGTTCTCTCAGAACAGGCCCAACACATAACAGTGTCATGCACTGACTCACACCAGTAAGTCATAACTAAATTACATCCAGTTTTGTTCTCCCACATACTATTTACAACACATGGGTTGTGATATGATAAGAAATATATCTATCTGAGGTTAGGTTCACGTAAGGATACAGATTAGTTAAGTAAAGGCTATAAAGATAAAGAAAGGGAAACATTTTGGGCAATGTTTTCCCATCTTTGCTTTAACCATATAAAAATCTGTAAAATATATTGTTGAGTAAAAAAAACATACAACAGAACACCAGGGAGTACCAGAGAGTAGAAATGACTCTGTGTGAGTAGTAATCTGTATTCTTGACATCTTTTTGTATTTTGGGGGCATTTTAATGAATCATTACATTTTACATCTAATAATGGAAACTATGTAAATCTTTCAAGGTCACAGTGTGCAAGGTTTTCTATGTTCCCTGATTTCAACAGAGGTGGAAAGAAAATAAATAAAAGTAGTTCCTTTGAACTCCTGTTAACCAAAAGTTAGATTGTGACAAACTTGTGCTGCGTGAGTACCCCTCTGGTTCTGGAGATAGATCTGAAGACAAGGTGAAGGTGTGAATCCCCACTCGGGCTGTAATGAGAAGGAGAACAGGACTCGGGCTCTACAGGATTTGCCGGTAATTGGTTTAATGAATGCATTCTGTTGCCTCTGATTGAACACATGCCCTGATTTGGCTCTTGGAGGAGACATGTTGCCTTTGTTATCTCTTTCCAACTTTGTTTCTTCCATGAGGTGATCTGTCCACTGCCTCGTCTCCGTTTTCTCTGAATGTCTGGCTGATTGTTCTTTTTTTAACGGACGGTCTCAGTCTCTGATCTGTTTGTATGTGCGTGTGCTCTTTGCAGATTGGCCTGTGGCACTCTGAAGATGGACTGTCTATGGAGGGAAAGCTTCCATCCATCAACGTGACAGACACCCTCTTCAACACCACTCTGACCGTCACCACCATATTGGTATGAACACTGTATAGGCAGATACGTCCTCAGCTGATCTACCTGTGCCTGACATCCTCCACTTGACAGGACAATTACCATATCAAAAGGCGATTTTGTATTTTCAGATCCAAACTCGGTTCCTCTTGGGGATCAGAGGAAGTGATGCTGCGCGATTGTTTTGCCCTGAGTGCTTAAGACGAGGCTGCATCACAGTGCATCAGCGGGAGCTAATAATTCACCATGTCAGCCTTTCTGTGCCTGTGTTGTAAATATAGCTCCTGAGAGTGCTTCTGCTGCTCACTACTGTCACCATGCGCTACCTGTTACCAGCCCTGCACTTTTAAAGCTCTTTGTTTATCACCTGACATGTTTGGCAACAGTAATCAGTTGTAATCCAATGAAAGTGCCTTTAAGACACAAAAGGTGTTCTAATTTGCTTAAAATGGCTAAACAAACAAAGCAGTCCCATTATGTCTGTCCTTGTCTACAACAACGATTTTAGAGTGCACAAAGGAAATCTAACAGCATCAGTCACTCCTCCCTTTAAGTCACACAGTCAACTTTTCTAAAACTAAATCTTATTTAATTAACTGCAAGTCTTTGAATGTCATTCTAATTTAAAGTGTCACATCAGGACTAATCTGTGAATTTAAAGATGCTTGTTATACTCCCACAGACAATCAAACATTTGTCTGGAGCACTTTATTAAAACAAAATTAAATGAAATCTAAAAATCATTGCAAGCACTCAGTACCTGCTCTTTTCATTGTTTGACTAAAAGCAAAACAGAGCTTTGTTCTTGTTTTTTTCAAGGACTATAATAAGGGACAAACTTGACCAATAACACTGAAGTGTCAAACTAAACTATGAGAATAATATGACACCAGAAATGTTTGAGTCTCTTTGCAAATTGGTGTCAACAATAAAATGGCTCATAACACTCTGTCACTTTATCACATTATTTTAAAAACTGCATGTGTTCTGTCAGGTTAAGAACAACAGTGAGAGTAGTAGAGGCAGTTTTAAAGACTGCACTACATTTTTTGGTCTCAATATCATCCTGAAGCTGACAAATAGAACTGTAAATCGATCTCTTCAAGGTAATTTCATACTTTATTATTATTGCTTCTAATTGTAAGGCTTATGAGTCTGAACATAAAAGGAGATAATGGCATGTATTTCTGAGCCATGACGGACTGCTGTAATAAGCAGACTTTGTGGTTGTTAACGGTTACGTTTGTATTATTTGCCTGGTAAATGTTGTTGAGGGTATGATTCTCCGCCCTGGGGCCTACTGGTTAATCAACTGGTTACATGTCTTTATTCATGTACATCTTCAGTGTTCTGCTGCAACCCTGTTTAATACAAATACAAAATAAATCTGAACGTGCACATGTCTTAGTCAATGAATGAAGCGTGTGTTTGATCAAAAGTCTAGTGTAATCCTTGTGAGAGTCTTAACACCACTGCTGAGCTCCTATTAGCATGTTCACTGTCACTTTGATTGTGTTTCTGGAAGCTGATGAGCTGCTGTACAACATCAAAGGTGATAAATTCATGTCGGAACAACACAGAAACACACAGATTTCCTGGCAGTTACAGTATTGTTCAAAATAATAGCAGTACAATGTGACTAACCAGAATAACCCAGGTTTTTAGTATATTTTTTATTGTGTGGCAAGTGGCAAACAAGTTACCAGTAGATGCAGTAGATTCTCAGAAAACAAACAAGACCCAGCATTCATGATATGCACACTCTTAAGGCTGTGCAATTGGGCAATTAGTTGAAAAGGGTGTGTTAAAAAATAGCAGTGTGGCATTCAATCACTGAGGTCATCAATTTTGTGAAAAAACAGGTGTGAATCAGGTGGCCCCTATTTAAGGATGAAACCACCAGCACTTGTTGAACATGCATTTGAAAGCCTGAGGAAAATGGGTCGTTCAAGACATTGTTCAGAAGAACAGTGTACTTTGATTAAAAAGTTAATTGGAGTAGGGGAAAACCTATAAAGAGGTGCAAATAATTATAGGCTGTTCAGCTAAAATGATCTCCAATGCCTTAAAACGAGGAACAAAACCAGAGAGACGTGGAGGAAAACGGAAGACAACCATCAAAGAATAACCAGAATGGCAAAGGCTCAGCCAATGATCAGCTCCAGGATGATCAAAGACAGTCTGGAGTTACCTGTAAGTACTGTGACAGTTAGGAGACGTCTGTGTGAAGCTAATCTATTTTCAAGAATCCCCTGCAAAGTCCCTCTGTTTAAAAAAAAAAGGCATGTTCAGACGAGGTTACAACTGGCCTAAAGAGAAATGGAGGAACATTTTGTGGACTAATGAGAGTAAAACTGTTCTTTTTGAGTCCAAGGGCAACAGACCTTGTGAGACGACCCCCAAACTCTGAAATCAAGCAGAGTTTGGGGGTCGTCACAGTGAAGACCGTGAAGCAAGCATCATGATATGGGCATGTTTCTCCTACTATGATGTCGGGCCTATTTATCACATACCAGGGATCATGGATCAGTTTGCATTTGTCAAAATACTTGAAGAGGTCATGTTGCCTTATGCTGAAGAGGACATGCCCTTGAAATGTTTGTTTCAACAAGACAATGACCCCAAACACATGAGTAAACAGGCAAAGTCTTGGTTCCAAACCAACCAAATTAATGTTATGGAGTGGCCAGCCCAATCCCCGGACCTTAATCCAATCGAGAAGCTGTTTCTGAATCAAAACCAAGAAATGTAAATGAATTGTGGAATGTTGTTAAAGAATCATGGAGTGGAATAACAGCTGAGAGGTGCCACACAGATGTGAAGCAGTTTTAAAAAACTGTGGTCATACAACTAAATATTAGTTTAGTGATTCACAGGATTGCTAAATCCTAGAAACAAAAACGTTTGTACAAAATAGTTTTGAGTTTGTCCAGTCAACGGCAGACATTGTTATTTTTTTTAACACACATTTCAACTAATTGCCCAATTGCACAGCCTTAAAAGCGTGCATATTATGAATGCTGGGTCTTGTTTGTTTTCTGAGAATCTACTGCACCTACTGGTAACTTGTTGGCGTCTTAGCAATAAAACATATACTAAAAACCTGGATTATTCTTGTTAGTCAAATTGTACTGCTATTATTTTGAACAATACTGTATATGCGTTTTCTGCCCTTCTTCTCATGATGCTACACACGCTGAACGCTGTGGCACACACACAGACCTGGCCCCTCCTCTCGGCTGATAAATCAGGCGATAGAACATAAAGTGGCTTGTAAGCAGAGGCTATTGAACCAATGAGTAACTTGAAGAAGGCTGTGGAGTCGTGGAGAGAGGAGCGTATTGCCATATTCTGCCAATGAGCAACACACTGGTCTCATTGAAACTTATTGGGATTCAGATGCAACGGTTCATTTCACAAGAGATGGGGGAGGGCAGGGGGCGTGGGAGGTGTGTGGAGAGGGAGAATGGAGAGGTGGTACAAATGAGACAATGTTTTCACATCACAAAGAGGCTGTGAGAGAAAGAATTGGCTGAACACACTTTGGAGATATAGAGTCCCTGGACCCAACTTCGGAAGCCACCAAGGAGCAATTTTCGGTGCCTATCACAGCTCATTCATCATGGTTTGATTGCTGTGTCGCTGTTATCTCGCTTGTGGGCGGCAGACGAAGTGCTGCTGAAAGCCTCCATAAGAATTCCTTACCTGTAGCACAAGCCTGGAGACTTCCACTGCTAGTGCTTGTAGACGCGCTTGTCTAACATGTGTGCGCATAGGTGTGCATTTCGGACCTCTGCACCTCACCTTTACACAGCAGTTTCCTTACAGCATATGTGGCTGAAAAATATTGAATAATAGAAATAACAGCAGAATTGATTATCACTTCACTGCAGAGCCACGAGCCATGTGTTTGTAATCATTGATCGAGTTTGTAGCAGGCTCTGCTTTGGTCTCACTGAATTAATATCATTACAGTCTCACCAGCCATACTAATGTAACAGGAAAAGTCTATTCTGGGTTCCTGGTTGGGTTGTTTCCAAGATGCATGACTCTCTTTGTAGAGCAGTGAGAAGACTAATCTGGTTTAATTGCTATATTTTCAATTTGCTTTGCTTCCAGCCGACTAGGAGCTTTTTGACAACCTCAGACTAAACCCCCTCTTAAACACCTACATATTTCTTAATAAAATATTTATGGACCACACTGCCCCCAATTTCAGATTCCAACATTAAAGGGAAACCACAGCTCAATAATTATGATGAAAGGAAACTCTGTCTTTGTTCTTGTAAGTTGTACGCCACAAGCAAACTATTAAACAGCATTGGCGGCCTGGTGGCACAGTGGTTAGCACTGTCGTCTCACAGCAAGAAGGTCCAACTCCTGGGCCAGACAGGGCTTCTGTGTGGCGTTTGGATGTTCTCCCCGTGCTCACCTATTCAGCTTATTAGTTGGCTTTATTAAGAAACCCTGTTTGGGTTAGTGTGACTGGCATTGTTTTACCATTGCCTTAATAGCAGTGCAGAGACTTTATCCTTCTCTATCTTTCCATTCGCATAGATAGATATTGTCTCCGAGCCACTGAGGCATGGGCATGTGCCATTCATAAGATCTGTACTCAATTATAGAAGTTGTAAGCACTGTTTTTCATATGCTCCCGAACGCACTGTGAGTTTTTTGTGGGAATTCTATCTCCACTGCCCCTGGTTCAGGGAGAATTTTTTTTGAGAAGTGAAGTGTAAATATGTAAAGACATCTCCAACACTCAGCTTTTAAAAGGGTAAACTCTGATGGGGAGACACCCAAAAGTGCTCCTGCGATTGTGTTTCTTCATCCTGTGTGTAGGTGTGTGCTGTTGCATGTTTAAGTCCCAGAGTTATCAGTCCATGAACAGGCGCCTTGTGGCCTGGGAATAAGAAGCTGTGTTTCCATATCCTTCAAACTCATACCTTTATTGCTGTGTAGTGCAATAGAAGGTTTTGCTCTTTTGAGAGACAACACCTCTTATAGTTTTATAAAGTTATTTTTATATGATTCTGTTCTCAGCTTCACAGAAACTAGAAAGTGGTTCTTTCAGGTTATTTTCTGTTATTTGAGTGTTTGGTGCTGTTACTTTGGGTGAACAGCAGCAGCTGTATCACCTCTACAGCAATTGTGTTTTCATCTCAGAAGCCCAGATATGGTTAGAAGATGTTTTGGTCGACCATTTTATAGGGGGAAAAAACTACAAGAAGTGAGAGGACACTTTAAAAGAAAAAGGAAAGCGGTAAAAGAAAAAGTCTCTTTGACTTGATAAAACTGAGAGTGTGCTGGTATTATTGATTACTGTTGGCTTTTTTACCGTTCTGATTAATGGTCTGATTTTATTAGGCTGTAAACTGGTCAACAAAGATGGAGAGAAGACAAGACACCAATGCCATATTTTCTAGGCTTGCTCTAGGAGATAAAGCCATTTGTTTTGTTCGTTTCACACACAGTTGTCAGTCAACTACTGTTTTGAGAGTTTCTTACAGTTTTTGCTCTTATTAGGTGTTAAGGCCTACATTCAGGTTTCTCCTCTGGTTTCATTCTCTGCAGGTGTAAAGGGCTGGTTAGTGACTGCATCAGATTTGTGCCTTTAATCATTTCTTCCCTTTCCCCATAAGCATTTTGTATAGAATGTGACTAAACCACTGTAATAATGTAGCAGAAATTGGCTTGACTGCTGGTCGGCTCTAAGAAGAGCTTGGGCAACCTGCGGACTGTGAAATTAGCATTTATATTGTGGCTTATGCACAATGCAACATGAGCACTGAGGAGATGTCATGTTAAAGCAGTGAGGTGATGTCTGTAGCTGTCATACAAGTTAATGAACACACTCAGCTGCCTTCATGGCAGACCACTTGCCATGTAATGTTTTATAAAGTACTTTTGAAAGAACAGAACTGGTAATTATAAATATCAGTGGCCCTCATAAAAACATGAAAGTCATGTATTTTTAGATTTCACTCCATTTCACTCCGGAGTTCACAAACTTACCAAAATCCATCTTGTACTGCTCCAAGCAAAGCATCTGTATCTGGCTGTGACCCGGTCAATGATGTAGCAGTACTGACAGTATGGGCAACAACATCCAGATGGTACTGTGTCTCAGACAAAGGCCAGATTAGTTCATTAATACAGCCAATATATATAGCTGCTTTTAGTTTATGTTGCTCCAACAGAAGTTGGCCTGGGCTACACAGTTCAATATTGGCCCAATATCAGTTTGGATTTTACAAAAAGAAAAACATCTTTTGCAAACTTAAACCTTATTCTTCTTTAAATGAAAAAGAACATGGTTTATGTTTTTTTTCTCTTCTTCTTCTTCTTCATTGGAATGCTTTTGTGCAAAAGAATTGACATTTATGGTTTGTTCACATCATTTCAAATGGTAGCAAATGTTGCACACTCTCTTTTAAAAGCTGCTGTATGCAATCGTAAAACCTAGGTAATGTGTCATTGCAGAAGGATTTTTTAATCAAACAATCGATTCATTAAACTGCTCTGTAGGGCAGCTGTTTACTATACTACAATAATTGTATTGTTGTGCCGTTAAATCGACTATTGTAGCAATCCTTGTTTTCATGGTTGGATCAATGAAATCCACAGCACAGTATGGATCACTAGGCCACTGTTATTCTGCCCAAGCTTGCACCAACAACCCCCTTTGCCCTTAAACAGTTGCTATGACAACAAAAAACTATTCACTGTAAAAGTTGTTCCACCTGATATGCCCCAAACTTTACTTTCTAATTTTAGTGAGACTATTATTTGTGCTTTGACTCTGAGGCAAATCAATCATCAGTCAACCAGCCAGCATACAAACAGATGTTTCCAGCTGTGGCAATGACAAAGCGATTTTAGTTTTGTTCCACTTCCTCAAAATAGACCACAGCACCACAATAAAAGTGCTTTTAAATTGTGTCGCTGTGGTGACAGTGTCTTTAAATGGTTCACACACAAGATTCTGTGCACACCCGCTAGAGTTTTCAAAGTCAACACAAGCAGTCCACATAACAAATGATTTGATAGAAAATGGTTGCATAGTATTACTTGAACACATCAACTTGATAAAAAAGCTTTACTTTTCTTAGCTTTTGCTTTCTTTGTTTTAATAAATGGAGGATGTCAGCAGTGCGGACTTGTTAATCACTTTTATCTAACGTCATGCTGCTAGAATAACTTAACTTGAGTGCCGAATAGTACATCAGCAAAGCTCTGCGAAAGGCTTTTTTATGATGTAGTGGAGCCTAAACAGACTTTTTTTTGACAGTTGCATTATTTGAAAAATAGCACAATGAGGAAGTCTCCAAAATACGTTACAGCAGAGCTCTTTAAATCTTCCTCCAGCATCAACTAAATGACACAACAAAGCATAAATAAAACAAGTCCAACAGAGAGTGGTTTGCTAAACGACAGGTTGTGAATAGGTGTGTGTTTGTTTAAGCTTTTATTTTCTTTGTTGTCTTTGCTAGATAGGAAAGCAAGATGTGCTTTTCTGTTCCACATTTTACTGCCACAAATCTCAGTCTGCCAAAAAGTTGTAAACCTGGGTTGAACTATGGCTTTGAAAGATGATGCTAGTTGCTCTAAAGTTGTTAACATTGTAATAAAAAAGTTGCTGTGTGTTTTGCAGGAGAACCCATATGTGATGTTACGACAGAACCATCAGGAACTGGAGGGGAACGATCGATACGAAGGCTTCTGTGTAGACATGCTGAAAGAGCTGGCAGACATTCTCAAGTTCAAGTATCGGATCCGGCTGGTGGGAGATAGACTTTACGGCGTGCCCGGGGCCAACGGAACATGGACCGGCATGGTGGGGGAGCTCATCTCAAGGGTAAATACATGCACACGTAGTGCAGAGCATGGAAACAAAACAGTACTTGTTATTTATCATGTTATATTAAAATCCTGGAGCTCTTTCTCTGTTAACAGCTAGTGGCTCTCATTAATGCCAAACAATTCTAATTTGACAGATGGCCCTCTCAGCTTCAAAGTTGTGTCTTTTAGACGGTCACTGCTTTATGAGCCTTTTCATAAGCCCTCAAAAATGACTTCAACAAATTTTACTTTTCAATCGACTCCAATGTTGCGTTTTTGACATCAATGGTAAGATACAGAGAATGAAATAGGAAAAAACAAGTTGACTTGTCTTGATTCATTGAGCTAATGAGAACAAAGACAGTATTTGTGAAGAAAAGATGCCTGGTCCGGTTATTGTCACTGGCCGCCATCTCCTCTGCTTGGCCATAAGTAGCTTTTCCAGTCTGACCTTCAGAGGAGCCGTGGCTGAAGTCAACAGATATTCCTGACAGCTGCTTGAGCGCTGGAGTGGCAGGGAAGTGGAAAGGGGCAGACGAAGAGTCAAGACATGCTTCAGAGAGATTTGTCATGGGATGTGAGGCATGTGGGAGGACGAACTGCAGTGGACAGGCTGTCGGGAGTGTGATTTCAATGAAGGAATGAATGAAGGAAGGAAGACATGAGGAGAAGTGCAGAAACAAAAGATTGTTCAGGAAAGTTAAATGATAGCCTTGAAATGCAATTGCAAAAGATTGAAGAATTGAATGGAACATCTGAACTTTTGCTTTATGATCTATTACCTGAAAGTATAGAATAATTTACATTTAAAGTGCAGGGTGTAGCATAAACCACCATAAATGGTAAATATACTGCATCTGTCATATGTGTATTAAAATGAACAATGGCGTCTAAGGATGAACTAAGTTATTCTAATCTGACATTCTAACAAAACATCCTCTGGTGGGAGTTTTAATAGTACAACATTAGCGATGTACTTGCATACTGATTTCACACAGAATTATTCCATGGCCAAAGTAGTTTTGCTTAGTTAATTATAAATCACATTATAAATACATTATGAATAATTTCTACAATAATGTCCTACTCCTCGTTAAAGAAAATAAATCTGCATTTTCTGGAAATATACTTAAAGTAGCAATAAATTCAGCTTTGCCAAACGTTAACTCCGGCTCCCTGTAAGGATTAATTGGATTGTCCA
The DNA here is from genome assembly GCA_024416835.2 of Perccottus glenii. NCBI lineage: Eukaryota > Metazoa > Chordata > Actinopteri > Gobiiformes > Odontobutidae > Perccottus > Perccottus glenii. The sequence goes on from CM044550.2 coordinate 18,988,437, forward strand.
GGAGGTTGTGTGGGTGTGACACACTGAGAGTGACCAATCATAAAATAACCATTATCATGAGACAGTTATTCTCTTGCTCTCTGCCCACATATTGTCACAAGCAAGGCCATTTTTTTAAAAGCAGAACTTTGAAAGCAGAAAAAAAAAAACTGTGAAAGTGTCCTTCATCACTTGCCAAGCAGACATAAATAAACCCCCATAGAATGAGTATAAAATATTAACTCAGGAGCAGAGCCGGAGGTTATCCAAGACAACAGATACCTGTGTGCCTGCCAGGACCATTCAAGCAGAACACTATTTCACTGTACTGGGGTGATTAGTTTGATGGCTGCCAGACAGCTCCTGTTAACAATGAGTCAGGGTCAGACCAAACTGTGTCTCGGTTTTTAAAAGAACAAATGAGTGGTTAAAGATTGACCAAAGACCATACCACCGAGTCAATCCTTAAAACCAAATGCTACATTCTACATTTCTCAAAACCAAAAGTTTAATTTTGTTGTTTAATGGCTTGTGTCATCTGGTTAAATGTGAGTGGAAACAGCCATGATGCAGTATGGTATGTTTTCTCAATTGTAGCTGAAGGTATAGTAGCGGAGAAAGACATAAGTAATCAATATTAATATTCTATAGTCACATCAATATTTTAGTGGCTACTACAGCTGCATGTTAATTTTTCAAAGGATCACTGATATCTTTGTTGAAATTGCCTAGATGGTCGATTCGTTTCTTCCGGCACTTGGGGCAGGCAATCACTTTCAAACGACGGAGAGAAATAAAAAATGTGAAATGGCTTGGGACGACCGATGATAAAGAGTCAAAGCCTGGGCCTGAGGATAGATCCACACAAGACTGTCACCAGAGCACAGTTAAAGATTTGACAGGTTTGATTGCTAATTGAAGCAAGGGACAAGGCAGTAATGAGGCTTCAGGGAGAAGTCTAATGCATTCTGATGGTTGGGATATTTGTCAAAAACAAGAAATTAAGGATGGCGCACATATCCACAAGTTAAATGCACTTTCATGAATGTCATATGTCTCTCTACATCTCTCTTTGCAAGACATAAAACACATGGGAGAAGTTTTGAATTTTGAATTCCATTTTCCCTCTCCACACTTTCTCTCTCCTATTTTCTAAGTTTCTCCAGTTCTCTTAACTCCTCCTGCAGCAGACAAAGACCAATGGATAGCTGCTTTAACTCTATGTTCCTCAGAGAGATGAAAAACCCCTTGCAGTTGCACTTTACTGGCCTGTATTATTAGTTTGGAGCAATCCAGTATTCAGTGTCCACTGACACACTTGTGTGTTTCTAAGTGTGTGTTTTACCCGCCGCTGCTTTGTCAAGTGATTTGTCATGACAGTGTTCCCTTGGCTGGCCACAGTGGCTCGCCTCTCATGCCCAACACTCACACTAAGTGTCAGTGCTGGATTATCCTCAGCACTGATAGAGCTATTGGCAGACAGAAAAGGAAATAGGATACAGTGGTGATTATTACAGAATTAGGAGACAATAGCACACTTCCTCTGTCAGCCTTGTCTAGTTTTCCAGCACTTGAATCATCGGTCTTCGGCAATGCTGATGTCTATGTCATGTTCACACACTGTTTTTTGACATTTCAGAAAGCAGACCTGGCAGTGGCAGGCCTAACCATCACAGCGGAGCGTGAGAAGGTCATCGACTTCTCCAAGCCTTATATGACCCTTGGCATCAGCATAATGTATCGTGTCCACCTGGTGAGTTACCCCACACCAACAGGACCCGCCCTGAGCGAGTGCACACTTTCAACAGGAAGCTTTTAGCCATGTCTAATGGCTAGAAAAGAACCACTTTTCCTTTTGGCCCCATGTAGTCTCTCACTCTAGTCTGTCTAAATCCTTCCACAAACCCACGTCCCTTGAACCTTATTGCTCTGCAGCTCTGAGCCCTTCCATTTTTCTTCTATGTCTGTACAAGTTACACTATCCTTTTTCCAACTCTGATTCTTTGTTTTTTCCTCTACACTACAGCATCTTTTTTCTTCTGTCCCTGCAGTGTTAACTTTTTAATCTTGTCAGGCTCTTTTCTCTTTCCCTGCATTAGTCCATTTCCCTCTTCTGCCACTTCAGACTCCCACTTTGCCAGCAGCAGATGGTGTGTTTTACTCTGTAAACTTCCTGATGAACGTAGCACTTTCAAAGATGTTCTTCACTTGCCCTCTGATTAAAGCTTTTTCACAACACCTATCCCAGTGCACTAAACAAGAATCGGTGAAACACAGTGCACTGTAGGGGGAAATGAAGAAGTATTTGGAAAGCTGCAACCCCATTAATCACCAGTCCTCCCCCCACAAACCCCAAGGTGACACAGCGAGGCTCCTGTAGCTTTGGGGACACAGCCCAGGCATCTTGGCACATGCCTGAGGTAACATTAGTATAGCATACACAATACCTACTGCTGCTGTCCCCTGGTAAACTTCCCTCGATCACAGATCTCCTTTGTAGCTGCTTTGTGCTAATAAGTATAGCAGTAAGAGACTCAATTGAGCACCAAAGGTTGGGAACAATCAATCGATATCAGCAGGTGCAGGTGCGGTGTTAAATGGGCTGCCCGGTGGCCGAACACCGCTAAAGTTGGTGGCAGGATGTTGGCAGTACAGTGAGGTGTTCCAGGGCTCACATTCCCCAGGGCTGCCACACTGACAGACTAACTCTGTTCGAGCTTCGATGTTGACAGAAATGCATTTATTATTAAGATAAGGCACTAAGCTGCGAAAAGTTTAATAAGATATAAACCATACGAGAGAAAGTAGGCTGTACATTCACAAAGCCCTATAGCATTTTCTCAGATGTGACTCACAGCAGTACCTCAGCACGGCTGCAGCATTCGATATTTGAATTTGTGTGACTGCACTTGTTTAGTTCTAATCCACTGATCATTGATTGGTGACACTGTGATATCAACAAGGGGCTTTGCTGCTTATTTCAAACTTTAAATGAAAATTTCAGCCTGATCAATAGAACTGAAGAATGTCATCAGGTGAAGGTGCCTGGTGGGTATTAATTACCCTCACACTGTTGATTGTTTATCTATATTTCTCCGCTCTGTCACTGTTTATGTGTTTCATTGATTCACACCTATAACAACCACATGAGCTGCTGTGAATGTATTAGAGAAGAAATACGCTCTTAAAACAAGATGCAGACTGTTTTTCTAAAAGCACAAAACACAACAGACTTTAACAAATTGAAATTAAACATTAAATAAAAAAAATAGAAACAAATCCAAATCTATAGAAATTTGTGTGACTTTTTTTTTATACAAACACATTATGTGATTCTCTGGAGGAATCTGTGCTGCCTTGTTTATTTTTTCTGTTCTATGACTTTCTAGGGCATCTGACTGAAATGAAAAATATTGGAACAAATCACTTTCAGCTTGCAGCTTGTCAGCAAAAGCCCAGCTCTAACTGTGTCAGTTGTGTAGTGTATCTGCCTCACTGTTTTACCGTTAGAAGAACTTGTTTTGAGCACATTTCTGGCGAAGTGGTATTTTGAAGAGGCTATGTAAAGTCCACTGGGACAAGCAGGAGTTTGAGGTCATAGAAATAAATTGGATTTGAAATCAAACAATGCACAGCGAAGCCGCTCTGTTTGGTGTTGCCTTCAATAACATTCCTTCCAGTTGTTATAATTTAATGTGCAATAAAAAAACATGTTCCCAGTTCTCTCAGGTGCATTAAATTTGGCCATTTCCATCATTTAGGCATTTTATAAATTTTCCTGTACTGTAAATCAAAGGCAGTGTATTCTTTGCATTATGTAAGGAGAGGCAGAGGTGCTTAATTAGACACAGGAGTTAATTAAGTTTTTAAGCAGTGTCAGAATCAGCAGCTGCCTGAGGGTTCAGCACAGCATACGGAGCTTTATTGACTCTCTGGACAAAACTACACTTGCCCTGTGTATACGCATGCACTGACACGCGATAGCGATCCCCTCTACAGTTACACACCTCTGCACAGTTACACATGTATGCCAATGCCAGAGAACCCAGGATGCAGCAGGCATGTTGTCAATGCAACCCCATTACCTCGGCAAAATCAAATGCTCTCTGAAGATTTACCCCGCAGCTATCACAGCAAGTACAACACCTGAAAGAATCCACTCGGACACAATTGGAAATACCTTCACTACTAAAGTGTCTGAACAGGAGCTGTGGAGAAACAGAGAAATTAAATCAAAAAAGAGGATGAGAATGTGAGCAGAGGAGTAAACTGGAGACTTGAAATGACAATGGGAAGTCTCCTTCAGTAAGTCAGTATACAGGCAGGCAGCCTCGGGGGGGCAGAGGTGTGGTGTGAATACCAAGAGGACCCATGACTAAGTAAAATCCTTGAGTGGATAACCTCACAAGCTCCTCTAGCCACACTGGCAGCATCCAGACTCCCCCTGAAGACAGAGGAATGAAGGCAGACAGACACAGCATCCTTGCCTTATATCTTCTGTTGAGAGGATGAAGAGATACAACCTGTAATAGCAGACAAACTGCCATTTTGTTGTTTGATGACGTGTCCTTGTAAAAAAGATCTTAAAGCATGTTTCAGTACGGCACCATGTTTGCATTCTCCTTGCCCTTTAATTTGTTTGCACTCTTTTATCATAATGTGACTATAAGCTCCATAAAATGATTCCCAGCATCTAATAAAGAAAATGAGTGGAAATGTGAAACTCTAGGCTCCACCGAGTCCTCTTATCATGCAGCCAGGGATGCAGTTCAGTGTTATTTCAATGCCGCAAGCAATTGGACCAGTTGGCTAGAGAGAAAGAAAACAGGGACATTTATTTGTTATCGAAAAGTGACATTATTTGAGGATAGAGGTTTTGCTTGAATTTATAATGATATTATTACAAAGCTCTGGTCTTGTCAAGTCTTGACTGAAATATCTTTACAATCTTTAAGACAAAACTGAGAGCATTAGAAAGAAAACTTTGTCTAAAGTCCTAGACCAGTCTGGAGTATTACTTAGCATGAGATGAAGGTATCATAAATACAGTCTCTAGGAAGCATCTATATTGTCTGGTAACCTGACATATTAGCTATGCCTGCAGTGACCCCTTACTCTTGCATAATGAACCCATGATTGCTAACATTCAGGGGCAAGGGGTTACCCCAGTTTGCCCGGGCACGTTCTGTATCTGCCCCCATTTAGATGACTGACAGCACAGACAGCTGCTGACACATGCACACACTCCCACTGACTGAGTCTTCATAGGCAGAGAATGCAGAGAGGAGAGACCTGTTTTCCAACTGCCTGTTTCAACAACATTTGACTTGACAGCACCTGCAGTGTAACTAATTGCTCTCAGACATCTATTTGTCACTCATGAGTGCCGTTTTGTTAATATTTGCTCAGACCTTATTAATAACTGCAGTGACATTGAACTTTTAATTATGATGATGAATCAGGAGCGAGTCATGGTAAATGCGCACAACAATACTCCTCAATTGCTCCCTGCTAGAAATTGGATTCTCCTGACCCAGGATTGGTCTCTGCATTTACTGTGCTGTGCTTTTGTGGTGTCTGAATTGGAGCAAATTAAAATGCAGATCATGAAATAACAGATATTTGTAAACCTAGTTGTTCTTTTCTTTGGTGGTGCATCATTAAAGTCAGCCTTTTTTACTTTCAAACTGTTTCTTGGATAAAAAAAAAATGATGCGTTGCTTTATTTTGTATATGTATTCACTGTTTCCATTTAGACTTCCTGCATCACAATGTGCTCATTAGTTTCCTTGCTACAGCTTCACCACAGATAATTTCTCCTCCAACTTGGAAATAAAACTTTTGAGTTTTAAAGGCATACGTTCTATTTCTTTGTTCAGCGTTGTCCTGACTCTGATAATGCTGTTGTGCATCTTCACCCCTATGCCATCTGCTAGCATGGTAGTCTCACGTGTATACAGCCCTCTTAATCTTAATAATAGCACCTTGGTGGCAACTTAAAATGTGGACAATTGAGGCAAGCTGTTAACAAAATGGCTGGTTCAGCATGCACCAAACTGGACCAGCAAACAAGAAGACTTGTGTCAGCACATACTGCTGTTACCCCAGTAACCCCAATGCCAACAAGAATTTGCTGTGCCTTGAAACTTAATTTAGCCTTAAAGCCTACTATAATGTCCATTTGTTCTCCCCACGCCACTGCTCTATGACTCGTTTGTAGGCAGCTATTCAGCATCATACTCTTTAATAGATCTTGACATTAATTGACATACTCACATTGACTCTTACTCTTCTCTTATGGTCAGGCTATTCTTTACTCTCTCTGACTAATGTGCAAGTGACTAGTGTCAGATTAATGAATTTTCATCACTCCACAAGAGGTTCGTTTATCATAACAAATGCTTCCGAAATAATTTTACCCTCTTGCAGCAAATTAAATTTCCGAGGACCTCCGAAATGTATTACAACAGTGTTTTGGCGTGCACAGGGTCCCCTATGAGTCTCTAATTGAGTATTTTGCATAAAAGTGATTTGGGTATGTTCAGGTAAGCGCAGAATATGAGATAAATAATATGAAACTCTATTGAAATCCACTCTCTCATTTCCACATACCAAAACGTTGGTAGTTTGATCCACTCTTCTTTTTGACTGCCCTTCTACTCCTGTCTATTTCATGGTCATTAACAGACGAAATCCTTTAGTGCAGAATTTATTCATATTGTGGTGTTGCTTGCTGCAGCCACTGTACCCTGCCACATTTATAACAAATACAAGCTGGCACAAACACATATAGAAAGCAAATAAGTGCACTGCAATACTTGCCGTTGGTTCACTAGTAATTGGTTTCATTTAGAGGACAATAGCTGTTGCTGCTGGATAATGAAACACTATGAATTAGCCCCTATATTCCCGTTGGTCTTTGGGCTGCCAGCTCGATTTCAGCCACTTTATCTTCTCGACCACTGGTTACTGATCCAAACACGCTGACAGCCTACAGCTAGCCTTTTGGTCCAAGCCTAAGCTATTAATCTCTTCTTCTTTTTTCTTTTTTTGTTCCTCTGGATCAGGAAACAATGTGCTCCCAGTCATACAGGAAGTCAACTATATGTCACAGAAATTAAATTAGGTCTAATGTGGCTGCAGTGGTTTAGGTGATTATTTGACCTTTTGATTTCAAATGCACGCAAGCATGTCACTGGGAGCATATACTGTGTAGAGCGGTACATACAGTATTGAGCCTCACATAAAACCAGAATGAAATATTCTACGTTAGTCTGTAAAACAAGAGACCGTATCTGTGTGTGTGGCACTCTGTTGACAGTTCATGGGACAGTGATTTTCATACAGTACAATGTTTATCTGAATGTTTACATGCAAATGAGATTCATACAATTATAGTGTTATCAGTTAGGACAGGGTCGAATCCAATCACATCCAAATCCTTTTATTTATTGTCCCAGTCACCTTTTTATCTCTTCCAAATTACACAGGCAGCTGTAAAATGTTGGTTAACTCACTCTAAACAGAGCCTGGGGCAAAGGCATCAACTCTGAGACTCAGCAACATTTCTCTTTAATTAATCTCCACACTCTCATTGTACAGATGTTAAAAAGTGTTGTGTTGTAAAAATGCTAATTACCCCCTCCTCACCTTTTGAATTCAGAGCTTAACCTCCCAGCTCTCCTACAGCAAAAGCCTTTTTCTTGTGTGCTTTGAACATGTGATCAAAGTGGTCCAAGCCGAGTAGCGTTTAATGTCTCCATCCTGTGTTTTTCAGGGACGGAGGCCAGGCTACTTCTCTTTCTTGGATCCCTTTTCCCCAGGAGTCTGGCTCTTCATGCTTTTGGCCTACTTGGCTGTCAGTTGCGTCCTCTTTCTTGTGGCCAGGTACAGAGCTCAATGCACAGACAAAACGGTGACAAACAGAAATGGCGGACTTCTTAGTGAAACCACATGAAGGGGGATTTAGGTGTTGCTTCCTATTCTCCATTCATGTTCTTCATCACAGTCCACTCCCAGTGGTGTGTCTCAGCGTCACACTGCCACCTGCTGGCCCTACAGGGAACGGCCACAGACGCTACATAAATAGTCATTGCAACCTGACTTAACTAAATACATAATGCATATTTATAAATAATTATACCTTTTAGATGACAGCTGCTTTAATCAAAGTAATATATGTTTAGGGATGAAATAAGCCAGGTTGTCACAGAAACTCCAGCTGCGTGTTAATATACTAATTACACAATTATTTTAGTTTTGTCATAGGCTGTTCTGGGGGAATAGAGACCAGGTTTAAACTCCCTCTTGAGACCAAGATGACTTTGTGTTTACTTATGGACTTGTTGCTGCTTATCTTTTGCTTTCCTCTTTTTGCTAATTAGCTAAGCCCTAGTCTCTTGAGTTTTGTTCCCATCAGAATACTTAACTTTGATTCTCTGTTGTGCTTCCTGCATTCCTCAACTCTGTGTGTTCTGTTTGGTTCTCTGCAGACTGACGCCTTATGAATGGTACAATCCACATCCCTGTCTGAAGGGACGCTGCAACTTGCTCATAAACCAGTACTCGCTCGGGAACAGCTTCTGGTTTCCTGTCGGAGGTTTTATGCAGCAGGGATCCACCATTGCTCCCAGAGCTTTGTCCACACGCTGTGTTAGTGGAGTATGGTTGGTATTCCCTGCAAGAATATACAGTTTATACAGTTTAGTAACAACAGAACTGTATATCAAGAAGTGATCCATTATTACGCTTTCATCATGCTTTTGGACAATTCAGTTTTAACTCTTACTAATAGAAATATAGAGTCTATAAAGGTAAAACTTCAATGCCCTCCTGAAGGGAATTAAAGAGGTGATTTTATGTTTGTTTTTGAATATTTCAGTCAATTTAATAGACAAATACTTTATATTAATTAATTAAGAAAGCCTCTAATTCAATAATCCTATAGTTTTCTTGACATAACTTTATCTAAAGTGTATTTTTAGTTTATGTGTATTATAAAACACATGTGCACGCATCATCATATTCATCTACACCCACCCATCCCTTTTTTTACTGCGGTTCTTTTGCTCACAGGCACGGTCTCTTCCATGTAAATCATCCTCGCTTAACCCAGGTCATCCCTCTTCATTACCTGCCGTCCCATTTGCATGTTATTTTCTCAATGAATACATATGTATCTTTGTTCCACAGGTGGGCTTTCACATTAATCATCATCTCATCGTACACGGCCAACTTGGCTGCCTTCCTCACTGTGCAGAGGATGGAGGTGCCCATTGAGTCAGTGGATGACTTAGCGGATCAAACCGCTATCGAGTACGGCACCATGCATGGAGGATCCACCATGACCTTCTTTCAGGTCAGAGGTCACTTTTACATATGATTGTTTTGTTAATACTCATGGGCACATCCACGTACACAATCACCTCAGAGGCCTGTGTGATCACTGGGCCATCAGCGATGTTATCGTTCACCTTTCTGTCCTTCCTCTGGTCTTCCTTTAACCACAGGTTTGATCTGTTTTCTGTCCGCTCTTTGCCATGGCCATTCAATATCTCTCTTCTCAGGAACATGCAGCCTTTCGAGGTCTCTAAAAGACACACACACAGTCCTCGTTCAGTCTCTCGAGGATTTGACCTCATAAAGACAGCACCAACTGTCAGAGAATTAAATGGTGACATGAAGAAAAAGAGATATCAGCCATCTTGCATTGTTCTCTTTACGTGCAGTGGACCCTAAATAACTAGACAGGCTAATAAAAGAAAAAACATAAGAGGTGTTAAATGAAGATGGGGCTCGGACGTATTTGAAATACTGTGAAAAGAATAAAAGCACTTATGCAGAACTGTTACAGACCTTTTAGAAAACTGTGAGCGTTTGATTAAAATCAAAGAGAATGTGTTGGCATTTATGTATAATTATTTCTCACTGCAGAACTCCCGTTACCAGACGTACCAGCGCATGTGGAACTTTATGCACTCCAAACAGCCTAGTGTCTTTGTGAAGAGCACTGAGGAGGGCATTGCTCGTGTGCTCAACTCCAACTATGCCTATCTGTTGGAGAGCACCATGAATGAGTACTATCGTCAGAGGAACTGCAACCTAACGCAGATTGGAGGTCTGCTGGACACCAAGGGCTACGGCATCGGCATGCCATTGGGTGAGCACCACCGGCTGAGGACAAACAAGAAGTAAAGTTATTAAAAGTAGGACTTAACATTCAAGTGAGGCTCATGATGAAAGTAAAGACAGTGAAATGGAGAAGGAGGAAAGTTGAGCAGAAAAGTAAAATGAAAGCAGACAAAAGCTTAAAATCACTTTATATTTCCTAAAGAAGTTAAGACTGGGGAATAGGAAGCAGAGGTATTAGCTGCACACCACAAATGTCACATTGAAAAGTGAAATTGAAAAGTAAAGCCTAACCATTAGTTGCTATCATGGGGGAAAATGATGCAAAAAGTAAGAAAGGTGTAGGAGACTTTCTTGTCAATGGCATAGACTGTTAGCTAGCTGTGATGTGGGAAATGGAGACAAGATATAGGGAATTATATATATAAAAAAAAGATACAACAAAGTTTGAAGTGAAACTGTTGCCAGCTGAACTGAGAATATACACTCAATCTTTGATCTTAGGCTGCAGACAGGTGAAAACTTACTACAAAAACATCAGCTTTATTATAATTCCTTTAACGCTTAAAAAGTAGATAAATCCAGTGCATACTGTGATGTGACCTGTTAAACACGTAAAAATCAAGCATCTTTTCTTTTTACTGCAGTGGATGAATGTGCTTGTTACTGACTAAGAGGCAGTGGTGAAATAATCTGTCTCATATGTGAAAGTTAGCTGATGAATGCAGTTCAGTGAGAAGCTGTAATCTCTCTTCTCAACCCTCTAGGGTCAGTGTACCGGGATGAGTTTGACCTGGCCATCCTTAAACTGCAGGAAGACAATCGTTTGGAGATACTGAAAAGGAAGTGGTGGGAAGGTGGCAAGTGTCCGAAAGAGGAAGACCACCGTGCCAAAGGTTGGTCTTAACGGATTCTGGTCGGATTCTGCTTTGGATATTTTTTTCTGTCTTTCCCATTTGTCATCATTCTCTATTTCCATTGCGTCAGGTCTGGGTTTGGAGAACATCGGAGGGATCTTCGTAGTGCTGGTGTGTGGTTTACTGGTGGCCATCTTCATGGCAGTGCTGGAGTTCGTGTGGATGTTGAGGCAGACGCCCGGAACTGAGGTGAGAGAGGGCTATGTAACATGCATCTGCTTTATCTCTCTCTCCCTTCCATGGCACCATCTCCCCCGCCCAGCTGCTAAGCTGCCCCTCACTGCTACGCAGCTCTAAGCGTCCAGGGCCACTGGCCTATGAGATTGTTTTCAGCACAAAACCAAAGACATACCTCATGCCTTTCACCCAGATCTATACAGAGTCATTTAAGTGCTTAATACTACAAAATGCATTACTTTATATTTCAAAGACAATAACTAAATATTTCTTATATGTTGCTAAATACTGAATGTTTATTGATTATAACAAGGTGTTGCAATAAAATAATGTAGATAAGACAAAACCGTTCAAGTGCAAAACATTATTTGACTTACGGTATATATCCTTATCAAATGCTCATTTAATGAAAAACTAGAAGTGAATTGTTTATTTGTAGTTTGGGCCTAATCTCTTTTCAAATATGGCTTTTAACATAGTATGTACAAACAGAAGTCGCCAACCGTAACCTTGAAAATTTGCGTGAAGTTTTCAACATTGACATTTGTCCCCGTTCTGAATGCTTTTATGGGAACTAGCCTTTGTCAGTTTGAGACATAACTAATGGATCTAGTTAAAGGCCTTTAATGTGCTGAAAAGTGTATGGCGTGCAATTTATTCCTGTGATTTCTTAAACACGTACTGTCTCCAATCAAATACTGTGATAATTCAATAAATGTTGACTTTGTCAAAGTGAAATTAAACTCTTCCTTTTTTACTTTAACTCACCTGTGTGTATGTGTTTGTGTGTACTGTCTGTTGGTATATACACTACAGGTCAAAGGTTTTAAAACATACCACATTTGCTATTTTTTTTATTGAAATTCAAGAAGTTCAAGTCAAAATGACAAGAAAAAGGCATTTAACAATGGAAGAAATACAGACCATTAAAACCCTTAAAAAATCTTTCTACAGAGACATTGCAAAGAAAGTAAAGGTGTCAGTGAGTACAGTTTCTTTCACCAGGCACTCTGGGAGAATCTCTGACAGGAAGAGGTCTAGCAGACCCAAAGCCACAACAGATGCAGAAGACAAGATTCTGAGAGCTTGCGTGATAAGCAGCTCACAGGACAACAGCTTAATAGTGATCGTAGTAAGAAAGTCTCCGTTTTACTGTGAAGACAAGATTTGAGTTGCAGGTTTGACAGGTCAAGTTGCAGTAAGAAAGACAACAGAATAAGAAAAAGAGGCTTGCCTTGGCCAGGAAACTCCACCAATGGACGACTGAAGACTGGAAGATGGTGTTATGGACTGATGAATCAAAATTTTAAATCTTTGGTTCATCACACAGGATCTTTGTAAGCTGCCGAGTAGGCGGTTTTAATGGATCCAAGGTTGGTGATTTTTACAGAAGGACAGGCATCCTGAGTGTGTTCAGATGTTTAGTGTTGGTTTATAAATTGATTCCTTGATTTCTTTTTTTTTACTTTGTTCTATATGTCTGTGAAGGTTATCAGTCATCCAGGACATCTTGAAAAAAAGGTTGAAGTAAAAGCATCTGGACTCAGTTTTCAAGACAATTCGTCTCTAATTCCAAGAGACTTTATCAATTCTGAGGAGTCACAGGAAAGCCAACGACCATGAGACCAGAACAGCCTGGTCCATCAGGTTTGGTTTCAGGTCAAACTCCTCCCTCTAGAGATATAAGCTCAGCTCTCTTACCAGTTGATCTCAGAATTAATAAAGTCTCTTGGAATTAGAGACAAAACATATTCACCTTGAAAACTGAATCCAGATGCTTTTACTTCAACTTTTTTTTTTTACTTTGTTTTATACTTTAATTTCAGAATAATTTCAATAAAAACTGGAAAAATATGGGGCGTTTTAAAACGTTTGACCCGTGGTGTATGTGTGCATATGTAGCAGTTGCTATGCTCTGTGCATTTTTTTTCTTTGATTGATTTCAGCATTGTGTGCGTTGTTTTAAGTCTGTTGTTGTAGATGGACTGTGTGTTACCGGTGTGTTTTTCTAAAGTTGCATTGATTATTTTTACTCCCTTTAAGCACCACCCACCATGTTGTGCTGTTTTGTTGTGACCTGTGTGTGTTTGTGAGGTCCATTAATGTGCTGTGATGAGTCAGTCAGTGAGTTTTCTGGCCTCTCGCCCCTCTTATCCCCCTGTCCCCTGTCTTTCTCCTCCTTTGTGTGTGTCTACAGCAGTCGATGTGTGAGGAGATGCTGCGTGAGCTCCAAGGGATTGTGCTGTGTCGGGACAGTCTACAAGTGAGGCGTCGGCGGTCAGCGTCTGTCCTGCGACCGCGGCCCCTAGCCCTGGAGGAGCGGCGAGCGCGTGCTGCTGCTGCCAGCCTTAGCAATGGTAAACTTTGTGGGGGCACGGGACTGCCAGAGCCCCTGTCCCACAGACTGGCACAAGAGGCAGCACTGGTTGCCAGAGGCTGTAGTCACATCCGCATATGCCCCGAGTGCAGGCGCTTCCAGGGACTCAGGATGCGTCCAGGGGGTGCAACCGGGACCCTCCCGTCTCCTACACACAGTGAGGAGAGCATAGAGTGGGACAAGACTACAAATAGCAGTGAACCTGAATAACGGCCAGCTACTCTGACAGGACTGACTTTCCCAGCAGCCAGCTCTCCATTACTTTCCAGGGATATGAGATCACATGGGATTTGATTTTATACTCTGTTCAAAGTTTGATCTTAAAGGTCAGGCCAGTGCTGTGGACTGTGAAGTGTCCTTGGGCAACAGCCAGCAGTCACTTTTTGGAATCTCCTTGGATGAATTATTTCTTTGCTCATAGTAAAAACTGATGAGTCTGTCTCATTGTGTTCTGTCCCTGTTGGCCCTCTGTACCATGAAAAAGAGGACAGACAAAAACAGCTACAAGGCATTTGTACTATGCAGTATTTTCACTCATTTATCATTTTGCTGTTTCTTTTCTTTCTTCGTAAGTTATTAGTCTTCAGTTGGAATATTGGTACCGGATATTGTTATTCTATTTTTTTTTATCTGACAATTTACTGTATGGACATTTATTACCTAAGGAGCTGCAAAGATGATCAGATAAGTCATCCTTTAAAACCCTTTTTATTTTGAAAGTGCCAAATACCAACTGAGTATCATCTTGTGGCTGAAGTCTGAAGACGTGCCACAGCCTTGAGACAACACCAACTGAACCTAGAACTCATACAGTCTTCTTTTATAGTAGTTATATGCTTTTCAGATGTATTAAATGTTGGAATCTCTGAAAGAAAGGGAGGCACGTTCAGCGCTGTTTATGTGTTTTCACTGAACAGTGACTAGAATGGAGGCTAAAGAATGGTGTTCAAATATGTCAAGGTTGCATACAACATACTGTACCTCGACAAAGATTTCCATTCATTTTACTCCTCATCCTTCCTCATTGACACCTGAAATCATTTCTTATCCTTTTTCTCTACATTGCAGGCAACATGTTGGTTTAAAGTCTGTCTTTGGTTCAGCATTTTCTCATTTTATCTGCAACTGTCCCTACCCTAAAGCTCTAGCAGACCTGAGACCTGTGAAGACTTCTGTCAAGGGCTAGAAAAGACTAATGGACTCCAGACTAAAACAGCCAAGAGGTGCTATCTCTCACAGACCAGTTCAGTATGCTAATAATACAATATGTGTACCTTAATTGGGGTGTAAGAAGTTAACCACTTCAGAAAAAGAAGTAGGCTAAAATTATTTATCAAAATGTTTTTAATCATTCCCTTTGCCTGTCTTGCTCTTTCTCATGACTGCATGGAATTAGTCAAGAATAAATTACCAGCAATCTTACCTTTCTGTACATGAGTTACAAATTGCAAATTGGTGTTGAAGGTATAGTTGTATGATGTCCTTACTTTACAGCCCTGTTTACACAGATTCTTTTTATCTCTACTGTGTCAGTCATGTTCAATTTGCCCAACAGGTCCTGTCAATAATTCTGTCTTGGATCTAGGCCACCAGAAATCAACACAGCACACAGGCATTCATGTTGTATCTCTCCCATACTTTTATTTGCTTGTCATTTTCACCTTCCGCCATCATTTTTCTGCAGCAGATTGTTGGCCACGTCATGGAACAGGTTTGTTGTTCTGTATTATGTGATAGACAAGTAGGTAGACAATGATAACTCTTTACCGAGGAGTTGTTGTGACATAAATCAACATGGCTGAAAGACCTAGAGTGAACTGCAGTGTTATACAAATGTATACTACTAAATTTTACTCCTTTTATCCCAAACTTGTGTTCCCTAAGTGTCGGGTTTTTGCACCTTTTATTGTCAATTGATTTATTTGACAGTTTGTATGTGCTCCCACAAAAAAAGGCAGTATTTTAAGATGGCATTAAATCACCACACAAGATAAACTAACGTCAATAGAGCCTCCTGTTATACTGTTGTTCCAGAGAAGTGCACAGTAGGTTTTATTCTAGCAAAGAAAATTATCAATTATTTTTATATCACTGAACGCTCCACTTGTGTATAGTATTCATAAAACCACGTAATTCCACACCCACATTGTATAATTGTTCAAATTTATATCCTTATATTGGGGAGCCTGCCAAGCAGTTTCTATCCATCTTCTGTATGTAGCTACAAAACTCAAGAGAGCTCTCAGAGCTAACTTCTTAAACACTAAAAACATTTACGGGGTGCTAAATCAAGCGTAGTTGGGACTAGATTGCCAATTACCTTGAAGGCATGAAGAGCGAATTAAAACAAATCCCAACGAAACAGAGTGTGACCTTCTCTGGGACAGCCAGCAATGCCACAGTCTGGCTGTTTTATTTTTTCAGTTTTATTTTCTTATGATGACAGTTTTAACTCATTATAAATACATTTCCTAAAAGTTACTCTTTGGTGGGTTTCTGTTTGTTTGTTTTTGTTTTCTTCTGATATATTTGACCTTCTTTGCTGTTTAGATCTGTCAGGCTAAATAGTTTTTTTGAGTGCACTATGTTGTCAGTGTTTTGTTATTCAACTGGGGCAAATATTCCACCTGTTTTGTTGTGACATGTACTCATGCAGCATTGCTGTATGAGGATGTGTGGATTCCTACCGGGATAAACATAACAATGGATGAGTGAACCAGAAAGATGATGTGTCTACCTCTGGTTTCTTCCTTTGTAACTAAATTAATGTCTCCGCGCTTGTGAATCTGTGCAACAGCTGAGAATCTGTGTAGGTGGTGAGTCTTTGCAAGCTAATGAGCTTAACAACTCACTCATGTGCTATACACACTGCTGAGCCGTAGTCCATCTATCACTGTGATTTTCAGTAGATACTCTGCATCCTTTTCTCTGGAAAGTCCACAGACACCACACACACAAGAGCCTGCAACCAATTTACACTTTTATTTTGAGTTCTCATTGCCTCAGCTCTCCCAATGTCTATCTAACAATAACTCCTAGCATAGTATTGAACATGTCATGCTTTTTCGCTCCGCTGCCTGTCACTGTGCATATCCATGACACGCACACCCACATAACTCTGGCACACACAAGAGCCACCTGTGTGTCATGGCTGTGTCAGACGTATTTGCTGCTGTTTCTGCTTCTGCCTCTGAGTTTCAAGTCCATAAATTAAGCACATGTCTCCCTACTCCGCTGGATTTATGGAGCCCGTGATGAGCATTGAGTGTGTGGGAAAATCTACTTGCCTACTCAGGCTTAACTACTTGTAGCATTCAAAAAAATGTCAATTTCCCATTGGTTATTTTAATTCAAATTATTTGAACACATTTCATTCTTAAAAAACATTATCATTTTCACATTATGTTTGTAGGTTCTGCCGTTTGCCCATGTCTGGACTACATCTTTGACCGTTTGTTGTTTTATGGTTCATCACATAAAGGCCACTAATGAGTATAATATCATTTGAAAGGCATCATACATACACCATCATTAAATACATAAATTACAGTCAGACTGGTTACATTTTAATGTGAGCACTTACCTATTGATTTCCTGGCAATTAATTGCAAATGTCTTGTTGCTGTGTGTAAAAAGAAAAGATATTGAGAGAGCAGAAATTCAGCCCAAGGTGAGAGTCTGTCAAGGCTGTTATACAGCCTTTTGTTCACTGACAGTTGTTGTTGAACATATTGACCAAAACATCTTGACATTGTTTGTCTTTGAGAGAAATAAAATGGAGCTTCGTTACCTTGTGTTCTGTTCCCCTACTATTCATTGCTGACTTGATCGATGGCTCGCAGATGGGGAAGCATTGATTACCTAGTTGTGTGGGTGTATTATTTATGTGATCTTCTTTCAGGGCTCCAGGGGAAATCTCAACATAAGCATCTTGACTCATCAGCTGAAGGCCACCTTGTTGCAAGTTAAGAGCAACAGACAAATCAAACAAGTGAATTTCCAGTTGCACTTCTCTTGTGCAAATCAACCAGTAGCACATGAAAGCAGGTGTTTGTCACCCACCCAAGGCTTGAATATTGTTGGGATAACATACAAAACTCAACAGTGCTGAATGACAGTAGAATAATCTTTTGACCTTGAGATTAATTTCAAATTTTAGCTGAAATATGCATCACTTGC
The DNA here is from genome assembly GCA_024416835.2 of Perccottus glenii. NCBI lineage: Eukaryota > Metazoa > Chordata > Actinopteri > Gobiiformes > Odontobutidae > Perccottus > Perccottus glenii. Next base: position 19,006,194 of record CM044550.2, read on the forward strand.
ATATTTCAGATGATGCTAACTTGGTGCAACATCATCTCTCTCTCTCTGAGCAAATGTGACAGCATAAACACATGAGCTTGCTTTAAATAGAAATGAATTGTGCATTGATTGAGCATCCTATACACAGTGGCATGAAAAAGTATCTGAAGCCTTTGGAATTTCTCACATTTCTGCATAAAATCACCATCAAATGTGTCAAAATGACACAAATGAAAAAACAGAAAAACAGTGCCTAAAACCACCCAAACATTTATAGGTTTTCATATTTTTAACGATGATAACATGCAAACAATGACAGAAGGGGAGAAATAAGTAACTGAACCATCACATTTAATATCTGGTTGGTCCCCCTTTGGCAGCAATAACTTCAACCAGACGTTTCCTGTTGCAGACGTTTCCAGACGTTTCCTGTAGTTGCAGATCAGCCTGGCGCATCGATCAGGATCAGTCTTGGACCATTCCTCTTTACAAAACTGTTCCAGTTCAGTCAGATTCCTGGGATGTCTGGCATAAATCGCTGTCTTGAGGTCATGCCACAGCATCTCAATGGGGTTCAAGTCTGGACTTTGACTTGGCCACTCCAGAACATGTATTTTGTTCTTCTGAAACCATTCTGAAGTTGATTTACTTGTGTTTTGGGTCATTGTCCAGTTGCAGCCTCCATCCTCTTTATAGCTTCAACTGTTTTACAGACAGCCTCAGCTTTTTCTGCAAAACATCCTGATAAACCTTTGAATTCATTTTTCCATTAATGATTGCAAGTTGTCCAGGCCCTGAGGCAGCAAAACAGCCCCAGACCATGATGCTCCCTCCACCATGCTTCACGGTGGGGATGAGGTGTTGATGTTGGTGAGCTGTTCTATTTTTCCTCCACACATGTTGTGTGTTCCTCCAAAACAGTTCAACTTTCGTTTCATCAGTCCACAAAATATTTTGCCAGAAGTTCTGTCGACTGTCCAAGTGCCTTTTTGCGAACATTAAACGTGCAGCAATGTTTTTTTTAGACAGTAGTGGCTTCCTCCGTGGAGTCCTCCCATGAACACCATTCTTGGCCAGTGTTTTACATATAGTCGATGTATGCACAGAGATATTGGACTGTGCCAGTGATTTCTGTAAGTCTTTAGCAGACACTCTAGGGTTCTTTTTTACCTCTCTGGGTATTCTGAGCTGTTGTCATTTTTGGTGGACGGCCACTCCTTGGGAAAGGAGGAGGTACTTATTTCTCCGCCTTCTGTCATTGTTTGCAATGTAATGTAATGAAATGTAATATATATATATATATGAAATGGCTAGAATATGACTTATCTTTCTAATAAATTTTAATAAACATATTCATGTCCATAAAACTCTAAATAAACGGAGACGTCTCTAAAGACAGTAAATCCTTGTGCTTTCTGGAGAAAACATGGTCTACAGATAAAGGCCTCTTGAGTTCCTGTGTTAATTGGTCGTTAGAGCACAGAATTATCTAAATCCCTGAGTAAATGATTCATTACCCCACTAATGAGAATCTAAAAAAATTTACTGGGCCATGAAAAAGACCCACAAATGACAGCCATTGAAGTGAAATCTGCTTATCTGGCTCCCCTTGTGGAATATGGTGGGGGGAGGGGTCATATTGAAGAGCTAAATCTTATTTCCTGCATCATTAACTGATGTCTATCGGCCTTACTCATATTAAACAATACATTTATAAATTGGTGGATCTTGTTTTATTTAGGTCCTCCTCATTTTGTTTAGCATTGCCTGACCTCTACTTATTGAGTGTACTTTTTATCAGGACAGAACATCGGTTTAATAACATGCACTGAACAGTAATTATTCTATTACAATTTAAATATGTAAAAGGATGTTTCCCATTCTCTATAAATCTTTATTTCTTAACACATAAGTCGTTCTACTATCTCCCCATCATAAACATTTGCTACATCTAGTGGACATAACAGAACATTACATTACATGGCTGACTGTATGTCTATTAAATGCATATAAGTCTAGCTTGAATCTAGTCTGTCTATCACTGTCTCAATCAAACCATGCTATATAAAAAAAAACAAAGTATGTTTATGCTTCTATGTCAAAGAGGAAATGTTGTTAATATCCAGGGAATTAAGGCCAAATTTATTCAGCATCTCCTTGTAATCTTGATGAAGTGTTGCTCCCTTCTTGTTCCATCCATGCCGAGCCACAGACAGCTGGGAAGTTAAACTGTCTAAAGTGTCCTGCAGAGAATATCAGAAGTAGTAAGCTGACATTTTTCACTGTCCACTGTATTGTCTTTTAAAACCACGAATATCAATAGGGGGCAAATGGGAAAGAGGCATAATTAGATTCCATTTGCCACACTGGGAAAGGTTGAAATAATGATAATGACATAGCCAGTCACTGAATCCCAGGCTTGGCAGTCGAGCGGCAATACATGCAGGCACTTAGATTTAATAAATGCACTGTTAAGATGTTCATGTGCTGCCTTCACTCACTGCTTCTTTAAAGGTCAATGCTAAGCTTGTTACATGCATGCAGAACAATGCATTAAAGTCCATTTTGGTTCTTTTGCAACCCGGTCATTCTGGCCCTATAGTTGAGTATGTGTAGTCGGTTATTTTAGCACAAAATAATAATAATAATATGAATAACGTTTTAAATAATAAATAATGAAAGCAGTAATTATGTCTTAAATTAGAAGGGTCTTGCAGTGATCTCTTTGTACGGTGAATCCCTAACTCTTCTTTCATCACATCTGTTGCCTTTTGCTCAAGTTTTTAAGGATAGATTGTGCTGCTGAATTAAATAGACTGTTGTCAGGATCACAGTCATGGCCGACACCAGTACCAAAACCATGGTGAGAACTAGAATGATCCCATAATAAACATTTACTCAGAAAGTTTTACATACTATGAATAATTAGTAATAGCCTTGTTATGTAAGTAATTTTACTGTTCTCCCCTGTTGTTGATTTTTAAAAGTCTACATAGGAAGTGGGCTAAAAAGGAATCAGTAACTCCAGTGTATGCATGCAGAATATTATTGGTTATAATTTGTTGTATACAGAAAACTGAAACTCACATGTAAAATCCTTTCATAATCTGCTTCTGTGTTTTTCAGTTTGTGTTGCAGATCAGCTATGATGGCGTTTTTTTCCTGGGCCACTAGCTCACGCTGTCTCTTCTCTTTTATCAGCTCCTCCTGGCATAGAGCTAAGACACATGCACAAGAGCAAGACATTACTTTTTTAAGAGTAACTGTCTTTATTTATTAACATTTATATGTATTTATACCAAGTTCCTCCTTGAGCTTGTTGACGTCCATCTCCAGACCCCTCACTTTGTTGCTCAGATCTGTCTGCATGGTTTTATACTGCCGACTGAGGTCTGAAATGACATGTGTGTCAATGTAGTCACAGTGGATGTAGTCACTGCTGATTCACTGCCTACAGCAAACAGCTTATAGGTGCTGACTTAATTACACATTTGTACCTTAAAAATTACCCTACCTTGAAAAACATGGCCCTGGATCTATACTTTATTGAGTTGGTAAAAAGAGAGATTAATTGTGGATTCATCCTTGTCCGCACTGTACCAGAGTTGATGTCCCGCTGGCCTTGTTTCTCGAGCTGTAGCTTCTGCTCTATGTCCCACATGCGTCTCCTCAGCTCACTTCTGTCAGATTGGACCTTAATTGCTGACTCACTCTGCAGGGCTTTATCAAAGATATGGATGCATAAATAAAACAATTATAAAACATTTTTTATACATTTTTTAACATTTCATTCAGATTAATTGGTATATTAATCATCAAAGCTACAATTGTCTTTAAATGGAAATATTACATATGTGGTATATAATAGTAAATGTAGCCTATGTCTATGTCTTGCTTACCAATATAGTTCTGTAGAATGGCCACATCCAGACAACTACGATGATACTTTGCTTCCAAGTCATTTCCAGCCGCTAAACAGACATTTAAATAATTAAATAGTTATCCCAAAGTAGCATAACAAGAGATTTACATCTTTAATGCCGCATTAGCCTACTCTTTTCTGGCTTCTTTTTCTTAGAAGAATTTTTGGTTGTTTTCTTTGGGGGCATGTTTGTATGTTCCGTCTTTTGGATCCCCTTTACACACAAGTCTGTTCTAATCGTATGGGATGATTATTTTTTGCTGTTCACTGGTTGCTGAGTAGGTTGCCATGGGAGTAACCGTCTAAGCTAATAGCTAGCTGATTGACTATATTAGCCAATCACAGTTCTGGGTGGGACGCTGTTGCCTTTTTAGCACAGACACACCAGGCATGTAATTGGATCCTTTACTTTTAGCAAGGCGGTCAAAGCGTCCTTTGTTGTTAGGGGTGACCACGGTCCTCGCTGGGAGAACTCAGGGCTGCATTCAGCATCCCTTGATGGTTTTATGAATGCTTTGGACTGTGGAGGAAGACGCGCGTACCCAGTTACATTCATGCCTTGTGGACGCGCACACAGAAGGCGTGGAGTTAGTTTTTTTAGAAGGGGGAGAACGGAAGGGGACGTACAGGAAAGGCAAGGGCCGCACATACACGTCACGGGGAAACAGAAAAGCGCTTGAGAGTATTGGAGAGCTGGGCAATGTTTAATTGCTACTGCTATTTATACACTCGTGTTTCTGTGTTTGTTCGCAGTCTGAGTGCAACTTCCTCTCCTCGGTGACTGTTGCGTAGTCAGCCTTGTCTGCAGAGCGCTGACACAGTCAGAGCCAAGTAACTTCCCGTCAAGAGACAGAACAGAAACGAGCTGTTGACAAAAGGGGAACGACATCGGTGCCTGTCAGGAGGAGAGGTCACACTCCAGTCGCTAAACTGTGGGCAGCTATTGTCCTGAGCTGAAGACGCCCGGATTAAGGTCTGGTGCTGTGCTAATTAGCCTGCGTGGTCCTTGTGCAGAGACAGCAGCCCGACTAGCACCAGCAGCAGCGACTTTACAGGGTGTGTGCCACGCCGAGGGACTTGTTTAGCTTTAACTAGGACATCTATCTAGCAAACACATGGTAGCGTCACACATGGGAGATTTTAGCGGATAGTCATCCCTCTCTCCCTGTACCCCCCGCCGGACCCTGGCTTACGGGTGCTGTCCTGACCGGGGGGTCCAGCTAACGCTGCTCTGAGCCTGCCCTGCCTTGCTTCGGGTCGCTCTGGACGCCCCCGGTGGAGCCTGAATATGGCAGGGAACCTGAAGAAAGGCGGGGGGATTATCGGTATGATGAAGGATGCCTTCCAGCCACACCATCACCACCTCCACTCCCATCACCAGCCCGGGGCTGTGGACAAAAAGACGGTGGAAAAATGCTGGAAACTGATGGACAAGGTTTGTGGTGACAAACAATCGTTTCTTAAAACCAACTAACAGTTGTATACCCAGGGTGACTTCCTGTGAGATAACTAGCGATAAGCAGCTAATCTTCTGCATGTTTGGCAATGCTAGCATTAGCTCGTCAGCTGGTTCAAGACATGGATGCTAACTTGAGCTAATTTGCTAACCTGCATCTCACACGCTAAACTTCACTATTACTATAACACGAGATATTTTAAACCAGTTCTTGACGACCTGACGGCTCACAGTCATGACTGTGGATTTAATCACTTAATTAGCTACTGCTAAACCTTTTTGTGAAATTGTTTTATACTGTAATAAGTTTAACCTTTGTGGCCAAATTTGAATAAAACCCAGTGCAGTAGACATATACTGACAAATTCACCGTTTCCATCGCACCACTTGTTGCTGTCCTTCCTTTTTTGTTGCTAAATCCACCACAGTGAGTTGTCTGAGGGCATTCTCTGAAACTATTTCAAAATGGCAAGAAAAAAACTTCCCATTTTTAGCAAGGCCAATCTTTCTTTTGTGATACAGGAAAGACTTTACAGTTTTACATCAGAAATATAGCTGTTGACCCCAAGTTTCCTGTGTGATTTACACAGAAAAATTATAGTGAATAAGGAAGACAAGACACTCTTTTGTGTCTCCTCGTCCTCTTTGAGGACATAGTTTAGTTTGGCATTGAAGTTAAGAGAATAAGTCCTTTTTAACAAAAATACATTATTAAGAACTCACATTCCTATAGATTACATCTGTTGTAGACAGGCTGTTTGACCAACAAGAAAATAGTAGGTGCGCTTGAAACTCTGGGTCTCTCTGTAGATCTTGTATGAAGGCCTAAACACAATTTATTGACATGATGACTTAAATGAAACACCTGAAAGTTAGTTTACAGTATGAGAATGGATGATGGAATTTGTCTACGCAAGTTAAACAATTGCAAAGCAGCACAGAAGTTGTTTTCTGAAGAGATATTTTTTTCAGAACTTCAAAAGCAATAGTTAAGCCCAACATTTTCTATATTGTCATCATTGTCCTTATTTTGATAGCAGAATGAATAAATAGTTTTGACAATAATCCATAAGCACCTCCTCACTATACAAGTAGTTTGGTAGGAGAAGCTCAAAATCACATGGATAACTATATGCCTAAATAAAATACATTTCTTTCATTTCTAGTGCCAAATTAACCAGACATTTGTGTTTAGGATTTAGTGTAATGCAGTTAGGTTTGAAAGGCTTTCTTAATTTAGGCATACACCACCACTTAGTTTAAAGTTTAGCTTCAAAATATGCAGCCTAACTATTTGATTTGTTGCTAAAACATGGTTTTCATAATGGTGGCCATATAAACTTCTCGGACAAATCCAGGATAGACTATCTGCACTGGAGGCCATGGAACAAGTTAAAACATATTTAAGGTGTTAGTTGTAGTTTGCTTTATCATGTAAACCTAAAAATCTTGCTACTCGTGTAAAATTGGTGCCACATTTTTAGTTTTATGATGAAAGACTGATAAAGTTAACTAATCATTTTTTTTATCACTGAGTAGTTAAGGGTTCAAAAATGCATTATAAAATATGATAAACTAATTTAGAGTTCAGGACACGGGAGGTAAAATGGTGAATCCAAAGGTCTCTTGCAGAGACTGCAGTATAAATTCATGTCCATACAAACTGTAATCAGTTCATTTTCTTGGCTGACCGCCAGTGTCTTTGTAATAGTCAACCAGGAGAGACTGATGCTGTACAGTGAGAAAAGTGAGGAGAAGTTGAACATTATTAAAATAATAAAACAGCCTTGGATACAGTCTGCTGAGCATGTAGCTGACTGCAAGGTTTGTCCATTAAGGTTATGCCTTAGACCAGTTGTATTGAGAACTCTACAATATTATTTGAATTTATTTGTTGACTTTTGCATATTCAACTAGTTGATAACAGAACAGTCAGTAGACTAAAATTAGTAGTATAAAGGTACATGGTTTATTTATTTATTTTTTTTTGTGTGGATGAGGTGAATTAACTTGTATCACTGTTAAGGCATGTCCCCCCATAGTAACACTATAAACTAGCTCTCCATTGTCTGTTACTAAAGTGTCTTTTTATGCAAGTCTTTCTACACATTTCTACAAGATCAGAGCCTGACGGTGTTCTAACAACTCTCTTTGTCATCCCCCTCACATCCTCTCATTCTGCAGGTGGTACGTCTTTGCCAAAACCCCAAGCTGGCTCTAAAGAACAGTCCTCCTTACATCCTTGATTTGTTACCAGACACCTACCAGCACCTGCGCACCATTTTGTCACGCTACGAGGGTAAAATGGAGACTTTAGGGGACAATGAGTACTTCCGGGTTTTCATGGAGAATCTAACAAAGAAGACCAAACAGACCATCAGTTTGTTCAAGGAGGGCAAGGAACGCATGTATGAAGAGAATTCACAGCCCAGGTAAGAGTGAGTTAGTGTATTTTTCTTTTTTTTTTCTTTTCAATTACAATAACGCCCCTTTCTCAGCTCCTTTGGCAGTTGTAGCTTAAGACGGATGAAAACAAAAAAAGAGCGAGGTGTTGCGGTTTGAGCATGTGAGCATTTGTGGTCAGGATGGCGCTCAATCTACAGCTGCCTGCCTGCTTGTCATTTACTTTAGAGCCTCTTAATCACAGCCTTTTTTTCTTAATTTTTTTACTTTATGCGGCAAACTTGAACCTTTTCTCATTTCATTATTCTTCCTGTTTTACATTGAGTAACTTTTTTCTGTTTAAGTACATAAAGACTGCGAGTAGAGTTTTCTTAGTACATGTTCAGACCTAAAGGTTAAAGTTAAGTGAAAATAATGAGGTGAAAAATGATGGTAATTAATGTAGCAAGTAAATTACAGCATTTCAGAAGCAGAATAATAACAGACAAAAGTATTTTTTGTTTGTGTTATGTGCTAAAACCAATCACAGTACTATGCTTTTGTTTTCTTGTAGGAAATTGGTAAATGCTTTCAAATATTATCTTGATTTAGTTTTTTTGCACAGATAATGTTGCAGTCAAGATGTGGTCAGTACCAAGTATTATCCCAGTACAGGATTTCTCCTGAGCTGCCTCTGGGCCACTGCTATTGGCACAGTCATTGAGATGACTTGCAGAACCTTTTTTGTAAGCTCACTGTCTGACTGCTGTTTCCACTTGTTTTAGGAGGTAGAATGTCTGAGATAGAAGTTACCTGTTCTGAACAATAAGTTTTATTTTAAAATTGTGACTAACCAATTGTTTGTTGGTTATTGATGAAAATAAGGCTAGTCACTTTCTTGATGAACACATCGACATTAAGCTGTATCTCAACATGTTTGAAAAAGTTCTGCTATGAACAACTGCCGTTAAGCACAATTCTGCATTTAAGACCCGAAGCACAATAAACTTTTAACACATCCTCATCTCACTTCTTAGTTTCTGTGACATTTTATTTTCGCTGCCATAATTGTATTCTTGCAGCTCTCTGAAGACAAACAGAGAGGAGGAAGCTGACATATTAACCACCCCTGTGTGCAAACTGATAACGGCGGTCTATAGCATTATGACCAATCTTTCTTAAATTAAATTTCATTAGAATTTGTTTTGCACCATGAAGCTGTTCAGAAAGAAATTCCTGCTGGAAGCTGGGGGAAATTACACACGGAGCAGCAAAAGCTTTACACACAAAGACTCCTATTGTTTTTGTGGAGAAGGCAGTGGCAGTGACACTAACCAATGGGTATCAGCCCACTTAAGAATGCTGTACACTGGGCCAATAACGTACTGGGCCAATGACGCTGCTCCCTAAAACAGCCGTGCGTGCGCGTGTGTGCGTGCGCGCTCACGCGCGCGGTTAGACTGCAGCCGAGCTCAGCATATGGCCCAAACCAGAATTCAAGAAAAGTTAGGATAAAAATTACTTATCTGCACTGTGTGGTGTAATATTTTATATGTTATGTGTTTTAAACTATGTAGACCCAGTAATAAAGACTCTATGGCATGGAAATCTGGTGTTGCGTTCACAACTTATTCCATACAAAAGTGCCAAAGACTGAGGGGTCTTTATTGTCACAGCCAACACAATAATGACCCGAGTAGACTATGCCCAAGATCTACTACATTTGAACAGTAGACATAAGCTTTTATACAGTTTTGATATTAGTAAAGTAATAACTTTTTCTGATATCATTGTGCAAGGCTCTGGGCCTGATGTCATTTCTGCCTGGCCTTGAGCTACTCCTTGCCTGGCTCTGTCTCCTCCCGATGACAGACACCTGTGTTTTTATCTGGTCCTTCCTGTGTGTGTGTGTGACATTAGGTTTTATCTTTTATATTAAAATGTTTAAATGAATAACTAACTGGGTCTACATAGTTTAAAACACATAACATATAAAATATTACACACCAACTGTCACAACTCAGCAGTAGTGTGATAATATGCTTTAAATTAACCTTAAATAAAAATATGTGAAAATGTTTGTTCACAGTAAAAGAAAGGCATTCTGCTGTAATAAAGACTTGATTAACAGTGACTTTATTCAAGCTCTATCAGTGTGACGCATCAAGCACTTCCTCCCCGTTTTCTTCACTTACTTCCTCTTCTTGTTTTGCACATGGCTAGGACTTTTTCTCTTATTTGTTTAAGCCACAACTACAAAGCTTCAAGTCTTTGACGTGTTAAGTATTTTTGGCAGTGTCATTTTCAAAACGGATATGGTGACTAACAAATTTGTGTTTTTTTAAAATAGTTGCATGAAATTGTCATGAGACAAAATGGCAGAAATGGAAATATGGTCAAATGTATCAAAATATGATTCACTAGTTAACATGTGCTTTGTAGTTTATTAAAACTACAGGTAATTAGGTTTGTCTTGTAATTGGCCAACAAGGCATTTTTAGATATTTTGTGAAGGCTGCAATATAAATTTCCACTTTTGTCTCACCAGTACTGTGTGCAAAACTATTGAAGTACATCCTTGTCCACAGATAGGTCCATTGCCCTCCTCCCCAGCACTCAGCCTGGGCACTACTTTGACTTCTGTTTGTGTGGGCTTCTATAAACCATCCACTAAAGGAGTAACTTTGGGATGGCTGTTACTGCAAAGAAATATGATATAACAGGATTTATTTGGCTGTCTGGTCTAAAACATTTAACAAAATCTGTTGGAACCATTTTTACACCCACATTTCACTTTCTATCTACACTTGTGTAAATGTGGACTGGAGTGACTTTCCTCACTTAATGTTTGATGTAAAGAACCCTGCAAATAGAAAGACCAATGCCTTTTGGCTGTAAAGTGTCACACAATAGAAAAATGCATTCTTGACATGCTTTAGTGGTATTATTACAATAGTCGGTAAGAACAACTTCCTCAAGCTCTCAGTTGGTCAACTTTCACAGCAAACAATCTTTCTGAGTTAGACTTGAACTTTACTTCATTAATTCACAAGAAAATTTGTCACAGTAGTTACAAACAAAAAAAAAAACACTCATGAACACACTCAATAAAACAAAGTAGTACGTTGGTCTACATTACATTATAGCTGTTTAGTTTGGTGCCTAGTGCAGATTGGCCTTCAATGACTCAAGCCTGTTGTCAAAGAAGAGCTGCATGAGCATTATTAGTGTTAAGCTTTAATGTTTGGTCTATGTAAATGCATCTGTAATTGTTTGGTTCATCCCAGGTAATCCTAGTTCAAATGTTTTTGATGTTTTGCTTGGGTCACTTCATGCTGCTGTCTTCCTCTGGGATAAAAGGTGTATACTATGAAGGGTTTACTCATCAATTGATGTGGTAATACATTTGTGCACAGTGAAAGAAAACCGCTGACTTGTACAGTAAAGTTTCTTTGGTATTTGCAAATGTCACTGGCGCCTACACGTTTTTTGTCGGTTAAATTTGACTTCCTATTTTACATGGCTTCCATGGCGACAAAGGTTTCTCTGATGACGGAGTCTTCATTTTGACTATCAGTGCCTCATCTTATCACTGCTGCTATGTTTCTGTGGACAGTTCTGTGTTATGAGTGCATGTGGCCATGATAAAATGAGTGTGCATAATTATAACCTCCTAAAACATAAGGATTTAAACTTTAGAATGAATTGGAACCATTTTAATTTCCAAGACCGTACTCCATACAGGGAAATTTACAACACATTTCTTAATCTTATGCAACTAAAATACAAACATTTACATTTTTGTTACATAACCTTTTAAAAATCCTTTTGGTAACATTTGGTTTATTTATCAATGTGGGGAAACTGCTCTGTTTGTAACAAATATCAATCAAATTGCTTTTTTTGGCTGACATCTTTGTGGATTCATAAATAACCTTTCAAAAACAAGTGTTGGCTCTGTAAGTGTTGCCACAGCAGGGAATGTTAGCGGGTTAGCTGCTTGTGATGCAGTTGAGAAGAGAAAGGGAAGCTTTTAATGGCGAGCCTCCAAGCTAACCGTCTTGTAGCTCACTCTTCAGAGGCTACAAGTAGCTTCACTTCAATTACTTCTGCCTCCACTTCTAGCTCTGTGCAGATATTCTTGCACACAAATGGCAGCGCATCATCATGGTTATTTATGTTACTGCAGTATCAGCGAGCAGCCACCTCATGTTGTCCTTACACACTCTTAGATTAGGCTGATTGCATGAGGAAACCTGCTAGCTTCTCTGCCCTGTGGGGTACAGCGGACACTTGCTGTTTTCCACATGCTGATAAATGAGGCAGAGATACACTCAGATAAAGCTATTCAACTGTGTAAAAAGGACTAGGCCAGCACACTGATCAGTAATTTCATGTTGTGTTTGTTGTATATCTATTTTCACTAATGTGGTGTTGCATCTTTAAAAAAAAAACTGTAAAAAAAGCTTTCGTAGGTTTTGTGGAGGAAGTTTTGTGCCGTCATGGCTGTTTCCTGATGGAGATCTGGACTAAAGCCAATTATGGAGAGTTACATTTACAAGGGGAATGACTAGGCCAAAATGGCAATTATTTAACAACTCTTTTATATTTATAATCCTCTGTCCAACATCCTCTTTTTCCTTTAGTTTTGTGTCATTTTTGTAAAGGCCACTGCACTGTTAAGTTATATTAGATAAAAAATATTTGACACTGAATTTGCAATTTAAATGTCAAAAAGGTCTAACTGAATTTGACTTGATTTCTTAGTATGAGTTTCTTGAGTTTCTTAGTACAACAGAAGACTGCAACGTTGACAGAGGGGAAAAAAAAATAAGGAAGTTGGTTTTGTTTTTTTTCCTTCTATAATAAAAGCTCCCAGCATATATTTGATCAGCATTTCCTCTTTTTTAGCCTTAAGCTGCAAAGATAATACAGCTGCTTGATGATATTCCAAGCTACTTGTGACTCTGCCAATTAAGACATTCAGACTTTCATTCTGTAAGGTCGACTCATGCTGGCTAGTGGCTGCGCTTTGGTGTGTTAGCGCACTGCGGTGCTGGCTGGCTAGCGCTTCTTTATCACAGCCAGCAGGAAACAGGAAGGGAGCAGCCAGCTGCAGGGTCAGAGGTCAGTCTATAGCATGAGGGGGATGGTGGACAAAAACCTAGTGTTCTCAAAAAGGTTTGGCTTTTGACTGTTGGGGAAAATAAACAATGACAGTAAGAGACGGAAGGCTGCTATAGACACTGACTTTAGTACAATAAACCAAAGTAGACCTTCAAAAACATTATTGCTTTATCACCCCATTCTTTGAGGACGTGTGAAGGTGGTTGATGGAGCCTGTCCTAGCTTTTAGGGTGCTCTGACATTTTCTCAAAGTTTTGCTAAACCTAATTAGTTATTAGTTATTCCTAGAATTGAATACAGAGCTAATATTTTGGGATGGTTTATTTTATCTAGCACTTTTCATATGACAAGCATAGACTCAATGCGTTAGTGCAGGTTTGATATAAAAACAGAATGAGGTCAAATAACATTAATTCTTTAAAGCACTGAAATTCTTAAAAGCACTGAAAACAAAAAACATTAAAAGTAACAAATTTTCAAATGGAATAGAGCAGAGCAAATGGGTAACTTTAATTTTAAATCCAGCTGGACTGAGTAGTACTTCACCTGCTCAATATGCATTAGAACTGGCTCGGCAGTATTCTGTAGGACCGCAGGAATTTGTTGTATGCACTAAAAGTGTCTCAGAGTGGGAATGCTCAAACGCATATCAGCATTTGAAATTTAATGGTGTGTTTGAAGGGAGGAATTTATAAGCCCAAAGTCTTAAGTAGCTTGCATGAATGTTTCAAGTTCAGAGAAGAGAGGAGTGGATAAGTGGGCTCACATGATGGTAAACGAACCTAGATGTGGAAATGAAAGCTTTTGAGTGAAGAGAAATTAAATCTGCACATTAACTTTGAAAAGGATAACTGTTCATATGATTATGTGGTAGATGAAAGTGGGGCAGTATCTTGGAGAAAAGCGTCTGAGTCGGCCAGTAGGATCAGGAAGGAGAAGAAACCCAGAAGGGACTCCCCTCTGAGATGAAACCTGCTTTAAAAAAAAAAAAAAAAAAAGACTGTGAAATGCAGTGTTGCAAACCTATAATGCTACACCCCCCCGAAGAAATGTCTGGGGTTGGAGCTTGTATTTCCATATTGCATCACAAGGGTTAAGCAAGCCTCAAAGTCATACAGCCTGTGTTTAAGGATGTTGCTGTTGATTTTAAGTGGACGGAGCAGTTCAAAAGACGTCAAGTCCATCATATTAGCGCTGAAAGGGACAAAATATAACACTTTTTTGTCATTAAGGTTTTCATGTGTCTCATGAGCTGAACTATCATCCTACCAAATACTAGTCTGTTTTGGCATGGTCACAACGTACACTAATCGTATTCATCCATCTTCCATCACTGTCCTCCCTGCTCATTCAGTCGCTCCACTCCCTCCTCATGCCTCTCATAAGGTTGCTAGTGTAGTGTGGGGCAGCTGCAGTGTGGCCACGCTTTCATGGCTGTCTCTCTCGTGCATGTCAATTCACCCTGCCTAGCAGCGAGGCACAATCTCCCTCTGTGCTCCCTCATAAATTATGGCTTTCTCAGCCTCTTTTACTTCGATTGCAGAGATGGGGGTGCGGGGTTAAGGTGACTTTGAGTGACTTCCTCCTCTCCTTTTTGTCAAAAATCCTTTTTGTTCCATCTATCTTTTTTTTTGTTTGTTTTCTTAACTGCTCTTGAACCAATCTTATACATATAAAAACGTGCAATACACAAACTAATGCCTTTAGGTAAAAACCATTACATCCTGTGTCTAGCGCCAACTATTACAGTATTGTGAAAAGAAGCCAGCATGACACTGTTACTTCAACCCTCTAGTCTGCTGTCAACTACCACAAATCGTGTCGGTACATTTTAGTAACTGTACCATGTTCAAGATGACCCGGATGACTGAGAACCTTCAGACATAAGTTGAGACTATAGAGTAAGAGATCTATGTTGCTGTGTGATCTTTTGTATTTATTCAAATTTAGCAAAAATATAAGCTGAGAACTGTCTTGTGGTTCAAATCTTCAATAACAGAATATGTTACATGCAGTTAAATAAATTAAAATAAACTTGTCTTTAATTCTCAAACTCTTACCTCCACAGGCGACACCTGACCAAGCTGTCTCTGATCTTCAGCCACATGCTGGCTGAGCTGAAGGCCATCTTCCCCAGCGGCCTTTTTCAGGGCGATAACTTCCGCATCACCAAGGCAGATGCTGCAGAGTTTTGGAGGCGTGCCTTTGGGGACAAGTGAGTTAAAAATTTCAATAAAGCATACTATTCCTGCGGTTTCAAACTGTCATAATGGGCACCCAACTGGGTCCCCTACAGGATGCCTGCCAGCAAAAGGATCTGAATTTACTCCCGTCTCATTAGAGGGTTAAACAGTGCCGTATTCTTTTATCCAACACTGCTGTCAGACGTGGAGGGATTTACTGAGCGAGAACTATGTGTTTTGTTTTACATACAGTAGCTAATCTCTGAACTTACAAATTCAGCTACAAGTGAACTATGTAAAATGTTCAGCTACAGTGCAGTCTTCTGACTCATTGTTTTATAGTTAGTGTTGTATGCATTATTTTCTTCCATTTTTGCAGGTCAGTCTCATTCTGTGTCTGTTGCTTTTGTGTTACAGGACCATTGTGCCTTGGAAGATGTTCCGTCAGTCTCTACATGAGTTTCATCCCATCAGCTCTGGTTTAGAGGCCATGGCTCTAAAGTCCACTATAGACCTCACCTGCAACGACTATATCTCAGTATTTGAGTTTGATATCTTTACCAGGCTGTTCCAGGTAGGAAACATTTTTTTTTTTTTAAGTTTTTGAGCGGAGAAGAAGCAAAATAACTTTAACAGCACTTTTTTAACAGCACTTGTGTATGCAAAACAATTCTACAAAGTAAACCTACTCTAAAATAGTATAAAGTGGCTGCTATCTTGGGAACATGCCACAAAGTATACTTTTAACTCATCTTTTACAAAACACCCATGACACCAACTTAGCAAGTAATATTTGATGTTGCCTTGTACTTCCTGTCACGCCTCTGACAGACTTGTGACAGTGAATTCAGAAACCCCTACTAACCACTAATATCTGCCGGACTACTCCTAATGTCCTTACATTCCCATGTTACATTTTTTTTTTGCAAAAGTTTGATTTCGTAAAGGTCATTGTCTAATGTTGAGTTTAGCATTTCAACATCATTCATATCCTGCTTCTGTTACATGGTGCTGTTGCCCATCAGATGAGTCACACCTGTTTTTTTATTTATTTATTTTTGTTCTTTTGTGAAGCCGTGGTCATCATTGCTGCGGAACTGGAACAGCTTGGCAGTTACTCACCCGGGCTACATGGCCTTTCTTACATATGACGAGGTCAAGGCGCGGTTACAGAAGTTCATTCACAAGCCTGGCAGGTGAGACTTTAAGATGCATAAATGCACACGCCAAGATAAAATACTATTCTGAATCTAAGTTTATGTAAATATAGGTTTATATATTCATAAATGACGGCATACAAATGCAGGTAAAGTAATCTATATAGGGTACTTCCTTTTATATTTGTTTACTTCCTTTTTATATTTGTTTCCTTTCAATGTTTGTTCTATTGACTTATTGTTAATTAACAGCTCAGGAGCAGTTTGTACCATTTAACTGGCCATGAAGCCTTCTGTGTCAGGATCCAGAAATGTAAGGCACTGGAACCTAGCATCAATGGGCTGACTGTACAGTAAAGTGATGTCAGTGAAAACCTGTTGACATCTTTGTAAGATCAGCATTTGAGCAATAGATTACTTTTAATAGTTATGAGATGTAAAATGTAAAAAAAAGATTAGCTTCTGAGGAGCAGCACAGCCATCTGTAACACTTTTCCTGATTGTGTAACGTAAACCTTTTTAAAATAAAGGTTTCTTTCTGTTTAGTGGTCAACTTGTGTGTTGTTTCTCTGCAGTTACATTTTTCGGCTAAGCTGTACGCGGTTGGGCCAGTGGGCCATTGGCTATGTGACTGCAGACGGAAACATACTCCAAACCATTCCCCACAACAAACCTCTGTTCCAAGCCCTCATAGATGGCTTCCGTGAAGGATTGTAAGTTCAATCTATTACCTGGCATTTCATTGCGTCACATTAGTATCTCCTTTTTTATGCTGTTGCTCTTTTAAAATAAAAGAGAACTCATGTTATGTGTGCCTTACTTTTTTTTATCAATTATAGTTTTTGCCCCAAACCACTCCAGCCATATATATATATATATATATTATATATATATATATATATATATATATATATATATATATATATATATATATATATATATATATATATATATATATATATATATATATATATATATATATATATATATATATATATATATATATATATATATATATATATATATATATATATATTATTATTTTTTTATCAATCCCAGCACCCAAACCTTAGTTTAACAAAAGCTCTTGTTTGTTTATGGTCAAATACTGAGAGCATGAGAGGTTGTGTTCTACATTTACATTGCATATCTAGATTTACTAAACTAAATCATAAGGTAATCTTAGTATTAAACCTGTATAAGTCTTCAATGTGAATGCATCATTTCTCTGATAATGCCACAAGTTTTGGTAGCACTAGTGGTGCTACCAATCCAAAGTGCACTATGTAATGCAGTTGTGCATGTATAGTATAGCTTTATTTTCATGTTTCTCTGAATTCCCAGCTATTTATTTCCTGATGGTCGGACACAGAACCCTGACCTGACTGGACTGTGTGAGCCTTCACCTCAAGACCACATCAAAGTCACACAGGTAAGAAAAAATATATTTTTCAAAACCCATGAGTACTGAAATAAATTTTAAAAATATTTAAAAAAATGAGTGAGGAGGAAAGAAAAAGGGCTTTACACTGGCTTCGATGCTAAAAATTTAACAAAAAAAGACTACTATAAGCCAACGTCGTCTTTGTGTTAGCCCTGGTCTGAAACCATAAATCCATCTAAATACCGTGTCGGCCCTTATTTTAAGTGAGAGCCTGACAAAATATCTCTGACAAAATGATATAGGTTTTTGTTGGTGTGTATGATGTTGCCGTGTATTTTGGCACTGAAAGCTCAGAGTTGTCTAATTTCTGCCCTCAGGAGCAGTATGAGCTGTACTGTGAGATGGGCTCCACTTTTCAGCTGTGTAAGATCTGCGCAGAGAATGACAAAGATGTGAAGATTGAGCCCTGCGGTCATCTCATGTGTACCTCATGTCTCACTGCCTGGCAGGTACGTGTGGGTGCATGCAGGGGTTTGTGTGGGTTGGTTGCTCAAAGTAAGTGTCATAAGTCATAACTGTCAAAAAAAGGAAAAGGACAACTATTGAACTGCTCTTCTACAGACTTCTCAGACATTCTAAAGCACAACCTCTTTTACCTTTGTGTCGAATTACAATTGGATTTCAACCTGTGTTTCAGGAGTCAGAGGGTCAAGGGACAGGCTGTCCATTCTGTCGATGTGAGATTAAGGGTACAGAACCTATTGTTGTGGATCCCTTTGACCCAAAGGACAACAGTGGGGGCTCTTGTAGAAGCACATTTGGAGCAGAAGGCGCTCCTTCTCCTAGTTATGACGATGATGACGATGACAGACTGGAAGATTCCCACTTTATGATGAGCAAACTTGCCTGTACCAAGGTAAGGATGTTTAGGATGGTCAATTAATTTTGAAGATGTAACAATTTGGTGAAAGTAAAAAAAAAAAAAAAACACAGGCACACAGGATAGCACTGATTTAAATGCACCATATGGAGTCCCACTGTCCTCCTTTTTTCATTATAACTCACATTTTCAGTTTTAGTCAGCTTCAAAATCATGACACCTTTTATCTTTGTCCTTCATGGTGTCAGAGCACCACCTCGTTGTGCTTGATATGTGGGGCATCCTTCCCTCCTGCATCTTTTATGTGCTTAAAAGAATACATTAAAACTGCGTAATGTTTTTTTTTTCCTGCATTTTGATTGCTGACCTGGTCTTTTGTCTTCTTTTGTTACTTTATATGTTCATGTACGCAAAGACAACCTGGCGCTGTTATAAATATTTTATTTATTGAGTTCAACACATGATGATTTTTTTGTGGTTCAGGTGGAGCGTCCTCCATCACCCATGTCTGTGGCTCCTCAGTCGTCTCTTCCCCCTGTACCACCCAGACTTGACCTACTACCACCCAGACCATCAAACTCCTCTGGTGCCTCTAGTCCTGGGGTTACCAGCAAGGTAACATAGTTTCAAATGTCTAGTCACAGGTGGATGTTAGTGCCTACATGCTAACAGGAAATATGTCTCTCCATTAAAAAAAATGGATGAAATTTACAGTAGTTTTGAGTTAATCTCGCTTTTAACAACAAATGATTCCAAGTTTCCCTTTCATTTACAGAGCTTATTTAATGTTGAAGTTTATTTAGCTAATCTCTTGAGGGTTAGGCTGTACTAACGTAAGCATCTGCAGCCTTTCTGTTTTAAGTATTATTTCTATCATGGATGATAATGCTCAAATTTAGAATATCAATATTGTACTGTCCAAATAAAGACCCTTTGTCTCGATCTATCTTTTTCAGGCAGGATCTCACCATAAAGACAAGCCCCTGCCTCTTCCCCCATCACTGAGAGACCTGCCCCCTCCTCCTCCAGACCGTCCCAGCGGAGATGTCCGGCTGCAGCGGCGGCCCTTACCTTGCACTCCAGGGGAAGCTCCACGGGATAAGCTCCCTCCGACGCCTCCAAACCGACCACTGGCTGAATGGAATTCCCGGCCGGTTCCCAAGGCCCCTACTTCCTCGTCTTCGCCTTCCTCATCAACCTCCTTGTCCACTCAAGGGTCTAGTGTTGGGGGAGACATCCGAGCAGGTGTTAGGGAGCTCTCCAACCGACACTCCCTGCCGCTGGCACTGCCCTCAGCTCTCGACCCACGCTCGGATTCACCCAAGAACAACGGCTCCCCCTGTTTGGACCACCAGCTGGTGAGCACCAAGAAACAAACACTGAAGTGGTATTTGGAGAAACATCTTTGTAGCACCAACTGTTCATAAAATGTCTGAAACTTACAAAAACATTCTAAACAAATGCAAATATAGTATGGATTATTAATAAAGTTTCTGTTGCTGTCTTTGCAGAGTTTTTCAGCTGTAGTTTGTCAAGATTATGACAACCCCAAAGTGAAGCCCTCAGTCTCGGCCAATGCCATCTATGCCCTGGCAAATAGGTACTTACCTGACCAGATACTCTGCTACTACTGCACAGTTAAAACATTATCATTTTTGTAGTCTAAATGCACTTGTCTTTTTATTTGTTCCCAGGCCGACTGCAGCGCTGAGGCCTTTAGCAGCA
This sequence comes from Perccottus glenii, assembly GCA_024416835.2. Classification (NCBI taxonomy): domain Eukaryota; kingdom Metazoa; phylum Chordata; class Actinopteri; order Gobiiformes; family Odontobutidae; genus Perccottus; species Perccottus glenii. The sequence continues at coordinate 19,026,389 of CM044550.2, forward strand.
GACGAGGCATGTGACAGTGAAGAAGATTCAGAGTACATGATCCCTTCCTCTCGGCCCGCTATACCCCCCATCCCAGCCCCATCTGTAGGGGAGAATCTGCCTGTCCTGAGGCCTCCTCAGCTTTTACCACAGACCCAAACCTCAGGACACAATTCACGGTACAGAGAAGCTTGCCTTGTTTTCACACTTTGTATTGCTAGTGTTCAGCTCGTTTGACTCTATTTGTTTAAATGTTGTAGACTTGCACTGGCAGATTTTGAGGATGGACCACAAATGTATGAAGCTATGTTCAACATTCAGGCCAGGTCTCAACAGGCCACAGACTCGGGTACGTGAACATGAGGAATGCATTTTAGATTTTTTTTTTGTTTGGTTTCAGTGTATCTAAATAGATTTTACATGAAGTATTATTCTCTCTTTTTTTTTTTTAGACTACTCAGAGTTGCCTCCCTTGGCATTGACCAATGGTCCTAGAGACCTGTCATCTGAGGAAATGGAAGACGAGGATAATGGCTATGATTACCCAAAACCCAGACTGCCAATGCCACCCGCTCGACGCACTCTGTCAGAATTAGGGGTGTCATCATCATCCTCTTCATCATCCTCTTCCTGCGCGTCCTCAATAGGTGCTTTCAGTCGTCTTTCTCTTGACTCAGAAGCTGGAGCTGCAGCATGTAAGTTTGAGACTAAGAATGTTACTTTAACTTCCACCACATTAAACTTCTAGCTATTGTGCCCAGCGCTGTTTTTAGTAGTAGTACAATTTTAATTAACGCTCCATGTCCAGATGTGTAAAGTACTTAAGTAAAGTAACGAAGTACATTTACTCAAGTGTTTTTTTTTTGGCTACTTTGTACTTGTACTGAGTATCAAAAATATAAGCAAGTTTCACTCTCTACTACATTTTTGATTGAATACTTGTACTCTTTACTCCACTACATTTGAACTGACACTTACCGTTACTCGCTACATTGTGTTTGTGCACGTCAAGTCAACTTTGTTGCTTGCAAGCTTATTTCTTGAGCGTAAGAGGCGATACCGTCATCTACAGGCTATTGAAGGTACTGGATGCTTTTTGCCTAAATGCGTTACTCCGTTGTGAACGTAAATTTGGAGCCTGCCGAACGCCAGGTGTTTCACAAAAATGATCAATGGCTGCAGCCGCAGCCAGCTCTTCATGCAGTTTGTTTTGTTTTTGTTTGTCCATTTTACTGAAAATACCTTTTTTTTTTTATGTTTTACTTGTGCCTTTTTTGAGCACTTGCGTTTGACTTGGACGACTTGTTGAATCTGTGTTTTTGTTCTGCCATGTCGAAATATTGAGGTGTTCAATTTCTTTTCTATATTAGGAAGTAAAACCTCATAAATAAACTATTATTTTTTACTGACCTACAATATCTCTTTGTTTTGAGGACTAGTGCATCTGAGCCAACATTCAGTACAAGTAAAATACTTGAAGTATCCCATTTTACAAGTACTTAAGACTTTTACTCAAGTCGTATTTAAATTGGTGACTTGTAACTTGTAGTGGAGTAATTTCTACAGTAAGGTATCTGTACCTTTACTCAAGTGTGGCTTTCAGGTACTCTTTACACCTCTGTCCATGTCTTAGGTGACTATGTAACCAGCACATTAACTAGAAACCATATACAATATTATCTAGTAAATATGTAATTCTAAAGAATATTGTTTAAAGGCTTAGAGTTTCAGCTATGACATTTTATCTGTCTCTCAGCATTGCACAGACATTTTCCACCTATGATTCTTAACCAGTGTCTGAGTGTCCCATTAAACATCCAGATCATTGTATATGAGGAACAATTAAGAACTTTACAGACCTGATGGCAAACCCTGAGATAATAATTGGACTCTTTCTAAAATCTTTATGAAAAGTTCCAGCAGTGGAACGGTCATCCCCTTTAATATATTTAATACTATACGAGACAAGCAGCTTGCCTCAAAACAGTCGGAGGGTACTGTGCTGTCTGCTACAGTAACTGTTAAAGTGACAATGTCATTAACTACTACATATCATTTAACACAAAGGTTAATAATTGTCCCAAAATGCCTCATTTTTAGCCATGCGATGGACTTGCAGTTGGTCCTCATCAATAAAGTTTGCCATCTGACCAGTCAAAAGGCAGCTTCTTCTTGTAGAATGAATATTAATTATGTGTCATAATTAAACACTAAGGTACTCTCTCCCTGTTCAGTATTCACAGAATCAGTGGAAGCACCAGAGAGACCCCCGAAGCCTTTACCAAGGCGAATCAACTCCGAACGTCGACCCAGTCCGGTCCCTCCCAGCAGCAGTGCGAGTGGAGGAGAAGTCAACTCCCAGATCAGCAGTGAGATTGAGCTCCTCATGAGTCAGGGATACTCTTACCAGGACATCCAGAAAGCACTGATGATTGCACAGAACAATATAGAAATGGCCAAGAACATCCTGCACGAGTTTGTCTCCATTCCCTCCACTGCACATATTCTCACATAGCACACTTCCTGTGCCTCTCTCATGTCTACTCTCTCACCCTTGTTTGGCTAAGTCTGGTCTGGGTGGGTTTAGGCCGGCAAAGTCCAGCCTGAGCCTGCTATGTCTCCAGCACCACTTTTGGAGCTGGATGACCATCGTCTCCCCCTTTTTTGGATTTTTAATTGGCTGTCGCAGCATCTCTGGGAATCTGTGCCCTGCACTCCATGCGCTTTTTGAATAAAGTGTTGGGCCTTCTTTACAGGTTACAGCAGGCCCTACATGTTGATCTTAGTAGGACAAAGTGATGGACAGTGACAGGACACCACCAAAACTCACCATACCACAAGAATGACTCTTTGTCTTTTGTTTTGAAGCTTCTTGCTGAAAATGTAACCAACACCTCACAAATAAATCTAAAATGTTTGTCTATATGAAAATTTAATATATGAGTAAATATATATTAAATGTGTGTAATATATTCTGTATGTGCATTAAGTGTGTGAAATTGGTCGCTGTTGGTACAAGTGATTAGAGAGGGCACTTCTGGCCTCTTCTCTGAGGGGGGAATACCTTTTTTGTGTTGAAGTTTTCGTCCTCAGTGTGTATATGTGGGGTCCTTGCAGCAAAGCTTTTTAATGAAGTCAGTTTTGGCTTTTGATAACAATGCTTTGGTACTTTGTTTTTCTTAGCTTTTGTCGTGTGGTATATTTCAAAGTAGCATGATGGCGGTTTTACGTCTCATCAGGCAGTGTGTGTGTGTGTGTGTGTGTGTGTGTGTGTGTGTGTGCATCTGCTGGACTCATGACCTGTTCTTAAATAACTCCCAAGAATGTGGAGTTCGATCAGTGTAAAACTTAGAGCCTGGCAGTGAGATTCTTAGAAGTATCAAGTTGACAACCCTGCAGTACCACACAGACTAGTGTTCTGTGATTCAAGTTGGCTTTTTTTCGTTTTTTTTATTGGCTGGGTGCGTTTTAAGTTTCTCAGGCTTGTTCCAATGTTAGGAATAAATAAGTCATTGATTTACTTTGGTAATATATTATTGTAATATGATTATAAAATATTGTTACAAGATAATTCAGAAGTGCTTCACTGCTGCTACTGTTAGTGCTAAACAATTAAGCCTTAAATGTCCATTTGTGAATACTGTTTAACCGTCATTCTGTTCTTTAAAGTGACAGTATCATGTGTTTTTTCCAGTCTGTAATGTAGCATACTTGAAAGTACAAGCAGCTTGTGAGGCTGCATCTCTCTCAAGCTGTTCTTCAGTGTTTAACCATTTTTAACTCTCCAACGGTGTACAGAAGAACAGTGCTAAACTAAACATAATGCATCAGTTACAAAGTGAGGTTCTAGAACCATTTCAAGCTTTTCTTTAGCATTCGTTTTCTCTCAGTGAAATAGTGAGGAAGCTGAGGCTTTTCTGAAAGTAGGCTTGTGGCTTTGTTGGCCCACCTCAAGTCTACATTTGTATCAGTATTTGGGCCCACTGTAAGAACCTAACTCAGGAATAATATTTATGTAGATAAAATGGTGGTCACTCAAGCTGTTGAAACACAAGTGACACGTCGGACAATACATCATGCCGGTTCAGGTGACATGTAGCCAAAAAGATCATTTTAAATACTGCTTAATGAAGTCACACCAGTAGCCTATTACTGTTTTTTGTTTTGTATGTAGTAAACTTTGCACATATTTTAACATTGCAGGACTAGAGACAGCAGCTTTCATTTCAGGTACTATGATCAAGTAGAGTAGATGAGAAGAGGTTTTGGAGGTACAGTGACTTCTCCCAACATATGAAGAATGTTTTTGGGAGGTTAAAATTCCATCAACATCTAATTTATTATGGGGTAGCGCAGTCTGTTGACTGGAAGCTATCTCTTTCTATATCTTTTTTTTTTTTTTCTGTCCGAGTTGCCTTGAACTTAATGAATCATGGGTAATGGCTGGGAGGGCCCGGTCCTCAATACTGTACCAATGTTTTATATTTTTCTTTTTCCACATAATACAAGTTTGTGCTTTGATACTGTCACTCTAAAGGAGGTTGAATTGTACAGTTAGTAGTTTAAAAAAAAAGGTGGCTGTTTGTTTCGTTTTGCATTCCTGTACATTTGTTCCAAAGGTTTTGTTTACTTCTGTGAAATACTCTGAGCAGTGCCATATTTTGGAAATCCTCACCGTGCCAGGCAAGGATGCGATTGTGCAGTATTGCTTTTATAATCCTCTCCATGTCTTTGAGGTTAAGTGAGAGTATGTGAAAGGTGTCTGCTCTCTCACCTGAGGGATAGAGCAGATCTTTTAGCTAGTCCTCAAAGACACGGGTGCGTAGCAGCCTCCAGAACCTGCAATGGGTTACTTTACCTCTCTGCCACAAGAGGGAGCGCTTACTCCACATGCTCAAGTTGCTTCTTATCAGTAAAAGGCATTGATTAACTTTTTGATGGTTTTTAAAGCTCATATCACTTTGGAAGTATGCACAGTGCTGTTAATAAAATGTTAAGCAAAGCAGTTGTCTCGTGAGTTTTGTATCATACCCTTTTTATAACGTAACTTTATCAATGTTGACAGACCTAAGTATCTATTTTAAACACTTGATAAACCCTGATGTTAACAAATGAGCTCATAAAACAGAACATGAATGGATTCAGGTTTGTCAGATTTGTTCTTGTGGTATTATAACTGATTTCTTTTTAGGCTTTTTAAATTTACAAAAAATATTGGACAAAATTACTATCAGTTTGTCTTTTATTTGGTACCTTTTTTATTTATTTTTTATTTTTTTCAAAACTATAAATGCTTTTTGTTAATTTGCTTTCAATGTCATATGTTCATTTAACATTTTACAACTTCAAGGCATTAAATGTAATTTTACAAGTTGTGTTCAGTAACTTTATTAACTTTATTGTCGATTGTCTTCCAACTTTGTATGGCGTCAGTCATTCCCCTCAGTAGTCCAACACTGAATCTCAGTGTTGCTTTGAAAAGAATGAGGAACAGGAACATAAGGCATTGTGTCTGAGGGAAATCTACATCAAATTCAAAATGGCAGCACTGTAGCAAAACATTTGGAGGAGGGAGACGTCATTCTGATGAACCAACTGTCTGTCATCCCTTTGAAACATTCGTGTACATACAGTAAAATTAAAAGTTGAACAGTAATAAAACACAATAGACATCAGTGCACTGAACAGTAAATACAATTGTTTTGAAAGAGCTTTACTTTGAGTCTTACCTTCAATGTAATGAAAAAAACATGTATTAAAAACTCTTTAATTAACCTACAATTTAAAACAATCTAAGTCATAGATGTATCCTTAATGTTTTTTCAAGCTAAAGGAGCTTGGTGTTGAATGAAAAGGCTGGAGCTGGCTGTCGTGTCAAGCTTTCAGTGAAGCCACAAAAAAAATCAGTGTTCAGACTTAAACACAACAAACAAGGTTAATCAAATCAAAACAGAAATCTATCGAAGCGCCATAAATAGCACCAAATCATCCATAACCCTTTTTTATTTTTTATTATATTTTCAAATTAAGAAATATATACACACATTCTAATATGTACACTTGCTAAAGAGCGTGTTCAGGCTGCTCTTTGGTGATTGCTTTGCCTGAGGTGACATCATTGGGGTAGAAAAAAAAAACAACACAGTTACAGATATAGATCAGCAGTCTGAGGGCAGTCCTTGAGTTTTGTCAGGACGTCCCAGGTGACGTCTCATGAACACCCCTGACATTTAGTCAGAAATGGGCCGAGTTGTGATGGGCAGTAGGCAGCCGCTGAGAAAAAAAGTCTAAGCTGCTACAGTGTACAGCTAAGGGTTTTGTTAGGGTGACCAGATGTCCTGCTTTGTGCGGGACTGCGCAGCATTTTGAACAAAGGTCCCGCATTTCCACTGCTGTAGATAATTTATGAAAGACTGTGGCTTTGCTTTGTTGTCCAGTGGTAACAAAGCGAGGAAGACCGTCATCGTAGAGCTGCCAATCAATCAGCCGTATTCAAGTGGAGTGGGCAGTTTGATTGACAGCTCCAGCGCACGCAGCAACCTAACAGCTCCACCCACAATGCAAAGCCGGGAACAGGGAAACAGAATTTGCCTTATTTTGAACAAAACATGAAAAACTACAGCTACAAAAGAAGAGTGCTGCTTTACTAAGGAATATAAAGACTATTCATCATGGCTCACGGATAAGCCTGTCTAAGGAGACACGTTTTTTTATTTGAGCTATGTCAGAGGAAATGTCCTGTTCCCGCTGTCTGTGGTACATTTGTCAGTAAGTTGTTCTGCATTTCCTCTCTTTGTCTCACTTAAACAGGCTTTTTGTCCCACATTTTTTCCATTATGATCTGGTCACCCTAGCTTTCGTTGACATAAATACACTGAAGCTCTGGTGGAAGCAGAAGGCATTTTGATCTGAGCCTGAGAGAGGAAGAGGAGAAGAAGAAGAGCAGATGTCTGGCTGTGGGTCCTCCAGATCTGTGATGTTTTTCACTGCAGACAACACAGACAGAGGTGGACTTTAGAGAAAATGGGTTGAAACTGAATGTCTCAAGGTAACAAGTGTGACATTTTTATGGTCGACAAACCTGGTCGTTGGGAGGTTGCTTCTCTCCATTGACGCTAAGGAGCACAGCTTCTTCCGTGTTGTCACTCTTCATCTCCACCACAATATTATCTTTATTAGACTTTCCTTTGGTGCTGGAAGAGTATAAAGTGGAATATATTACCCTTTAGAATGCTTTAAAAAAATAAATACAGGAGACACATCTAAGTCAAATCATGTGACAGCCCTAAGTGTTCTTCTAGGTACACTTTCTGGCTGGTAGGTTGTTCCAAACATTTGGAGAACTAACCACAGATATGCTGTAAACGTAGGCTCCTCAGATCCTTCTGTCTCATAATTCCTGACAGACAGATGATGTTGAGATCAGGGCCATAGCACTTCAGGACTCCTTGTTCTTCTTTACACTGACTATAGTTTCTACTCATATTATAAGTACAGTATAATAATATACTACCATAAACTATAACTGTAAAGACGTTTACCCTCATTCGTAAGTGTTAAAGCTGTATTATTTATTGAACTTACAGATCCTGCTTGCCAGATCGGCCACAGATTATGCCCTTTTTGTAGAGGAAGTAGAGCACACTCCCCAAAATGGCCAGCAGCAGGATGCAGATGATGATGACTGCAATGATGACGCCATTGCCCTCTGGTGGGGGAAAGAGCACAAATTATAGACTGCATTAGTTTTCTGAAGCTGATCCCAGTGAAGGCAAGGGGACAATAGAAGGCATCAGTGAAGTGAAGAAACAGAGCTTTGTACAGCAGCACTAGTAGCATTCATGTGGCCGCTGTGTCCTACTGATGATGGGGGGTGCACAGAGAAGCAGAGGATGTCTTCTACATCATGACATGCACAGAAAAGTGAAGAACAAGTGAGAGCCTGGTGCTGGGGGCGACAGAGGAGGGGCTGTGGAAATAGAGGGGCATCTGTGAAATACAACATACAAACCTTTCTTGACTTTCTTTGGAGGAATAGCTGTCTCTGCTTTGACTGAGAAAACCACATGAGCAGAGTGATCAGCGGTTGATATTTGAATAAGTCATATTCAGGCAATTCAGGTCAAACTGAAAACTGTTTCATTTGGGCCTTTTTACTGAGTGTGGTCAGTAACAGCAGTTATGTTTTGATTGCAACAGTCCTGCTTAATCTTATTTTAGGAGATACTGAAAACCTGAAAGAGTTTTCTCTAATGAAATGGACATTTCCTGGCATGATATACAAAAAAGACATGAGACAGAGAGAAAACATGACAGCAGTGTAATGGGAGTCAGGAGACTCAGTGAGTCCATTTAAAGCATCAGCTGCTGACACACAAATGCTGTGTTTGTGTGTAACTGTGGACTATAATAGTTAGGGGGCATTTTTAAAGTAGATCATTCTTTAAACATTCAAAAAACATAATCACAAAACAGACAATAATGTTTTATCCTAATTTGATTGGTGTCAAAAAGTGACTACAGTATTATAGTGTTAAAATAAACCTCAGACAGATTTTGAACAGTGACACCAACTGGCTTAATGTGTGTCCTATTTTTCACTTTGTCTACTTTGAAGTCTAAGCGGTGTGAGGTAACTTAGTCTAGCTTTGGTCTTACCTGGGGAATCAGTGGTGGCTGGTGTGGTGTGTGACACTGAAAACAGGTTAAAAAAAACATAGAGTGGACAAGTCTAACTGTTAGAACACTGGGGAACAAGGATGGACAGCCACACAGTATCACAACAACAACAACAATGTGGACCGAGTTCAAGAAGCAGGTTCAGTCCAAAGCCTTTCTTGAGTCAGTTACTGTCAACTTGACCTGATCTCTGTTTCTGTTTGTAATATGACGTTTACCTTCGTTTAAATAGTGGCCCCCATTAGCCTACATGGCAAATCCCCTTCAAAAGGTTTTTTTTTTACAGGACACTGAGGATTGGACTGGTCTGAGTACAATAACTTTGAGCTCAAGTTTTAACTCAGAGTATGTTTAACCTGCTCTGTGAAGTTGGTTCTTTAACAAGAAGTCACAATCACATTTTACAAGACACAGGCCGAGGCTTCACTGAGACGTAACAGAGACTAGAAAAAGACCAAGTGGTACAATAGAGACATACAAGAAAGGAACATTGAGGAGGAAGTGGCAGCAGGAACTCACTGGCTTTGATGTGGAAGGCTACAGATTCCTCGCCGAACTTGTTGGTGGCGTTGCAGAAGACTGTGATGTCACCGGTTACCTTGACACTGACTGTACTGTTGACGCCAACAACAGTCTCTTTTTCTGATTTTGTTTGAAGGATCTGGTACGTAAACACATGATTGAAGACCATGTTAGAGCAAGGCCTCCCGTAGAGAGCCTTTAAAGCTCAACTCTTGCACAAAGAACATAAATTATCCATGAGTCTTTTTGATGCAGGATAGAAAAAGATTTAGCTACAATTACCTTTTCCGGTTCGAACGTGAATTTAATTTACTTTATCTCAATAATAGGTGAAAACATCTGCTTGTATGATCACACCTTGCTTTTATAAAAAAAAAAAGGTTTCTAAAGCCTAATGCAGCTGGTACCTTCCCATCAGCAGTAGACCAGGTGACAGTGGGAACAGGGAAGCCCTGGACAAGGCAGCTCAAGTCCCTCGTACTGTCCACATACTCGTCCAGCTCACTGTTTAAGGGCTCAATGATCTCCGGTGGGCCTACATGGACAGAAGACTGATGAGACACTAATGTAGAAATGTTCGGCCATCATTTTTATTACTGTTGTGAAAGCCTTATCACAAACAGCTCACATCTCAAATAAGACACACCCTGAATGTGAACTTGAAGTGCACCACTGACTTTCATGTCTTCAACATCAACTACAGTCACCACACACACGTAGGTCCCAGCGGTGTCGAACGTAGTGGTGGTGTTTTTAGCAGCAAAGTGTGGCCTTCTGACACAAGTTCTCCATTCTACAAAACAATTCAATACACAAGAAAAATTTATAATCGATCCACACATACCAGTTACATCTATATAACACAGTAACAGAAATGATAGAGGTGGGCTGCAAGAATACAATAAATAAGCAACTGAGAATGTTTCCCACTTGGGGCTGTGTGTGTGTGTGTGTGTGTGTGTGTGTGTGTGTGTGTGTGTGTGTGTGTGTGTGTGTGTGTGTGTGTGTGTGTGTGTGTGTGTGTGTGTGTGTGTGTGTGTGTGTGTGTGTGTGTGTGTGTGTGTGTGTGTGTGTGTGTGTGTGTGTGTGTGTGTGTGTGTGTGTGAGTGAGAGACCTTGAACCAGGGTGTGTGTGTGTGTGTGTGTGTGTGTGTGTGTGTGTGTGTGTGTGTGTGTGTGTGTGTGTGTGTGTGTGTGTGTGAGAGACCTTGAACCAGGCTGTGTGTGTTGACAGAGAAGACAGGGCGTTGCAGGTTGCCTCAACTTCCTCTCCTTGATGAACCTCAATGTTTTTTTCAGGCACGATCACAGCATCGTCAAGATCTACACACAAGAAGAAAAAGTCTTCTACACTGTTGCCATGCTACTGAGTATTTTTCAACACAATACTGTATAAATGGTAGCTTACAGTTGACAGACACAGTGATATTTGCAGTGATATCGTCAAGGGATTCGAAGTCCTGTGCACTGCATGAGTAAACGCCAGAGTCCAAACGAGTGACGTTTGGCTTTATCATTTCACTGGAATCTGTCTCATTCTACAAAGCAAATACACAAACAACAACTGGGAATAAAGGAAGAGTATTTTACAGAGCAGTCATTGTTTCTGCAACATTTACATAAATCACACATTAATTCTGCTATTTAGCCTGGCAAGAATTCATTTCAGGTGGAAATTTCATGTTAAGAGGTTAATTTCCTTACTCCAGCGGTTATTGTGAATTGTACGAAAGGATCATTCCCATCGCCGCTACAGCGGATCACCACTGTATCGCCCTCCTTGATTTTACCTTTAGGTGACTCCACCCACATCTTTAAAGAAGTGTGAGGATCTGAAACAGAGGAGCGGAAAGTTATTCAGATTTATACACAATATACAGCTGAAGCTCTTAACTGTAGAATAATCTTGTGCTGATATTTGTTTTATAAAGATGCACGGTGCTGAAATAGCTCAGAGTTGACTTCAGGTGTTTAACTCACAGAATACAGTGATGTTGATGGTGCTGGTCTGTATCATTCGAGTTCCTCCAGGAGTAAAGTATGTGACCTCACAGTTAAAGGAGGCGTTTGCGTCCTCCTTCACCACTTTCATAGACAACTCACTCTTGACTGAATAGAGGCCACTGGATTGAGTCGTGATGATAGGCTCTATATTCACCTCTGGAGAAATAAGCAAATGTTTGAATATTTAAAAAAATGGAGAAAGGTACATACAGCCTTAAAATCATCAACATGTATTACCCCCACGAACACTGCGTAGTGGTGTGTTGTCTTTGTACCAAGTAATATTTGGCTTGGGATATCCATTTTTGACTTCACATGTCCCAATCTAAGAAGACCAAAAGCAATTAAAGATTTATTGTTTTCCCATAAATCTTAATCTTAATATTTCCACTTTTCCATTATGTAGATATTTACTTTAGATGGAGTGGTTTCCAATATCGAGATCCCACTTTCCACACCTTCAATGGCAGGAGGCCCTGGAGTTTCTGTATAAGGAATTCATACGTATATATATGTATATATGTATATACATATACATATATACATATTCATATATATACAGCTCTGGAAAAAATTAAGAGACCGTTTCAAAATTATCAGTTTCTCCGGTTTTACTATTTATAGGTAAAATTGTTTGTGTTTGGGTAAAATTAACATTTTTGTTTTATTCAGTAAACTACTGACAACATTTTCCCAAATTCCAAATAAAAATATTGTAATTTAGTATATATATATATATATATATATATATATATATATATATATATATATATATATACACACATTATGAAAGAAATATATGAGAAAGCCATAAAAAAGAGAAACGTACGAAACACTCTCAGCTTTGTTTTCCCTTCTGCATCGCCATCAGTGAGACTTCTGACGCTGCAGATGAATTCAAGCTCATCCTCCAGCAGCACGTTTCTGATAGTCAGCACCACTTGTGAAGTACCAGTGGCTCCGCTGCCATTCACACTGATCCTATCTGCAAACGGTGTGTCTCGGTCCGCTCCACTCATGGTACTATCAAGATGGTATATCCTCTGCCTCTCACGCGTCCTTGTCACCTGCCAGAGGAGACCACACCAGTCAGATGTATGAACATTTGTCCATGTGCATGTGTGTGTTGGAGCTTGTGATGTGAAACATACATACAACCAGTCGATCATAGTACCACCAACACCTTCTTCTGTGGTAAATATGCAGGTGATCTGTGCCGTCTCACCCAGGTCTACCTCCACCTTGTCCTCCATGTTCACCTCCACAATGGCCCATGCTGAAACAAAGGCACACTTTCACTCATTTGTTTCATTTGAGAAAGAAATAATGTTGTTAAAGAAAGTTATGCAGATGCATTGGAAATCATTTATTTAAATTTAAGCGATCAGCTGTTGTTTCAAGGTGCTCAGGAACAGGATTTAGCACTGATGAATGAAAAACCCTTGGCACTAGGCTAGCAAAGTAGAACACATTCAATTCCAATGTTTTAATGAAGTACAGCTGACTGATTTTGTTAAACGAACCTTAGTCAAAGATCAGAAGACAGTAAAGAATCATGGTGGGTCAAAGAGAAGAAGAGATGCTATGACAGGAATGAGAAGCCCACCCATGTCCACATTAATGTGCAGCATTCCTCAATGGCACCCTCTCACTGGAAGAAAGGCTCAATTTACAGCAGTATAGTAGCCCCACTGTTTTTCACCATGCGTCTCTGAGGATGGGTTCTCTCTACAGCATTTCAACTCATGACGCATCCTTCAAGTATAGGATCTATCCTTAGTTACTCTTTACATTTCTGTTTCACGAGTACGAGAGGACAAGCTTTTCCGTGGAGCCCATAAAGGTGCCAGGTTTGATTAGGCTTTTTCTGCACCGAGTGTCACTGTAGCTACTCATATTAGCATAGGAAAATTGGGAAGTTGGAGCAGAGACTTCACATAATATAGTCTGAATGAAAGTGTGGTGTGGGCTGCAGTGATGAAATATTCTATATAAATATAAATTATTATCACTCTTCCACTGGCTCCATCTCTGTCCTTATCCTCTCCCACTTTGCTCTGCTCCTGCTGTTTACTCCTGGATAATGGAGCTGGACAGATGCTTTCCTGTTAAAGAAATCCAATTAGGCTCTCCTCTAGCATAGACATTTCCTGCCCATTAGTGATGATGGACACAATGCTGACTCACTTGCAGCTCCCCATCCCCCACACCTGATAACTCACCTATAGCCCTATAGGTGGGATGAGGAAGTACAAGTTGACGTGTGCCTCATTTACACATAACAGTCTTGAGAGTCTCCATCAAATCGCATTAGTAATCTGACCACTGTTTGTTGCGTCGAGTGTGTTGAATCTGAGAAGCTCCTACTCCTGGACTCGCATCGATCACTTCTGGTAAAGAGACGGCAGGTAGAGTCTGTGCATGTTTGATTATAGTCCTAAATCAGTCTGACAGAGCAGCCCCTTGGCAGCTGTACAACGGCAGAGCTGGGACTTCTGACAGAAAACAACAACTGGTGGGCCAAATGTAATGATCTAGTGATATATTTCTGTTACACTCCATGACCATACGCAAAAGGAGAATGAGCAAAAATCCCAGCAGTCCTTTCACTTTTTCACTATTAAGTATTATTGAAACACTGCAGAGTCAAAGAACTGTCAAATCATATATATTTTAAACTTTAAAGTCTACAAACTTTGACTTATGGTTCTAACCTGTAAAAGGTTACATGCACGTCTCTATTAGATAATGGCAATTCAATGAGTCTGTCTCTCCGGCTCTGACAGCGCGGCACCAGATCAACCCAAAGCAGAAATAAACATCTCAGTTCGGCTCATCCTTCCAGAATCCCAGCTCATTCGACGATAAGGATGGATTGTATTCAAAGGCATAACAAAAATGAGGTGCACTTAAAAGATAAACCCCACAACACAATATTCAACAAAAGGCAATAAAAACAGAAAGGGTTATCTCAAGAGGAAGTCATATCAAAGTCATTGTGTATTCTCACAAAAGGCTTTGATTTTTTTGCAGACATAACAATCCATTTCTGGGTGTAGTAATAACAAAGCTTCCTGCTCAGCTCGAACTCCTGTGTCGACTCATCTGAGGCTATATGATCTATCGTTTGACATCTAAAATCAGACCTGTGTTTGTTTATTTATTTTACAGCAGTAGCACACATTTACCAGACATGCCAGGTCTCTCTCTGACAGCTACAGCAGACAGGTGGGACGTGGCATGCCGACGTTTCAAAGGCTGTAATCCGTTTTGTTGACAGGCCTGCATTCGTTCCATATGCTCTGGCAACCAGCCCAGACCACAGGTGGCTATCTGCGAATAACATAGGAAGATGTCCAGCTTCTGACTTTCGACCAGATATCGCTTATGTGGACGTTAATTAGGACGGTTCTGCTGGATCAGACCAGGAGTAATCGTTTCAAATATTACATATTACATTGTTGCAGCACCAAAGTGACCAGTGGACGTTAGTTTTATTTGAACTGAATATAAGTTTAAATTCATTCACATCCAGCAAATCATATCATACAGAGAGAGAAAGACGCCATACAAACATGCTAGAGTGCTGCTTGGATATAACAAATGTAGAGAGTTGGGTATTTTTGGAGCTCAGATAAAACTCAAGATGGCTGCCAGATACAAGCCAATGGGAAAAGGTCACATGTCCAAGGTCCCTCTCCCATAGGTACAAAAGTTTGTATCTGGCAGCCATCTCGGGTTTGCCCTGACAAAAAATGATATGCATTTGCAATTTTTAAACAAAAACACCCGATCTGAGATTTGAACCTGTGCTGCTCCTAATATGTAGCCCCTGATAAATGTTCAAGCAAAACAAAGTAGAGGGTTGAGAGTTCAATTTTGTAGTTGTGAAAACTTTTTCACAGATTTACTGTGTTTCATTTTTATGAAAACCTCAAACATCTGAGCAAATATTGTAATGATAGCTGTCACAATTTATCAGACTTTCTGTTTTACTTTCATGCTAAAAGCTTGGTCCAGGTGCAGTCGTGTTGGTCTTTCTCAAAAAATGTGTTCATTTCGGTGTCTTGTACAGTCATCTGGAACAGTGTCAGATATTACGTGTGATGGGGGTCTGTGTTTATAAAGGTAAATGAGACCTATTAGAATGATTAAGATGATGTCAAGTATAATCATGATTACAAAGATAGACCTTGGACAAAAAAAGTGGAAATTAGATGTGAATGTGGCTCTAGAGGAGTTCAGAAAGTCATTTAAACACTGACATTACTACATCAGTCTGACATAATCTAGCTCGAGCACAACACCTTCATATCTTACTATCAAAGCACAGACTGACAGACAACTACAGAGGTTTGGATTAAACACACACCATTCCCCAAATCTGGGATCTTTCAGCCATGACTGCGAGCTGCTGGGAACCGCCACATCAGATCAGACATGCAACCAGATCTACTCCCACCCAAATCAGTCAAGCTGTGTCCAAGTCATACCAGGAGCAAGTGACCTGAACCTGAGACTTGACTCAGCTTTAAACAGATTATCGCATGCTTTGCAGATGTCCAGAAACACAAGTAGCATGTGACACACACACATCCCCCTGTGCTGATCCATTTGCCAAAGGGACTTCACAACAGCCTTTGTTTTTGTGGTTTTCTGGAAACAACTGTACAGTCTGAGAATCATTTGAGGAGCTCGGTCCTGTTTGTATTACAGGGCTTCCTTACATAATGTGTTTCTAAAGTATAATATTAATATTTACATGCCAAGCTTATACCTCAACACTTGTTTGATTTACTCCCGGCTTGTCTTTAGACCACCGACTATTGAGGATGAGTATGAAACCTAAATTAAATGAATTGAATCAAATAGCAGGGTCCCCAGTGTCCCCGTCTGATTCTCTCAAACATAAAACTCAATTTAGAAACAACCATTTTTCAACGATCTGTATTTGTCTTAGAATGAAAACTGCCAGCTAAAGGTTAACTTAAAATGAAGTGACATGTTTCCAGCCCTGTCACATCTACGAATAACAACGGTCCATCATGTTTGTTTGTTTAGATGATACAGCACAATCGCAGCGCACCAGAAATAGTAGTGCTTCACTTCGGAAGATGTAAGGCCCAGGGAGGAGAGGAAGAGGAAAAACCAGCGTAATAGGACTAAGCCGAGTCAACGGTATGTGGAGTAGAAGGGAAGGAGCAGAAACACACAGACAAATATGGAGAAGGAAGTGTTTGGCTCTGCGTGAGGTGTTACAGCCTTTGACATTTAGCACACTAATCCCCCAATGGCACACTCCAGCGGGTCAGCAGAGAGGCTCAAAGGTTATCAAGCAGAAGATAACGGCTGTCACTCAAATGCAGCTATTACAACCTAAGCCTTTAATCGCTGCATAAGCTATTAATAAATGTAATTTCAACTCAGGAACTCAGCCTGCGGTGAAGGTAAAATGGCCCATTGACCATGTTTTGATTGGAGCACATTTAACGGTACAGAAAACTAAAGCTGCAATTGTTGTAAAATTGGAACAGTGATCATCTGTAAATATTGTATAGCCTTGAGTTCTCAAAGCACAGAACGTGATTAATTTCTTTATAAGGATGTACAACTGGTCTGAGTGTACTTTGTGCATTTATTATACAATGTAACCTTATTAAGGTTCAATGCTTCTGACTGATCTCATTGCCCAACCTTGGATCATGCCAGTGGTGGCGTCGTTCCCACTGCGCTGGCTGCAGTATACATGTCCCGACCCTGCAGCACCTTTCAAAAATAGGATCTCGTAAGCATTTCAGGGGAATTTCAGAGATGGTGGTGTGAACAGGGCGACACAAGGGGAGTGCAGACTCATAAACAAGACGTGATTTCATCTATGCAAAAAAACAGTCAAGTTTTATGGGCTTACTAAGATTTCTAAATAAATAAAGGAGACAGGGAGGATCCTCTTTCTGTAGGGGGCTCTGGTGATGTTTTAATTGCTCTTTGGAGACAATGCGACCGACAGTGGCAGCTGCAGCGCCTATAGTCAACTCTACATTCCCACGATGCCTGAGAAGAAACAAGGTCAACTTGTCACACCAAGCTGTCGAGACACTTTCCCCTAAAGTGAACGCACACACACCGATCTGCGGGGTCCTGCAGCCCCTAACGCCAGCAGCATCCACTCAACATGCCACAAGAATGAACGCTCTCCAAAACCCAGAGGCAGAAGACACCAAGAATGTAAATACAGAGCAGTGGAGAGTGGACCACACAACAGGGAGACGGAGCGGGAGTAACTGTGTGTTCTGGTTTCTGACCCTAGATTCCCTTTCAGAGGTGCACCTGTTGGAGAGATCAGCCTCAGATAGAGTTGGCTTGGTTCTCAGCATGCCACACTCCACTTCATCTTTAATGGAGCAGTGCTGACTCACTCCTGAAAGGACAGAACTGTAAAAACTTTAGTTGGCCGGGTGTCAGCTCCTAATGGTGGCAGCCGGACAACACTTAAGGTCAGATGATTTGAAGTAAAAGAGAAAAGTCAAGCAGAAAAGTTTAGTCTTTTCTAATAGACTGTGATTAAATCTTTTTTTGTTTCAGTCATCAGCTGGACAATAAAGAGAAAAGCCTGTCAGTGCATCTTCCTATGACTAAGGAGATTATACATAATAATCAAAAAGTAAAACTGAATGCAGTACAGCAACTAAAGAACTCTACATTAGATTATGGTCAATGCGGTTACTGTTCACTGAACTGGATGAAAGGCCCAACAATAGTGTCATTGAACAGCTTCATAGTTGATTATTGGAGACACAGTGTATTGAAGTCAGACAGCAATAACAATATTACAAATTATTTATTTTGTTATAATAAATGGATTGGCCTAATATTTTAATAATTGCTGCACACTTTAGATTCCTGAGCCTCAACAGTTGGGGCAGCAGTAGCTCAGTGGTAGAGCCGTCGTCCTTCGACCGGCGGGTGGGCGGTTTGAGCCCCGTTTGAAACATCCCAAAACATCATAACATCCTGCTCTCCCCACAGTTCAAACTGTCGTTGTGTCCTTGGGCAAGATACTTAACCCACCTTGCCTCCAGTGGTGTTCCAGCTGTAACACTGGTGAATGGAAGCTTAATGTAAAGCGCTTTGAGTGCCTACTGCAGTAGTTACTTTTCTTTTCCAATGTCAAAATGAACATGAAATGCATTTTCTAAAATAATCAAGATTGTGTCTCCTGCAGGACTTGAGCTGTTAAAGCGCTTCGCCCAACAGGTCCACTGACCTGAGGCTAATCCCTGCCTGATAAGCAGCTCTTTGGTCTTCATTCAGCACTTAGACTCCTCTGCAAGCCTTGATAACTACTTGGCAGGAAAACGTATTGCTCTTTGCTCAAAGTTTCCACACTCAGCTATTTTGATATAATCTCTCATATTTAAATTACGTATAAAACTAGACATATGACTTGTGACTTTTTCTGGGATAAAGCCATGTTCCCATGTCCAACTCCATGACTTCTATTAACCCAAAAATTCAAAACTGTACTCACAATCATACAAATGTGTGCCTACTGCATGACTGTGTGAACCTCAGCAGGTCACTTCCTCATGCCTGCTCCCATGATGGTACAGCCGCCCCCTCCATCCTCTTTCCCACGTCCTGGCCTGCAGCATGGCCCAAGTTTCAGCCACTCTGCAGCAAGCTGGAATAAAATAACACAGACTGCATGGAAGTATGGGAAAGGCCACCAGGGACTGTATTTTTATACAGTGCTGATATGACGCTGAAAAGGCGAGCGGAGGGAGAGAGGTCCCATGACGTGGTATTGTAACTATGAGATGAGGACTAAAAATAGAGCAGAAACACTAACAGTTATTCACCGCACACTCACAGCTAAGCAGCACCTCTCTCAACTGCATTTCCAAGGTTTTTCAAAAGATTCTTTTCATACGGCTCATAAAAAAAAAACTTGCACCCGTGTCCAAGTCACATGCTCTCCTGGCCAAAAGCTTTGCCTGTTTACCCCAGGACACAAAAAAGTTGGTTGGCATTTTCAGAAAAAAAGTGGGACGTGTAAAGGTTTTATTTTATGTAACTAAATGGTGCTTGGCCATAACACAGCAGTTGGTTGAGTGGAGTCAGGGGCATGTTGTCCAAAACCAATGGACAGGCACAGGCTGCATTAGATGAAAAGACTAGTGTGCATTAGATCAGGAGGAAAACAACATCCATTATTAAACAGCGTGAACCATAGCCAAAAGACACTTCAGTGTGTCAGTCACACTAGGCCTTAAACCTCTGTGCAGTGTCAAGCAAAGACGTCCCATTTTCTACGGTGACCTAAAGGCAATGAATGGGTTATTAACGGCACATTACTTTCACCCGTCTGCAGTTGGGAATTAATCAAAATTTTCTATTTTAATTTTGGCTCCGGGGCAGAGTGGTTAGCACTCCTTTCTTATAGCAAGAAGGTTGTGAGTTCATATCCCGGCCAACTCAATCATTCTGGGCCGACTCCGGTCTTTCTGTGAGGAGCATTCTGCATGTCCTCCACGTGTTACCGTGGGTTCTCTCCGGGTACTCCAGCTTCCTCCCACCGTCCAAACACATGCATGTACAGGTTAATTGGCAACTCTAAAGTGTCCTAGTGAATGAATGTGAGAGTGAATGGTTGTCTGTCACTGTCTGTCTCTAAATGTCAGCCCTGCGACTAACTGGCCACTGTCCAGGGTGTACCCCGCCTCAGGCCCAAAGCTGCTGGGATAGGCTCCAGTCACCCGCAACCCCTAACAGGACTAAGCGGTAGAAAAAAAATTAATGAATTTTGGCTCCCAATGATCACCAAACCTATGAAATTAAGGAAAAACAATTATTTAGTCACATTCTGTTTTGCAAATTATTCTGGTCTGAACACATTATGTGCAAGATTGTGTCTGCACCACATGACAACACTTATTTTCCATGAGATTGTGGAAGTGCACTACATTGTTAATCTTATTTATCTTAATTATTATTTCTGTGTATTTTTAAAGCTATTTATTTATAAGTTTGACTATTATTTATTTTAAGCTGAATTCACTGTTTTGTTCAAGAAATCCTACATATGTCAATGAGTCAATGAGTAATCGTGTAAAAGGATCGGGATTTCAATAATGCCCAAAATAATCGTGATTATGATTTTTTTCCCATAATTGAGCCGCCCTATCTGCAGTAATTACCCAGGGTGCTCAGGGTCCCTGGTCATTGAGGGTCATCTCTCTGGAACCACAGCTCCACCAGACTGGAGGGGTCCTTGACAAAGCCCAGAGTGTGTTTTCTCACATCGCTAACATGTAGCGGACGAACAGAGATGGCACTGTGCATTTGACCTCAGAGCACTGACAGGAGGTGAAGGAGCATAAAATTCACAGAGTCAAACTGAAAAAGAGGTCTTCTCCAAAAGACATCTACCCACACCAGTCACTGACAAAAATCGTCAATGGATGAGCTCATTCTGCATTCCTGTGCACCCACTGTCACCGATCAATTATCTTTATACGAGCCTCTAGGCAGCATAAAATATATCATTTAATATAACAATCCTACACCTCTTCAAACGGGCAGTCCATTAGACAATGACAGTTGAGACAGTAAAGCTGCCTGAAGAGCATTGGTTTGAAATGAACCTTCATTTTCATGTTACAAATCTAAATCACATGCCTCTTTCCTTGATACTATTAACTGTTCTTATGAAAACACTCTGTATATCATACCGGATATAATCAATAACACATTAAAGTTTTTTCTTGTTTACTGCTGTACTATAATAGTTTAGTCTGAATTAAAGAGATCTTACAAATAAAACTCAAAAGCTCACTTAGCACTTGGGCAAGGCTTACTATTTAGAAATGTACAATGGAGTCTAATATAGGAATGTGTGTACATTGAGGGTCAGAGATTTGATGTCTGCCAGCTGTTGTCCTGCTGTTCAGTGCTTTCTGGCATACTTCTTCAACTAAATATTAAAGATTTACCAATGTCTCACAAATACTTGAGAAATGAAAGCAGCAGACAGCTACATATCGTCCATCACAAACATCATTGAGCTTGACTATGTCTGTGTAAGGCTTTATAGCATTAGTGATATGTTGTCTTTTACAGAGGTTCCCAAACTTTTCAGACCTCAACACACAAAATAACAGTGCAAGAGCCCTACAACACCCAACTGTCCCCTGAGAAGCTGTGCACAGGGCACAAGGTCTATATAAAAACAGGCATAGCAACAATACAAAGAACACAAGCGAACAACCATATTATCATTTTAGTCATACGAGAGTGGTGACTACATAAGTACAAGTCAACACAGTATGCAGGTATAGGACAAAAACAGAAACATCTATTACTATATCATGTCTTATACTTCCTAAAACCTGAAACTGTTGAAAGCTGGCAGCAAAAAAAGTAGCTGCTGCATGTGTCACTATTGTGCTATAAATTGATGTCACCTCAGGAGCCAAACATTACAAATACCTGTGTAATATATTTTATTTGCATAGTTTATATTGAAATAAACTACAGTTATGACTACCATAACAACCATTATATGATATCAAAGCAGTGACATGGCCTGAGGTGTGCGGCAGTGTAATTTAATTTAGATCATATCATCTCACCACATTTGTTTCTTTAAATAGAGCAGCAGACACACAGCACCATCTAAACCAAAGAGCTAAAATGTGTACATGCACTGCACCAGGGCATTTATTAAGAGCAGTTACAGTCAGGTCCATAAATATTGGGACATCGACACAATCCAAATCTTTTTGGCTCTATAAACCACCACAATGGATTTGAAATGAATGTGCTTTAACTGCAGACTTTTAGCTTTAATTTGAGTTAAAGTGTATTTACAAATACTAAATCAGGTGAACGGTGTAGGAATTACAACAGTTTGTAAAAGTGCCTCCCACTTTTTAAGGAACCAAAAGTAATGGGACAGATTAACAATCATAAATCAAACTTTCACTTTTTAATACTTGGTTGCAAGTCTGGAACAAACAGACATCACCAGACGCTGGGTTTCATCCCTGGTGATGCTCTGCCAGGCCTCTACTGCAATAGTTAAAGCACATCTTGTTTGTTTCGTTTCAAATCCATTGTGGTGGTTTATAGAGCCAAAAAGATTAGAATTGTGTTGATGTCACAATATTTATTTATGGACCTGACTGTATACAGCTGTGGTGTAAGTCAGAAATGTATTGCTTTAATGAGCTAAGTATGATTCTAGCACTGTCACCCAAGTTATTGACTTTTGCCAGGACACATTTTATTATACACACATGTCTCATTTATCATGTGTCCCATGCAGCAACAAACGGTGTCGATTTCAACATTTTGGTAAAAGTCCACGCCCTTGCAATGCTGAAGAATGATAACTATTTAAGCCAAACGACCAAGTACAAAATGTCATTATGATGACATCCAAGTCTGTGCGACTGACACGATGGAGCAACTGGTTGGTGGTATGCACAATACAGGAGGAAAAACCCTGATTTAAACTTTTAAAGACTGCAATAGATTGCACCAAAAACAAAAGGTTATCAATCAGCTAAATTTCTCAACCCTCAAATACAATGTTTTGATAAAAGTAAAAATATATGATGTGATAAAATGGGAAATCTAGTCATATCATTATTCCATAATAAGGGAAGAGATCATTTTTGAGCCACAGACTGAGCCTTAGTTAAGTTGTCTAATATATTTTGAGATGTTTTGTAAAGCTGCTTCCATGTTGCAGCCCAGCTCATTAGAAACAGTGAAAGGAAACAGTGTAAATCCCAGACGACCTTTTGGTTTGGCTTTGTGAGAACAAAACCTCAATGGCCATTGGAAAAGTAAATACAGCAATGATTTCACAGTAGGCTAAACCACATTTTACATAATTGCCGAGGTTTCCTCCTGATTGACCAGCTATGTTGATGTTTTTAAAGAGATGTCTGTGAAGGTTCTCAGTCATCCAGGACATCTTGAAAAAAAGGTTGAAGTAAAAGCATCTGGACTCAGTTTTCAAGGTGAAGCCCTCTAGAGATATAAGCTCAGCTCTCTTCCCAGTTGAATTAGATATGAAACCAGTCCAGATGCTTTTATTTCAACCTTTTTATCTCTAAAGAGAAAACACACAGCGGGCTCAAGGTTTTTTTTAGAGCTGATACAACTTTGTTTGTTATTTTGACCATGACCTGGGCTTATCTTGTCAGGCTATTCCACAGAGTAGAAATACATTACAACAAAATGGAGACTCAATCAGGTGTTGAGAAATAATATTCTATTGCACTTTGGAGAAGCCTTGCTCATAAGAAAGGTTCTAACAGGGCTCGGAGTTATAAGTCACTTGGGAGAAATCACATAAACAGCACTTGAGTTTAACGGCAGTGGACTGGGGCCTACATCCTGCCTTCCTACAGGCTTCAGTTTGAGAACTCAGACAACGCCTCCAAATGGGATCCCACAGTTGTAACAAAGCCATTCATCCTGTTTGTGCCTTCATTGTTTTGTCAAAAGCACCGCCACACTGACCTCACTCAAAAGGTTCATTGTCACTAAATTTCAGATTGTAATCAACGCTTCTTGTTTTGTTCATTCATTACAACATATACTTATATGTGTCTACATGAAAGATGATTGATATCTATTTATGGTAGTACATGTTGCTACTGTTGTCGCAGATAAAGCTTATAAGTACTTATACTTTGCAGATGTTATTTCACTGTTCTTTTTACAAATTCCTAAACAAGAAACAGAACAGCAGCAGTGAAACCTACAGCAAGCACAAAAAGAGATGATGGCTGTGGGGCATGGTTTGTTTGCAACATTAACCAAAAAATCCTACAAAATATACCTTTTAATATCCCCGGTTTGCTAGTGGTGCCAGTAGGACATGATTTTATGGATCTCAGAATTAGTTTCACTTTAGTCACATATTAAATGGCCATTCTCTTTCTCAATATTCCTGGCATCAGACAACACTTAACATTTTTTTCACCCGAGTGTGAGGCACCTTCTACTACACTACCTATGTGCCATGTTTCCATAGAAATAACACAAAATGGCCAATCATTGTGACTGAGGGATTGTTGGGATTGTTATTCTTCTGGTGCAAGCTGAGCTTCCGACCAGAACAACTGTATATAAGACTGGTTTCTTTTGTTTGTTATATCTCTTGTCATTGATTTGAAGTTTGGAGTGTCTGGTGAGGGGGGAGTTCTGACCATATCTGCTTAGTCCTCAGGGAAGAGGTGGAAAATGGAGGAAAGGCTGTTGACATTGAAGTTAAGTTTAAATGACTTAATAAATAAATAATCTAACAAGGCTAAAAAAGTATGAGGAGTTTCGGTGATGGTGAAAGGCAGTGAAAAGTTAACATTATCATGAATAAAACACAATGTCAACAGGTTGTTAAGGGGTGACCTCTCTGACCTGAGGTGGATTTTTGCTGCGTTCGTGTCTCTGTCCAGGGATTACTGAGCAGCTTTTGTTCGTTGACGGGCCTCTGTGGGTATTTGGCACCAGGTGTACGCAGCTGTGCGCATGTTTGTGCAACTTCAAAGCCTGCATGAACGGCGTGAGTACGGAGAGATCTGGCTCTTCTCCGACTGCCCTCGTGCTACAGGTGATATCTGAAGTGTCTGGTATGAGTAGATTTGCCCTGAGGCCGAACAGAGCAATAGATCAGAGCAGACTGAAGTTGATGCATAGTGCACATCTGCATACAACACTTCAAATATGTGATAAAAGAAAAGGAAATGCAACTTTATTTAATGATAGAATATTGCAATACAAGGAGCAATTGTGTATTTATTACACTGTTGGATACTGCAATCACAATATGGTGCTATTTGAATGTTCTTACGGGTGCCAATAAATTTAAAATTTGATTGCAAAATATAGTGTTTAGCATGTAACACTGTACATACAACAAGGTATAAAATCTCATGTATTGTATCTTTTCAGAAGAAATTCACCCTGTACCATTGTCACTTTGTATGAATTGTTTCATTCTTGCGAGAATTAAACCAGGCCATTCATTATTATACCTGCTTATCTAAATCTGAACTAAGAAATTCTTTTAACAGTAATTAGGACTAACATGGGGTTTATGAGTCAGTAGCATCTGTTTTGTAAATGAGGATTAGTGCGTTGTGTGGTACAAAACAATTAACTGTGAGCCGGTTGAAAATTGATTCACATATGTGACGTTTCCAGTCGGTTGAGATGTTTATTAAAGCGATTCATGTTTTTAACAACAGGTGCTGCTCTGTTTACTGCAAACTCACTTTCAAAAATTGTTGCAAACAGTCTCTAACATGGCGACGAGAGTGTGGATGTTGATATTGAGGAAGCCTCATCCTCCACCACTTGTCTTAAACTAAGTGTTCACGTGTTTGAGGCCTTTGTCAGTGAGATGTAATAATGTTCTGGATCATGTGCTGCCTTCTGAGTCTCTGCTGCAACCACTGAGAGTAAAGACCAGGAGTGTCCAACTTAAGGTCCAAGGACTTCCTTTGTGAAGTACTTCTGGTCCTCACAATAATTATTACTGTTAATATATTCTTATTATCATTATCAGGGTTCCCACTCTTTTCTTGAAATGATTTTCCAGGACTTTTCCAGGACATTTTCAAGACTTTTTCAGCTGCTACAGTGCGAATCAAGTCATCACAACTAAGGCTGGGCGATATAGCGATATTATCACATCGAGATATATTTTGAAACAGATGTGATATTGTACCTATACCGTTATATCTGTATTATAGTTGTGCAAAAATTGTTGTCTTTCACAATGCCATCTGCTTTCCTCTACTTGCAATGCCACACTACTAAAACAGAAGTTATTTACTACTTTAGTTCATACACTGCTATTTTACTTGCTGATATCAGTTTAAAAGTCCAAACTCTCACAGTCAAACTGTATTCACAATCAGTCACTAACGTTAGAAAATATTAACTATCATCGGGACTTCTAAATGACTTGCATCTGCTGCAAGGCACATTACCTATCTGGTATACATAATGGCATAAACTGATGAGTTATGTGTTTTGACCTTGATTTTGATTTATCAAATCTTTGTAACCGTTTTTGTCAACCATATTGCTAAAATGAATAGACTTTTTGTATAGCTAAGTGTTTAAATGCAAAATCCATTTAGCCAACTGGTGTATGAAATGGATCTGAAGTAGGAGAAGGAAGAAGGAGACAGATTTTGTGAAGATGTGTGGTGGTAGGTTTTTAGATTTGCAATACACGGTGCAAAAGTGTGAGATATGTAGTAACTATACCCAACTGAACTACAATATACAAACCGTGAATTCCTGCTGCAACAAAATAAACACACAAAGTCCCCGATGACAACAGAGTGGAGCTGGCTGCAGCAGTAACAGGCAACAGCAGCCTGCTCCATCACTGCTGTACTGTATTGACCCAGGTAATGGTGATAATGGATGTTACTCACATCAATGGGAAGATCAAACAGTAAAAGAAAACCTCCTGCTTCTGCTACCCCGGCCCCCAAGTGCACCGCTCAACCCATTAGAAAGCCCAGTGGGGAATTACCCAGAGCCAAACATTGTTTTACTAAAAACAACAGAAACAAACACTGACTGCACTTTTGTACAAAACAAAAACTGACTTTTTACTTATGCACACGTTTTATGTTTCTAGTTTATCAAACAACAGGACAGTTCAACATTTATCTGTAGCTACTTCTCATTAGTAGAGCCAAGTGTCCATTACCACCTTTGATAAAATCATACAGACGCCCCAAAGACCTTGCTGCTCAAACCAATAGGCTCAGATGAGGACAATGGACAAAAACCATAACGTTTAAATTTGGTTATACAACACAATCCATCACCAGACATATCCTGTATATAGATAAGGAAATGCTCTCTCCATTGTGCTTGTATACTAAAAACCTTTACAGTTGTATATCACACAGTGTCCTTTGACAAAAAATGTTCCACAGGGCTTTGCACTGTATGCTTCCAGACTTCACTTCAGGGGATCTGGATCATGTTTCATTATTCCAAACAATACGTAAATTAGTCACTCTCAGACATGTGGAGATTAGTGCTGTGCTTACCCAGACCACAGACAGAGCTAGCATACTTCTGTTCATCATGGCGTCTCGAGTTGGAGCACGTTGCATGGGAAAACAAAAACAGCTCATGACTTTATTTCAGGACACAGATTAAACACCATGGGCCTGTGACCATCTTTACACAAACTGAATATCAGACAATTACGTGGAGCCAGACGGGAAAACATACAGAATATGAAAGATCAAACACTACAACTGTGTCACACCTGCTCCATGAACAATGAAACAACAGCTGTATGCACACATGCATTGATATGAAACAGTGTTACTCCTCCCTACGGAAGAGGGCCGGAAGACAGATCTAAATTAAGGAACTTTATTTCCAATCCGTTTTGCTCTGCTGATCTTTTGCCAGATTGCTGGGCCTCAATTTTCTATGTCGCAGTTGTGTCTTAACAAGGGCCATTTTGTCTGCGACCACCTCACTTCATCTGACGAGCAGCAGTTGTTGGAGCACATGAAACCGTGGCACAATGCCTTGGCAGCACAAGAGTGAGTGAGGTCCAACAGTGGCTGCACTTTGGCCTGGAGTGATTGGCCGAACATTGGCGTGAATAGTGTCCTTATCATTTCCACAGAGCAACAGTATCTTCTCTGATATCTGGAGCCGCACAGATCTGGGACCAGCGCAAACCCAAGTATCTGTTCTACTTATGTTTAGTGCAGCAGTGAGAAACATACAATGGTTGTAAATGCTAAATATTCAAGTTATGTAGAAGCTGAAATGTCCAGGAAGGGTACTAAGTATATGGCTTGAATGTGAGTGGGTCAGTGGTAAGTGCACAATACAGGGATGAGGTAGACAAAGGTTCACATGATCATCGAACTGATAAGGTGTGGAGAAAGAATAGAAACGGAAAGTCAGCAACTGAGAGGAAGGACTGGGAGGGAAATCCATACTTTACCTTGTCTTAAACAAACAAGTCAAGTCATACAAACACCCTCATTGTCACAGAACTACAGTAGCCTACATATGCAGCTCAGTGCCACTGGATCACTGCTGGAAACAGACTCGAGCTGACAGAAAGCAGACAGAGAGCTCCATGACTAGAACTCAAACTCCCAGAGGCTAAAAATACACACAGTCAAACATTCAAACGGTAATTCATGTTACAAAATGTTACACTTCTTTATGGTGCAATAATCTCTCAACATTTCAATGAACTTTTCTATTTACATCGACCTAAAGACTCCTCTAGGCTCATTATAGACTCCATATTTTCTTTTTTTCAATACTTGCACTTAAAAGTAGCACATAGCATAGAACCTGGTTAATGTCAACATGTGTAACATCACCTTCCAAATGTTTATTCCAAACTGAAGATAACTTCCAGAGCACCATTGGTTTGACAAATTTCCCACAGTGAATAAACCTTTTCAACTTCACGAATAGATCTGCTACTTTTAATTGAAACACTTTATAAATGCAAAGGAACTGAGACATGAGGCGTGCACAACGGTCCAGTCAGCAGCACTAACCTCTCCAGGTGTGACAGAGGAGCAGGAGTCCGACGAGCAGAGAGCCAGTGATCCGTACAGTCATGTTGCTGGTGGCTGGGTGCTGTGCTTGCCTGTGTGCCGTGTCTGTCCTGGGTGCGTGCGTGCGTGTGTGAGGAGGGGCTGTGACAGCGACTGGTCCTCCTGGAAAACTCAGGGAGAGGAAGCAAAAGACAAGAGGGACGGCGGGGTTAGCGCGAAGAGCCAAATGCAGGAGGGGGCAGAGCCACCGGGAGGTCGCGCACTGCAAAAAAAATATATCCGCTGATCGACTCACAACGGGGTTTTACTCTCTCTTAATTCATTTTACATTGTTATTTTACAATTTAAGAATATTAATATAGTGTCATTTATTTATAAAGTAGTCACGGGTTTGGAGCTTGTTGAGTTTGAACTTGATTCGAGGAATGTTTTATAGTGTAGGAGGAACTTGAGTGAGATGAACGGGAGGGCGGAGGTCCACCACGGGATACTGAGTGACTGTAGGCTACAGCATAGCCTACTGTAGGCCTATCACTGGTTTGTTGTCTCCATTTTTTTAAATATATATATATATATTTGTAATAGGTCTCACGAAACATGTGCTTATTAGTCATGCCTTTAATTTTTTACAAGCAGCTTACAAAGACAGCTAAAAGCTGCTGCTGTCTTTATCGGACCCTTGTAAAAACCATACTTTTGACTCCCACTCTGCTCCGTTTCTGAAACCAAGTTTAATGTGGACATTTTGAGGGAGTATAGAGGCTGAATGACTCTTTAAACAAGCACACCGACTGCAAGAACACAAATCAAGATATTATATTATATTAAGGCTGACCTCATGCACTACTTTTTTTTATATATATATATATTGCGCTTTTTCACCTAGTAGGCACTCAAAGCGCTTCCATGTCTTCTGTGGGGGGATATAAAACCATTTGTCTTGCACATATTTCAGAGTTTAGAAAGTTAGAAGAATTTGCTGAACTCTAACACCAGAGATACACAAAACAAACAGTAATGAAGGTCAGGCGGAAAATAGCACATGGCTGAACAGGTGAATTGGCACATAACATGGGGACTTAACTGTCACCAGTTACACTTGTTACTTTGGGCAGTGTTATTTGATTGAGTCTGAAAGCAAATGTGTTTGGCCATTTAATCCTGATGTTATGTTATCCCATGTGAACTCCTGCAGATCGTGCACTTGGAGACAGATTAATGGATGATAGACTGATCTCTGTAACCTTTACTGGTGGAAAACACTGTTTGCTGCTTGGGCTTGCCAAAATGGATGGCCTATGAGTGTGGGTCACTGCTACAAAGGAAAGATCAGGCAACAATACTGACACGACTGGCTCTGGGATTAGGTCTGATACTCTGACAGCGGACCGCAGAGTTGAAATGAGAGGCTGGATTTTCACATGGGTGGAGCATGGATGGGTTTTTCTTTTCTCTCTGTTCTGTGTGCCAATGCTGTTATTTACATATATAGTATGCCTGGGAAAAATATATGTCGGGACATAAAAATACAATGAGCTCAGTTTGTTCCTTATCAGATAAATTTGTTGCTCATTACATTCTTTTACTTGAGTAAAGGGCTGTGAAAGTTTCTCAGTATTTAATTAATGTGCTCTTTAAGTATATACTGTATGTGTTCCTGGTTAAATAAAAATTGGCCAGATATGTCTTGGTCCATTAAAGTCATTTTACTGGAAATAACTTTTTCAGTGTTATCCTAAAAGACTGAGTGGGAACCGGAGTGTGGTAAATACAGTGAATCTCTTCTGTTTATTCTTAAAACATTCTAGAAAAATAGACCTCTGTTTGTGTCTTTGTAATGGTCTTTTCTGAGTATTTTTTCTAAGCCTAATAGAAGAAGTCTAATTTCATATGGGGTGTTCGCAGACTTGATTTTCAGATATTGTCAGCCCTGCAGAGGGGTGTCTGGATTTGAGGATAGATAGGTCCTGATGGTGTTCAGCTCATTTCACTCCGATGCTCTGTTTTTATTTCCCTCCTTAAGCTTTTATGCCAGATCTGCTGATGGAGATATGAGCTATGTTTTGATGGAAAAAATATGAGGTGAAAGCTGATAACGTATCCTAACATCCCAACTCTGTCGACCTCTCTGTGCTGCTGCTCTGCTCTGTTACTGTAATTGTCTTCTATTGTCCAAAACTCAACACAACTTCCGCTCTTGATAGCTATATCACTGCCACAGAGTAAAGTAACAATTACAATTGTTTGACGTTGGATAATGAAGCTCAGTGTTGTTGGATAAAGTTCCCGTGACTGTGCGTATAAAACATTGAGTGAAGAACTGATGCACATGGGTGTTAACTGGGGTGTAAACAGTAAACTATGTTGAGTACTTTCATTTCCTATAGAAAGAAGCCAAATCCATATGTTTTGTAGCGATAGCAGAAAAGTCACTGCTCTCAAAACAATGACATTGTTTAGCCCGCTCAAGGTCAGTGAGTTAATAGAGTCTGCTCACGCTGTGTGACACAATCATCTAAACCTATAGAAATTAGGGACTGTATTTTTAAGGGCCCTCTTGAAATTACTTGAATTTTGAGAATGTACCCTTTTCACCTTTTAATTTGATACTTCCTAGACAGGACTTGGGAATGAGACTGGATAAGGGAAGAAGAAGCAGAAAAAACAAAAACTTTCCCACTTCGGCAGAGTTCCCAGGGTTTTTGTGGCCTTAAATAGAAAGAGATGTCCAATCTAAAATGTTCTTAGTACACTTTGAGTCAAACACTACATTTTATCTATTTGATATGTGTATTCATTTATTTACATACACCAGTCTGAGATTTTCATCCACAGTGCCCTTACCACAAATTTAGATTCAAAATTACTTTATTAATCCCCAATAGGAAACTCAGTTGTTAGGTCTTTTCAAGTTAGTTGATTCAGTCAAAAGTTTTTACCTGCCTTACAGATATATACAGTATACAGATTGATTGTAGAGTCGGGAGAAAGGAGTCCTGCAGCTCACTAATCTCACACGTCCACTGTCTGCTCACTGTTGTTCAAAATGCAAGGGATGGTCCATGTTGTTCAGTATAGCATTCATCCTGTTGTGTGTCCATTGCTCAAATACTTCTCTTTACTACTGCTCTAAACTAACACCTAAAGTTGAACCAGCCCTCTCTATTAGTTTTTCAAGTTGCCTACAATCTCTTTTAATGAGACTGCTCCCCTGATAAAACATCTGCTGAATTTTATTCTTAGCATTAAAAGACCTTAGAGAAATGTTACAGATATAGTATAGCATCCTCAACACAAATAGGTTTGTTGTAGACAATCTGGAGGGGATTTAGAGCATATTTAGTTTGTGATCTTAAGATTCTAAGTAGCAACCTGTCAAATGTTTTCATAATATGAGAGGTTAGTGCTACTGGTCTATATTGATTTGGCACACAGAGTTGACCAGCACATTCTTTTAGAAGTCTGGTTCAAACACTGACAGAGTGGGCTGCCCAGACATCTCTGGAGAAGAGAAGGAGTACTGGTACAATGATGGGTGTAGAGGATTTGAGGATGTAGTCTCTGATGATGATGGAGGCGAAGAGGTTAATGTTGGAGAAGGTGTCAAAGCTGCTGTGGTAAAGAGAGAGCATAGGGACTTTTTTGAGTGCCTAAAGATGACTTTTGACCTCTTCTATCTCACCAGAGCTTGATGGCGTAAGAAGAGGCTGGAGGAAGGAAAGACAGGAAAATAAGTCATTCTTTCCATGTCACTGAGCCCAGACCCCAGAGCATGTTGCTTTGGGGATTAGTCTGTCGGGCATGAGAGGCAACTATTGTCCAAGCTGCTGCTGGGACAGGGGGCTTTGGAGAGTGCACTGGTATGGTGAGGGGGCTTGACGATGAGTGGGAGTGAAATTTAAATTTCTGCTAAACTCTGTCACAACAGCAAGAATTTCGACAAAGAGTCACTTTGATAACAACATGAGTCAAGATCTAAACATCGCTTCTCCATGGTGATTATATGTAATAGGAGGCATTAATCATGATAAACCCGCCCACTGACATGTTTCATCTGTGTTTCAGCATGGGAACATTCTAGTTTAAAAATTAAGCATGGTTAAGTAAAAATATTAATTACCACATGCTGCCAAATTTTATTTTTTCAGATTACATTTATGCTTGTTCCACCAAGTATACTAGAAAATCAATTTAACCTGATAACACAATTGCTATTACTCTGCTGCTGAAACATTTCATATAACGAGCAGGAGTTGTGACTCGTCAATTGTAGTCCTTTTGTTGTTTGACCAAGGGCAGATGTCAAAAAATGAGTCATGAAGCAGGAAGCTGCAAACTAATGGACATCCTGCAGATGCACAGGCGTCATCAAGGTCCTGAGAAGACAACAGGAATGTCACTCAGGGGAAATTCCACCCTGGAATTTGTACTATTCCTATCTCTGCCACACCCATAATAAATAAATAAATATCCCAATAAATAAATTTTTTGATCTCTTCTTATTTTGTCACCTTTTTGCTGAGTGCACCATCATGTCTCCAGCAGGCCCAGAGCTTAGTGGAGCCAGTCGAGCGGAGTCAGAGAGTTTGTGGAATTCAGGGTCCTGCTCCAGGTCTTGACAAGTTTGTGTCTTGTTTAGAGTTTGTGTTTTCCCAGAGAAGCTTGTGGTTTGCCGCCTACCCTCTGTCCCCTTACTACAACACACACAATACACACGACATCTAAATGTGGAGTCAGGGTTGGATGGCCACCAAAATAATCAGTCAAGTAAGAGATTGGATCTCTAAATACCAGACATGTCAGCCTGTTTCATATTGATAATTGTCTGCTCTGATTTTAAGTATATTTATTTAAAAGTGTAAAAAGTGTTCTTGATCTTAATCTTGAAATTTTTAGATTTTTGTCTCATCTCAAAAATAAGCATGTTTTCCCAGACTACAGATATATTTATTATCATCAACCATCATACACTTTAAGTAGATGTTTTTAAATCACTTACACCCGCTCTTTGATTAAGTGCCTGACTCTTTGGTTTACCATTGTTGCTGTTTGATTCCTTTTGGACTTTTAGCATGTGACTTTTAATGGATAATGGACTGGTCTGTGTCCTACACTGCTCTCATCTTGTCTCGCTCTTGTCTGTACTGCTATAATTGTGTAGAGTTTTGGATATTTGGGTCTTCACTAATAAACAAAAAGATGTCTCAGATCAGATCATGCATAGGCTACCCACTTTCAACTTTTAGGTTTCTCCTTCATCAAGATTGTTTGAAATGTGATTTGCTCACTTAACAAAGTCTTCTAGTATTTTATCACTGATGAATCCCTGGTGCTGAGACCAGTCTGGTTTTGGGTACTGTGCAGCTGAAGGATACTTATGAGTGCAATGGCAGATAAAAGGCAGGCCATTGTAACCTTTTGATATCTAGTAAGGAAGGATTTGGCCATCTAGAAAACAAACAAAGGAAACTGACTCCTGGTCCACAGACAGAAGAAGGAAGACTGATTTCCATAAAAGGAGAAGCTCTCTGCATACAAACAAAGTAATAGACCTTATATAGCTTTGTGTGCTACCCCTGCACATCCCTGGTGTATCATTAAATGTTTATGCTGTTTGTCAAGTATCCAAAGCGTCAGAGCAGGATATCCCTTGATCGTATCAGAGTTTCCCTTGCATCAAAATGTAAAGCTGCACAAATTGGGAGAATGAGACACAAGGCAAGGAAGGATATACAGTGTTTAGGAATTACAAAGTTATGTTTTATTGTTCCTAAAGTAGCTGAGATAATGGGAGATTTTAGTACAGCAGGAGGAAAACCCGGAAACTGGGATGGAAACCATGTAAGCATCACAACCATTCAAGAGAGGTTATTTTTTGTGTCACATTTAATAGTTGTTTTTGTTTTACAATTCATGGTAAAATATATAATTATACATATATTTCTTTTTTATTATAAAATAAAATTATGTTATTGTCTATTTTGTTCCAAAGAGTCACACCGCTTCGAGCGATAGATTGCCTTTTTGAGGTGGTGAAAACCCACTGTATTTAAAAAAAAAATCCCCTTAAATTATAAACCCCTTCCCAATTAGCAAACATTTTTTGAATGTTGCTAGGGAGTTGGTTTTTTCTAGCTTTATACAATATTTATGTTTTTAATTTGATTAGGTCTTCAGGTTTTAGTGTATATAATTTCAGAAACAGTGTGTTTGTGTAATCTTTAAAACCCACATTGTGAACAATTCTGATGTCTTTTTTCTGGAGTCTGTATAATGTCTCTAAATGGCTCTTGGGGATATTTCCCCAGACTTCAAGATTTCACAATTATTATAGCAATGCTTTTAGCCATTTTTCCTTTATTTTCTCTGAGCTGAGAGCTACCCAGTTCCTCTGGGATAAACAAATAGTGTGATTAAAATTGTGAAAAACGTGCACAAAGTGTGTTTGATTTTACACATTCACCTCCAAATTGTTAAGACCATAGATATGCAACAAAATCAATTAAAAGTGCATGAGTATGAAATTTCTCATTAAAATCCTGCATAATACACCTTTAATATTAACAAAGTACAAAGCACTAAACCATACTATCCTCTGAAAACCGAAGTGCAGTCAGTGGGCAGTGACCAGCGCCACATGAAGGACGTGGAGCGGTCAGCTGACCCGAAGCAAAACAAATATGGCGGCTGTTGTAGAAGCGCTGTCGAGGCTTGTTTATGAGTTCATATGAATTCGCTTGTATTTTGCTTTTTTTTTTGTTTCGTCTGCCCAATTTGAAAGATATTTTCTATAGACGGCAACTCAACTGTCTCGGTTGGAGAAAGTGATGATGACAAAACCTGAAAACTGACCGGAAGTGTGTTCTATTATTTGAAACCAAACATCCGCTTCTGTAACGTGTGTTTGTGATGATAACGTTAGCATTAGCATCCCGTTTTAGCCGACGGATTCATCATGCAAAATCAACGTTCGCGTCGTTTAACAATGTAGGAAAGTGAGCTGCTTGTCTCGTGCTGTACAAGTGCAGCGAAAATGTAATGTTTTCCATGAAACAAATGTACTGACATGGACTTTGATTGGGTGGTGACCAAAGGAGCAACGAGGCAGCGTTGAGCACCGATGAGTTTGGGAAACATTGCCATGGGTTTAGTGAATTTAGTTTTCTCCACTGTTGGAAAATGCCTGGACGTCGTGTTTTTACTGCTGGACTTGAATTTTGTGATCGTCCACAGCGTGGTGCGGACTGCCCTGACTATTGTGTCCTTCATAAACAGCATACCTGCCCTCCTCCTCTGCTTATTGGTGGAGATTGGCAACTTCACTTCGTTTTGTCTGCTGTCTGTAGCAGATGCGACTTCAAACATAGCTTATGGTACAGTCATTGTGTTGGGGAGCTTGCCACTGGCTCTGGAGAGTTTTCTAGAGAGCTTGAAGATGGTTGGTTACCTGTCCATGCATATCCTGCTTCGTGGGAAAGAGCACATTTGTCGAGGTCTGCTGTCGCTTCAAGAAGGATGTGGAATTGCTGTGAGTTTGGTGGTCTACTTTACCAACACTGTGGTCAACTTTGTGCTCATTGCCATTCAAAACTTGTACCTTGGAGTGGTCAGTGTGCTGCAGACAGTGTCCAGTCCGCTGCAGAATGTTCTGGAGCTCTTGCTTACGTCTCTCACTTTTCTCTACAGCAGCCTGGCTGGAACCACAGCTTTCTTATGGGCGCCTTGTAAGATTCTGTTGGATTTTCTTGTCTCACTAGTGCATATGTTCATTAAAATCTTTATACTGAACATATACGGCCTGATGCTAGCTGTAATTATAGCTGTGACTACCACTGCTTACTTGAATCCAGAGCTGACGCAGCAGGCAATTTCACGTTTTGTGGATTATATGAACTCTTTGCCTACATTTCGCAGACTGTGTGGAGCTCTACAGTGCCTTGTTTCAGCCTTGCAGACTGCCCAGCGGTATTTATATGAAACAATGCAGCGACTATTAAGGATACTTCATCATCTATATGTTCTGAAGAGAGGACTGTGGCGGCAGGTGTCCAGACATAGCAGTCAGCTGGGGCAGGCTCTGAGGACACCGCGCACAAACGGGGACCATAGAGCAGGAGGTGATGGTGATGCTGGACAGGAGGAGACGAGGGACCCACCAGACGGGAGTGCGAATGAAGCGCATGACAACCACCAGGAGCAACCGGATTTGGCATTACCTTCATCCAGTACACACAGACCCCTGACAAAACAGGGCAAAGACAGTAAAGTGTTACCTGCGGAGGACCTGCTGAGTCTACTGAAGGAGCAGGAGGAGAGGAAGAAGTGTGTGATCTGCCAGGACTGTGCCAAAACAGTGGTGCTGCTGCCGTGCAGACATCTCTGTCTGTGTAAAGATTGTAGAACCATTCTGCTGAGGCAACCTATCTACCAACAGAACTGCCCACTGTGCCGCCACATGATCCTCAACACTATGGACGTGTATCTGTGAAAGTGTGTCCTGTTTTAGCCCCACAAAAGTCAAGACTGTTTACCTTTTGAACGAGTGCACAGAGCAGTTTAGGAATGCCACTAGAACAGTTTATTAGCTTTATACATCTGTTTAATATTCTCTGTGTGGTGGCAGCGGAGGCCACAAGAGACCCTTTTTGATGATGTAAAGTTTACCAACACATTTGTCTTAAGTTAAAATATCTTTTAGCAGATCCAAGCTGTGAAGGGGGAACAAAACAGTGCTTTGTGTGCCAGAAATTTAGTACAAGGAGGTTTTTTGTACAGTTGTACTTTTACTTAGTTGTAGAAGCTTTTAAATATACTTCTGTAACTTTTGTTTGACGGAATGTGGATTGAGCTATGAATACTCAAAAAGGATATTTTCTCTGTGATATTATTCCCTGTCACCACTGACACAATGCAGCTCTATTATTTTTGTTTGCCTGGTAGGGCTTAATTCAGTTTTCCATCAGAGGCATATTACAGTCACAAAATCTATAAAAGGTTTTCCCTTACCATTGTGATTGTAATAGGACCCTTTTGTTGTATAAAGGGACCGTAAACTAATAAGGATTTCCAATTGAATCTGCTTTTTGTGTATAAAGTTTACTTTGCACATTTGTGACACTACTCAATATTTTCAGTGCTGGCTGCTGTGTTATTAGATTTAGAGAAGAGGTGCCATCTATCATATTTTTTGTTTATTTTTCCTGTATGATATTTGACTGAGTGGCAAATTACCAGTGGCAGTGGCATTCTTTCCCTTTAAGAGACCAGACTGTCACTAAATATATTCCCACTCAGGTATTCCTAAAATGCTGAAAGGATTCCTAACTAACGTCTGAAAACGGTTCACTGTGCCATCGTTTGATGTGTGAAAATAAAGAAATGAATGTAAGGAAAATTGAGTTTTTATAATAAATCAGTGGCTATTAAAAAGTGTTCCATTTTGCTTAAGTATGTAGATCTTTATTACATTAGTTAACTCCTGTATTTGATTCATGCAGATTCAGCTGCTTGGTAACTGTGTTCAAAGCAACACTATGTAACTTTACCTGAAAATATAAACATTCAATTTTGGTATATAAAACATTAACATCTTATTTAAAAGACAAAATGCATCTTGTGACTGTAACAGGGCACATTGTAGCATCCACCAAGAACACATTACTGCCAGAAGTCATCACTTTAACACATACTAAAATCACAGATATATCTCTTATTTCAGTCCAATTTAAGTTTGCAGCAACATTTGTCACATGGATAAAAATTATACAACTCTCCCAACTTGTATCTGTCTGTCTACATAATTAGACGAGTGTTAGGGTCTGGTGTAGGGTGACCACAAGAAAGCGTTATACACAAACATGACAATTCTCCAGAGCTTTGTGGTTTACAGCTTCATTCTATGCATTTGTTTTATAAATATCAGCAGCAGCACTCATTGCACCTAAAAGCAATTCTGAGAGATAAATGTCATCAAGAAATGAATTTGAAGTTTACATTTTTTCTCCATACTGAAGCACACATTTATTTTAAGGCTCATGGGATAACTGTGAGATGGGGGTCCAAGATGACTGCCGGAACATGCTACTTGAGTGATCACAACCTGTGGAGCCTAACACCAGAAATGTTTATGCGTTAACAGAGGAGAGGAAGTTTAATGTCAGTGGAGTGGGCTTTATACTCCAGGGGTCCAACTTCTGCCTTTTAACCCCTGTGGTCCAGGGCCAGGAGCTGTGTGGGAAAAAGTTTTACTCTGGTGCACTCTTGTCTGACTCCCTGTAACTCTATTTTTATGTTTGGATTTCTGCATGTATCTGCAGCTTTCCATCATTCGACATAGTTTGTTCATTTTAAATGTAGTTCTAAACAGTAGTTCTCTGAAGTCGACCCCATGACCTCCCTGTGGGCTTTGGTGAAAGGGGAGAATTTCCCTTCACATACAGCTATATGATGGCTCTTGAGTGATGTTTCTATTCTGGCATTGTAGTTGATAGGAAAGCACAAGACCTTACAGCTGTGTTCTGCCAAACAAGTTGGTTGCAATTATGTCTAGGAGACTCAATGCATTGGTTATATAACAAATTAAAATAGACAAGTACATATTTTATATAGCGCTTTTCCACATAGTAGGCACTCAAAGTGCTTTACCAGTGTTACAGCTGACACCACTGGAGGCAAGGTGGGTTAAGTGTCTTGCTTTGTGGACGCGCGCCCTCTTACCACAGTATACTTTAGCTCGTACCCTCCGCTCTCAGGACGCTGGCCTCCTTCAACTTCCTCAAGTAAAGAAGAAATCTGCTGGCTACAGAGCCTTTTCTTATAGAGCCCCATTTTTATGGAATGAGCTCCCGGGGGAAGTGCGGCGAGCTGACTCTGTTGAAGTTTTCAAAAGCAAACTCAAAACATACTTATTTCACCAAACGTATGGAGACTTATTGATCATCGGTATACGTGTACACTGGTTGTAGCTGTAGATACACGTTTACACTGGTTATAGCTGTAGATACACGTTTACACTGGTTGTAGCTGTAGGTACACGTTTACACTGGTTATAGCTGTAGGTACACGTTTACACTGGTTGTAGCTGTAGGTACACGTTTACACTGGTTGTAGCTGTAGGTACACGTTTACACTGGTTGTAGCTGTAGATACACGCACACTGATTGTAGCTGTAGGTACACGTTTACACTGGTTGTAGCTGTAGATACACGTTTACACTGGTTATAGCTGTAGATACACGTTTACACTGGTTGTAGCTGTAGGTACACGCTTTACACTGGTTATAGCTGTAGGTACACGTTTACACTGGTTGTAGCTGTAGGTACACGTTTATACTGGTTGTAGCTGTAGGTACACGCGTTTACACTGGTTGTAGCTGTAGATACACGCGTTTACACTGATTGTAGCTGTAGGTACACGTTTACACTGGTTATAGCTGTAGATACACGCGTTTACACTGATTGTAGCTGTAGGTACACGCTTTACACTGGTTGTAGCTGTAGGTACACGCTTTACACTGGTTGTAGCTGTAGATACACGCTTACACTGGTTGTAGCTGTAGGTACACGCTACACTGGTTGTAGCTGTAGGTACACGCGTTCACACTGGTTGTAGCTGTAGGTACACGCGTTTACACTGGTTATAGCTGTAGGTACACGCTTACACTGGTTGTAGCTGTAGGTACACGTTTACACTGGTTGTAGCTGTAGGTACACGTTTACACTGGTTGTAGCGGTAGATACACGTTTACACTGGTTATAGCTGTAGGTACACGTTTACACTGGTTGTAGCTGTAGGTACACGTTTACACTGGTTGTAGCTGTAGGTACACGTTTACACTGGTTGTAGCTGTAGGTACACGTTTACACTGGTTGTAGCTGTAGGTACACGTTTACACTGGTTGTAGCTGTAGGTACACGTTTACACTGGTTATAGCTGTAGGTACACGTTTACACTGGTTATAGCTGTAGGTACACGTTTACACTGGTTATAGCTGTAGATACACGTTTACACTGATTGTAGCTGTAGGTACACGTTTACACTGGTTGTAGCTGTAGGTACACGTTTACACTGGTTGTAGCTGTAGGTACACGCTTTACACTGGTTGTAGCTGTAGGTACACGCGTTTACACTGGTTGTAGCGTAGATACACGTTTACACTGGTTATAGCTGTAGGTACACGCTTTACACTGGTTGTAGCTGTAGGTACACGCGTTTACACTGGTTATAGCTGTAGGTACACGTTTACACTGGTTGTAGCTGTAGGTACACGTTTACACTGATTGTAGCTGTAGGTACACGTTTTAAACTGGTTGTAGCTGTAGGTACACGTTTACACTGGTTATAGCTGTAGGTACACGCGTTTACACTGGTTATAGCTGTAGGTACACGCGTTTACACTGGTTATAGCTGTAGGTACACGTTTACACTGGTTGTAGCTGTAGGTACACGTTTACACTGATTGTAGCTGTAGGTACACGTTTACACTGGTTGTAGCTGTAGGTACACGTTTACACTGGTTGTAGCTGTAGGTACGTTTTACACTGGTTATAGCTGTAGGTACACGTTTACACTGGTTGTAGCTGTAGGTACACGTTTAC
Organism: Perccottus glenii; assembly: GCA_024416835.2. Classification (NCBI taxonomy): domain Eukaryota; kingdom Metazoa; phylum Chordata; class Actinopteri; order Gobiiformes; family Odontobutidae; genus Perccottus; species Perccottus glenii. Next base: position 19,067,763 of record CM044550.2, read on the forward strand.
ACTGGTTATAGCTGTAGGTACACGTTTACACTGGTTATAGCTGTAGGTACACGTTTACACTGGTTATAGCTGTAGGTACACGTTTACACTGGTTGTAGCTGTAGGTACAGGTTTACACTGGTTGTAGCTGTAGATACACGTTTACACTGGTTGTAGCTGTAGATACACGTTTACACTGGTTGTAGCTGTAGATACACGTTTACACTGGTTGTAGCTGTAGGTACACGTTTACACTGGTTGTAGCTGTAGGTACACGTTTACACTGGTTGTAGCTGTAGATACACGTTTACACTGGTTGTAGCTGTAGATACACGTTTACACTGGTTGTAGCTGTAGATACAGGTTTACACTGGTTGTAGCTGTAGATACACGCGTTTACACTGGTTGTAGCTGTAGGTACACGTTTACACTGGTTGTAGCTGTAGGTACACGTTTACACTGGTTATAGCTGTAGGTACACGTTTACACTGGTTATAGCTGTAGGTACACGTTTACACTGGTTGTAGCTGTAGGTACACGTTTACACTGGTTGTAGCTGTAGGTACACGTTTACACTGGTTGTAGCTGTAGATACACACTAAACGCTCATATTATTATCACATCTGCCTATTACAGTAGTATTTAGCACTTTTTTTTCTTTTCTACCTCCTTCTAGGGTGGACAGAAACCTCTGACCTGCTGGGTGATGTGTACCCCCCGCCTGTGCTCCAGTGTGAGGACCCCCACCCCATCTGTCATCTACCTTGATGTTGGTTGCGGCCCCATCCAGTATTGCACACTCAGAGTGGACACTGGACACTGCCATTATAAATGTTTTTATTTGTGAATATGTTTGTGTATTTCTATGTATTTTTAACTGTCCTGGACACATTCCTGCACGGCCTGTCCGTCCTGGGAGTGGATCCCTCCTTCTGTGGTTCTCCCTGAGGTTTCTCTTTTTTCCCGGCTGGTTTTTTTTGGAGTTTTACCTTACCCTGCCGCCAATATAGTATTTCGCTTCTAGTAATTAACACATTTTTACAAACCATACAGACATTCAATGTGGCTGAAACAAACATTAAAATTGCAAAAACAGAATTGCAAAAACTGATTGCTTTTACCTTCAGGCATACAGTTGCAGAAGATACCACTAGCTCAAGGATTAAAGAGAAACAAAAGTGTTGAATAAAAGTGTAAATGTCAGTTAGAGACTACGAGGAAGAAGGCCGTTCATTAGCCTTGGCCTTCCTCCAACAGCCCTGACATGCCTGCAATTAGCAGCTCTGTTGTAATGAATCCAGATTGCCCTGATAGCCATTAATAAATGTACTAAGATGAATGAGTGGCACACAGAGCAGATCTGGTGAATCCTGAAATGAGAGTCTGGATAATAACCATCTGCTCACACTCCTCATTAGGAAACCCCTGGAGTTTCACCTTTCACCTCCACAAATGGCATATTACAATATGGACCATTATTAGGAGAGTCCGTATTTTGTAAAACGATATCTATGGGCTGTTTGTGAATAGGTAACTTCAGTAACACCCCAGATCAGAGAAGCAGACAGGAGACTTTGGGTTATTTGGATGTTGATATAGCCAAATGAAAACCACTATTATACAAGGTGTACTTTCAAGGTATTTACATGCTTGTCCTTTAACATATGACTACTTTTTATTCTGTTTTTCTTTTCTTTAACATCAGAAATTATTATTTATTCGTTCAAGCACTTCAATGTGGTCCTCTGAACTAAAAATGAGCCTTGCCCTTGTCTCAGCATCATATACTGTGGAAATATTCTCTGTGGTCCACGGCTATTGAAGTAGTTAAACATTCTCCAAACTCTACTCTCTATTCTGTAGCGGAGGCCTAAAAATGAGCTAACTATATGTAGGCCTACCCGAACCACATTCAACAACATCTCAACTGTCAATGTTTTCAAACTTTGATTTGATTTAGATGTAAACTAAGAAATAGACTAGTCCATTAAAAGCAAAGTGGCAACAAATTAGCAACTTTTTTTTCTCCATTGTGATAATGTATCTGTCTCATTTTATTAGTCCTATCTCTTGGAGTGTGTAGTGCATGTGGAAGAGCCGTAGAGCCATATATAATCTGCTGGCATGTCAAAAGTCTTGACAAAATTAATCATGAGCAGACAAAGGAAGCTTGAGGGCCACTTATTGATCTGTTTATGTCTGGGCAACTTCACAAATGGGGTTTCAATTCATGAAAGAGTCTCCAGTGTATAAGATTTACTCTTGATTTCAGAGCATTTTGTGTGGGAAAATCTTGTTTTGCATCCCATCTTTCTGCAACTCTCAAGATGAGAGTTCACTTTTTTATCTTCTGTCTATTCATAAAATGGGAACACATCACTGGAAGCTCGGCTGTACAAAATATTTTAATGGACCATAGATTCCCATGTTCCTTAAATTCCAAAGCATTCCTACACCTCATTCCACCTCAGCTGTCTGCAACCATCACTGATAATGTCCCTCCAAGATGCCTGACACTCTCCTTTGCGACTGAGTATACCTGACAGTAATGCATCACTGCCCCCTGCTGGAGAAAGAACTGACTCTAGCAGAAATGGTGGTGATTTATAACACATAAGAGACAAGCTATTTGAGGGTTTTCACAACCACTTTAAGATCCGCAGTTAAATAAAAATGGTTCATATCGGAATAAAAATCTTTAAAAGATTCATAGTTCTTACCCTGGCAGCCGCCGCACAGACTGGAGTTTAAATGTCTTTTAAATCATTATGTGGTGAGACAAAATTTATGAACCAATAAAATTATGAGAGAATATAATCCAGATATTTGGAGTGGTGTGTCATAAGTATCAGGGGTGGGGTTTTGCTGAAGGGGGAATGAAACTGTACACCATCATGTCGGTCATTTTCATCCACAATATACTGACTCATTGTCCAAACACTGGGCCGGTGATGTCACTGTCTGCCTGGGCCATCACCCTGGAGCATTACGAGAAATGATTTACAGGCCGTGAACTAATGGGAATAACTGATTGATGCCAGGGGAACATTGATTAAGTCTGTTCGCTCTGTCCCAAAGGGAAAAATTGGGAAGATATATTTAGAGCTTAATAATGAGGAGGAGTTTTCAGGAAGAGAGAAAGGAAAATAACATTTCCTCATGTCTGAAGCAGTGGATGTGACAGACAGCGAAAGGCTTCCACAAAGTCTGCTTGTGTCACTGTTTGTCTCATTGAATAAACCAACTTGGCTTTACAGAACCAGAACAAATACATACGCAGCTTCTCCCAGGCTTTTCTTTGCTGTCTCATGCTTTGCCCTAATGAGAAAAAACACAGGTGTTGGATTTTACTGATAAAAGGAGTCACCACCATTCAAATTCTTATAACAACAAAAATGTTTTATGAGAAGGTGACACCACATCCTACAGCATTAATGACCACAAGTGCAGTAAAGACACACTATGTGTTAGGAAATCCATGGTGCAATCGTAGCAAGTAGCTGAATGTGTTGGCCTAAAGTTGGCTAGAGGCCATTGTCACAACATCTGTTAGTAGAATCAGCAGTTTAAATGTTGGAGCTTAAAAAAACAGACACCCATTGTACTTTGCTGCTCAGTCTAGCAACATTATAGTAACATTGTCTGGTTTACAGCTTACACGCAAAACCAGAATCAAACAACAATGGATGAAAAGTGGATATGTACAGTTTGTAGATTTTTTCAGATGTGAAGAGGTTTACATTTATATGGTCACATTTGTTTGTATGATCATCCTTTGTAACTAATATGCTTCATGTTGTGTGTGTCTGCAGTGGGACACCCATGTAATATCTTATGGAGCTATTATAATCCTTTTAGTTTTCCACAACACATAACTTTAGAGCAGATTTGTCTAATTAGATCTAAAAAGAAAACACGGTTGTGGCTGATGGGCTTTGGTTGGGTTCAGGGCACACATTATGCAAACACTGCAGAGTTTTTCCAGTCTGAGTAGACCAGGAAGCCACTAAACGTGCTGTCTGTCTTTGTGCTGGAGTAGAAGCCATTGTAGTCGCCCAAAGCCATCTGGATCCAGACCCGGTCCCCTGGGACAAGGTGCAGCAGAGAGCCACCCGAAAGAGACACCGGTTTGGGCCAGTTCCCAAAAAACTGAAAGTAAGAGGCCACTGTGTGTCCGTTCTTCATCAGGTCGAACTGCAAGCTGGAGCGGTACACCGTGGCGTGGACAGCAAAGTAATAGACGCCCGGGACTTTGCAGGTGAAGCGTCCCGTCTCTGTGTTATAGTCGTCTTGTTCATTCAGAATGACTTTGTCAAAGCGCACAGCATCTCCCACACTGAGGGGGAAAGTGCGGCCCTCTGAGAGTTTGGCACTGAATGCAGATTTGGGAGCAACGGCACACTCTCCGGGCTGCCCCCTCTGCCCTTTCTCTCCGGGGTCACCCCTGTCCCCTGTCAGGCCTCTCAGTCCTGCCTCACCTGTAAAAACAAAAAAGATCAGTCTGTGCTCATCATCTATGATAGAAACACGATACATCACTTAAATAATGCCTAGCCTGTCTTTAAACATTATGCCTACTCTCTCTTTAGCCGAACCCATGACATTAATGAATAAAACTGATGAAAGTTTTGAATTTCCATTGTTTCCATTCAATAAGAAAAATTAGACCTAGAGCACCTTTGTCTCCCCTGTCCCCTTTCTCCCCCTTCTCTCCAGGAGCAGCGTCCCTCCCATCTCTCCCATCTCGTCCGGGCTGTCCAGGGCTGCCATGAACCCCAGGGGATCCAGGAATACCGGGCTGTCCCGTGCACAGACTGGGAGGGATCTTGTTGTCCTCCAGTTGGCAGGACAGATGCACGTGCAGCATGAGTAGTGAGTAAAGTGAAGCTAACAGCCGAAGTGATGTCATTTCAACGTCACTAAGAACAAGCAGACACAGCAGATGTTTAGAAGAACACAATCGAAAAACAGCTTCATTCCCGCTCGCTCCCATTGTTTATGATACTGCAACCCACAATAACTATAACAATGGTTGCTGTGTGTATCCTGCAGGTTTAGGCAGAGTTCAGGATTAGAAAGGAGACGGCAGCTTGTCTCTAGTGTGCTCACAGTGTTCTCTTTTTGGCTGTGTTTCTGAATAAGTGTCATTGATGAGCTCAACAGTAACAACTCCCCAACTTTATGATTTAGCCATAAAAAACTGTCAAAGGAAATAGATTTAGCTGCTTTACTGACACAAATTAGAAGACATTATGTGCTACAGATGCTATAAAAGGAGATTTAAACTATACAAAGAAGAAGAAAGTAGCACGGCGAGACAAGAGTTTGTGTCAGTGATGATGAGCAATAACACTAAAGTTTTATGGCAGCTGTAAAATGACAGACTTACCAGTCGATGTTTGTAGCAAAGATTTTGGGAGCTGCTGATGCTTCAATGTTTGAAAAAAAGAATCCAGTGAGCACTTCTTCTTTCCAACCATCGAGTCTGGCTGAAGCAAACTGTGAGGGAAACGGTAATGAAAGCCCAATTAAAGCCTGGGGTGGGTGGGAGACAAAAAACAGTGGAGTGTGAGAAGGAGGAGAGGGAACTGGGAGGAGAATATTTTAAGGGAGCTCAGCAGAAATAAGGCATAATAGATCAAACAAAGGATAAATAAGAAGAGATTGCGCCATGAAAAAGGGAGTGTGGTTAATGGAGGAATGTTAAGGAGGTTGCATAACATTGCGGGCGTTGTGTTCAGCTTGATAAAGACCACAGTGCACCGCAATGAAAAAGAAGTGCAGATACACACAGCATTTTCCCACTGGTTCAAATGTAGCCTATTATCAGCCCTTCCAGATAAAGTCATGTGCCGTGTGCAGATAGCATCAGGCTCCCACTCAAGCTCGACTTTCTGACAGTAATCCTCTTTTTCCACAAGTCTATTTGTCACTGGTTACATTTCACAGCTTCGTTGAATCAAAGCCAGTGAAAACAAGTCCACTCTGCAGTGACCCGCACCAAAACTGGAGCCATCAAGAGCACGGTCCATCTGTGCCAAAGAGGGGTGGGACAAAAAAAGTTGGCCTATGAATATTGCATAATTTTCCTCTTAAAGAAGGTAGAAATACAGTGATATTAGAGACAATATACAAATGTAGTAATAATAAAGCTATATTGGGAATAAGTAACAAGTGTTTTGATTGGTTTGAGCGAATGTTCTTTTTCTTGTAACCCAATGGCCATTATATACCATAAATATACCATTCACTGTACTACTATACTTATTAAAGTGGCACCAGCAGCACAGCAGAACAGGTCAATAATATATAATATATACTGTAAATGGTCTGCAATATAAATACACTAAACAAAGCTTTACGTAGTGTAAAAAGCTTGTGCACTATTGTTATACAGTGCTACAGTATATCAAGGGCTACTTTCTGATTTTCATGAACCTGAGAAATAAAACAGATTTAAGTGAACAGTGAAAGTAGCCCAGAAGCTGAAATCTGACGTGTCACACATGCCTGCGCAGTTAAACACCTATTTTATGAGGATGTGTGAGAGGGGAACATGGCTTTGAAATAGTAGACTTTACTTTAAAATCTGACTCATCTAGTCGTTGTGGGGAGGGGGGGGGGCGCTCAAAAATTCCCTGCAGAGAAACAGTGCTGAGACACAGAACGAAGACTTGTTTTCAATTACAGTCAACCAGAATCAGCACATTCTGGACCTGCTGCCATCTTTTTCTTTTAGAGGCTATAAGTTTTGGGTTCTTTTGGGAAATTTCTAACAAAAGAACTGAAGCAGCAAATGAAGTGTTTTGAAATGCTTTGGAGTCTTTTTTTTTTTACATTGCTTAAGAAAATGTTACCAAATAAACCGGGCAAGAGACAAGAAAGAGTAAAGAAGACATGTTTATTATTTAAACTATCACTTAAATAAAAAAGTGCATAGAAAATAAACATGATTAGAAACTTTTCTTTTTACAATTATGTACAACTTTGTTTCCTAATTATACATTCAACCAAGCAGTTTGTGGTTTGATTTTTACTGTGGTTTTCCTTCATTTTTGTAGATGTGTGTTGAGAAAATACTGTCAAAACAGAATAAAATATGACTATTATTACAGAGAGGAATATTGATAAGACAAATGTATATTCAAGGCATAAGAAAGGAGCCTTTTGTGATCTTGTCCTACTGTCGACTCCCTCTATGACATCCTGCCCTAGGCTGAAAACGTCTATACACAACAAACTAGTCACAGATACATGAATCTGACTTTTTCAACTTCTCCTAAACCTTGACTTAAAAATTAAAAAAAGAACAACTCAGGGTAGATGTTGCACAAAATAAATAAATTAAATCGTTCATTACTACCTCAGCATTATGAAAAACAATACTGAATACAACCGAAGCTTCAGAAAAGAAACATGGTCTGAGAGACACAAGAGGCTCCAAAATGAAAACGCCATTTTGGTAGGATGTTTCCAGCTCCTGGATAGTCTCCACAAACCCAACTCTTTAATTTATACCACATCAAGTAAGCCGTCTAAAAAGTCCCTGTGAAAACGTACAATGAAAACATAAGAACATTCACTATAACAACCAGAAGGGGAAGAAACCAAATGGCTGACCTCAAGAAGTTTACAACCACATTATTACAGTTACATTTCTCATCACAAAAAAGAAAAAGGTTTCTGAAAGGAAAAACAGAAAGAGAAACAGCAATGTCCTGTACTGGTGAAAGGACATTTACAGGCACAGCAAAACTGGTACTGGATATCAATATACAAAAGAATGATGCACGTTAGTTTCATCTGTATTACTGTAACACAAAGCCATTAAAGAGTACATTGAGACATTTCTATTAACCATTATAATCTGTTGTTTTGCTACTGTAACTAAGTTTTGTCTGTCCATTCCATATATTGTATAGATACTAAAGTACAAGAACTTACTATGCATGTTTCCATAATATATTGTTATGTATTTATACTATAATTACAGATAATGAAGGTGAAGAGCCACTGGTGTGGCAAGGAAAAATCAAGTCAAAAGAAAAACACAGATCATTTCCTTATTGTGTATACAAGCGGATTGAAATGTGAAATAAATGACTTATTGTGAACAGATCCATCTGACCAAAGATAGGAGAGAGTCATAGTCAGAGCCCTTGACATCACTGATGCTTGTATGAACTGTTGAGCTAACCCAGTAAGAAGGTGCTCTACCCTCTGAAATGTCAGACCGTATTATTATTCCCAGTGCTAAGATGAAAACGTTGGTTTGCCATCCCGTTCTCTGCCAGTGTAGTAAAAACAAATGTATCTGATGAAACATCACAGCTCTGACGATGCCCAGGAAGAATATACATTCATAATGCGCTTAGCAGCAGAACCCAGCCAGCCGATGTAGGTGCCGCTGTACAACCACAAGGCTGGCTCGTCATTCAGGGTGAGCTTACAGTCAAGAGTAAAAAAGGCACAGCCCCAGTTGTACACACTGCACTGTTAGGAAGTTAAATGGCTGCTGCAGTGGTCTCTGCCTTCACTACATTTAAGAAAAGGATTGAGTGAACAACCCCAACTGCTAAACTTAAAACAACTCTTTTTTGATGCTTGTGGTTTCATCTTAGGATTTGCCTTGAATGAGTCAAGATTTTCTAATTTCCTCAGATCATTGCCTGTAACACAGCTAAAGTGCAAGCGTCTGCTAATGGCCTTTAGGTGAGAACGTAGTTGGCATGAACAGCAACAAGCTGCAAACTAAATGAGAAATAGTCATTGTTACTTTGTGGAACCAGTTGGTCAAATCTATCGCGATTCGGTCCTGGACATGATGAGACATGTACAGTTACAACAAAGTCAAACAACAAGGAGGCTAAATGAAGGAGTTGAAGTGACTTCCCAAAAAAAAAAAAAAAATCACTCATTAGTGGTCACCAGGAAAGAGTGGTTTTAAAATTAATTGAAGTTATGAACAGGTTCAATAGATATATATGATGTTATATTGTTGGTAGATTTATTATAAAAGGCACCTGCTTTTTGTAAATCAGGTCAGAAGGGATCCAAATGTGAACAAGACAGGATTCTAATAATTTTCAACAGGTATTATTATTATTATTGAACACTGCCAATTCAAGTCTTGTGGCTTTGGATTACTGGCAATTTGAGTATCTGTGCCTGGTGTTTGATTCTCAGTGTAATGTGGGAACAATAAGGCTGGAGAGAGGAGATATCTGCTATGGATCAACAATAAACTCTCTCAAGTGCATATAAATGCTGCAAGCTTTCCTGGAATACCTCATCTCTGACCAATACACTGGGATAAAGAGTCCTGGTGGACTGAACTAGACAGGACCAAGCCACAGAATAGCGTCAGTCTTTGGAATTAAAGAAAACATTCAGCTACAAATGAAAAAGGAGTTTAAAAAAAACAAAAAAACACATTACAACTGAAAAGGCAGCGAAATACAAAACATTGACCAAGCATTAGTGTCCATAAACCTCTATTTCCTAGAAAAATGGCAATAAAATAAATATGATTTCTTAAAAAATATAAATACCATTATTAAGTGCTATTCACTAGTGAGTGCTTTTAAGTTTTTTGTAGAAAAATATACATTATTTACACTTTTAAAAAGCAAGCATATTTCCCTGTCCATAATAAAAAGACAGACAACAAGCAAAAATGTAACGCTATACAAATAAAACAATATTTGTAGTTATATATATTTATCACAACAGGCGCATAAGGAAAAACTGTGTTCCAATTCAAATTAAGGTCACAATGTTTGGTTCTCCTTGCGGCTATATTTTGGAACGTGAATAACTGTCTGAGCTTATATAGCTACCACAAAGTTTCAGATAAAAAACAGCATGCAACCTGCAACGGACCAGTACCAACTATAAGTTACACAGATCCTTCCTGCTCTCAAAAGTCACTATAAATATGTGCATCTGTACTAAAGCACATCAGTAGAGTACTCCAGTCCCTTGGCTGTCAGTCCACCAGAAACTCTAGCTGCCTTGCTTTTGAGGCCAGAGTCTACACCACATCTATACCATATCAACATAGCTACCACGTTGTCAGACTATGACTTGGTTTGTGTAATAACCATTACACAAACCAACAAACTGGGCTTTTTTGTATTGAACAACTTGTCTCACTTTACAGTTCATCATATGGCCTTTCCTTTCTGCAGCTACTGCGCCCCCTGAGCAGCTAAGAACAAACTGTGTTACATACAGAGCTCCTATTTACAGTGTTCAATGTACACACTATTAAGCGCTCAACACAGGCTAGGGGAGCCTCCAGTTGATCTCAAAAACTCTGAAGGCATCAGCGCACATTCAGATAGGGAGATGTGCATCAGCAACAGCCTCTACGCAGGAAAAAAATATTAAAATAAAATAAAAGAGTATTCTAACATTTTGCTAATTTCTTTCTAATTTCCAAGTCCCTTAAACAAATTGCACTTTGGTGTAAAATGGAACAAAGTTCTTTGATATTTTGTCTTATATATATTCACGCCATAGCATTGGACCACAGAATCTTTACATAAATGACAAAACATTATAGAAAATTAAGGAGGATGGGCCAATGTAGGAAAATTGGAAGGAGTTAATACACCAAATGTAAAATTAATGTTTGCTATTGCAGTGCTGTGAAGGCTAAAACCAATTCCTCTCTGTCATCGACACATTTCCCTTACTGGACCATACCAAAAAAAAATGAGGCACAACATGTTGAAATTTCTACAGATGGCCCCTCCTCCAAAATGGCCCTTCATGTTTAACAGCAAGACTCCTTACAGCTGCCATCTTAATTGTTCTCTGTCAAAACCTGCAGCGAAACCCAGACAAGGCCGGTTTGTCCTGTGAACATATGTGCACAGGACAACCCGGAGTGGCACCCAAAGATGCTTTTCAGTTGAGGAATTTACGGCACTTTTTCGCGCCACAGTTGCAGGGCAGCTTGTTGCTGGCATCCTCGATTGGAAACTTGTAATCGTACGTGAGCTCCTCTCCACAGTAAATGCGGCGAAGGGCAAAGATGACAATGTGCTTCTGGCCGTCCACAGTGATGACCCGTGAGTAGCAGTTGGGCTCACAGGAGTGGTTAATGAACCGGGCAGCGTTACCGTGCACTGTGGCGTCTACAACCTCGTAGTCATCAATCCGAAACATGTAACAGCCAATCCCCTTTAAAAAATTACAAATTTCAATCAAATGCTATTAACACTTTATTTTAAAACACATAAATTGAATTTGAAACAAAGGGTTATTCAGCAGATTCGACTTCAAATACCTTTCCGTCATAGTATTTCTCTCTTTTGTCTGTGAGCACAGAGCGAATGACATTTCCAGCGTATTCAATCACCATCTCACCAGCATCGATAGCTTTCTTGCAAAAGAGACCGCGGCCATGAATAGGAGACCTGAAGACAAACAGCAAAAAGTCCTTTAATGCTTTTATTATTCTTTTTTTCTAAATGTTAATGAATTTGTCACCTTCTAATTTTCAAGATATTCTTACACAGAATCATTGAACAGACACAAGGTTTCTTTGATCTCACCTGTAGACTCCCACAGTTTCCTTAGATGTAGCTTTAAGCTGTTTGAACCTCACAGCCAGTGGTAACTCCATGGATGCACGCCTACATCAACAGTGTAATTAATAAATTAAATCTGGACAAGAGAAATGCATTTGCCCTCTTCATGTTTCTTTATACTGTGGCTGACCTGGCAATCCTGAGCTGCCCTTCCTCCTCATCTTCATCCTGTGGTCTGTACTCAGGAGGCTGGCGGTGTTTTGAGGCCAAGAAGCTAAACACATCAAATATAGACCTCCTGGAAGCAAACAATACAGCCATGAAAAATAATAATTCAAAGTAGACATCAAACCACTTACTGAATACAAAAATCTCACCGTGTTTTACTCAGATCACCTTTGCATTGTAAACATCAACAAGAGCATAATCACGACTAATGTACTAACTTCAAGACAATATGCTTGGACATAGCATGATTTCTACATGAGTGAACTGAAAAAGAAAATCCAAAACACTTATTGTATTGGATATGTATTGTGTGTGGGAGGTTTCATTCTGACCTGTTGTGGATTTCTGCTCGTGCTGAGCCATGAGGGTTAATAGGAGGTTCATCTGACTCTTCGGGCTTGTGGAAGCAAAATTGGTAGCTACGACAGTGTCTGGAGCCAGACAACTGCTCTAACAAGAAAACCACCGCCTCATGGACAACTCCAAGCATTCGCAGTGCATTCACACCTGAAGGGACAGAAAGGTTTGAGAGTCATTTCACTCTAGTGTAGTTTTATACTACATTTACTCCACAAAACTGCTACTACTACTATGCTGTTGTATTTTTTGAGATATCTCACCATCAAAAGAGAGTTCTTTAAGATGTGCATTGGAGCGAGCTTCCTGGACTTTATCAGTCAGTGATTTCCAAGCCTCTGCAAAGTGACAGCTGGGTCAGTATTTTATATGTATCAAGTGTACATTCTACATGTAATACTCTGAAAGACTACAAAGCAGAAATTATGCTAAAGTGAAGACGACTATTACCTTCAATACTCTCACAGCGTATGTGGAAGCCATCTTCACTTGAAATTTCAAAAATGATGCCCTTCTTGGGTTTGCTGTCGAGGATAGTGTCCTTGCTATTGTCCTCCTGGTCTGGTGGTGAAGACACTTTCAGAGAGCCTGCTCCTTTGGCTCGCAGGACTTTCTCTTTGCCTGCTATTTTTCCTGGACCATCAGATGTCTTCTTTTTACCAATACCACTAGAGACATTTTTCAAGCATTAGAAATGAAGTTATACAGACAGTAAATAAACTACCCAGGACGTCTTACCTCTGATTACCTGTCTTGTCTACAGGCTTGCCTGTGTCCATGGGCTCAGGGGTTCTTGGTTCTTTAGAACTGCCAGGAGGAGAAGAGTGTTTAAATATGCTAGTATGAACTACTATATTTGCAAGTGTATTATAGTTTTTAAAACCTCTATTATGACTAATAAGCCATTAATGGTTATTAATGTTGTGAACAACACATTCATTTTATAGGCATAATGTGCAGGATTTTGGTCTTTAGTCTTTAGGCCTTAGACCATTGTGGTTTACAGAAGGTTCTACTTTGTTTCCATAAGTTTGTGGTTGAGTAAATGAAAATAGAACCACACTTATTGATATGCAACAAAACTTTGTTCAATAGCAAAAACGTTTTGTAATTTTTTTATAGGTTTCCCCAAGAGGAAAAGGGGTACTAGGGCCAGGTTTATTAAAAACATTGTCCTACAAATCCTGCGTATTATTGCCGTTAAGCAGTAAGCATAACATACAGGCACGACTTTTTCACCTTGATGTAGAGGGGAGTTTTGCTGGAGTGCTGTTGTGATGCTCCCGAGATGGCTTAAGTTTCTTCCCACTGACCATCTCTGGACTTTGCATACTCCTCTTAGCTTTTGGTTTGGCCCTTTCTGCTCCTGTCACTGACCCCACAGTGGTGGGGTTACAATACTTCTGTTCGTATAATCTGGAAATAGGTGTAGTTCTGCTGCTCTGTGATGGTGCAGAGGTAAACACACCCACAATGTGCCCTTTGGCAGGGCTTAAGGAGGTTGCTGAGCCAGGACCTAAACTACCTGTGTTCTGACTGGACTCCAGTGTCTGGGTCCTGGTGACAGGCTGAGTCCGTGGCTGTAATTGGACATTACTGCTCTCTGTCTCTCCTTGGTTCACAGTCACGCTGATGTTTTGCTGAGGGGGTAGGACACAAATGCTGCTCGCTATAGATGTTTGAACAGGAGAACCAAGCTGGGACATAAGCGGGGCTCCTGTTGATTGAAGGAGTACCGGCTGATCTGTCAAGCCCAAACCATGTGTACCTGCCTTAAATAAGAGGTTACTTATTTGCCCTGTGATGTCAGTGGAGCTAAGGACAGGTGTGGACAGAGAGACTGATCCTGGTGCAAGCAGGCCAGCTGCTCCACTAGGGGGCATAGACACAACATTTAACACAGACTGACTAGGGTTGAGACTGGATACTGTGCAGGGAAGAATGTGAGCAGAAGAATCATGAGCCAAAATTGACGGAGTAGGTGCAGCAATTCTCTGCTGAAGAAGAGTAGTGGGATCCAGATACATAACGGATTTAGGTCTTTTGATAATATTAGGGACTTTGCGATGTGTTGATGAGAGAGCACTTAGCTCAACCAGACCGCCAGGTTGGCCAGGGATGCTAGCAGTAATCTGTGAGGGAGAAATGTTGATGAGGGTCATGTTAGGAGGCCCTGCATCAGAAGGAGCCAGAGTAGGTTGGCTACGGGAATGGGCTAACTTCTTATTTTTTCTCGGCTGGAGACGGGAAATACGCCTCTTTTTTCCATGAGCAGAGGCAAGAAGAGTAGAAGATGAGCTAAGTGTGGAGGGACTGGAAACTATAGCAAGGTTTGGACCTAATTCACGTCGACCAGCCTCTGAGACCAGAATCTGAGACTGATCGTGGGGCAACCCAATAAGAAGCCCTGAGGTGGTGCTGGGGATTGCAGTTTGAAAGCCTGTCTGTGTAGGTCCTGTAAAAGTATGAATCTGAGATGGATGAGCCAGAACTTTCCCAGCAGCTGGAAATATTGACTGTGCTGGGGACAGAGCAGTGTTCAAACCTGTGGTCAGTGTCATGGAGCTCAGCACTGCTGAGGAGCTAGTGTCCATCACTCCTGTAGCACTAATCTTTTGAGTAACACCATTGGGGACAGTTTGGAGAACATAGAGTGGCTGAAATTGCTGATTGACAACAATGAGCTTGTCAGGAGGACCTGGCTTGATGACTGCTGGGCTGGAAACTTGGGCTTGGGATGGACCTGGGACAGTAACTGGACTTGGGCTGCCTGCTGCTGGGTGGTATTTCTGACCCTGAAGTGGTAAAGACGGGGAGCTTGGCAGGCCAGGAGTGCCAGAAGTTCTCGGGACATCCTGGTTCACTGAAGGTTCAACCACCTGGCCAATGGCAGGGCTAGGAATAAACTGCTCTGGGGTCATGTGACCTTCAGTGACTTGTGTATCTTGATTTCCCAAAGCTGTACTGTCATGCTGATTTTCTACTCTCTTCTCGTTGCCAGTTTTATCTCCACTGATTGCGCCAGTGTCAGAAGTCAAGCCCAACATGCTGCGGTCTGAGGCATCTGAGATGAGACTGCCAGCTGTGTGGTTCTGGGCGGAACTTACAGCTGGACTGCGAGTGGTGAGGACAGAGAGGTCAGAGGGCAGCTCTAAAGGAAGATATGGCTCTTCTACAGACATGGAATTGTTCACACTACTCTCTACTACACCTCCACTTTCAGAACTGGTCAGAGGCTGGGAAAAGTCCTCAAAAAGAATATCCTTGCGGCGGTTGACATCCACTCCGACATAGCCCTCATCGAGCAGCAGCTCTGAGGAGGAAGGCTCTGCCTGTTGACCCAAACTCTGCATAGACATGGAAGGTGTGTTGAGGACAAACTCCATGATGTCTGAAGGCAAAATGTTGCCACAGTCATCACTGTTGTTGTTGTCAGAGTCAGATTTAAGCAGGTCTGTGCTGAGGGACAGTTGGGCCTCAAGAGGATCCTGACCTTGACTTTGTGCCTGAGACTTGACCCCACCTCCAAGAGGAAGACAATTTTCTTTCTGGTTTTTCCTGCCTTCTCGTGTGTTGCCACTCACTGCTCCTCCACTATTGTCAGAATCCTTGTGCGAATCATGTGAATCCATCTTCTCAGAGTGCCTCTCTCTGACCCTTCTCTTAGGAGTTTTCTTATGTGGAGTGGAGGTGGCTGTGGTGCTTGTAGTGCTGGTGGTGCAGATGCTTGTGTCACTTTCTGAGCCATCGTCAACACCATCCAGCTGACCAATATGATGTTTGCCTAAGGACCTAGAAAACAGAAAAAAAATCATTTAAATTACAATGTAAGACACTGGTTCAAAAACCAATGTGAATTTGTGATTTGTTTGAACTTACAAAGCACTCAACATGTCCTTGTCTGTGTTTGCTTGCCCCTTCTGTTGTTGCTGCTCCTCATCTTTAAGGAAGCGCTGGAGCTGTGAGCCTTGCCCAAGACACTGATCTATCCCTTCAATAGACGGCAGACCTTCTCCGGGGTTAATTATTGTCCGAGTGAAGTTGTAGTAGTAGGGGTCTTTGCTACTGTTGTCATCATCTCCACTATCCCCTGATGAAGACGAGGTACTAATATCATCTGCTCCATCTACCTGCCCCTCAGCTGACTTCTTCCGACCACCAGTTCTTTTCTTGACAACCTACTCCAGCTCCCTCCCCGCTGCCATAGAAGGGCAGGTCTTCCGCACCATAAGAGCGAACTCCATAAAAAGGTGTGAGACCAAAGAACATGTTAGAGCGGGCACGGGCACTGCGACGGGGGTAACGCCTCTTAGCAGACCCCGAGCCATCACTGTCATCCTCATGATGCTTGTCATCTAAACTTCTATCAAGGTCATCATCCTGGCCATCAGCATCATCCTCTGTAACTTGAGTGAGAAGGCCTTGGGAGTGCTCTTTGTGCAGATCATCTGCATGAGGTTGAGTGTCTGACTCGGAACTGTCGCTGCTGCTAGTGGAGGGTGAGGAAAAGAGAGTGGAGCAGGCAGACCGACAGCCTCCTTGGCCAGCAGGGGAGACTATGGAAGTAGTGGTAGAAGAGATTCCATCAACAGTGCTTGTCCCATTAGGGTCAGTCATCAGTGAAGTTAAAGTAGGGGGCTTGAGTGACCGTTTTTTATCTCCTGAAGACAACTGGTTGGTTGTCTGTTTGGTGAAAGACTGAGAAGAAGTCTTAACCGATTTCTCTAACGTTAAACCAGTTTGCTGCATCTGCTGTAAGTTGTCCAGATTAGAGCTGTTCTTTTTATCATAACCAGAGAACGTTTCTCTGTTTTTTGAGGATGACTTATCTCCTGCCTGGCTTTCAAGTTTATCCCCCTGTGCCTTCCCATGGGCTTTGGTGTTGTTTCTGATCATTGAAGCTTTGCTGTTACTGCTGTTGTGAGGGCTGGGGTTCTGAGCAAGTGCTTTAGAGCTGCCAGTAGCTTTAATATTATTGTTGTTGTTGAAAGGGGGATAACTGCTGCTGCTGCTGTTTGTGAGACTCTTGTCTATTTCACGATCTTTGGACACTTCTCTGCTGCCTGTTGTTTTAACTTTGGGCTGTTTGTCTTTGGCAGCTGGGGAGGCCAAGTGTGTAGAGACTTGTTTTGCAATGTTGTCATCTGCTGGTGTCCGCGATGGCCACAGTGGCTTCAGTGCTACTGCAGTGGTTGGACCTGATGTATAATCATTTGATTTTCTTAAATTGGTCTTCTGAAATGATGGCTGAGGGGAGCCAGATTTCCCAATATGAGAGTCTTTATGTAATGTAGTGGGCAATAAATTTCCAGTGCCACTGCTGCGCACCTTCCCTGAGTTGGGCTTATCCTTCATTTGGATGAAGTTTGATGAGGAGATGGATTTGGGACGAGCTAATGGGCTGGCAGAATGTTCCTGGTCCTTGATGCTGTGTTTTCCTTGCTTGTCAGCCTGCAGTCCTGTGACAACAGCAGTGCCCACAGGAGGGGAAGACTGGCCCTGACCTGCAGGTGTCAGTCTGCGGCTCTTCATCTCACCTCCAGGTTTGGACTGAGAGCCAGGGTGACTGTCTTTCCCTGAGCAATTGTCTTTATTTCTCTCTGTGCTTCTGTGGCTTAAGTCTCTGGAATGAAGTCTACTCATGTCAGAGTTTCGACTTGATGGTCTGTCTTTACCTTGGCCTGAGTCTTTTCCTGATTCCCTGCTATGTTGTCGATGCTTATTTGAGTCTCTTAAACCTGTATCTCTACTCAGTGATCTACTTTTTTCCACAAACTGAGATCTGGAGGATACTTTATTCCTGTCTGTTTCTCTGTTGCTTGAGAAAATGTTTGATTGTGCCCCCTTCTCAGTGCTTCTATTTATTTGTCTCACTTTTTCTGAATTTAGCTCTCTCTTTACAGCTCTCCCTCTATCCACCTCCTTCACACTTGACTCTTTGGTCAAAAATCTCTGTTGTTCAAGCTCTTTGGCTGATACTTCACCCTGGTTAGAGTCCTTTTGACGGATTTCTTTAAAGGACTTATTTCTATCAGAATCCTTAGAGACTTGGTCTCGACTTAACATTCTCACTTTATCTCCATCTTTATATGACTGATCTCTGGTCAGTTGCCATCTGTTTTTGTCTGGAGAGAACAACCTACTTCTTTCATCATCCCAGTGAACTGATTCTTTGCTGAGGTGTTTAGACTTTTCAGGATCTCTGGCAGGAGATGGAATGAGGGGAGGAGGAGAAGTAAGGGGTCTTGATAAAATCTGTGGAGAAGAGACTGTCCCTCTTTGTCTGATAAGCTGCTGAGAAGGAGGGCAGAGAGAAGGGGAACTGTGGCGTCGTGAGTCAATATTTTTAATGGTTCGATTTGGCTGTGAATCTCCTGCTGTCACAACTTCATGGCTTTGGGTTCGAGAGGCACCTCCTGTTTAATGCAAAAAAGACAAAACAAGTATCATTATGGCCATGTACAGCCTAATAAAACCGATTAACCTAAATTGTATTCATTTGTATGTACAATTTCAACAAAAGCAGAGCTTAAAAATACCTGGAGAAGGCATTGGCCTGGGGCCAGCTGGGGGGTAGCTGGGGTGCCGATTTCTAGTGTAAACCCTGAGTTTGGGGGTGCTTGAAGGTGAAAGTGTGTCAGAACGCCTTGGAGACTCAAATGGATCAGGAAAATCTTAGAAAAAAAATTATATAAACAGCTCAATCCCATTTTTATATTTAAATAAAAAGTGTGTTGAATGTTGCATTTACCTGGTATAGGAGATGGGCTGTGTGCTATTGTGCGATTCTCTTCAGGAGCCATTGTGCTCTTTAGATCTGACTCTGACACTGGGGGGTGACAGACTAGGATCCTACAGGTATACACACAGCGCTTGCGGGCATCTATAGTACTCCAGTACAACCTTGAACATCTTGATAGATAATAATTTTAATACAATGAGATGAATTATGAAGGATGAACACCAAATAGAAAACCAAATCTTAATACTAATAAAATTATAACATACTGGTATCCCACTGGAAAGAGCTTGCGTTTGCAGTCTGAGAGCTCAGTCAGCTTTCCCAAAGATTCAATTGTCATGGCGCCTGCAGTGAGTGAAGAAATAGCATTGAGAAAATAATGACTCTTTTGTTGTTTAACATACCATTTATTTTGTCTTACCAATCATCAAGTGGACATTTTCAGGCTCTAGTCCTGCGAGCCACTTCCTACGGAGACTAATTCCTTCTTGGTCCACCAGTACTCTGCGTGTCACCTCAAACCCTGACACAACCTACAAACAAACAAAAAAATAAAAATCATTCAAACCAAAGGAAAGTCAAATCCCTTTCAAGTGGGAGGCAAAGTGATTAAATTAGAAATAAATAAATTCTTACTTCTCCCTTAATGAGGTCTCTGTGCTTTGAACAATATACTTTCTTATCCTCTAGGAAGATGCAGTGACAATGGCGGGCACACATAAAGTGGTAGTTATTGGTGCAAGAGGTAAGACAGCAGCTAACTGTGGCCCCAGGCATTTGACACTTCTCACAGCACTGAGACAGAAACAGAAAAATCCAGATCCTCGAATGATCCACGAGTAACAATAATACTGAGTAGGAATGTGCAAAGTTTCACAAAGTTGTTCTTACCAGCTGTTTTCCCCGGTGAACAGCCAAATGAACATTTTTCAGGGAGCCATCATCATCCTCAAATACTTCAGCAGACCATAGTGCACAATTAACATGGGTCCATTCATTCTGACCAATATAAAGCAACCTGCCACCCTCCTAAAATACAGACACATTAGAAAAAGGCATGAAAATGCAAAGAAACAACATGTCATGTATGGTTTAATGATTTGAAGTTAATTTTGACTTACATTAGTGCTGTCATCGCCATACTTCAGACACAGAGCACATCGTCTGTTGTCATTAATGCCTGGTGGAGGCAGATGCTCTGGGCTGTCCTCCCAATCTACAAAAAGTCAAATAAACTTTTAATTTCTTTGAAGAAAGTTACCAGTATGCCTGTTTATTAACATTTCCCTCACCAGGTAACAATGGAGGAGGTGGGGGCAGAGATGAATGGAGTGGAGGAGGGCAAGCTGGAGAATCTGGTTCACCAGGGGTCCTGGGGCTTGGAGCTGGAATTATTGTTTTCATGAAGAGTGGGTGCTCAGCGCGGGAAAGCTCCTGCCTCTCCTGCCACTGGGCATAATTATGGTCCAGTGATGGAGGCAGCACTGCATTTGGGAGGAGCCCACTGCTGAGTGACAGAGATACAGATTAATACAACCAAAATTATTTTCCAAAAAACTGAAAATGTTAATTTATTCCGACAATTCAATCTTCAAACAAATCTCCATACATGATGACGTTTACATGCAATCTTCCCAATGAAAACCCTTTATATTTTGATATAAAAAGCTCATAGGCTTACAGATAGAATTATTGTTTTATTCTCTGGATAGGAAGTCTACGGAATAGGATTAGGGCCACTGTGAAAAAAGGGTTGAGTTCTGATATTAAAGTCAGAAGAATGGGTGCCTGTAAGGACAGACTTTGTGGTAGAAAAAAGTTGCAAAATAAATACAATAAACTATATAAATACATTTAAACACTTATTGGTGAGGTTGTGATGTTGCATTTGTTTGTTTCGCTCCCTTCATTTTTCAGAAAATACATTTTCAATACGCTCCTACAGACTTTCTTACGCGCTGTTGCCTACGGGCCTGT
This sequence comes from Perccottus glenii, assembly GCA_024416835.2. NCBI lineage: Eukaryota > Metazoa > Chordata > Actinopteri > Gobiiformes > Odontobutidae > Perccottus > Perccottus glenii. The sequence goes on from CM044550.2 coordinate 19,088,586, forward strand.
TCAATGGTAGCGGAAAACCGTCACTATAACGCTTATTTTAGAGGTTTATCGTTGAAAATAAATGAACAAGCATGTGAGCTTATATTAATGACATAGACCAAACACCCACAATAGTCAATGTCAAACTCCAGTCTATCTTTTGCAGATGACTACTCTGTAATGTAATGGAAGTGGAGGCAGTCTAAGAACAGTAAAGTAGTCAGCAACAAGTAGTGTTGTTAAGTTAAAGCAGCTAAGGCAAGTAATTACTGTAATGTAAAATTTCATTTTTAATAGGTCAACAGAAGCCTATAAAGAGGTATCCTTTCAACAATGGTCATGCTTATTCCATTTCTAGAATGACACACAAAACAAGACCAAACTGACAAGTAAGACACAATAACAAATTACTATTATAAAAATAAAGTGAATGTGTTACTGATGGTTTGCCTGGTTCTTAATGAGAACTAACCTAACCCTAACAACAGCAGACATCCATTACATAAGACTTCTGCAGCTAGGAGAAGCAGCTGTAGTAACAGGCTCCTCTCCCTGCACTGTCTGAGAAGTGCAGATCTGAGAAGTTCAGGAGATCGTTCATTCCGGATGCCATAAGACTAACAGCAAATTCATGCATGTGTGTGAGTGTGTGTGTGTGTGTGTGCGTATGTGTGTGTGAGTGTGTGTGTGCGTGTGTGTGTGCGTGCATGTGTGTGTGTCTGCATGTGTACATGTGTGTGTGTGTGTGTGTGTGTGTGTGTGTACGTACGTGTGTGTGCATGTGTACATGTGTGAGTGTGTCTGCATGTGTACGTGTGTGTGTGTGTGTGTGTGCGTGTGTGTGTGTGCATGTGTACATGTGTGAGTGTGTCTGCATGTGTACATGTGTGTGTGTATGTGTGTGCGTGTATGTGTGTGTGTGTGTGTGTGTGCGTGTGTACGTACGTGTGTGTGCATGTGTGTACGTGTGTGTATATTTGTGTGTACGTGTGCGTGCGTATGTGTGTGCACTTGTGTGTGTGCGTGTGTGTGTGTGTGTGTGTGTGTGTGTGTGTGTGTGTGTGTACGTGTGTGACAGATGGTCTGTTCACTAATCAATATCTTGTTTTTGTCACAAATACATTTACTGTAACTATTTTACAGTCTTTAGCGTTCCACCCATAGATAGTATAATTATGGATGATATCCGCCCATTGGTCCCCTATTCACCAATATTGTCATTACGAATGGGCAATAAAATGGCCGTTACATCCGGGCTTTTCGGGTTTTATTCCATAGTAAAACAATAGTTTTTAGATAGCATAAACCAACGTAATTTTCAAAAATTCACCCCCCCCAGAGTTGTCACGTAGTAAAAACTTAGCTCTAGAGACCGGAGCCGTCTTTTGTACCAGGCTGTAAATATGAGTTTTACTCTTGTAAAGTCGCCATTGGGTTTCTCCTTATATTTCCGCTTTTGGAGCCTGCCCTCTGGTGGACGGAGGTATATCGCTGTATTTTGCTGTAAAATCACCGTATGGCGGCGCCCTTACACGACGACCATTTAAGAGGTTCCATGGGAGAGGCTTGGTTCCACCATATGAAAATGCATTTAAAAAATGGATAAATGCTAACGTTACATGTACATTGTATAAATAAGGAAATAGAAGTAAATCCAGAAAATCCAGGCCTTAGCCTACTAACCGTGTTCCCAGAAATACTGGTAATAATAATACGGGTAGTTAGCAATAACTACTGTATCTACAATCAACAACAAAAAAAATTGCATGATTGGTGATTGCTTTCTGAAAATCAAGCTTCAAGATTCCATTCAGCAAGTGTATATAATACTGTAGACAAACAACAATAACTACATTAACTAGTGTAGTCCAAGTCTTTTTTTTTTTCAAAAGGCTTTCAGGCACTCACTTGGCAGTGACCTTTTGTCTTTCCCAGAACCTGGATTCTTTGACTTTGAACCATGGGAAGACACGATCCATTTGCTAAAACAGACAAAATCAGAGTTATTCCTTTGAATTAAATGTATTGTAGTTATACATTGATGGCAATGCATGCGTTGACTGATTACACTAAGGTTCTTACCCTAATAAAAAAAGATTTGACCATGCTGTTAGCTTTCCGACTTTCAAGCTGGCCACTATCACTGTTGATAGCTGTTTGAATGATTCGAGCGATATCGTCACTAAACTCCAGCTGTGGGAAAAAGTTTGACCACACAAAAAGTACAGATGATAATCACTGCTTACCTCAGCACATACTTAACTCTTATTGCTTTAAGGTAGTTTTAACGGATCAGAGGTTGCTGATAAAAAAACCTTGTAAAATGAGTCATATATCCTTGAATTGTGGAGGTCATCATTCAGAAGGAATTGCACTTACCACTGACTTGTAGCGTCCAAGATCCATTTTTTTCTCAACAGACTCCAGGTCTTGAGGAGAGTCACTGGGACTAGAGGAAGTAGCTTCAGTCAGGACTGGAGGATCAGGCCCCTCTGGAGAACGTCGGGAGGGCAGACTCTCCTCTGTCTCTGGGTTCAGCTCTGGTGGCTTTACTGGCTGCTGTTAATTAATCAAAAAAACAATTCCTAAAGTTTATGGTTTCAAATATTTGGGAGTGGTCTTGTACTTGTAAATTACAAGACTGTTTGAACTCATTTGAACTGTTTTTTATCTTATAAGACCTTGTTTGTCCTTAAGTGCTGCTAACTTGTACTTCCATGCAATGATTTTCCCATTTCTCATACTCTATTACTGTCTGGGGCCAAGCTAATCAGTCAGCTAAAAGGTTATATAAAAACTTAATAAACAGGTCTTAACAGTGATGGACCAAAAGCCCATGAGATATCACTATTGTTGAATTCAAGAAAAACACAACTTAAGTTTTGAAAATGTTATAAAGTACTCTTTCTTAAAACTCATTTTTATTGTATTAATCTAGCGGCAGAGATAGTAAGCTACATGATTCAGAAATATTAAATCTGCAGTGTTACCACAAGGGGCGCTGCAAGTGGCAATTGTAGACCAGCCAAATGTAAGAGCATCTTTGGTCAGAGCGTACATGCAGACTCCTCACAGAAAGACTGGAGGCCGAGAATTTTTGAGTCAGACGGGTTTTGAACTCACAACCTTCTTGCTGTGAGGCAGGAGTGCTAACCACTCTGCCACGTGCACCCCCCCCCCATTTCGGAGCAGTCTCTGTAATATGGATATTGTGCAGCTCTGATTTCATATAACCTTAAATTTTCACTTTAATGCTTTGAGTATACAAATGCATAAAAAAGAAGGAACAACAATTGCCACATACCTGTCTGTAGCGCAAAATGTGCGTGGATGTGTGCGAGTTGAGCAAGGCTGTAAGGACATGGCGAATGCAACCCTTAAGCTCCCTCTCCAATGCTGTTCTCCATTCAGCTGGACTGCACTCTGTACATTTGGTACATGTGTAGGCAACACTTTGTGGAAGCTTGGACAGCAGCTCGTACATTTCATCTGTACAATGATTAATGATAGGTCATTATAGGCCGTATTGTCCTTCAACATGTCATCAAGGTAACAACACTCTCAGGAAAAGATGTCAGCTTCACAACCACTGACCATTGGGCCAAGAGCAACGGAGCAGTGGTAACACTTTGTTTTACACTACACTTGATACATTGTATCTACCTGATTAAAATGCAATGTAACACACTCTATAACAATCTGTAATAACATGTCACTACATAGATAATGGAATTATGTGTACTTGTATATTGTAGGTAGGGTTAGGGTATGTATGTACTATGTAGTTACATGTTATTATAGTTTGTTACACAAGGAGGCAGATACAATGTATCAAGTGTAAAGTAAAATAAATTGTCACTGGAGCAGTTTATAAAGATTAGTAACTTACTGCAGCATACTGACATTCAACATCAGCTAAAGTACCACATTCATGGAATGTAATAAAATTAGTTTGTAGAAGTTGTTCATTAAGAACAAAGACAGGAATAGATCCATGTTGCAAAACTGGTCTGACTGTCCTATGTCCGAATCAAGGTAATTGTATAAGATGATAATTGTAATGTACTTTTAAGTGTGTCAGGAAATCTGTAATCATGCGAAGAAGCCTACCAACCTGTCACATTCTCACACTTGGCATGGACCCAGCTTTTACAATGGCCACACTGCATCATCTTTGTCATGGTCATCATCATCATAGTGCTTATCACACAGTGGGCAAGGGTTCCCTGAAAGAGAAAATGGTAAAAAGGGTCTTTATTGAGAACTTGATAGAGAACAGAAAACATAGACTGTACAACCCATAGATTGTGTAGTAGTTAGCATTATTTTGGCCTTTGAGCTAACCTTTAGCATTGAGTTTGGCACAGTCATGACACATAGAGAAGTCTTGTGACCACTGAGCATCCCATGATTTTCCAGGCTTAGTGGCCCCGCACCTTTTACAGCGCACACACTTGCTGCAAACCTAAAAAACAGTCCAAAGAAGCACAAGTTGATGGCTACATGTCAGAGGTTTGAGTTAAAAGTGATAAAGTCATTGTATTATGAGAAGAGTAAAATAATATGTACTTTATTTATTTTCTATTTGGTTTATTTACATTTAGTCATTTAGCAGATGCTTTTATCCAAAGCGACTTACATTCAACAGTGTTACATTTACATTTTTAAAATTCTAAGTGCTTTACAGTATTTAATTTAATTCTGTAAAGCACATAGAATTATCTTGTATGACTTGTGCTATAATATAATAAGACTATTTTCAGAGAGAGAAAATATGTGAGCATTATGCTAAAGGTGTCAAGCACAAGAGCAACAATCTGTATGTGTTAAGGGATGTTGGTGAGGGTCCATACCCAGACTTTCTTCTTCTTGGTGGGTCTGGTAGGGTGGTTGGTACCCAGGCACTCTGGGTGATAGCTGTTACGGCACTTATCACACTCTAGAAGCGGCTGCTATGGAGTCAATCAAATAAATAAGTTGTTTTAATAGGCAAATTATTATCAATTATTATACAATTATTATTATAATCATTATCTGACCATACATACATATTACTATCAAAAAAAAAAATACCTTGATATCATGCTTACTTTAGTTTTCTGATGCTGGCGCCCACAAGCTTGGCAAAATCGACACCGTCGACAACACCAATTTTCAAACTGTTCTTGTTGAGGGCGCTCCGACTCCCCCAGGCAAAAAAGATGGAATGGTTCGCAGCACACCTGGCAGTAGACAAACTATAGCCAAAAAGTAAAACATGGGAGTTATAATACAGCTTGAAGAATGCTCTTGATGTTTTTGAACCCGAGTTACTTCCAATTATATTATCAAATTGTAAAAAACATACAAAACAAAAATCATGTTCTTAATGGCAAAGACTACATTTTCTATTAACTAAATACAAATGAACAAGAAAAATCTGTGTCTTTACCTCCACATTTCCACTGCTTGCACACAAGAAACAATCGCCCTGGGCGTGACAGGCACAGAGGTGAGCAAGCTGAGGCCACCAGCCTCCCACACCTTCTCTACATCATGGTCCCTCTTAAAATCCACTCTGATATGATGCACTCCGTCGCAGGGTGCTCTGGACTTCGCTGGGCCCCTAGTCGAGGGAGTGCTCAGCCAGTTTAAATTACTGCTGCTGGGTGGTTTAGTGGTCAACGGCTGTTTTATGTAACAGGGAGAAGAGAGTAAGGTAAAATAAGTTTTTAACATATCTGATATTAGCTTCGCACTTTTGGAGATGTAAACAATATTACATACATGCTGTATACAAATAAAGCGTTTTTTGTTTTACCTTGTCTTTTGGTCTCTGTTTTGGAGATGGAGGGACAGACCGGGAACTTGACTTTTTTGGCTGTTTTAAGTCAACTGTTAAGAAACAGTTAAGTTGTTATTACCTTGCAATCAGTACCCACACAGTAAAGTAATACAGTAATTACTGTACAGTTTTCTGTACCTGTATCTGGTGTCACTGAGCTGTGTTGTTGCATTGAAGGCTGCTGGGACTTTTTCTTGGGCTCACTCAGTGGGGTTTTGGGAGATTCCTTTTTTGACAGTGCCTGGTTGAGAGGTGGTCGTTGCTGTTGTTGGTGAGATGATGTGGTCTTCGCAGGAGAGTTCTGGGCTGAAGACGAGGAGGAGGAAGAGGACGATGATGATGATGATGATGAGGTGGAAGAAGAAGAGGAGGAAGAAGAAGATGTTTCCACAGGTTGCTGGGCCTTGTGTCCTTTCTTACTCAAGAAATTGACTGAAGTTGCCAGTTGTTTAGCATCTGGTGCTGGGATCAGATCTTGGGCTGGTACAGTGAGGGTGGGTTCAGAGGATTCAACAGGGGCGGGGGACATTGTAAGGGGAGATGATTGTTTTGATACTTGTTGTCTGAGTTTGTCCTCTCCAGGTTTTAAAGGAGGAGTTGCACTTTTTTTACATAAAGACTCCTCCTTTGCTGATGCAGGTGTAGGTTTAAAACTAGACTCTACATTTGGCCCCTTAACTGGATTGACAGCATCCTTTTTCTCAGACACTTTATTTTTTTTCTTATCCTTTTTTCCTTTCCCTTGTTTCTGAAGAAACATCTTTGAGGGCATCCACTGTAAGTTCTGACACTTCCTCATCCTGTAACAGACGACATGATTTTAATTTTTTGTAATAGAAAAATGGAATTTAAAAACGAATGCATTCATATTTTTACTTACTTGCAGCACTGCTTTTTAATGTTTCTTCCTCCAAATTTAGGCTTGTCAAGACAGTTAGTACAGACACCACAGTCTTCTGGGACCTGACAGCCTGAGCACTGGCCACAGCGGCGTGAGCGTCTACCTTTTTTAGGAGGAGCTTCTTGAACAGCCTTTTGCCGTGTCTCCCTGGGCTTTATAGGAGGAGATTGTGGCTCTGCCTCCTCAGAGCCTGCTACTGAAGACTTGTCTGTATTGACACACAATGTTACACATTGTATTATAAATTGTACTATAACAGTCGAATATTTTTAAGATAATGATGTAAACTTATGTAAAGTTTATGTAAAGGTATAAAATAAAAATATTATTTCTAACACAGTAAAAGTATATGGCAGGTTATCTCACCATCATTTCCCATGGAAGATAGGATCTTTTCTCTCTCCTCCCAGGGCAAGGCACTAAGTGTAGGCATGTCATCTGGAAATACTGCCCGATTGCGGCCTAGAGCCACAGCTGCACGACGACACACATGCTTGATGCGTGGACCACGGACTGAAGTTTCAGATGAATCACTTTCTTGCCCCTGCTCAACAACAAACAGACCAAAATAAAATAGACAATGTGTGTTATAAAACAGTTGTATAAAACAATTTCTGCATTCAACAGGTCATTTCAAAGTTGTAATTAAATAATTCAAGTATTTAATACTATTTAAATAATTTATTTTGTCTTGTAATCCAATTTTATTAAATGTAAAAATAAAAAATAAAACTTACCTGGACCTTGGTCTGTTCAGCAGGCTTCAGCTTACTCTTTTCTATCTTGAAAAGCTGTGCTTTGGCCTTCTTTAGCAGTCCAACAACACGCTTGTCAGTCACAGGTTGTTTCTCTGCTTGGGCCAACACTGTAGAGATTGGTAGTGGCCTGCTTGGCTGCCCTGAAAGGCTTGCTGTCTGTTGGCTAATAGTATTTTGTTTCTCCTTCTCCCCATCCTCAATCTCTACCCCTTTCTCAGAAGATCTGCCTTTCTTAGACAGTCGTCCTTTAGCAATTGACAACTGAACACTGGAATGGACCACACGCCCCTCTGTAGATACAGTATCAGAAAGCATGTCAACTGATGCTGACTTTTTTCTCCCAAGAGTCTTTTTTGAAACAAGAGCTAGATCTTCAGCGTCCTTTCCATCAACACTTAAGTGATGGAAAGGTGTACTTGGAGAACCATCCCGTGAAGAAACTTTGCTTCTTTTTTCCAAATCCTTTTTGCCTTCTCTCTTATTCTCCTTCTCTTTCTCTCTGCTTCTGTCAAAATCTCTATCTTTGCAAATAGATTCTTGTGGAGCCGACATGCCTTTTTCTTTACCTCCTTTTCCTGCTCCTCTGCTTGTGTCCTGTGCAGTGGTTGGGAAGAGTGGAAAGAGTGGGGAAGAAGCTGATGCTGTAGTGGACAGAGGTGGGTTTCCTGCCAACCCTCTCCTGTTATCAGGTGTTGCCTGTGCAGCCAGACCCAGGGCCATTGGGGGGAAGGTGCTGAAAGGAGTTAAGGCACTTGCGGTGAGTGGACTGGCAGAGACCCCTGGCAAAGAGCTGGGGTTACTACTTGACACAGAGCTTGATAACACAGACATCTCAGAGGAGCTTCTCCCCCTAGTCATCCCACCCCCGATTTGGCTGCTCCGCCTGGTCATTGAGTGGGAAGGAGACCGTAGGTGACCTCGAAGCACTCCAGAAACCAGCCGTCTCCTGCGCTTTAAGGTTTTGTTTGAACTTGAAGATGACTGCTGTGGGGACAGGGAGCCAGGGCTGCTTCCAGAAGATGACTGCAAAGTCACTGACTCAAATATTCGAGAGTGGGCCTCACTGGGAGTAAACCGAGGGGCCCGGAGTAATGGGCTACGCTTCTGAAGGGGTGTATCAAAACGGGAAGAGGAGGCTTGTTGGTGGTGGGAGTGAGAGTGAAGAGGACCAAAAAGAGTTCTTGCTCCCCCGCCGCTGCCTGGTACAGGGTACGTGACTGGTGCTACTCCGCCCGTTCCACTTTGTGGCAATAATCCCACATCTTCTGGTGTCAAAGGAGGAGGGCGAAAGTTGTCAAAAATGGGCTTGCGTATCAGTCCCTCCTTGGCATACTTTGCTGATGAAAAGTACTGACGCTCAGGGTGCGCCAGGGATGTCCAGCGGAAAGTTGGTTCTCTCAGAATTGAGCGACTTCGTTTGTCAGTTAATGCAGAGAGCATGGATTGCCCAGAACAGAATGGGGGGATGGAGTGAGATATCCAGGGTGACTGTGTGTGATGTTCACTAATAGCAGCTGTGTTGGAGGAAGATGACTGGGGAGGTTGTGGAGGTGTGAGAAGAGGTGGGGGTGGGGGTGAAGAAGAGGAGGATGCTGTGGATGATGCTTGTTGGGAATTGACAAGAGCTGTGGGGGACAAGAGCACTCCTGTTGGCGGACTAATGATGGGTTTTTTGGGCAAAATTTTAAGAATGTCTCTCACCCTCTGGCTCTGACCTCCCCGGCCCACCTCCTGTCCTCTCCGACCACGTCGACTCCTCTCAACTGGCACATGTTCTGCCTCAGTCTCAGAGGGAGGGGACGCAGGCCTGGAGCTATGCAACAGGTTGGTTTTCCTCTCTTCTTGCAAAGACGGGGAATGATCCTCTGGCTCTGATAAAGCTTGTGTAGCCTCAGAGATCTGAGAGTCACACGATGAGTCATCCAGACTGGGACTGCTGGACCTGGAAGACTCTGCAGAGGAGATCTGAGAGGAATGCTGGGACACTGCACTGGAGCCACAAGATGCCGTACTACTGAATCTCCCATTGGTGGTATCGTTTGTGTCATTGTTGTGAACAATGGTGACTGCTGATGGGACAGTGGTGACAGGCGCAGGGGGAGCAGGAGGAAGGGACTCCATTGGGGCAGTGCTTCCAGTGCTACTTACCACTGTTGTGGAAGAGACTAGGATAGATGAAACAGAGGAGGAGACCACCGTGGTGGGTTGGGTAGATGTAGATGCAGATGTGGAGGTTGTTTCAAAACGTGGCATTTTTATTTGAGGTGGAGGTGCTCCAAAGCTGCCCTCATCTTCTATGAAGCGTTTTGGGGTTTTGATAATGCGGAGAGAAACTGTGCTGACCACAGGCATGATAAACTGTCTGATGTTCTTTAACTGTGTCTTTCTGATTCCACCTTCAATGGCACTTACACCACTTCCACTATTAGCAACTGCTTCTTTCTCCAAACGCTTCTGTGCTCCTTTCTTAGCCCGTTGTAGCAGTTGCTTAGCAATAGTTGCATCAGTGCGTTTAGAAGAGGGGACTATTCTGACAGGTTTTCTATGTCGAGGGCTTTTTCTGAGTCCAGCAATTTTGCTTGGTGTGGAGGGTGATGGAGAAGCTGGGGAATTGGAAGAGTCCTGGTCATCAGCACCATCTTCATTCCTTAGCAGAGACTGCCCTGGAGTATCACCCCCTCTAAATTTAAAAACTTTCTGTTTTCCATCACCACCATCAACAGAGTTAGCAAGCTTAGCAGCAGCAGCTGCCTCAGCTTTGAGCCGCTCAGCTGAAGGTGGTCGACCGCGCCTGCGTCGGGGTACACCAGGCAAAGTCTTAAGCCGTGACTTAAGGGGTGAGAGTTTAGTTGCTCTCAGTCTCTTGAAGTTGGTAACTTTGGCAACACCCTGTCCACCTTTGGGAATCTTGGCATCAGTGTCATGAGACTTATCCAAGCCCAGTGGCAATCTCGTAGTGTTTTTTTCATCTTCTTCCTCCGTGTCAATGTCCAAGTCAGTCCCAGCCTGTCTGTCTTCTAACAACGCATGGCTGCCTGCCCCCCAAGATTTTCTGTTATTTAGAGGAGGGCGACCTCTTCTCTTTTCACCAGAGCCAGGTGGCCTTCCAGGCAGCCTTTTTACCTTCTCACTTGGCCTTTCAAAAGACTCAGGTTTTGCTTGTGTGGAGACAGATACAGAGGAAGGCAGGCTTGCAGCAGGTTTCTGGACAGACAAGACTCGTGGGGGACGGCCTCTGGGCTTCTTCTCCTGTGTGGGAGGGTCTGTTAAGTACAGCATCAAAACATAGAACATTCAGTTAGGGTGACAATAGCAACAGTGATGAACTTAAAACAGATTAACTGATTTTTTTAACCTGAAGAAGCTGATGAAGGACTCTGTATTCTTTTCTGATCTGTGATTGATCCAAATCCCCCAAAAACTTCCTCCTATAAGAAAAAGTTTAAAATCTTCATAAATTGCAAACTTACATATAGGATTTGCATTTCAAATGTACAGTAACAATCAATGTCAACTAATTCAACTGTGCAACATGTGGATCATTTTGAAAATGTCTGTTTAAAGGCTTATGTTTTAAGCCAACATTGAGGTGCTGAATGTCACTTTCACTCACTTACTCAAATGTCTATCTGTCTTCTCTACAGCTAATGACGCCTCAAACCACAACAGAATGCTTAAATTGCAAACATTCAAAACCTACAAGATAACAATCACAAAGCATTGTCTTGTTGCTCAACAAAAGTCAGTGACACAATGGTTGGTTAACATTTACAACAAGAAAGTCAGCCAGCATTGGGAAGCAAAAAGAAATAAAAAAATATCAACATAAAAGCGATATTACAGCTTAGCTGTCACAGTAGAACTGGGGACAGTATTGCTTTTATGAGAAAATGTTTCTATTAAACAGTCCAATATACTAGTATGCAAATATATGCTGCACATTGAAAGCTTTTAACAATTTAACAGAAGTGGTCATTTATATTTTTAAGAAGACTCAGTGCACTTGTAAAGCCTTGAAACGTGCTGTAAAGAACTCACCAAAAGGTCAGTCATAACATTTTAGTAAGTCTTTGGGCCACTTTATTTTTGCAATCCCTGTGTGTTTAAGAGAAGAGGTGAGTATGCCGTTTTGTCATGTTTATTTATAGCGGAGTGTGGGGATGCAGTTAAGTTCTCATTGGCCCAGTTTGTAGAGCAGCTGCTATCCAAGTGTAGTCCTCACTACTATAAGCCCATCATTGCATGCAAACTGTATAGCACACTGTATTAATGTGTAATTTATGTATGCGTGGTAGTGTAAGTTGTAATTTACTACTTTTTGATACAAAAATGGACAAACTGCTGTGTAATCTGTCAATATCAAACCCCCTTGTGTGTTCTTTGGAATATACTGGAAAGGACTGCTGTCAACACACACACCAGTTCCAGCATCCTGCTGCTCTGAGCAAGATGCTGCTCTTCGAAAGTGTAGATGCAGAGCTAAGGGGGGTGGAGCACCAACGGACGACTCTGACTCGCTGTGCTAATGCCGGAATCACTCAGTGACATCACCACCTGCGCAAACAATTAATGTACTACACATTTAGTCATAAATATATTTTTGGGTTAGGTGCACTCAAACGATTACTGTGAATAAAAAACCCTCTGCAAGATGTAAACAAGCAGGACATAGAGTAAAGATGCGGGGGAGGGGAGCAAACGCAAAACACAGCACTTCGGAAAAAACACAGCATGGAAAGGAGGAGGATGAGTGCTGGAGGCAGTCTAAGTAGCATCAGCATCAGCATCACCACATGAAGACTAAGGCTTTCTTCTAGTGTCCAAATCCTTAGCAATATTTTTTGTAACTTCTTTTTTATTTGCCACCATTGAGTCATGTTTTTTTTGTTTGAGGAGAATCAAGATCAGTCCTATTCATTATGAAAGCTTTCACATTGTCTAAGGACAGTCCCTGAAAGCTATGAGCGAATGAGAAACACCTGTAAACTCTACACCTTTTATCATTTGGACAATTGTAAGCCCAGAATCTTAAGGGGACTTTTGACCACTAACATTATTATTCATCTTCAATTGCAACTGCAACCCACACATGATTTCCCATGCAAATGGTTCACAGTTTAGTGAAGTTACAAAAATCTACAAAGAAATAGCAGGACAAAATGACTCATGAACAGCACTTTATTTAAATATAAACTGATATTAAAATATTCCTGTTTATTACACAGGTTTTAGGTGTTTTTTTTTTTTTTCCTTCTACTGCACATAGTTGACTCATCCATTCGAGGCTTGTAGTGATGCATTCATACCAATAAGACCCTAAGATGACACAACTTTACAAAAAAGCCACAGGGGGGTTATATTAACTTCACACAAAAGCAAAGATTTTGCACACACATTTTAAGCTGAAGAGACTACAACAAACACTGAGAGGAGAGCCTAATTTCTCAAGCACTGTGAACTGCACAGGCATTGCTTTGTAACACCCCAACAAAAGGTGGATAGTTGTTTTGTTTGTTTGTTTGTTTAAAGGTCCTAACACAATTTGTAACTTTTGACACTCGCAGAGACACCCAACAACACACAGACTAAACAAACAGGCGAGATTGCAATTTCTTATTGCTAACACCTAAGTCAACACAGGACAGTCTATAACTATGGACAAAGACAGACTGATCCTGTCCTGCAAACACCCTCCAACACAGATTCACATATGCTGCTACCAAGGACCCACACTCACCCCTTCCTATTCACCCAAATACACCACTGAAATTGAAGTTCTAATCAAAATAAAGACAATGATGACACGCCTACTACTGAGTGCAATAAGGGACATAAAATCCAAGGGACCCCAACCATACACACACATACAAAGATGAAGAAAGACGACACAATTGATGCCTTTCTCTGAGCCAGGGGACTCCAAGAGCAGAGGTGAAAGCTCCTTGCCTGCTGTAGCAGAATAAAGCCATGGACGGGAGGGTCTGTGACTAATTCTCCTCTCAGCGTTGTCCCATGGGGAGGAGGGGAGTCGCCCTGCACCCTTTGATATCCCTGCCTGCGCTCTTTCAGCCACCCCCACTTTGTGAGAGCCAGAATAAAAGCAGACACAAAGCTTCCTGCTCCAATCCACGGGCTGTCTTGGGAATGGAAGGGTGGGTGGGTGGGAGGGTGAAGGAATATAAGGGGCTACAATTTACATAGGCCAAACACCTGCTGGACTGTAGCCCCTTGTGCTCAAACACACAATTTATCTTAAACCAGTGAGGCAAAAAGACATCTGTGTTGATACATCAATTCAGCTGAACTTTGGTGCTATCTGAGTGGCACTAATGGGGCAAAGTGTAACTTATAAAAATGTGTTAAAGTCATGTAAACCTGATTAACTGGACAGTAAGCATGTACTTTACATGAATGGTGTGGAAGGGTTACAAATAAAAAAGTAAACTTGGATATCAGCACCAAAGCAACAAATGTCATACTGTCCAGATCATGAAAATGAATAAACAACACATACACAAAAGCTTACAAATGGCTTCATTTGGACAGCAACAACTGACAAGCACCCCTTTGAGCCACCCCAATGGCTTAGTAATCCATTCCAAAGTGGCAGCTGTCAGAAGAAAAGTTGGTCTGCCTCTCAGACGGGTTTGTGTGTGTCTGAAGTGGATTGGGGTCTTTTTGCCTGGACGAAGGGAGGGGTGGCAAGTGTCCGGCTGGCGCTCTGTTCAGGGTTACCCTGTGAGCTCAGCAGGCTGCACTGAGCCTGAACAATCCTGCCCCGTTCTGGCCAGGCAGACACAGCACTGCTTCTCAATGAAATCACCACAATGTGTCCACACACTCCATAGGCTTTAAGGTCCAATAAGATTTAACGGTCCAGCCTCTCTATAGACCGCCTAAATACTCTTATGCTATTATTCATTGAGTGTAAAAGTGTACAAGCCATAGCCTATGTTGTGCTAACAATCCAGTGCTCTATAATGCCAGCAAAACCCAACTCTTTTTATAGACAAGTATGTATCTACAATGTGGTTAAAAAAAGTAGTCTGTCTACAATATAAGTGATTTCTATGTAGACAAAGATCTTTGAAATAATCTAGAAACAATAAATATTATTACGTTATTTAGCCAATTCTAAATGTCATAAGCTGTGTATATCTGTGTTCCAACCACGTTTTTACCATGTGGTCACACTACAGCTCTGGCTGTGGTGGTAAACATCCCCGCACACGGTGTACTCCCACTGCAATGAAGGAGGAAGATGGTCGTTTGCTGAGGCGAACACACCCCCACATCACACGGTCCTCGAGAAGGGGCTCGTTGTTATTGTAGCCAACCCTGCATGCGCACTGTCACCAGCGTGTAGTTCCGTTCAAAATACGAAGCCAGTTCAGAGCCAAACCCCAACTAATTAGTCTCTGATAATATTTTCACTGTTTACAAAGTGTTTTCTGTAAGCATATTTTAGTGTTAAATGTGCGAATTACAAATCCCCAATGTCTCCGCTTAGACTGGGCAGAGAAGGGGAAAACATGTCCACCTCCCATTTTCCTATGCATCAGCAATAGCCCCGATGGCTAGCGTGGCGTAGTGCGTAGCATTGTAGCTCAACACTGAAACAGCCATGGATATGGAGATAATGTAGGCTTAAGCATGGGCTTTGGGAAGTTAAGTTACAATGCTTATCCGGGCAGTGGCGATGTGATGGCTAGGGGTAAATACGGAATACCACTAGATCAATCCTGCCACTTAAAGCGTACAAGAGGAAAATATTAGTGTTTGTCTTAGCTGTGATGTGTAGACAGCTAGCCTGAAAGCTAACAGATCAGCTACGTTAGCCGACCCTCTCCATAAAATGTTATTCCTAACTACGAGCAGACAGTACTTAAACACGCGTTAAGATAAATAATAAACATTCAAGTTAACAAAAAATATAAAATTTAAAACATGCGAGTGATAATGTGACTGATGAGCTCATTTTCGGAGACAGACGCTAAGTTCACGCTAGCTCGTTACCAATCACAACTACACAATATCGCCTCTTTAAAGTTGACATGTCCTGTTTTTGTTAAACAGTCCTATGTTATTACACCAAAGCATCAATTAAGATTAATAAGATCAGTCGCCCACGAACCACATATTACAGTGGGGCAATTTTAATAATGATGTAGGAATGACTATAACTTTTACTGCTTGTACTACCACATACACTGGTGGTAACTTGCAAAGTAACTTAAGCTCAATGTAACAGTTGTAAAAGCTTAGTTACACGTGTAGTTACCAAACATAGTACATTTCTTATGTGTTAACTGCATTGCATTTAAAACATCCCTGTCTTGATCAGGCTAACAAATTAGTGTTAGCCATTCATCCACATTGTAAATGTACCTTTAGCCTGTCACTACACAGATGCGAGCGAGCAAACTTTGTTTCTACCGGATCCATAAATCTGATACATGACTGACAGCGTGGTTTCTTATGTGACAAATGTATACCGCTATACTAAGGCCACACACCCAACTCAGTTAAGTTAACTGTGCATCCTAGCTGTGATAACTTCGCTCAGCAGCCTCTAAATGTTTGAAGAGGAGATGGTCTGGGTTTGGGCAGAGTAACCTTTAGCTTTTGCGTTGCTCCGTGGAGCTAAACCGTGCGCCTGTTAAACAGATGCCCCAGAATAAAACAGGACTGCCCTGTCCCATCCTGCGCTTACCTCTCCGCCACTCGAGTCACTCGATTCCCCCAAAACATCCCGAAATTTTTGCAGGTTGCTTCCGATAACCGTAGAGACCTGTATTGCAGCGTCAAAGCCAGGTCCGAGCCCCGCTGCGTTTTGGTGGGCTCCCGAGACACTCTGCAGGGAGGCAGTAACTCTGATACGGCCCGCTCTCCTCCCGGTACCGGAGTTGCTGCTCCCTCCGGGCCGAGCGGGGAACCGCCACCGACAGCTGTGCGCCATTTTACACTCTCTGCCTGTCTGCCCTGCGATCAGAGATACCTCGGTGGGCGGAACCCTAACCCAGCACTCCACATAAACAACCCCGACCGCAGCGCTGCGCTCTCACTGGCCGTATAGCGTAATGCATGTTGCGGGGCGGAACACAAGAAACCCCGACAATGCATTTGCTCCTCAGCCGGGCTCACTGACTGTACGGCCAACTTTAAATCAGGTTCAGGGGCTTTGCCCGGGAAACGAGCCTCCACTTAAATCGCAAGTAAGAGATGGAAAGTAAACTGATCGCCCTATTCTTCAAAGAAGAATAAGAATAGTCGTCCGTATTGTCATCCATATGGGGCGCTGACACTATTAAACGACTGAAGTGAACTATGCATTATTCATAACATGCAATTATTAGTATAAACATTGAGAAACATTGATTTAACTCTGATAGTTCACAATAACTGATGCATCAAGGCCATGGAAAAGCTTAAGGAAGATAATACGGAATGTATGTTCAAAGTGTGTGTCAAAGATGTGTAATACACTGTTAATACTAGTAGCACTGATTTTCAAATGATCTTCATGGAATTAAGTTAAATAGTCCTTTTGTGTTTTGTGTTGAATGGTGGTCAAAATATGTACAAAAACACTTTATTGTACAACACACATTTGATTTATTTCTTAAATCATAGTGTAGGCCATGGTGTAGGCTACATCCTACATATCCCATTATATTTATAATTATGAAATTTAGAGGTGCAGCTTTTCAATACAAAGGACATGCCAACCCCCACATTTCACTTTATTATAACCCATAACATTCAAAAAGGATCATTTTTAGCCATACCTAAACAATAGGCAAATCTCAAAAGTTAAGTTATAGAATATAGGCTACAAATTAATATCAGCGACTTTTGGCTTTAGGCACTGTTTTGTTTAATCATCTTAATAGACAAATGTGACATAATTATGTAAAGAGAATGTTTTCTAGTGGTTATACAATAAAAGAATAATCAACACAATTTGTGATTAACTCTCATTAAAGCCAAGAAGTATGTGTATATGTAACTATTTCAGCATGGACAATGATAACTTATGAGGTTGAAACAGTAGAGCTTTTGTAACCCCTGCTCTTCCCATAAAATTACAAAATTCACATTATAGCCACAAAACTGGTTGTAGCAGTGAAAATCAAACATATAAACCAGGAATGGAAGGTCAATAAAAGATTAAAGTTTGTAAGAAGGCGTAAAAACCCTTCTATTCCATTAATATCATATTATGCCAGTACTAAATGCAAGTACTGGGTTGCCATTTTTATAACAAATTAGGACAAAGTATATGACAAATTATGCCCTATTTTATCTTCAATTTATTATGTGAACAAGTCTTGTGTAGTTTGCTTTTTGTCACTTTACATGTTGGCTTTTTATCAGCATGTGTGTAAGAATAAATTCAATGTTGTACAACGTAGGGTGTTTTACAAACTTGTATAGGTATTTTTAATGAGCCCATTTGTTATTTTTTCAAAAATACTTACTGTGCAGAATCAAGTTGTTTTGCCATAGGTTTGTGCAGTATCTCAAAGCCTTTTCATTTGGGTACACATGTGATAGTCACTCAATGATATAAAGTATTTTATGGTAAGAAAACCTAGTGGCTACATCATCTTACTATTTCTGTTAAAATCATTGAAGCAGGCTTCTGAACCGGTCCCCGAGCTGGTGGACTATAACTTGTACAGACAGAAAGCCAAATTAGCATAAAGGCTGCATGTGAAACTCAAATACAGTCAGATGTCCTGTATTAGTCTGAAAGAATCCAAAAAGCAAACATCATAGGCCAGGGCTCCATGTGAGGCCAAAACAGAGACAAGCAAATTACACAAGTCAGCCAATAAAATCAAAAGAGTTTCACAAAAATAATCCAGTTAGGACAACTGGCTAACCACTTGGACCAAACTGGGAACTCTCCTTCTTATGATTATCCAGCCACTGTAAGATCTGTTGTTTCAGTTCATCATTTGGCCTGATCTGGTCCATGGTGAGAGGACTGCGGTTAAAAGGATCTGTCTGGTCACTGCAAGAAAAATACACCCATTAATATTCACATAAAACATATGTAAATTTCAGGTTCAGTTTCCACAGGAACAAACCAACCTAAGAAGATGTCTTGCTATAGTTGAACGATCGACAGTGACATTAGAAGAAGGAAGAATAACAGGATCTAACATCAATGTGGACATAATGGGGTCCAAAAACTCATCTGGGGCATCTGAATAGGCCTCCTCTTCCTGTTGTTGACGATCAGCATGTGACTAAAAAGGGAATTTAATCGATATGCATTTAATCAAACACATGTATCTATTATATGAGCTGATAAAAAAGAAAACAATTTACAACATAACAATGTTAGTAATTACTTTTATTTTATCTGCCATCAGCCCGAAAGCCACAATCATATTCCCAGGCTTGTTAATCTTCTTTAGTACCCTAACAGTCTGAGAGAAAAGAGTAGCAGAGTAGGACCGTCCGTCCTTTGGTACTGTAGCACAGAAGTTCTCTTTATCACTGCAAAAAAAGCACAATATCAGTATGCTTATAATTACATATATATATATATATAATTACATCCATTAACTTCCAACATACCCCAGATTTATGTAGATGGTGCAAATATCTGAAACAAGTTGATGAGGCTTGAAGTCAAACTCACTGAAGTCCTTTACTTTAAGTGCACCCATTTTAGGACCCACCAGGTGCTGCAGGAAGTAGTTAAGCATAGAGATAATTCTCTCTGCCAAGAAGGGATGTACAAAGATGCCTGTGATCTCTGGAAATGGAAAAATAGTGAATACCTTTTCTAAGTGTGTGGATTTATAATAAACAGAGGAAATAAAAGATGTCTGACCTGAGGTAAGGAAGGCCAGTGTGCCAATTGTCTCATTAGACATAATGTTGTGAAAACGTCCAAGCTGTCCAAACATCTGCAGGCTTGATTCCTTTTCTCTCCGGGCATCAGAGCCCAAACTGTCCCACTCTCCACGATCCCGCTCCAGCTGAAGAATCTTGATTTTACTTAGATACTAAAAGATCAAATGAGGTATCACTTTTATTTATTGAAAAAACAAAAACAAAAACATTCAAGATGATAAAATTAACAATAAGAAGCCAAACTAGCTACAGTATTTGTTGGTTATATTTTTAAAATATCAATGATCCAATTTTCTTGATTAATGTGTTGTTTTTTATATAAAAAATGTTTTCTTAGTAAGGTCTAACCTGAATAGCCTCATCAAGAAGGAAGATAGCATCATTCATCAGTAAATTAAGGAACCTAAGAAAAAGAGGAGGATTCATGGCCTCCAGGTTTTCCGATGCATAGTCTGCCAAATGCTAAAACCCAAATGAGAAGTACAAAGTTAATTACATTTTTTAGCAATAATAAAAGGTCTAATGTGAAGGCTATTGGATGTAATTTTGAGAATATAAGAGAAATTAAATAAATTCTCTCTTACCTTAATGCTCTCTCTATAGCTATCTTTGCTCCACATGTATTTGAGGATGGGGTACATGGGCCTTCGATAATTGAATTTCTGTTCAAACTGGTGAGGATCACCTGAAATGAAAATTATTTTAAAATCTTTAAAATCAGCTGACATCAAATTAGAAACATGGTACAGACAAATTAAAAGATTGAAAACCCATTTCCCAACCAATGCATAAAAGGTTTATTTTACGCTTCTTGCTTTCTCTGAAAGGTATACCTGTAAATTCAATGTCCACAAACACAGTGATGAGGGCCTCTGCCAGGTGAGCAGCATATTTATAGGAGCAGAAGAGTCTCTCTCTCTGAAATACAACTGGTTGTATAGCACCAGGGGCCAATGGCTCCATGTGAGGCATTACAGCCTCCAATACCTCTGCAAGTTTTGCTCTTAAGTGTGGGTTCTTCATCCTAATGCAATTTCACATATGAAAACAAATGTAGTGCACAATTCCATTGTCAAAAAAGTGAGGTTTTAGTAAAATCATGTATCAGGATGTACCTTTCAACATTACCCATGAAGACAGTAATGAAATTTAGAATCTGTTCAAGATTCTCAGCAGATGTCTCTAAAACTTCGTCTGCAAATCTACGCAGAAAGATGAAAAAGTCTCCCAAGTTGTCTGCAAAAAACTCTAGCACACACAACACTAAATGAATGATAAATATTTAAAAATGTCACGCAGTAATGAATGTACAATACCAATGGTAAACAGTCAAATTGCAAATTAAAGACAGTATCTTTTTGTGGTTTTTAACAGTAAAGTATGACACAATTCACTTTTCAGGTAAGCACTATGTAACAAATAAAATAAAAAAACATTCATATTATAACATATTTAACTGAAGTTTAATTGGCAAATGTAGTATGTGTAACCTACCTGGTACATAGCATAGCACAGTATTCTGAAGAGCAGGAAGTGGAAAACTGAGTGCTACATGTTCAGGCCCTTGGTTTCCCATGCCAAGCTGAACCAGCAGAGAAGCCATGGAGGCTTGGAGGTTAAGGCAGCATTGAAGCATGGCAGGTTGTGTAGTGGCAGCTTTGGTTGATAAATAAACAGTCATCAGACGCTCAAACTGCTCCAAGAGCTGTTCTGACATAGGATTGCCTGTTCGTTGGGCTTCTTGCCATGTCACCTGGAGCCGGTGGAGAGACTGGTTCATCTTTACCATCTGCTCATGGAGTCTGCATGTACATTTTGCATGCACAAAGAATGCATTGAAAAAGAACAAGACAGCACTGGTTAATATAGTTTAAACACATTCTAGAACAATTACATAAGAAACATTGTTGATTTTTATTTGTGAACCTGTGAAAGCCAAGGTGCAAGGTGAGCTGAGTAAGAATGAGGTTTTCTGTCAGCAGACTGTAGGACTGTGCAGGCTCCACTTGCTGTTGTGGGGGAACAGGGATCAGACAGGTTTCTTTGTCAAGACCTAATGGAAGAAAGAAAATTTGTTTATAAAATGTGATGATATATACACACTTTAATATATAAGAGTAATGGAGCAACTGCTTAAACATAAAAATAGTTTGTGACTTTGTGATATACTAACCCCTTGCATGGACGTTTTGATTGCACCTGTCTTCTTCACTCAGCTCTTTCAGAGCGCAGTAAGTAGGGTTAAAGGTGAGCAGTTTAGGTGACTGTGGCTTACAGAATGGTTGGCAAAGCTTTAGCATGACTGCACCCAGGTTTAAGAAGAATGCGTCCGAGGCATACATCTGAAAAAAAATCTCTGGCATCTGATTGGCCCAAATCTTCGCTCTACCAGCATTAGCCTGCAGACAGTTCCCCAACCAAGAGAGCAGCAAGTGGCGCGTCTCACCAGTTCGTTGAAGCAGATTTTTAAAAATCTGGTGCAGCTTGTCATGAAACTGTCCCATAAACTGCAAAACAAGGACATAGCCAGGATGCAAGTACACGTTAGTTCACAGAGGAAACAACATCAAACACAAAACTTACAGGACTTAATACCTGGTGGATGTTAGCCTCTTGGATCCTGGTCTCTTGGGAACTAGAGCGGGACGGGTTGAGAAAAAAACTGTGTCCCTCTACAACACCTGGTGTTTTTAACAAGCAAGAAATGTTCAACACAGTCCCCAATAAGCTTTTTTGATACTGCAAACCATTAGCTGGGTCTTTGGGTTGTATGTGTTCCACTAACACCTTCAGAAAAACACACAATCAGGAAATGTTAGCATTGTAGCACCACCATGAAAGAGTAGGTACTGTGCATTCATGTAATATTAAGGCCTTAAATAAAATCATATATAAATGTAACTTGAATAACAGCATAATAAATCAAATCTCTACCTTTGAAATGTCTTTATGATGGCTAAAGTAAATAATAACATCTAGGTAGAAATAGAGATTAGGCTGGCACAAATCCAAGTCTTTGACACGGCCTTGAAAGATATCAAAAACTGGTACTATGACCTCCTCAAAGGTTCGGACCTCCTGGTCAGAGAGCAGGCCTGCAATGACTTCCTCCACAAACTCAACCACTTCTTCTGGATCTAAAACAGTAGCAGAAAATATGCTACCAAACAGCATTAAGAACAAAAAGAGCATGAACAACATAGCAAATAGAAAACCTACAGGTTCCTCTGAAACCTTCCAGAAGCAGGTCTAATAGCTGTTCATAGATATTCTGGCTGACATAAATCTCTGGGGTGAGAAGGACTGTCCTCATGTTAGAAACTGTGAGGTCCTTGCAGCGGACAGCAAATGACAGTAGCTTTTCAGGTACTTTTTTAACCTGTTGCACAGATAATCAAGCCAATAAATAAACCAATAAAAAGTATATTTATGATTAAGTTAGAAACAGATGAGATGGCTACAAATATTGAATTATAGTCAGAACTTGCACCTCTTCCTTGGACCTCCGGTAACAGGCAAAGAGGTATGGAATAGCGCACTTTTCTCCAGCATCACGATCAGCGGACAGGTTGACAGTGCTGCATGAGGTCATATAGATGAGATGATTTCCAGGCTCCAGCAAAAGGAGACGGTTAAATAAAGCCTTTGGAACAGATCAAAACAGCACAAGCACAACAAAATATACTCCTGTTTATTTACAGAAAACATAACTATTTTTAGGGTATTGAAAACTTGAAGAAAAGTCTTTATGTTTAATAGAACGATGCCTCACTTGTTCTATGTTGTCCATATCCAACCAGTCCTGTCCATCAAGATCTGCAGCCATTTCCTCCAGATATACACAGCGAGGAGGTATACCATTTCCTCCTCTTAGACTAGGGTCACCTACAAGTATGAATAACAATAAAACCAGGTTAAAGCAGTTCAAACAATGACATGTTTGAACTCAGATATAATCAAGTTTGTTTATATATATTTATAAATTCTCAAAACTAAAAAGGTAAAATAAATAAATAAAGGGATACACTAAACATAGGAATCAGAAGGGCAGAGGTCTGAAATTCTTCTCACATGGTAAACATAATTTGTCAAATTATTTTGATAGTGTGGTTGAAAAGAAGGTGAACATTGATTTTTGGGGATAGTCACTGATACTGATTGTATTTACTATACACACAAAATGTTTGGGAGAGATTAATATTAATTAAACACCATAATTTTTGCGTAGATCATTGTGAATTTAAAAAATTTCATTCCTAGTTTTTCTTAAGCCTCTCTCAAAGGACTCAAGACTATCTCATACAATAGGCTTTTTATTTGAACACTGACTTGATATTGACACGGTCTTTTAGTTTGAGTGTAATTGAAGCCATCTGCATTCTAACAGAGCAGCAAATAGGATATGTGCACAGCGATCTTAAAAAAGCGAAGCAGGTTAAAAATATCAATTACTTTCTATTACTCCTTTGGTTAACACAGACAAATTAATGATCTGATCTCTCTAGATTGTTGTATTAACCTCTGTATTAAACTTTGCATTATATGTGTATCTGTAACTGTTACAATGGTCAGGTTATTTATCCCAGAAACTTACTGTTGTCCAAAGTAATAAGAAATATTCGCTGGATCATGTGATTGACATTAAGCTGTTCACAAAGTTCTTGGCGGGATCTGAAGGAGCGGCTAATCTCTGCCACAGAGTCGTCATTGTCATCAACACTGTCTGACACAGAGTTCTCAGACTCTGAATGGCTCTCTTCTGAGTCCTCCACTGCAACACATATCAGTAAAAGATAATTTTTGAGTGTAAACCTTTGAGTCTTGAGTGTTTTTACTATTTTTTGAGTCCTCTGAATCTGGATATTGAACATACAGTTATGCTATTGGTTATTAGACCATAAGACCACAAGACCATATATTACAAACGCACAGGGTGGTTCAGAAGAGGGTTGTGGCGCTTTCTGGCCTGATGCAAACTGTTTGGCATCGGCCAGGGAACTAAAGAGGGCAGCAAATGGATTACAGGAGATGTTCTGGTTGTTGTTGCCCTGGTCAGTCATCTCACTAGGGCTTTACACTTACTCCATCCAGGTTCCTGTTAAGTAAGAGCAAAGTCAGATCAAGTCTCAAAAATAAATTTATATTTTTTGCTTTATACAAATGCAACTGCAAATGTATTTATTCAATTATAATAGAATATATCGTATCTACTCAAGATAACCAAAACAATTAATAAGCTCCCTTAGAAGTAGTTATTCCAATTTACTAATGTTGTATACCTATATTTTTCCACACAAAAAGTACCACGCAGTTCAGTTTAAATTTCATTCTTGTCTTTACCTGGAAGCTCTAGAAAGGGGACGATGGCAGGTGATGTGGATAACAGGTGGATTGCACACTTCCTTGTGATGTAATAATATAATCGGAGACACAAGAAATAGCTGGTTTAATAGCCGTATAGCTGTAAGAACGTTAGCTCGAAATTACTGCAGAAACTAGTTTTACTATCTAGCCATGTCATTTCTAGTTAGCCATGGCTAGTTAGCGCTAGCATTTAGTAAGAAGCTAAACTGTCACGGTGTCATCACGGCTCTACTACAACCATCAGTTTAGATGCATAGGCTAAGGATTTGGCGACAAACTGTAGTGTCGTACCTGTTGGTAGAGAAAATGCTTTTCCTATGTGTAAAAATGCTTCTACGAAACCAGTGACTGCAGTTCCTCAGTAAATAAAACCATGGACGTCATCCACATGCGACAAACCGCCTGTTTTTCCTGTTGCGTAAATCAAACTTCACAAAATATGGTGAGCTACAAATATAGTCGCTTGGCCGTTAGAACAACGCTAACAACACATAATTTAGGTTGTAATAGAGAGGCTATATGAGTACAAGGGAAACCCCTCTGATGGCGCAAGTGGTCCTTTTCTGCAGTAATCCCATGCTTCCAGTTGAGGGCAGCAACGGTCTATTTTTGTAAAGCAAACACACTTATTTGACAAAACCGGACCGTTCTCAATAAAATGGAGTTTACTTTGTGTTGGGGGTGTTACTCCGAGACCCGTGACTTACTGAGATTTATGACTCTAGGGGGGCCCTTTGCAGTTTTCTGCGTCTGTTAAATGAACAATTATGCAGACTGGTTGATTTAAACATTATTTGTTCTTATACTAGCATTTTCATTTTGGTCTATTCTGATTGTGGTCTGCACAAAAGGCAGGAGAACACAACTCACTAAAGCTGACAGTGACAGCAGCTGTCAGAATATGTGGCCGAATCGTGGCTTTATAAAATCTAAAAATAAATAAAATTGCCAACATAATATCTCCACATGTTTTCTCAAGTATTCAAAATATTGACATAATTTTACTTTATTACAATAAATGCAAGACAATGTCAGATTGTAAATTTATCATTTACTGAAGACAAAACAACCAAAAAGCTTTATTATTGAACACTGAGTCACAGGTGAATGTTTTTTTTTTTTAATACAAAATTAAAACAAAAATAAACATAATCCAGAAAGCTTTGTTTTACTATGAAAATAATACACACCTTTTTGGGGGTGCATGACAGATGGATGTATTTTATACAGTTCTTTCTACATATTAGAAAGTTCCATATAGAATTATAAATTCTTCAATACCTGTTATTTATACAATAAAGATAGACATACAATTACAATATCAAATAAGGCACAATAATTTCCAAATTAATTAGACCTATTCCTACTGAATATGGAAATGAAAGGCTTTATGGTGGTCACAGTGTCAGTTTTAGGAAGGCTCTGCCTTTGAATGAAATGTGTATTTGAGTGCCTGCTTACCAGGTTTTAGTCCATGGTTGCTTTTTTTTCCAGACATCTTTTTCACTCCATTTTGTAATGACAATAATGTTCAATCCAGGAGCTTCACAAAGATCCTAGTTTTGTCTTTTTTCAAACAGAGAGGTACAGTTATGACAACCACTGTCATTTATTTGCCATATTGTGCTCCTTTGCCTCGTCTTAACCAGTCCCTCCAGGGAGATTGTGCTTTATCCTGATTGGACTCTGAGCTCCAGGTGGAGGAGGTAGAGGACTGGCGTGTCCTGTTGGGTCTGCGGAAGAACATCATGCCATTGGAGGTTGTCTTCTTCTGAAGCTGTTCTGTCTGCTGCTGTGACTTGAGCTGCTGGTTGAGAATGATCTGGATGTCATCCTGGGCAAAGATGAAGAGGAAAAAAAATCAGAATACTATACTCAGTAGTGCTTATACATACATAAGCTCTGTTGTCTACTCATATGAAAGCACATACTCATTGTTTCTTCCTAAACATTATCTTACAATAACATTTAGACATTAATCTCATAAAAAGCACCACGCAGTTAGAAAGACTGCTTGGCAAAGTGACCTGGCAGCGGACTGGTATAGAGAGACACCTGCCACCCACTTCCCTCCAAACAAAGCTGCTAATATACGTATTAGGAAAATATTAAAACATTGAATTGTGGTCCAAATGTGACCATACCTGCCAGGCCTCAAGCTCCTGTGACAGCTCTAGTTTGCGTTGGATGGCTTCTAGTAATTGGTTGTTCAGACACATCATGTCATTTTTACTTCTTACTAACTCGGCTTCCATTAGGGTTTTCCTTAAAAAATAAATAAATAAAATAAAAAAGGTCAGTCAGATTGTGAAGCACCCTTTTGGAGCTTTTTAATTCTATATTTTGTAACAGAAACTTGTGTAGTGTAATATAGTGTTAGGAAAAACAATCACACTCACTTGGCGATGGCTTCATCTCTGTCTCTAATGGCTTGTTGACCAACATCAGCTTGTAACTGAACACACTGCAGCTTCCGTATTAGGTCAGCATTTTCCTTCTGCAGCTGAATATTCTGTTAACAAAGTTGCAGTGAATGTTCAATGAATCCTTTCTGACAACATGAACACTAGTGTCAACTGTCGAAAGGGTTAATAATGGGTCTGAATGGGCACCTCCCTGCCTGACCGATATGTCTATTCACTTTTGCGATACCTGATCTCTTAGCTCCTGTGCTGCACTCCAATTCCCACACTGATCAGCAGTCCTTCCAACAAAAGCGTGATTCAGCCCCTGGGACATTAGTAAAGATCAGGTGTCAGCCATGTGTAATTCAAAGAATTACACCAAAAAGGAGTTTCTGTTGTTGGCCTATTTGTTCTATGGGGGAAGAAGGGGACTGCCTGTATGTGAGATGCAGGTTGTTGGTATCAACGCACAGCAATTACCCATTCAGGTTTAAGTCAATTCACTTTTTTAGAACAACTGGAGGTACTGTATTAAGGTGTCATATTGTGGAAGATACCTACTTGCTGCTAGAGGGTAAAGCATATAACTTTAAATAAAATAATTGTTCTGTTGAGCAAATACTAAAATTTAATTAATTATTAAAACAAATTGTAATGGATTAAGAAAATATGGCAAGGCTTGATTTATCATTATATATGAAGACCCAGTTTCATAGTAAAAGGAGTTTGGCATTTGGATTACTTGGAGTGCATTGCACACATCAAAGAAAGTGTAATTTGCATTCTTCTCTTATACAAGCAAGTCTTTTGTTCAGAGCATTTCCACTCTTGCCCCATTCTCTCATTGAGCGTGATCATAGAGCTCACCTGAGTACCAGAAGAAGCCTGTGCCAGGATTTGTGCCACTCCCTTTAGCCGATGTAGTGTGGTTTGAAACTCGTCTTGATGACCTGTGACCTCTGGCGTCCAAGTGCTGTTTAGGTTGTGGGTCAGCGGTTGTAGTAACTGAAGAATGGATTCCATTTCTTTGGTTATCTACAAGACAACAAGACATTATGTTCATAATTACTTGCCTTTAAAATCAAAACAGATTGGCATACATAAAGTATGTTTAAGTGTGCTAAAACATGGAAACTGCTGCAACAAAGTGTCTATGACAAACAGGAAATGTAGTGAATTACTCATGGGAGCATATTTTCCTGCTGCAACAGAACAATAACGGTAGACACCCAGAGAGTAAGAAAAAGCGGACTTGAGTTTGACTGTCACTTATTCTTTTGGATCCTAGATATAATTGAGACGAGTCTATCTAATCTATCTCCTGCAGCACACCTTATCTAATGTGTCTTTATCAAGTTCATTAATGTAGACTTTAATACCCTCTTGCTGCTAAGTGTCAAATTATCATGTCATGTTGCAATGTTTGTGACCAATAAAATATTTACTTTGTAGATTGCTCCTAACCAGAAGACCTAAGAGACATACACATTTTTGTCTGCCTTAAACAATTGCATGGATACCTCTTCTTTGTTGACCCCCTCGCCAGCTGTGGTCAGGCTGTTCTCCAGCTCGGACAGCAGAGAGGTACCTCCATGGCTGCTGGCTTCTTGCAGCGACACCTCTTCTTGAAGTTCGTCCACCTGAGCCTTAAGCTGCTGCGAACGACCACGCGCAGTCTCCACCTCCTGCCATGCTTCAGCCAGCTGTAAACAAAGACATAGCAAACTTCAAGACTTTGCAAACCATAAGTACAGTTGTGCTCAGAGAATTTGAGATTTTATTTTGGCCATTTTTCAGAGAACATGAATGATAACACAGAAACCTTTTTATTCTACTCATTTAGTGGTTGGGTGACACCATTTATTGTCAAACAATTGTGTTTACTTTATTTTTAAATCATAATGACAACAGAAACTACCCAAATGACCCTGATCAAAGTTTACGTACCCCAGTTCTTAATACCATGTGTATTGCCACCTTTAACATCAATGACAGCTTGAAGTCTTTTGTGGTTGTTGTGGATAACTCTTTTTTTTCTCAGATGGTAAAGCTGCCCCTCTTGACAAAAATCCTCCTGCCCCAGAAAATTCTTGGGCTGTCTTTCATAAACTGCACATTTGAGATCTCCCCAGAGTGGCTCAATGATATTGAGGTCAGGAGACTGAGATGGTCAGTCCAGAACCTTCACTTTATGCTGCTGTAGCCGGGAAGTTGTCCTTAAGCTTTGGATCATTGTCATGTTGGAACGTCCAAGTACGTCCCATGCGCAGCCTCCAGGCTGATGAGTGCAAATTTTCCTCCAGTATTTTCTGATGCTGCATTCATCTTTTCTGTGCCTTTGTAGCTCACACATCCCCAAAACATCAGCGGGCCACCTCCATGTTTCACAGTAGGAATGGTGTACCTTTCATCATAGGCCTTGTTGACTCCTCTCCAAATGTAACGTTTATGGTTGTGGCCAAAAAGTTAAATTTTGGTCTTGTCACTACAAATGACTTTGTTCCAGAAGTTTTGAGGCTTGTCTCTGTGCTGTTTGGCTTATTGTAAGCGGGTTGCTTTGTGGCATTTGCGTAGTAATGGCTTTCTTAACCATGCAGCCCATATGTCCTTCAAGTGCCTCCTTATTGTGCATCTTTAAACCTTCCTTTCAATCAATATCAGGAAGAAAAAAAAACACTTCTAATCCTTAGCTTTGTATACTGTGCTGGGCTTTAACAGACTAGTTTTTGATGCACTTATGCATTTTGCTACCTTGTGTTTTTATAATTGCTTCCATTGTTTTCCTCACTTGTAAGCTGCTTTGCGTAAAGCATCTGCTAAATGACTAAATGTAATGTAAACGTTGAAACAACCACACCCCTTTTTTCAGAGAGTCCTGTATTTCAGCTGAAGTTATTTGTAGGTTTTTCTTTGCATTCCAAACAATTTTTCTGGCAGTTGTGGCTAAAGATTTTTGTTAGTCTACCTGACCATGGTTTGGTTTCAACAGAATCCCTAGTTTACACTTCTTAATTAGAGTTGAAACACTGCTGTTTGACATTCTCAATTCCTTGGATATCTTTTTATATCCCTTTCCTGTTTTATACAGTTCAATTACCTTTTCCCGCAGATCCTTTCACAATTGTTTTGCTTTCTCTATGACTCAGAAACAGAAATGTCACTGCAGCACTGGATGAAAGATGCAAGGGTCTGTCAGGACCCAGAAACTCACTGACCTTTTATACACACACTGATTACAAGCAAAAAGATCACAGTTGAACGGTTACCTTTAGTAGCCATTAAAACCGGTTTGTGTCACTTGTGTGCATGTTATCAGGCCAAAATCACCAGGGTATGTAAACTATTGATCAGGGTCATTTAGTTTCTGTTGTCATTAGTTAGTGGTTGGGGTTAGTGGTTGGGCTTCACCCAAAAAAAAAGGTTGAAAAAAGTGTTTTGCCCAAGACCATGTATACTTTACAAAGCCGCCATGAAACACTCTTACGGTAAAAACACTCAGTGGAAGAGAAATCCTGACATGCCAGATTCCAGTTTACATGAAACTAAACTAAACTAAACAAAGAGTGGAATCCAGATTTTCAGGTGAAAGTCATGATGAGGACCATGTGACCAAAACCAGTCTGCCTGCAGGGTGTATTTAATTTGATTCAAACTTCAACTGCACAGCCCTATTTTATTATTATTTATTTTATTTTTATATACCTGCTGGCTCTGCTGCTGGTTTAGTTGGTCCTGAAGAGCTACACGTGCATGTAATGAGGTCAAAGTTGCTCTCAGCTCAGCATTTTCTTGACACACATGTTCCAGACGCTCTTCAAGGGTTTGTTCCTTCTGTGTGAGGCGTAACACCTGGAAAGATTTACGAAGGGTTTACCAAGGAATTGTCTGTATGTTTAATTCAAATCTAAAAAATTGGAACATATAACATGCAGCAATATAAAGTAAGATGGAGACAGAAAGGGAACACTGTTGCCATGAAGAAATGTTTGGGACATTTTGTCAATTTGCCAATACATAATAATGTGTGTCATATTAAAGATGAAAGATCTGTTGAAGCAAGGTTACTTTATTTTTATGTGTGTTTTTGTCTTAGATGTACCTGCTCCTTCATGGCACTGATCAGCTCCTCATCCTGTTGCCTGTTTTGACTGTTTTTCTGCTGGAGATCTTGTTTCAAAGCCTGCAGCTCACTGAACATGGCTCTCTCCACCTCCATTGCCTACACACACACACACACAAAATACAATTACACCCTGTGCACAATTATTAGGCAATTTTATCCCTAATTTCCAACTCCAAGTTGTATAAACTTGAATCCTTATTGGATTTAATGCATATCAGGTGATGTGTATTTGTGTAATGAGGGTGGGTGTGGCCTAAGGAGATCAACACCCTATATCAAGGTGTGCAGAAATATTATGCAAATTCTTCTCCTCAGGAAAAATGGGCCAAAAAAGAGATTTAACTGACTCTGAAAAGTCAAAAATTGTAAAGAGTCTTTCACAGGGATGCAGCAGTCTTGAAATATCTAAGATATTGGGGCGTGATCACAGAACGTTTTGTAGCAAATAGTCAACAGGGTCGCAAGAAACGCGTCGAGAAGAAAAGACTAGTTGGACCTTTTCGGGGCGAAAATGGACTCAAAATCAATTCAGACCTACTGCCAATTTTTAGAAGACACTTTCCTAAAGCAGAATTACAGGAAAAAGTCTGCATCTTTCAAGAAGACTTTGATTTTTATGCAAGACAACGCTCCATCACATGCATCAAAGTTCTCCACTGGGTGGCTGGCCAGTAAAGGCCTTAAAGATGAAATACTAATGACATCCTTCTTCACGTGACTTAAACCCTATTGAGAACTTTTGGGCCCTTCTTAAGCAGGACATTTACAGTGAAGGTAAACAATACACCTCTCTGAACAGTGTCTGGGAGGCTGTGGTTGCGGCTGCACAAAAAGTTGATTCTGACCAAATCAAGAAACTGACTGACTCTGTGAATGGAAGGCTTGTGACTGTTATCGAAAAGAAGGGAGGCTATATTGGTCACTGAGTTGTTTTGTTTCTTTTTTAATTTCAGAAATGTTTAATTGTAAATTTTAAGTTTGTTTATTATTATCACTTTAACAGGTGAAAATAAACAAGTGATATGGGAAAATCTTTGTTTTTCATTTAGTTGCATAATAATTCTGCACACCAATAGTTGTCTACTAATGGTATGTAGATATTCTCTTAAGAAAGCCAAAACTTTTACTACTTAAATGTTCAGGTTTGAGGGCTACCATTTTGGATTGACCAAGAGCACTGTAGTTGTACAATAACAAAATGAATCCTCAAAAATACAACTTGCCTAATAATAGTGCACAGTGTATATTAGATAGTAGCAAGGGGAAAAAAGTACATTCACTCTGTACCTTAGAGATAAGCAAAAAATGAGAATCTAATTCAGACAAATGACAAAGAATGCTGTGAGTTTACCCTGGGGAAGAAAAATATCTAACATTATTAAACTGTATATTAATTAAAACATGTTTATACATCCCAGTAATCTTTGTGAGGCTACTGTTGTAGCTCCACAGCCCACACAAACATTTGCCCTGCCAATCCGTCTTCTTACTCAGCGGTTTATCAGGCCCCTGTCATGTCCCATCACAGCCTCATAGCATAGATAAAAAAACACAGGGGCATGGATGGAGCACATGGCGTATGTGTCTTGCTCAGTGATACTGGCTGTAAGTCAAGAGATGGCATTTCTTTGTGTGTAAGTGACGAGATTTAAGCCGGCACAAATGGAGAAAAACAAAGCATGCAGACATGATTTAGAAAGAAGGCGGGCAGCCAAAGAGGAGCACTTACTTGTTATTGCTGCTGAGGTTTAACAACACAGTCTCTTTTCACATTAGAAAATCACTACAAAGAGACAAGGAAGGAGGACAGTGCTCTAAGCCAGAGCCAAACATTGGGGGATCCAGCAGTTGACAAGCCCAGCCACAACCTCACCCCTTTGGGAGCAGGCATAAAGGACGCTTCTCCCAGGGGACGATGCAATGTTTGAGTATGAGGCGTGACATGAAAGGACAGAACTTGAGATTTATAGCACTGGCTGCTTAGTGTAATTAGTGAACTTTTTGTTCACGAGCGGCGTGATGCTGTCACAGAGAGCAGGGGTCAGCGGGGCTTTCCTTTGTTTGTTTTTGTTAAATCGGCTCATTTAAATAACGGAAATCCACAGGGAGGACTTGGGACAGAATTTTGCACTGTATCGATTTAAACACTAAATGTAATTCTGTTACTCATTTAAATCTCAATAGAAAGCACTAAACATGTTACGGCTGTAATTGTTAAATTCAATGAGTTGACAGTGGTACAACTTTTGCATCTAGTGTGAACAAAGATAACGTCACTGCAAAAGTCTGAGTCAGTATTTTAAATAGAAGTGAAAAACAACATTTCCCAGAACAAAACCAGTTGTATAAACAATTCCAGTTTATTATCTTAAAGGCACACTCCCTTTGCTCTACTTTTTTTCTAGTACAACTGTATTTCATCCCCAGATATTCTAATGGAAAGTCCCTTGCCAAACTTAGGAGCAATTATAGTGTAGACTAATCGACACAAAGCAACCAATTACAGTTCCTAGATATTTTTGAACATGGTAACTATCAAAAGTGAATAGAAATTGTCACACAGCAAGATTGTTTTTTTCATGTTGCCGCTTCCTTGTAGGGACAACAATAGTGAAGAGAGCCAGATTGTTACTGCTGCTGGTAAATCTTAATTATGATTTCCTCTAGCTTCCTGTAGGGCAACATTTGTTTGTTTGTCACCCTGTAGGAGTTATTCTTAGCACTTACAATTAATGATTACAAACATACTTTGCTGCTTAAGTAACAGTATTCCTGTATGGACACCATAGTTGACACACTTTTTTTTTTTTTTTAACCTAATTCTTTCCCCACTAGCTTACTACACCCATGGCCAAATCGTTTTCTCCACTTCCTTCTCTGTGATATACAACATTTTATCTAAATTGTCTTTTTCCTGAACTTTGGGGAGCCTTTTTTCCACTAGACACAAGTACTCCTTCAGCCAGGCCACTGAGGTCAAATGACACTCACAGTTCCTTATTGTGTGGACTTTTGGGAGGGCGGTCGTTATTGTGTACCTTCATTTTTTCCTTTGCACATTTAAGAATAATGATAGTTTTATACAACATCACAAAGATCTGCACTATACTAAGCCGTCAATGTTGTGTCACAACTGAAGTTGGAAAACTTTTCAAGGTTGTACAAGTCAACAGCAGCTCCACTGATAAGAGATAGTAAAATGTGTCAGCTCTCAGCACAGCGCGAAGAGAAAATGTCATAAACTAGTGCATTGCTTACGTATGAGCTGACAGACTTGGCAGTGCTTTTGTTAATTATGTAATTTGGGTTGTCAAACGTAAGTACTCTATTAAAATGTAACTCAATAAACTGGAATTTCCTTAATGAGTTATAATGTACAAAGAAATTTGCTGAGCAGTCAACAAACTTTTTCCAACCATTATTATAAAACTGTAAAAATAATGTCATTTGTATGTCATTCTCCAGACTGGCATGTAACAAGTCTAGCTTTGTTTCACGAGCAGCTTTGAAGTTACTGACACAGTGGCTCAGTCCTTACTTACAGCACTTACTTTGTTAGCCATGGCATTGCTCTGAATCGGTGAAGCCTGAAAGTCTGTTTGTCTTCACTGTAGTGCAGATATTCAAGAGAGCCTTGAGATTTTGTGACTGGATTCAATAACAGCTAGTCTCCATCTCAGCCTTCCAGCTTTGGTATATGTTTCACAGCATCTCGGTTACCTGGACAGTCAAGCCCTGTCTCTCTTCAAGTTTGTTTCACACACACTAAGAGAAAGAATAAAGACTCACTGCATTGAGCTGGTCCCTGAGGCGCTGCGTGTGGTCACTGTGCTCCATCTCGGCTCGACCCTTGTCCCGCTCTGCCTCACTAAGGGCCTGGGTGAGGCGCTGCACCTGGCAGCTCAGGTCCCTCACATCCCTCTCCAGGTCCCCCACTTGGCTCTCCCACTGGGACTGACAGCCTTCCAGCTTCAGTTGCAGCTCATGCCTGTCCTGCTTCAGCTCCTGAACATTCAAGGTGGCCATGTATTCACAGTGAGATGCAATAATGTAGGAACAGATGAGTATATCGGTAAATGTACTAACTAAAAACTGAACACAATAAAATCAACCATTGTCACCAACACTATAATTGATCATTTAAAATAACATTTAAAAACATTGTTTAACTTTTTCTGTTATATCTATATTGCTCTGTTATTGCTTTACAACACAAATTAGTTTATCAATTAACTGTTGTTTCTATTACTTGCATTAATTGCATTCACTGTCTGACTCTTAATTAAAATAACTGCTGACCCTTACATTAATGTTGGTCTCCAGTAGGCCACTCTAATGCTATAAGTTACTACTTCTACTCGACAGGCTTTAAAAAGATGATGAAACAAGTGGGATAAGTAGGCTAATAAAATTTAACAGCTGAGGCATGGAAATATTAAAAAAATTATGGTTCCACCCATTTTCATGCCATTGTATACTACATTATATCCATAGACTGACCAAAAATTCAATGTCTTTCAAAATTAAGTTAAAGTTCTTCAATAAATAGCCTAGTCTTTGCCAAGAAAAAAAACGACCACTTCAAATGCTAGCAAACTAGGATGGGCTCAAAGATTTCGCTAGTTTAAGGTTTCACAAATGAGTGGGCTGTTGCTAAAACATCATAATGTAGGCCTATAAGAACTGTGGGAAAAATAAAATATTCTTACCTCTAATTTATCTGTGAACTGTTCATGCAGTTTGTCACTCTTCTCTTTCAACTGTCGATTTTCCAGCAGCAGTGCGTTTCCAAGCTGGGCTGCCAAAATGACCTCTTCCTCCTTTTGTTTCAAAGCGGCCACAAGTTCAACGGGGTCCTGATAATCTCCAAGTTCCTCCGCCCCGTAGTCAAAGTAGAAATCCTCCTCCAGGTCCATTTTCTTGGCTTTGAAACTCCATGTATCCAATCGGTCCATGATCGCAAATGAGAAAAAATGCACTTTCTTAAAGAAGAATTTCAATAAAACACACAACCGCACAGGGACAGCTCCGTATCTGTAGGATATCACTAAACCGTGCATTCATGACACCCGCCGCTCGGTCTGTTTGGACGTAAATGAAGCGTCGTAGGCTGGTGCTGTGAAAGAAGGCTGCTCCCTGTCACCAGCAGATGACAAGCTAATGTCCCCAGGGGGTGTTGCTTTCAGTCACCTGAGCAACAGTAATGATCCTACTGCACTGCCCACAATACCACATGCACCTGGCACAGGTTTAAATGAGCACCATTACATCACCAATCAGCAGGTGACTTATGAAAAGGTCACTGCTCGAGTTATTGCACAATTTACAAAGCAATTATATTGGTCAGAGTTGAGTAAAGTTTTTTATGGGTAGCCTATATTGCAATATATATATATATATATATATATATATATATATATATATATATATATATATATATATATATATATATATATAATTATGTGGACAGTCTCTTCTACCTGGATTTAACTATTTTATTCCTTGTTTAAATGGGATGGATGTTTTTTGATTGTGTTACAGTTTTTCTCCATTGGTTTGGCTCATTTCTTGAAACAGAAATTACATTCTCAAAACTCTAAGATCATTTTGCAAAACAGTCTTACAGTTTAGCACAATACTATAGCTTACTTGCAAAAGCTAATATCTCTCCCAAAACTGTTCACTCATGCTTCAAAACAAAATTCCTTTCCCATGTAAAGAGTCAGTGCCACGAAAATGACAAAGATCCTTCTCAATTGCTTTGGCTCATTTCTTGAAACAGACCGGACGTTCTCAACACTCTTGGTGCTTTTGCCAAAATAATGTGGATGGTTCGGCACAACACTATGGTTCACCTGCAAAGCCTCATACCTCTCCCAAAACAGTTCACTCATGTGTCAAAACTAAATTTCCTTCTCATTTAAACAGTCAGTGCCCCCAAAATGCGTCCCTTTGGCATTGTGTAAGCACTGCAAGTCAAAATGATTAGATGTTTTGTCACTATAGTAGAGGACCATTGAAATATCGCTCATGTCCACCTTTCAGTCTTAGCTCAGTCCTTTATTGACAATGGTTACTGTACTGTTTTTTATAGCTAACAGAATACAATTTTGTATAAAACTGAAAAAAATAAAAAGGATTTTAGGGTAAGAGTAGCCTCTTAGGTTTACAGTAACAGCACACATTGCACTTATACTGCCAAGGAAATTGTAACCATTATTATTCACACACATAAAGTAACTTTCATACATCAGAGTAAAAAGAAAATGTATACAGCACAATATACACAAACAAAAAAACAATGAAAATGATATGCAGCCTACAGTGCTGTAATATAATGCTTGAGTTTCACAACTAACAGGTCTTCACTGGCCACCGTCCTCACCCTCCTGGCCATCCACACGCTGCTGTCTGTCTGGCCACAGATTCTCGTCCACATCACAGCGTATATTCTCCCTTGCGATACAACGAGGAAGAAGCAGCGTGCATGTCGCAACCATCCCCTACACTGATCTCCTGTAATATCCTCACACGCAGCGTCCATTGCATGGAGCAGGGACCTCTGATCTTGAGCCCGATGCTCATACACTCTCCACCTCCAAGCGGAGAAAAACTCCTCAATAGGATTGAGGAAAGGAGAGTAAGGTGGTAGGAACACTGACCATCCTTGGATGAGTAGTGAACCAGGCCCTGATGAGCGGGCCACGGTGGAAATTCACATTGTCCCATACAATAACATATTGTGGTAGGTGAGGCCCTATGAGATCTCTCTCATTTTCAGGGATCAAATCAAAATGAAGGCGGTCCAAGAAGATGAGGAGCTTCTGTGTGTATGGGCCAAGACTGGGGATGTGAGTGGCCACACCATTCTCAGATATGGCAGCACACATAGTTATATTGCCCCCTCGCTGGCCTGGGACATCCACCGTGGCCCGGTGGCCAATAATTACGGCCACGTCTTCGGCCCTTGGCCAGGTTGAAGCCAGCTTCATCCACAAACACGAGGATGTGAGGTCGTTTCCTTCCAATGCCATTATTCTCTACAGCCAGGTGCCTCCATGTTCAGACATTGTACTGGTCCTGCAAAGTCAAGCTCTTTACATACATTTTTGGCAGCATTCACAGTCATGGACAGCACCTGTCAGGTAACTAACATACTGTTTGATTGGTCATCTGAGATGTGTGAAACTCCTCCTTCGTTAGTCAAGTTCTAGTTTCACCTGACTGTCAATTGCTGTAATAAATTTATCAAATGTTCCAAGGGATTCATATATGGTATTCATGGTATTATGTTCTTGACTAATTTTGACAATTGAACAGACTATTGTGCATGTAATGACTTACACAATGAAATGATGCTGACTCATTTTGGAGTGAACAACCATTAGACTGAGAATCAGTTGATCAGTTTAGATCAACAAGATCTATTCACTTGGAAATTGTGCTAAATGTAGGCTACCTGTACTTAATCATTTGCAAAAATGTACTGAGACATTGAGACATGTACTAAGACATTTGCAATTTGATGAAATGATGAGAAATTAAATTCTGTTGTGAACAATTGCCAAGTGGTTTGGAGGTTTGTCCATGTTGTTTTGAGAATGTCATTTCTGTTTCAAGAAATGAGCCAAACCAATGGAGAAAAACTGTAAAATAAATTACAATAATTGTCTGAATATGTGTTATCTGCTCCTTACAGGATGCCACTGTTCAGACGACCTCCTCACACAACAAGCGTCTAACAAGTGCAAAGCAGACTGTTGCAGACGAGATGGCTTTGACTAATGGCTTGCCAAAGGTCAAAGGTCAAACCCCTTGAGATTCACGGTGCAGGGGCCAGTGTCAGGGAAATAAAGAATGAAGCATCCTGACGCATGGCACAGCTTGTGAGAGGTTTCTGTACATGTTGCTAAACCTTAACTGACATAAAATGATTGGAAAAATGCATCTGGACATAAAGTGGAACTGTCCAGTGTCTACTATGACTTATGACAATCTCACAGACGTGACCAACATACTTTGAAATAAGCAAGATGACAGGGCGTTGTACAGTAGGCTAGTTAAGGAAAACCTATTACACAGTTTGGTAGTTTTACACATAGCTGAATACGTTTTTTATATCGCTTCACCTTCAGTAAACATGTTTTGAAAGAATGTATGCATGTGGGTAGTGCCATCTCGTGGACAAAAAGTACACTACATAAGTAAATACTCCAGCCAACAGGAGGCGGTAAGTGACCCAAAACAGCCAACACAGGAAGAGTACGCACCAACTATTATAACCGCTGACGCTTGTAGCTTAAAGTTATTTACACTTTAGTGATAATGCAGAGGAGCTTCGAAACCGTTTCTGTTATTCAATCTCTAGGGTATGG
This sequence comes from Perccottus glenii, assembly GCA_024416835.2. Taxonomy (NCBI): domain Eukaryota; kingdom Metazoa; phylum Chordata; class Actinopteri; order Gobiiformes; family Odontobutidae; genus Perccottus; species Perccottus glenii. The sequence goes on from CM044550.2 coordinate 19,128,189, forward strand.
CTTGCTAACGTCTTTGTTTTGAGCACCGCGGCTAACTCATTGTAGCAACCTATATCTGTTTTTTATTATCTGTTATTATTATTACCTTTCCCAAAGCTAATGTCAACTTTTGTTGTTATTATGTAGGCTGGCTTACACTTTATTTAAAATTAACGTAATATATTAATAGTGATATTGCCTTTTATAAATGAATATGATTGCTCAACCATGGCTTTGATATTTTCTTTTGCTCAGGTACCCGGGCGTCGCGTGCCTCCGCAGGTGTGAGTGTGATGAACTTCCTTGTCCACTGATCTCCTGGCTCAGTGCACAACTAAGACTGCACTGTCCAGAGCTTAAAGGTAAGATCTTATTGTAATATTTTGATATAATGTCTAGTTAAATTAATGTTTGTTTTAGATGAGCCCATGTTTTGTAGCAGTCAGTGTACATGTGAGATTTAACGGTGCAAAAAACATCATTAATCACTATTAATGTTAATATATTCGATCTATGTGTTACTTAGATTATTCATATTTGTCTTATTGTCTCAGGTGGAGGAGGAAACCTGCTGCTGGCTGGTGAGCTGAAAAATATGTTGTTAGAGATATCATGTCCTCTTTCTGGTCTAACATCTGAGATTCTGGACTTATCCACCCTCAACAAAATCACTGGTGAGAAATGTAGAGAAGATCAGCATCTCATAAGAATACTTTTTATTTGATTATTGACTAACTCCTAATTTAATTTTACTCTAGACTTTTTTGTATCAGAACTGCAAGCAGCTCTCATCATTAAGCATAAGGAAATGCTTTTAGAGGAAAAGACAACACAAGAGGAATCTCCAAAAGAACAAAGGGTAGAAGATGTTAGCTTGAATCCTTATGAGCTTTGTCAAGAAAATGAAGATGGCACTGACAAAAACATAAGGGATGCAATGCAGTCCGAGTGGATGCTAGTGCTTGACTCTCTTAACTTGAACTCAGATTCTCCTATCACAGATGTTTTGACTGAGGTAAAGTTCTCATATCTGTACACAAATCATTAGGCAATAAAAAGTACAACCAAAAAAAAAAAACGGTATGGTTGTGTATATGCAGGTGGAGTCGAGGCTAACTAATCTACCATGTGATGTAATGACCCCGCTTCTTAAGACCACCCTCAGTACAGAGCAGTGGGTATGTTTACACATGTAGGATCTATAGATAACACTCAAACTATAACTCTTAAACTATTTATATTTGTTCCTCAGATCAAGCTTGAATTGATAAATAAAATTTTGTCAAGTGATTATAAATGTCGTAAGCAAATGATGATCAAGCGGTTTCAAGTTACACTTGACTCATTTGCATGGGGAGACAAAGAGAAGGTAGGCAAGTTCAGTTACTGCACTTTAAAACTGACCATTACTTTGGTGAGTTCAATCAAAATTTATTTTAATTTATAGCCATTTTCCCTGTGTGTTCATAGGAGCGAAGTAAAGTCCTGGACACAATGCCTCTTCTTGCATCACTTGTTGGCTCTTCTACAGTGTCTTTGCCTCTTGCACTTGCTGCTAGAGTGAATCAGTCTTGTAATGAACCAATGCGTTCTGGAAAGAGCACGCCAGTGTACCGGGTACAGCCAGACGGGTTATATTAAAAAACAAAAATGATAGCTTTAATACTGATATTTAGGTGTGATGTATGATATTTTGTATTATCATTAGGTGCTGATGGGGGCAGTACCTGACCGGGGAGGGCGACCAGGTGAAATTGAGCCACCAATGCCAGCATGGGAAACCCGAAAAGCAGGACGCAGATCGGGACAAGGAGGTGGAAGCCAAAAATGGCACAAAAACAAGAAAAAAAATTGAACTCTCTTTAGCCATTTGAAGAGGATATTATTGTTTAATTCTTAATTTAAAGTTAATGATGGCTATCAAATTAAATGTAACATAATTTTACTATTTCTTTACGTTTCTTTTATGGAACTTATACTAGAAACGCTGTCAAGGCCATTGCCTATATTGTGTTGCGATTTTCTGCATTTCTGACATTTTTTGTATAATGTATAAATCAAGAAAATGAATAAAACTGAATAGACCTGTTTATTTTTCAAAAACAGTTTAAATGTAGAACTTTAAGCATGAAGACGCCCATTTGTGTTTGAAAAATTATCTTCTCAAATATTTTCCGACGGAAGTATGTCATACCGGAAGTCTACCCGGGAATTAAATGATGTAACACAGAAAGTTCCGGAATAGCTTAAGGTCAGCCCTTCCTAAAGCCCTTACTGTGTTTCTATACTTATCGGGCTCATAACATTATTTCTGATTTAACAAAATGCCAAGAGGTAGCAGAAGCCGGACATCTAGGATGGCCCCTCCCGCCAGGTAAGGTTGTTTACAATTTCTTTAAAAGTTCTTAAAGGTACTGAGGATAGCTAGCTAAAACTGTTTAAGCTAACGGCGAGTGTTTCTAGCAGTTGTCTATGGTGTTGTGCGGGGTTATTTTATCATCCAGAAATGACTAGCTAGTTGGGAAATTAACTGCAATGGCGTTAGTTTACTTATTTATAAGAAAACATAACCCTATGGTAGCGTTTATAAAATTGCTTAACGCTACAGTTTCTGTGAAGGTCACGTTTTATCTATAAGTAAAGCTGAAGAAAAGGTCAAAGCAAAAGCATCTGGACTAAGTTTTCAAGGTGAAGATATTTAGATGTTGTATCATCTGTGTTCTTTTAATCGGTTGTATGTAATTGCCTTATCTTTAGGATTGTGTGACAATTTTGTCTCTACTGCAGGGCTCCACCATCACCACCTCCCATGGGTCGAGCCGCACCACCTCCCATGGGTCGAGCCGCACCCCCTCCCACCCATTCACCTGTTCCTATGCAGTCACATCCTTCTGCAGTAGGTGCTCCATCAGCAGCACCCAGGCAGCCAGGTATGCTTGCCCAGATGGCAACTACAGCGGCTGGGGTGGCAGTGGGCTCTGCAGTTGGGCATACCATTGGTCATGCTATGACAGGAGGTTTCAGTGGCGGACAATCCGAGCCTGCAAGACCTGACGTCACATACCAGGTACAGTAACTGAAGTGCTATACAGAGAAGACATTAGGATTAGAGCCGGTTAGTGCAACAGTACAGGATCTTTAACAACATTGTGGTATCCATTACTGCTCTTATGAAGCATTCTGTATGCAGTCTGTGTATTTTTTTTGTATGTTTAGATATAGTGGTGCCTTGGAAACAAATATAGGATTTTATTCCACCACAGATTACATACACATTAACAATTGTCTTGTGTAATTTCAGGAGCCGTACCAGGCCCAGCCATACCAGGCCCAGCCATACCAGGCCCAGCCATACCAGGCTCTGCCTGTGTTCCAACAAGAAGCTTCCCAGCAGCAAGCCTGCTCCTATGAGCTCAAACAGTTTATTGAGTGTGCCCAGACCCAGAGTGACTTCAAACTCTGTGAGGGCTTCAGTGAAGTGCTTAAACAGTGCAAGTTTGCAAATGGTAAATGAGAGTATACTAACAACACTCAATCATTTATACTTAATTACAACACATTTTATTTAAATTACTTATTTTTTACAATGTAACATACTGGTATTACTGATACTTAAAAATGAAGATACATTAGCTTGTCACAACGGAATAATTTTTTTCCTTCTTCACAGGTCTATGATGAGACAGAATCAGCCGTGAAGCCTCCAGTTACCACCTTTTACTGGAAATTAAAAAGTGAACGTGATTAATGACAAACCAATAAACCAGCTTTGTTGGACATTTGATGATATGTTAGTCTTATACTTTGTTAGGCTATGTACATATTTGTGCTTTTTTTGAGTTGATTTAAGTATTGTTTAGTAGTAGTATTTTCCAATACAACACAGTAACTTCACTCAGAGATACAAGACAAACAGCATTTGTGTAACATCACTGGTCTTCATCCTCATTGTTAACTTGCAAGATGTTTGGGATCAAAATAAAGCATAATTGAAATAACTTATGTAATCATTTCTTTGATTTGGATGAATTGGGTTAAACAATACCTTAATTGAACATTTACCTAAAAAATAAATCGAGTCTTAAGTTTGCATTCCCGCCAGAGCAGACCCTTGGCTGTGAAGAAAGGTCTCTTCCTAAACCTACGGTGTAATATTTCATGGTCTCGTTTTGTGTTTATACGATGTGAGTGTGCGGGGGAAGCAGCAATTTATTTTTGGCATCTGACATTAGAGCTCACCCCTCTGCAATGGCAGTAGCCTCAAAGAAACACCACTAGACTTAAGTGAGTGGACCTTTAGTGCCTTAACCGCCTCATGAAGACAGCACTGAAAGTAATGACAGTGAGGATACAGTGAGTTATTTATTCTATTGTTTTCTTCATTGCTGATTATTTTGTGGTAGCATTGATGGATATTCAAAGGGTGTAATATAACCTAACAGGATTTGAAACAGAAATTGTAGCCTCATCTTTATTTTATAATCCTGTAAAACCATTAAATGCCACCTTTTTACATGTAGAGCCTACATGTTTCGTTGTGCAATTGGATCCAGCTGTGCTTGGAATGTTTTTAAAAATATTAAACAAATGCTCAAACAGGTGTGCTAATGATTGTATATATTTTTAAAGGTACATGGCTGAAAAGGGTATGATTGACTTTGTTTGCAGCTCATTGGGAGAATAACTGTAACAGAAGAGCTAAGTCCTGACAGTGAAGAGGCATCACATGATGGATCGAGAAGAGGACATACCTGACTGGGTTGGAGCCAATGAGTTTTATGATAAATATGAGCCCAGAGAGATTCTGGGAAGGTAATGTAGACTACACGTGTTCACTGCAGTAGTAGCCCAGATGTCCAGACGTTTTAAAATGAGTTACCTTGTAGGTTTATTGAATGTATCCACAATTTCACAAACATGGGTATCACTATTCTAGTCAGTGGGAGCAGAAACATAATGGGGATTCCTTGCCAGGCTTTGAGTTTCCTAGAACTCTCCCAGACATGGCAGTAGTGCCAAGGCACGCATTGTCATTCCTTTCCATCTGTCAGAGGGTGGTGCTGTTATGCAAGTCAATGGAGTTATTAAAGGCCAGTGAATTAATGAATTGCATTTAGCTTGTTTGGGCCAAAGGTAAACAGTTGTAATGTGTTGACAACATATTCATACTGTAGGCTACATGTAAGATCACTTCACTTAACCTGGTATGGCCAGCTGTTCACATGAGTTTCACAGTTAAACAGGGTAGACAAAAGTGTTGCTGTTTTTTCTTAAGGAAAACTTTTTTTTTTACCCCTGCTGTGTATTTCTTATTTGACTGAAAAAGTAAATGGTAAAAGTGTTAACATCCACAGACGTTTGAGGATAGTGTAAGTTACTTGGCAAGGAAATGTGGCAAAAAATTGACAATATAATACTGATAATGCTGCCAGCTCAAAGCGTGTCCCTATGTATAGTTGGGAAAACGATCACAAAATCATTTCGCAAAATATTTATATAGAGCTAAAAAGAATTTAAAAATACCTAAACCTTTATATAAACAAGTAAACAATGCAAACCTGTAACTGTTGATTTCAACAAAATGCAAACTGCAATAAATAATCACTAAAAAGAAAATGCATCTTTCCAAATTTGGTTTGGATTTGAGATTTCTACAGGAAAAAAAAGTGCAAGGCAAACTGAATACAGATTAGGGAAGTCTCAGTGTTTTTGTTTTCTCAGGGGAGTGAGCAGTGTGGTGCGTCGCTGTGTGGATAAGCAGACCCTTCAAGAGTATGCTGTGAAGATTATTGACATCAACCCTTCAGACAAGATGACTTCACAGGAAATTGAGGAGATCCGGGAGGCGACAGAGAAGGAAATTGACATCCTTAGAAAGGTCTACGGACGTGACAACATTAGTAAGTGCTTTACATACAAGCACTAATCTGTAGTTTATTAGTAAGCATGTAAATTGTGTGGAAAAACATGGTTGCACGCCTTATAAGTCATCTCAAAGACAATGTTTTTTTGATTGTTATCTTTTGCTGTGTTTTGAGAAATGTGGTGCATTTTGTATATTCTCCATTAGTAAATGTTCATATTAACAAAAATACGGTCAGCACAATGAGAATTTGGTTTTGTCTAGATTAGAATAATGTTGAACATTTAAATTCTCCGGTGGACCTAATTATCAAACAAATGGTGCCCGAAGTTGTTTGCATTTCCAAATTTGGGGGAAAGGGGGTCACACAGTTATTTTTTCCAAATTATTTGAGTGTTCCCACTGTTTCTTGTACCATGAAATGTTTTTTCCTTCTAGTACAGCTCAAAGATTGCTATGAGTCCAAAGCCTTTTTCTTCTTGGTTTTTGACCTGTAAGTGTATATTAATTGACAATTATTGACAATATTACTTCCATGGAGTTTACAAGTTTATGTTCCTTACTTTTTTCCCCTAGAATGAAGAGGGGTGAACTTTTTGACTATCTTACAGAGAATGTTACTCTGAGTGAGAAAGAAACAAGGTTAGTGACTTTAATTTGTTTATCAGGTAGGAGCAGTTAAATTCCCTTATTACATACCCATTTGCCTTTTGGTTGTAGGAAGATAATGCGAGTTCTACTAGAAGTTGTCCAGTACCTGCATTCCCAGAACATTGTCCACAGAGACCTGAAGCCTGAAAACATCCTTTTAGATGACCAGATGAACATCAAACTCACTGACTTTGGTTTTGCTGTACAAATAGAGCCAGGACAGTCACTTAAAGGTCAGAAATAACTTATTTGAACTTACTTATTAAATAGCTCATTTTTAATGATGGAAAGTGTGTCTGCTGAATATTAGCTAGGTTGTGGTTGCTCTAAATTACCCTGCGTCATTTGTATGTTTGGAAGCGGCGCCTAGTGATTAAGTAAGACTCTGAGTCAGATAGCACAACTTGTTCTCTCGTCTAGTCTGCTCTTATAAAAGGTTACGGTGCAATTGGACACTAAGGACTGACTGACCTTTCAAGTAGACCCATTTGGGAATGCCAAGCCAAATGTGGCTGTGCAAAATTACAAAAGAATATGGAAAAAAATGTCTTTTCACTTCCTATTGTACTGCTTTTTTTTTGCATTCTGCCTGTTGCAGAAGTGTGTGGAACCCCTGTTTACCTTGCACCTGAAATCATTGAATGCTCTATGGATTCAGGGCATGCAGGGTATGGTCCTGCTGTGGACTTGTAAGTTTGAATTCATTAAATTTATCCAAATTATATTTTATATATCTATATACATATTTGTGCCAATTACAGCTATTAGAAATAGAGTGCAACTGAACTGAACACTTGTATGTTTGCAGATGGAGTTCGGGAGTTATCATGTATACTCTTCTCGCAGGATCTCCACCATTCTGGCACAGAAAACAGATGCTGATGTTGCGTATGATTTTGGCAGGACAGTATGACTTTGCATCTCCAGAATGGGATGACCGCTCGACACTGTCAAAGATTTGGTACGTCCAACATTTAATCCCCAACAGATTGGCTTGTATCACAACGTTGCATATAATATATATATAATTAAGTCTTTGGTGCATGTATGCTTTTTTCTCAGATCTCTCGGTTGGTGGTTGTGAACCCAAAACAGCGTTACACTGCTAGCGAAGCTCTCAACCACCCATTCTTCTCACAGTATGTGGTGGATGAAGTGAGACAGTTCAGCCCATACAGGCGATTTAAGGTAAGCTTTAAAGAAATAAAGCAGTCTATACATTTTTGTCACACACTACTTTGTCGAAGCTTATATAATAGTACACGTTCATAGTAGTTTAACATAAACCAGCAAAACATATTGTTCATGCATTCTCAGAAAAATCAGTGATGTGAAATGTGATGATGGAAAAGTCTATGTACCTCTTCTCTCACTTGAGGCACACATTACATTAATACAAGGTAAATCTGGACACATACGATCTTTTTTCCTTTTGCTCAATTCCAATTCTTACCACCTGTGGTCAATAATGTACCCATGTCTGTGTCGTTGATAAATTATATTAGTTTGGCTTACATTGCATTTCTTCAACAGATTTTTTAAAATAAATGACTGACTCCTAACATTTACTCCATCAGGTCATCTGCATAACCGTCCTTGCAACAATGCGAATCTACTGCACCTACCGGCGTGTTAAACCTATCACCAAGGAGGTGATCCAAAGAGACCCCTATGGTTTCAAGCCTATCCGCAAGCTTATCGATGCCTGTGCATTCAAGAGCTACGGCCACTGGGTCAAAAGGGGGCAAACTCAGAACAGAGCCGCACTTTTTGAGAACACTCCTAAGGCAATCCTTCTGTCACTAGTTGCAGAGAGTGATGGGCCAGTCCAGAACATATGGTAAAATTAATAATATATAATGCACTTATTTCTCAGGACACAACTGGAGCTGGGGATTCTTCTATACCTCACATAAGTTCAGTATATTTAAGAAAAACTTCAGCATGCCATGTTAGGAGTTTATTACTAAACAGTTTACGTTCTTTAAGGACAGAGGTGTACATGCGAGTGCATATGTTTGTTGCAATGTATAATGCTTGACATGAATTGTGATGCAAATGGAGTGCTAATAGCTAAAACCATGTCCTTGATGCTTGTACAGAAGTTTAATTTAGTAATTTAGAAAATTAAACTCAAAGCTATATGTATGCAGGTCTTACTCATCTTAATGGTTTGATATTTATGCTGTTACCATTTGTTTTTTTAACTCTGAATTTAAGCTGGGGTATATATGAGCAATTTTTTGTGATTGCACAGTCCACATCAAAGTCTGGCAATGAAGTATTGAATTGAAAACTGATAACGGGTTCATTTTGAGCCACTAAATAGTGTTTATGGACTTATGCTTAAAACTAAGCTATTTTGTATGGCTGCATACAACGCGGTTAGTGTGTGAAGAATATTTCGTTTATAACCACTCATAATTTGTATCGTCTTACATGGGTATTCAGTTTCTCTTACGAGGCAAGAAAATCCCCACAGGTTAATTTATTTTCATGCCATTTGACTCCACACAGAAGTAAATAAAATGAAAAAACTCGACATGGTTACTATAGTTTATTTGACAACAGATGGTTTACATTCAAAAGCATAAGGAGACAAATTGGTTTATAGTACAGAATATTTACCAGAATGACCTGCTCCAGAGACCGTTCGGATTCATCTGTTGGAAAAAATATTAATGAAAACCTACATAAATGGACGGATTTGTAATTAATTTAAACAAGAAATTGTACTCATTTCTTAAAAGTAGATAAGCCTGCCATAGGTCACTCATCTAGTTACTGTAGGAAATGAGACCATACTTTAGCATGGTGTCTGACTGAATCCACCACAGAGCAGCTGGAACAGAATTCACCCATGCACGTCTTACTATCACCTCAAATTTTAGTGAACTTACCGGCCTTTGGCACATTCATGACTCCAACACGCGCCTTTAAGCTCTTTCCAATCTAAAATAACAGAATGATATAAAACCTCATTAACCTAATAATGTACACGTGGCTTTTACAGGGCCGTTGTAGTCACACCGACATGAAGACAAGGCACATAAAGCACTTGTTTCAAATAAACAATCATCGGCATGAACTGACTAATGTAGCATGGTGTCTGACTGTATTTACTACTTTCAAAGTAAAACAGAATTCGTCCATGCCAATGCAATATGGGCAACAAAGCTTATTCATTTCTTACCGTTCACACTATTGCAATTTCAACAGGATTGTACTTAAATGTTACACTAAAGGTTGAAATAGCCTACACGTGGCGCAATTCTCAGCGGAGGCATGCGTAGGCTTTTTTTGTCGTTCAGTGGTTCTTTCTTCTTCTTCTTCTTCTTCTTCTCTAGTATTAATGGCGGGTCGCAACCAATTTTTCGGTGCATATCGCCACCTACTGTACCGGAGTGTGTAATTCCTGGTTCTAGTCATAGATTGTGGTTCTTACGAAGTACTAATACGTCTTCGCCTGTTCTAGTACTTCAGGTTACTAAAAAAAAAAAAAATTATGGGGGCCTATATTTTATTCTTTCTTCTTCTTATGGTTTTGGGGAGTCTAGAAGCTTACTGGCGTATTGCTGCCATCTCTGGTTGCTTTCAGAACTGCGGATGAGGAAGCCAACTCACACCCTGTGGAGGAGGCATAGAATTTTTCTCAAAGTCAAAAGATGAAAAATAAGTGGGGACGTGTTTTAAAAGCTGGAGTTATTTAGAAATGATATGAGAATGAATGAGAATAGAAAATGATTGTTGTCAGAAACACATTCACATATATGTAGGCCTATTTATCATGTGCTTTGTTTTGTTTTAATGAATAATGCGCTTTTTGTCCTTTTTGTCACAAAGATGATATACTGGTAAATGATTTTACAAAGCCCATTTTCGTACGGAGTGCAACTGAACGCACATCATGCCGGTCACGCATGGCTTACACGCGTTTAACAAGCAGCTGTCTTTAATTCTATTAAACGGTTAGACGTTAAAGTCTCTCAGAAGAAGCGTGGTGTCGGTTTGTGGAGCACTCTGGAGAGGACGCAGATTCACGCGACCTTCGGACTGAGATGAGCTGAGTGCTGAGTGCCGCTGAATTGTTTGTGCGCGTGAGGCACAAAAGGATTCACATGAGACTGCAGTTACGCGCACAGATGGGGGCTTCCATTCTTTTCTCAGGACAAAGGAGACTAGTACACCGAGTAAACTTGTTGCCACAAGGACTTTTGTGGCAAGATTTTGAATTGAACTGTCTCTCATGGGTGTAGCTAGTCACAAAGCTTTACTGGGGCACAGGACCCTTTTAATAATTTTCTCATGATAGCCTGTGCTCTACTGTTACCCTTGTTAAGCTCACTATTCCTTGAATAGGGTACTTTTGCAGAGGTTTATGAAAATATTTATTTTATTTCAACTTTAACAGACCATTTATAACAAACTGAAAAACTAATTAATGTCTTGACAACCCATATATTTATATTGAAAACAAGTAATTTTTTTAAGCAATAAACAGTAGTGCCCGTTTTTTTTTTTTTGTAAGTTACTTACATAAAAAACTGACTATATCATTCATAACTTCAGCTTACCAGAGAGGTATTCCAAATTCAAAAAATCCTTATTGGCTGCTCAATGTATTGAGAGTATTTAATTGAGAGCCATTGCGCCCGAAAAAGGAAAATATACTGTTTAAATATACTTTTAAGTAAAGTTCCATTTATTCCACACCTACAGCCTCTTAAACAATATGAAGATGAATGAAGGTAATCCACCGTTTTCTGTATTTTTTCCCTTTGTTTACATGAGGAGGGATGTTCGAGCGTTTTGCTTTTACCAACACAGCTCAGACAAGACGAAAATACAACAAAATCAAAAGAACCTAAATAAAGCTCAGGACCAACAGCCTGGAATCTGCATATTATGTCTTTAATACTCCTTCATAAATGTGTGTAAACATTTTAAATACAAAACCATCAACAAGCCAAAACATAAACAAACATGACAAAGGTGCAATTATAATTTATCTCATCCTATTGTCATTCTTCTGAAAACAACAGGCACAAGAAATCAAATAACAATACAAATATTTATTTCCTGTGTTTTTCCCATGTGGGGTAACATTTAAATTAAAATGCTTATGATTAGTTCTGTAACAGGATTTAGGATTCAGAAACTGACACAACTTAAGGCAGACTTAACCAGTGTCACTCATCTCCAAACCCTCCTTTCACACCTTTTCTCTTTTTAATCACCCAAATAAACATATGTTAGGTTCAAATAAATGCAAATAGCCTGAGCTAATTACTCACATTGTTTGTAAATGAGGTCAAATATGCGACAAACGGGTCAAGTACCTAACTTACAACAGAATAAAGAAGTTAACAGACAAATAAACCACTCACCATGTTAGACGTCCTCGCTTCCCTCTGGGCAAGGGTCTCTTTAATTCTGACATTATAAATGAAAAATGAATTTCCCCTTGGGGATGAATAAAGGTCTTCTAATCTTATAACTGTCTAGTCCTGGTTCAGTTCTAGATTCATTCTCTGATTATCTCAGCAGCCTGGACTGGAGGATAAAGTGCTGTTGTTCAGCTTTGACATTGACACGGAGCTGTATTTTCTGATTAAAATAAACATTCCCTCTCCGTCCATAATGTCAGTGAATGTAATGTTTTGCTGAGGCTCAACTTTGAGATTTTAGTAGTTTCTAACTCATTATCAGGCTACGCTAAACATGTTGAATTTGCCGCTGCTCTGTCCGTAACAATAGTAACCTGAGGACCCATGTGTGTGTGTGTGTGTGTGTGTGTGTGTGTGTGTGTGTGTGTGTGTGTGTGTGTGTGTGTGTGTGTGTGTGTGTGTGTGTGTGTGTGTGTGTGTGTGTGTGTGTGTGTGTGTGTGTGTGTGTGTGTGCATAGCTGTCCTAGAAGTGCAGTTAAAAAATATATTTTACACAATGCACTTGAATAATGTTTTGAATAATGTCTTGAATGTCCAAATCCGGACCTCGAGAGGCTTTGATCTGGACCGCGGTCTGCCTGTTGAAGACCCCAGTTTTACACAATGCTTGTAATTATCAAAGCCTCTCTCGCAGTCCGCCTGTTAAGGACCCTTAATCAAATTATTTTCTGTTTCTGATCTAACCTGAGTGTGTTTTTATTTTTTTTCCTAAAGCTTATTTAGTTTAATTAATTAATTAATTTATTTGATTGGGACAGTGCATGTTAATGAACATACATGAGACACAACCACATGAATGTAAACATGCCAGATTGTAGCCGTAGGCTAATTTCCATCCATTGTCCCAACATTCTCACACCATTCACCAGAGCAACAATCACACACATTCATACACCAGTGCTGTGTCACTGGAGGCAAGGAGGGTTAAGTGTTTTGCCCAAGGACACAACGACAGTATGAACCGTGGGGAGAGCGGGAATCGAACCGCCTACCTTCCGGTTGAATGATGACCGCCCCAGTTTACTGGGGCACAGCTGATTTATACTGGGGCATGTGCCCCAGTATATGTGGTCTGGAAACACCCCTGCTGCCTCTGACCCCTCTTTATCTGTCTACAGCAGTAGTGGGCAAACTAAGGCCAGGGGCCACATTGGGTTGTTTGATCAGGCCTGCCAAGCATTTACTAATATTTAAATAATAATTAAACAATGCATATATTTTTCCTTTTGGAAACCAAAAGGAAGGACATATATCCAAATAAAGGATACATTTCTGAATGAACCATTCAAAATGAACCAGAAATCAGATATTTTTCCTGACACATTTGACAATAGAAATCCTTTCCTTGGCAATAGAAACAGGAAGATTTAACACGGGACAAAGCGGTAGAAAATGAATGAATGAATGAATGTTGTCATGTATTTATTGCACCTAGTGTTGGTATCTGGTCTTTTGTTTTGTTTAACTGGTGGTGTCTTGTAATCCCATTTGGGATTTAATTCATACAGTAATGTAATAAAACTGCCCACATCAGAAAAGGTGGAATTCCTAATAGCCTGTTGAATCATTTGTCAAATGGGATTTACAGACATGATAATGCATTTGATTTATATTGTGCTTTTTTTTCCCGTGACTCAAAGCGCTCACATTATTCATTCACTCCATAGAAATACACTGGTGGTGCGAAGCAACATCTGTAGCCACAGCTGCCCTGGGGCAGACTGACAGAGACCAGCCATTTTGAGCCTACGGTCGCTCCAACCAACAACAAACATTCTCACATTCATACACCAGTGTCAAAGCTGGAACACCATTGGAGGTAAGCAGGGTTAAGTGTCTTGCTCGAGGACACAACAATATGAAATGACGCTGAGGAGAACGGGATTCGAACCAGCAATGAGTGACCGTTCGATCACTGAGCCACTGCACCCTAATAATGATGGTCGGTTAGTCACCATGTGCTACAATTGGCTAGGAAGAAAAATATTTAGATGGCATTTTATTAAAACACAAATTAAGCTTTATTCAAACAAACCTTAAAAAAAATCTGAGATTTTAGAATCTTTAGGTGCTGATCTGAACTTCAGATCAGACTCACCATGATCATAGAGTTTTGAAAACGAATTCCCCAAAACAACATCTCACTTTTGTATTCTACTAAGTTGGGCTGTGACCCTTTCAATGAAGGGTTGGTCCACATTTGCAAATGTTTTGGTTCATTGAAAATAACAATGAACAAATAATACTTAATGTCAGTTGTATACAGTTAATTGAATCTAAGACCAATTCCATTTTAGTAAACAATTATTGTTTGCTTTTAGATTAATCTTTAATGTGCTTTTTGTTTCTGTATTAGTGTGTTGCTTTCACTATAACCATTTTTCTGATCATCAATATTAAGACATTTTTTCAGTGCAACAGATTTTTAAAGGTTGTTACAATCCAATCCAAGTCCAAAGTTCACCCATAGTCAGTTGTGCTCATATTTTTGGCTCAGTGGAAGAGCGGTCGTCCTTCAACCGGAAGGTAGGCGGTTCGATTCCCACTCTCCCCACAGTTCATACTGTCGTTGTGTCCTTGGGCAAGACACTTAACCCACCTGGCCTCCAGTGGTGTTCCAGCTGTAACACTGGTGAATGGAACCTTAATGTAAGTCGCTTTAAATGAAAGCGTCAACTAAAAATGTAACACTGGTGAATGTAAGTCGCTTTGGATAAAAGCGTCTGCTAAATGACTAAATGTAAATGTAACTTTTTTTCACTCATGGTTAGTGATTGTGTGAAGCCATTTATTGTAAAACAAATGTGTTTACACTTTTTAAATCATAATGACAACAGAAACTACCCAAAAGACCCTGATCAAAACTTTACATACCCTGGTGATTTTGGCCTGATAACATTAACACAAGTGACACAAACCGGTTTTAATGGCTACTGAAGGAAACCATCCTCACCTGTGATCTGTTTGCTTGTAATCAGTGTGTGTATAAAAGGTTAGTGAGTTTCTGAGGTCCTGACAGACCCTTGCATCTCTCATCCAGTGCTGCACTGACATTTATGTTTCTGAGTCATGGGGAAAGCAAAAGAATGTCAAAGTATCCGTGGGAAAAAGTAAATAAACTGTATAAAACAGGAAATGGACATAAAAAGATATCTGAGGAATTGAGATCAGCAGTGTTCAAACTCTAACAAAGAAGTGAAAAATGAGGGATTCTGTAGAAACCAACCCAAGAACCAAATGTTTCAGCCACAACTGCTGGGACAATTGTTCAAGATGCAGAAATACAACAATTAAGGTGGTGTGGCTGTTTCAAGATGCACAATAAGGAGACTCTTGAAGAAAAATGGACTGCGTAGTCGAGTCACCAGAAGAAAGCCATTACTACACAAAAGCCAAAAAGCATCCTGCTTACAATACACAGCACAGAAACAAGCCTCAAAACTTCTGGAAAAAAAGTCATTTGGAGTGATAAGACCAAAATTGAATTTTTTGGCAACAACCATAAACGGTACATTTGGAGAGGAGTCAACAAGGCCTTTGATGAAAGGTACACCATTCCTACTGTAAAACATGGAGGTAGCTCACTGATGTTTTGTTTAGGCCAAGAATTTATAGGAACTAGAGGCCATTTTAAGAATAACAAAATTTCATACTTTCATTTTCGTTTTAAACAAAACAACATTGATGCTAAAGGAGGGAATACACGGTATTAAGAAGTAAGTAAGTAAGTAAGTAAGTAAGTAAAATTTATTTGTATAGCACATTTCACAGATAAAAATCACAAAGTGCTTCACAACAATAGTTAGAATACACAACACTTATAAATAAGTTACAGCACATAATCAAGATAAACAGTACACATAAGTACACATAAGGCCACCCGTCATTCAAGAACTGGGGTATGTCAACTATGAGTGAAAAAAAAGATTTTTGTGTTATCATTCATATTCTCTGAAAAATGGCCAAACAAATGACAAATTCTGCCACGGTATGTAAACATAAGCACAACCTTATGTTCTGATCTGCTTCACATTTTAAAGAGCCTATGGTCAATGTCCACCTTTTATTCTTATTTTTTGTTATTCATTGTCATACTGGTGGTCTTAATTTCAATACTGACATTATAAAATTCAGATAGTTAGCACAAACCAAGTGTCATTGGATATTTTTGATGGATATGTAATAGTTTAATGTTCTTCTCAATTGACAAAATGCACATAACAATTTTGCTACCAACCAAATTCTTTGTTGGTCTGAGATAAATGGTAACAGCATGTAGTCCAAATTACTCTGCTGACGTCATAGCACCGGCTCACAAAGTGGGCAGTTCTTCGCCGGCTTCGCTGTGATTGGTCCGCCACTCGGCTCTTCTCTTCCGACTCCGACTCGATGAAGGGTCGGCTATTGCAAAGGCAGCTGCTGGTATCCCTCCGTCGCAACCTTCTTCAGTAAGTACAGGTGTTGAGTTTCCACGTTTTTGTCTTAATTTTGTTGACCCCAATCGACTGACAGTATGGTATTTGTCACGCTCAAACCATACAATGTATAGCTATAGCCTACTGACACGCCAATTGGTACTTTCATGAGAAATATTCATTACCAGACTTAGCCTATGACACGTTAAAAATGTTATTTTTTATATTACAGTACCGCAATGCCCAGTCTGAGATAGCTTTCCTTGGTTCTCGTATTTTCAAAGTTGTGATTTTTAGTAGTAGTATTGTAGGGTGACGCAACATATCCAGAGGATGTCCACAATGGCCTATTCTATTCACCCGGTCCCTTTTATGTAACACATTTTTGTCACTTGATTGACCTGGGACATGTGGTTGTGTGTGTGTTTGCCATGTCTGCAGCAAAGGTGTCCAAATTGGGTATTTCTGTCAATGCATGGATTTGCTGCTTCAGTGAAAGTGAGACATTCACCGCGTAGCTACTGGTCTTAGCTGCAGTGAAATGAATCAACTGTGGGTTCCAGTCACATGCATCAGTTTAAAGCGATAAACTGCGCAAAGGACCTTAGTTATTAAGAAGTTAAAACACAGCATTATTCTTGTTTTAAAACTACTGTATTTTTTTAGGACAAATCCTCACGTGGTCTGTTGAGAGTCTAATGCAAACATTTTTTACAGCACAATGACAACACAGTCACAGACGAAGGCGCTCTTCAGGAGAGCAGACGCTGTGTGTTTTGATGTGGACAGCACAGTCATCAAAGAAGAGGGCATTGATGAACTGGCCAAATTCTGCGGCGTAGGGGATGCAGTCACTGAAATGTATGTAACCAATGTCAGTCAGAAACCTGTTTTTATTGTTCTTAATTTTATTATAAATCTGAGATTCCTTCAGTGTACATAAACATGCAATTCTCTCATAACATTTAAGGACACGCAAAGCAATGGGTGGTTCAATGACCTTTAAAACAGCCTTGATGGAGCGTCTTTCCATCATCAGATGTTCAAGGGAACAAGTAAATAAGCTGATAACAGACCACCCTCCTCAGCTGACTGCTGGTATCAGGTAAATCAATTAATGCAACTTGAAATCCAGTCATCACAAAACAATGGTATTTGCAAAAGAATAACAGACCCCCTTACCCCCCCCCCCCATCCAAGAGAGGTAGTGGACCGCTTGCACCAGCGAAACATTAAAGTATTCCTCATATCAGGGGGCTTCCGCTGCATTGTTGAACATGTTGCCTCTCAACTCAATATTCCTTTGCACCATGTCTATGCAAACCGACTGAAGTTCTACTTTAATGGTAAGGCTGTTACATGGCATACTTCTCTTTTGGTGTTCTGTCCTGACACACCAAACTTCAATATTTTAAATGTTTAATTTCAGGTGAGTATGCAGGGTTTGATGAAAATCAGCCTACCGCTGAAAGTGGTGGAAAAGGAAAAGTAATCAGTATGCTAAAGGAACAGTATGGATTCAAGACAGTTGTTATGATTGGAGATGGAGCCACTGACCTTGAGGCTTGCCCTCCTGCTGTAAGTGTTGACTATCTATTTGAACTGATAATGTACTTAATGTATGACTCTTTACTAAACAAATATTTCTCCCCTAGAATGCTTTCATAGGATTTGGTGGTAACGTTGTTAGGCAGCAAGTTAAGGAGAGGTGTTCATGGTACATCACAAGTTTTGAAGAGCTGCTCAAGGAGCTGGAAAAGATTTAAAGAAGGATGGACATTGTTACTCATTTTAACATTAACGTTTTATATTTGCCCAATGGAGTCTCTGGGTTTTATCCAGAGGACATCATTTCTTAGTTTGTAAGTATTTTTTTATATGAATGTAAAATGTTTACATAGTCAAACATTTAATATAATGAAGCTGTTCCCTGATAATTTGTAACACTAAAGAATAAACAAATTGTCTTTATGTTCTGAATGGAAATCTGTGTTTTTGAACACATTTCAGAAAACGTTTGCATATTACAGTATGTGCAATGTAATTTTAAGACTGTAACCATGTAATGATTCAGTCTTGTTAAACATTAAAACCCTATGCTAACAAAGATTGATTTAATTCATTTTAATCACTCCTTAATTTTCAAAACTGGGAGTTGCAAAACAAAACACAATTTAACATGCTTCTTTCGCAAAACAATTTGTTTTTATAGATCAATAGGTATTGATGTCACATAACTTGTGCCTTTTTAAAACATGTTAGAAATGAAGCATAATATGCAGGATTTCTAGGTGAATGTTATAAACCAACTTGACCTAATGCCCCATACTTTTTAGTACTCATGAGTATATGTCTAGTGTCCATATTCCACAAATTCCTGTATATTGAACTTTATCTTTAATGTATTTTTCAAACTGGACATAACTAGAGTCAAACAACATCAAGACACATTTCAATAAAGAAAACATCAGAAAGGAGTTACCTTTTAGATAGGAATAATGTTAGTTTATCACTCTAATATTGTACACTCATTTTAAATGGTTATGTATTATATTAATCAACATTTAATAAATAGCCACAGCATTGAGTAAAGAACAGCAGTATTTCAAGTCTTATCAATTGTCACATACACACAAACAGGTGCTCTTGTTTTCATGAACTTTGGTTTTAAACTTCAGTGTTCTTTTTCAAGGTAATTTGTGTAAAGTGGCAATATTGACATACTGTTTATTTTTTCTTTGTACCAGTAACATAATAATGCAAGAACAACAAAAGACATCTTTGTAGTCTGGCAGCAGTGATCAGAGGTTATAAAAGTCAGTCTTCTCTAGACATACAGCATTGTTCAAAATAATAGCAGTACAATGTGACTAACCAGAATAATCCAGGTTTTTAGAATATTTTTTATTGCTAAGTGGCAAACAGGTTACCAGTAGGTGCAGTAGATTCTCAGAAAACAAACAAGACCCATCATTCATGATATGCACGCTCTTAAGGCTGTGCAATTGGGCAATTAGTTGAAAAGGGTGAAAAAATGGCAATGTGGCATTATTTAAGAATGAAGCCACCAGCACTTGTTAAACATGCATTTGAAAGCCTGAGGAAAATGGGTCGTTTAAGACATTGTTCAGAAGAACAGTGTACTTTGATTAAAAAGTTGATTGGAGTAGGGGGAAACCTATAAAGAGGTGTAAAAACATGTAGGCTGTTCAGCTAACATGATCTCAAATGCCACCACAGACTGCTATTTTTCTGAACACATCCCTTTCAACTAATTGCCCAATTGCACAGCCTTAAGAGCGTGCATATCATGAATGCTGGGTCTTGTTTGTTTTCTGAGAATCTACTGCACCTACTGGTAACATAGTAAACACCTACTGTTTGCCACATAGCAATAAAAAAATATACTAAAAACCTGGATTATTCTAATTAGTCACATTGTACTGCTATAATTTTGAACAATACTGTATGTAGCATTCAGAAGGGTGAGACCTTTCTCAACATTTATTTTTTTTACTTTAATGGAGAGGCTTTTGTTGGGATCATAATTCTTGATTCCATGTGCTGAATAAGTGGAACTGCAAAAAAGTGCAAAAACACAATTGTTAAAATTTACTTCACAAATAATCATACTTAATACAATACAATAGCTTAATACAGCAGGACTTTTGTGTTTACCCGTGTAATACACAGCCTCATCCCAACCCTCCTGCTGCCATGCAGCATTCCTGGTGTCTTCTCTGGACTGGAGGTCTTTGTAGCTACAAGTAATTAGTAATATAAATTATATTACTGCAAATTGCAGAAATGCAATAAATGTTAACAACAGTAAGGCCTGTTATTATATACCCCAGAGGTGATGAACCATATACAGGCTGCCGATCTGTGAAAAAAAACCTCCAACAGCTTCTTTGTTTTGCTGACGGATTCCAATGGCCCTTGCCCTGTAAATAAAAACAGTACAAACTAAAGCCAAAAACACCCAGACCTCATCTGACATGACAACGCCAGGACATTCACGCCAGACAACATTACGACCATCTTCAAAGACTAGAATAGAGTTTCCACATGTTCTTTATTGCTTTGAACTGTTTTCAATTTAAACATGATTCATATAGGCTAAAACATCTTGTATTTGATGACTATGATTGCAACATTCAATCATGCAAAATATCTAATGTGATTACACACTATATGTACATTTGAGTGACTGTAGTATTTCCAAAGCAAGTATTTATTTAACTAACTTGAAGCTACATTTTGTTCTTGTTACTTGAACTTTGTAGAATTGATTGCTGTTCAAACAAAAGGCCACTGTCAAATTTCTAGCTTGAACATTAAAGACAAAACAGTAGTGAACTGAATAAGGACCCCTTTTCTTACTAATGTTACTGTTAGGGATTGTGAGGTTTTGGGTACTGCAACAGTTAAGCAAGACAAACAAGTTCAGGCTGCCTTACCAGTAATTGCCCCACTCAATCATTGTCCCTGGCTACAAAAAAAAAATAAAAAATAGATTAGAATTGAAAATTTATATACAGTATTTAACTGGTATAATGCAGCCAATTGTTATGCGAGAAGATAAGCTGAGAACTTTTAAGTAAATGGAACCACACAATATACCCACAATATATCACCACATCCATATCTTACAGTGCTTCACATTCTCTATGTATAAACGCATGTGCTCACCCTGAGCTGGTAGGACCTGAGCTCATAAATGTTGGGTCCTTCTCGGGGTCCTGGCTCATTCCAGAAACTGAATTCCAGGAGAAGCTGGTTTCTGCGGGACAACAACATCTTACCTCGTTCTTTCCTGTAAACTGTGAACTCCTGCCAAAGGGCATCAATTATTAATATGCTTTACTTCAACTAAAGGCTACTTTGTTTTCAGCAAACTTCCAGCATTTCAATTAATTGATAGAAAACAATAGTTTTTACCTTGTTCTGTCTGAGTTTGTTCATCACCTCTGTGAGAGCTGGGTAGCCACCTCTGTAACGCCACAAATGCACTGGAAAAAAAATAATATTGATGTTACAACACATGGTATGTAATCTTACCTCACTTATTAGTTCAATGATGCATACTAATTTCCTAGTTCAATAATATCCTCAATTACCAGCCTGGTCTTGTTCTCCATACCAGGTATTCCAGGTGCCCACCAGTTCACAGGGATAGTACTTATCATCATGGACTGAGGGCAACACTTCTTCACTGTGATGAAAAACATATACTTGATTTAAGTAAAATACTGAATTTGTGTATTACATACTTAATTTTTATGAAGGTTAACTATTAGCTTTAACAACAACAACAACTATGTACAACAACTGTGGCTGTGACCTTCTGTCTAGTGTTGCAAATCCTAAATTAGCTCTAAACCACAAGTAACTGGCCTCTAAGACATTTAAGGTATGAGCGGGCCAAGTTATTTTTACACCACATATTATTACTATTATTCATTACTCACCACAGTTTATTGTAGGCATCCAGACACTCTGGCTTGACATTATGGACTGAAAATGTAATTGTAATTATGTCATTTGATTGAAAGGTTGATATGTGTGTATTCATTCATGTTTTGAGAAAACTTACACTGAATTTTGTAAAGATTATTTTGCTCATTTTTGGTCAGAAGGTTGGAGTGTGCATCTTTCCTGGGGTCAACCTTTCTCACAAAGAGCGACTTAAACCAGCTGTCCTCTCTGTTTCTGTTGCTTGATGCAAATCCCCTGCAAAGATGAGTCATAATGAACAACAACAAACAGAATGACAAGTGTGTGTCATTGATGATGAATCTTTTAGTTCTTATAGTTAAATACACAATGTTTACAGGGTACAGATGCAAGACAAGAGAAACATGAGATAGTCTACAAGCTTTTCGTAAAAAAACACACACATTTATTATAAACCAAATTGACCTTAACCGAAATTAGTGATGTAATATGTATTCATTCGTAATGATCAACATAATGTAATGCTGTCGGGTTTCAAATGCATGAATAGATACTTTTCTGCCAATTGAATTGTGAAGGGGGTGGGCAATGAGGCTAGCGTTTACAGAGGCTAGCTTGCCCTGTATCACCGTGGCCACTACTCTAACCTCCAAAAACATAGAAAAACAAAACAAAGTAATTGCTGCCAATGAATAGCTACACATGCAAACTGATGACAGCCAGACCTGCTCCTGGTGACAAGCTGTCCGGACAGAGCTGCCCTAGATTTAGCTCGACATAAGCCCCCGATCAATCTCTGAAGGACTCCAGTCGCCATCTTCAACTGTGCACACAGACGGAGCGTTACTAACACTGACCACCAGGGGGAGATGTAGCACTGTGCCACCATGACCAGAGAAGCGCTAAATTGTCCGGGTAGACTGCATCAGCAATCTAGTGATAGGTGATAGTGAGTAAATATTGCCGTAAAGCATAAATATTTGTATTAAATCAGCTATTAATATTAAATATCAGTTTGGCACAGGCTTTCAATTATCACGCAAAGGTGGGCTGAAGCTAAAGACAATGAGAAGGAAGCAGTTGTGGCATGACCAAGAGATAAAATCTGAAGATTGTATTTACACCAATAAACGTGATGAAACTGCTATACCAAAATTACACAATAAACAAATATAAATTCTGCAGAAAAACAAATAAGCCTATGCAGAGTTTATTAGATAGAGGCTATATGTTGCACTGAGGCCGCAGTATTCGACTGGCTTATGAATGTAACTGGACTTAACACCAACTAGCAACTGTTTTGGATTTTAAATGTTCTAACAACCAGAAGCAATACAGCTTTCAAAGGCTACACCAGATTCTTTGTGTGAGCTGTTGACTCTCTAATAGCCCATGTAATACATAATTAAGTATAGATCAGGGTAAATGTGTGCTAGCCTTTAACAAACAAGAGTAGATTGTTTTGCAGGTGTAGATAGTATGGCACATCTGCAATCATGGAACCCTGAGATAAATTTATTATTCGACATAGTCATGATAAAATTTACAGAGACAGACCACATTACTAAAGATGGCTTGGCTTCGGGAGAAACTTGGAATTTAGAAACTATGGAGGGATTTTTTTTTTTAGTTCAGAGCCATGAATCAGAAGGGAGGGATTTTTTCTGTGAAACATTTTTGAACGACAATAAAGACAAAATGTGGATGTGTCTGAGAATGTAAAGTATGATAGGAACCACATAAATTAAATCACTTTAGCAACACGAGATAGTGAAGGCTGCAAGGAAAAAGACATAGCTTATTTGATTGTCAATCCTGTTCATAGTTTAAAACATTATTTGCCGTATTAAAGTATTTCAACTCTTTTGTTTGTTTTAGTGCTTCATTAAGTCATGGCACGTTTTATAAAAAAGAAATTATTGATTATGAAAGGGCTCACTGGTATCAATAAAGCGGCTACACAGCGGCTTTACTCTGAAAGCTGAGGACCAACCCTTTTTTTGTTTGTTTAAGCTTATGTTTGTGGATTTTGATTACAAAATCTGGCAAAAATCTTCTGTATAACTCATGAAAAAGTATTCCCTTTCTTGTTATCTTTGCCTTTGACACATGTGGTGCTATAAGCTCTCCAAGAATTGCTCTCAAGCTTGTGGGAAAATTCTTTGAAAATACAGTCCATGGTCTGCTTATCAACAGTGACAATGAAATATGTCCAAAACACTAAGATAAAGACGTTCTTGATTAGATAATTAATATATGAGAAGGAAATCTGGAATACGAACCTCAGTATCTAAAATTGTTACCAGAAATTTATCCTACATGACTATTTCTATAAGCTTTAGGCTACATGTGGATGAATAAAATAAATTACTGGCTCTTCTGGCTTAACTTCGAAAAAACACAAACTAATTAAACATGGAAAGTTCAAAGTTAAATAAAACGCTTAGGTTGATTGAAGTGAAATGTTTCTCACTTGTTATGTTCAACTTCATTTAAAAGGCAAACACATGTAACGGTACCATGCTACATCTAATAAGATTTATTACCAGTGCATTCACCATTACACATCTGTGGTTCAACCTTTGCAATCAAAAGAAGTCAAGTCTCCATTGCAGCTGAACTGTGTGTCCTAAGTGTTCTGGCTTGTGTGGTATGTTTATCCCTCTCTCATTCTTTGACAATGGACAGAATGGGGTCTGGGGAAATAAAAGAATCCTCTGTATTTACAGTGGTATTTCATGACATCAGATCATGTCTATCCTGTCTTAACTGCCACACTGTTGCACTCAATCTTTTCACCGTAATACTTACTCAGGGTCAGAGGTGTGAATGAAATATAAAGTGGTCAGCACTGAAGGCCAACATTTTGTAATCTTGGAACACCCTTTTTGAGCCAGGTCTTCTTTCACCTATGGTATGTTTGTCTGGAAGCAATTTCAGCCAAGGCCATTTTAGTCCCAAATTCTGAACTGTATTGGCAGATAGCAGGGTTTCCCACTGTGTACCAGTGAGCAGTGTATGCTTTTGGAATTTTAATAGATGGATGGATGAAATGATTTCTCTCTATGTTTTGATCAAACATGAGTGTTTATTTTAATCTAATGTTTCTCAGGACTTTTATCCAGAATAGGCTACCAAACATTTCGCTGTAACTGTTGCCATTGGAATATTGTCCGTGCAGGCAAATTTTAATAGTTCCCACAAAGGGATGCATTAATAAAAACGGCCTAGTGGTAAAGTAGACACATCTATAATATAGGCTAAGGTTATAATATACAGGCTCCACCTGTCAGCACTGCAATTAATATTTATTAGCCGACATAGTTTAATTCAATACATTCAACATAAGTACAGCCTGTATGGCATCAAATAGGATTATCATAGCTAAAACGTGATTAGTCAGCGCCAATGCTAATGCTTTCTGGAGCCAACTTAAAGAAAATATTTTTACACTTAGGAATACAGCCTAGAAAAATATAAATTAAAAGAAATATTTGGTAAGCTTTGGTTGTACCCTTATAATGTCTTAGCTTTGTTTTTAAGAAGGATGTAGGACTATTAGCAAAGGTCTGCTATGCTGCTTATTTTAGCCAAATAAGAAAACTAGCAGCTAGCTTGAGGTAGTTAATTAGTTACTTACTGAATACAGTCAACATTTAGACAAAATACTTTGCTCTAAATGTAAAGACAACAATATAAAACATTTTTTTTGTCATTTTACTGAAGATTTTAAAAGCATAATGTTTTGAGATTATACAGTTTATTTTAGTTAAGCGGATCTTTTCCATTGTTTCCGTAGAGAGCACAGGTTATTATTCTTAAATAAATAAATCAGTTTTTCAGCAATAGAGATGGCTTAAGTATTGTCTATGAGGTACATTCCTAATTTCTAACATATTTTGTACACTCTTACACTTTTTGCTTATTGTGTTTGTGAGAAATGCAATTATCTGCAGTAAAGAGGCTAGGCTCTTCCACTTGGAACAATTTTTGGTAAAAATCTATAAGTACAGTGATATCTTTATGCTTAAGATCTGCCATGTTTGGTTATGACATGAAGTTACTATAGTTAACTGGGTCTTTGTGACATTTATCAAACTTTTTATAAGCCACAATGTTACCTTTCATTGAGCCAAATGTTTGCAGTATTAGGTCACATGCAGTAGGCTGTTCAAACCATGGAGCCAGCACATCTGAATTGTGTTATTTTGAAACATTGTTTTCCTGATTGAAATGGAGACGTATAGGGATGTGATGGTATGTTTGGTTGAATATTTAAACCCAAAGATATCAGATGCATTGCTTGCAGTATTGCAGAAAAAGAAAAACAGGGATGCATCAAATTAGACTTTAATTGACATTTGCGGGTTTAGTAGTAGGTCTTAGATTTGTCTGGCAAAGATGCAAATGTGAGAATCTGTCTCTAATACCAATATTTAAAGGATGTTTGCAGAGGCTCTATTCATTGGAGAAGATAACAACAGATGGTTTTATTTGAGGGGGAAATCCTGAAGGGTTTATTTTTCTATGGTTTGAGCTTGTCCGATAATATTCTCATGGTGGTTAGTGTTTATTATGCACATACACGCATCTATCTCCATACAAGCACAGTGTTCCAGTAAGATTAGGAGAAATTCCTGCAAATGAGATGATGCTGTCAATATTGTGGAATGATATTCTGACAGATTGTGGCAAAACATTGCTTCCATATGAAAATAATTTCCTTCAACAATGCCAGGAAGAAAAAAATCCCTTAAAAGTGCATGAGAAATGTTTTTCTTTTCATTTTGTGCAATCTAGATTGAATGATATATGTCAATTCTATCAACTCATTATTAGCATGTAAGGAAAAACTCACACGACAGTGCTTTTTATAATGAAATGCATTGATCATGTTTGAATGAGGCTCATGAGAAACAGAGATGACTGCATTGTTTTTAACTGATGTAGTCTGTGCTTACATTTTACCTCATTGTTACCACAGAGTAATCAATAAAATGTGATGCGTAAGACATGTCCAAAAGCCTATGATTCAAGAGCTCTTTTCAACATTTGGAATGCAATGACAAGTGCACACTTACACTCTCTGTTATTATTCCTTCCAGAAAATGTTTTACATGTTTTATTGTAAAAAAAATCATTTGGGTGGTTGTCATTATTTTTTCTTCGTTACCAAATCCTCACCGTTTTTCCATGTTAGTGTCTTCTGGGAAAACTAAAATATAGCAGAGGTGTTCAGCATGTGTGAAATGACTCCTCGATTTGAGTTGTAGCATAAATCATAGCTACAACTTGGAGAAAGTTACCAAACTGGGATTTCAGCTCTTTATGGCTCTAGTGGGGAAATGATCAATCCTGATTTTGGTTTTGCGTAACTTCATTTCTAAATGCAATTTTTCTCTTTAGTAACAGATTGTTCACACATCTGAAAGGTTAGTTGAGTTTGTTGTGTCCACTGGCTGGTATACCTTTTGAGTGAAATGTCAATTTTAAAAGGCTTTTTGGGTTATTTATTACTAAGTGTTGACAACAGCAATTACAAGCACATTGCACTGTTTAGTAATAATTATGCTGCATATGTGGGCATACAACTCAGCCAATTAACTTTGTTAATTCTAAAGACCAAGGACTCAAAGAAATGTAATCATTGAGTGTGTGTTTTGTGCCAATAAGACATCATGATTATAAAGGACTGATTCAGTTTCTTGAATTATGATACTGCCCAGATGTGAATTAATTTGTTGTTACTGTTTGTTGCCTCAGTGTGCACTAGAATACTCTGTTTGACATGAGCCTGTTTGTCAGTTTTGTCATAAACATGATTTATAATTGGGTAGTGTGTCATAAATGATGAAGTATTATTGTATGTGGGACAAGTATTTAGTATTATAACTTTTACCTACATCATCGGTAGTTTTGTCTGTATAATAATATTAATGATGGATTTACCTGTTTAAATGTACTATTGCGCCCCGGTGTACATAATCTGTAGCACTTTATTGAATCTGAAGCATTATGTCATGTTTTTATTTATATATTTTATGGGCAACTAAAAAAAAAAAACTCCATATCAACTTGAGATTGGTCATTTAAATCTTAGTTGTATAAAACTAGAGGTCCACACTTTATAACGATGATCATGCAGTAGAGAGTTTTGACTTGTATCTTCCTGACGATCTATCTCATGAAAAGTACTAGCTGTTGCTGTTGGCAAATGCCTATTGCTACAGTAATAGCACAGCTGAACTAACAACTTAAATCTCATCAGACAAAAGGAGGATCAGTTCAGTATCAGTTCATTTAGCAGAAAGAGTCAAGCACTTCCTTTGCAGCAGTAGCTATGTGTATGAACACTTGGACGCGGGCGGCTATGTCAGAATTTTTATTAAGTGTTCATATCTAATTACAGTAGCACAATGAAATGACAAAGCACAAGGTGTACGGTGGCAGAGTGGTTAGCATTCCTTCCTCACAGCAAGAAGGTTGTGAGTTCAAACCCAGGCCGGCCAAGTCTGTGTTGCTGTGGGTTGTCTCTGGGTATTTCCACTGCACAAAGAGGTCAATTGGCAATTCTGAAGTATCCTTAGTGAATGATTGTCTGTGTCTCAAGGTGTACCCCGCCTAAGGCCCAAAGTTTCTGGGATAGGCTCCAGTCACCTGCAACCCCTAACAGGATTAAGCAGAAGAAATTTAATGAATGAAAAAATGATTTTGTCGATAAGCCCTTGTCACTGCTCAATCAGTAAAAGAAAATCTGATTACAAAAAACATTGTCATTTTTACTGCACAAGTAAGACATGTAAATCTCAATGTTTTGAACACGCTTGACAACAAAAATGAGCAAGTACAAAGTTAAATTTTGATATAATCAGAACCAACATATAATTTCCATCGTTACAGTATGTAACTGTTTTTATTTATTAACGGTTTGCTAGCCAACATTCCTTCACTTGGTATCAAACCTCCTCTGCGCCTGAGAACTAAACTGTCCTGACAGATACAATGTCAGGATGTTGCCGAGGGTATTGTTCATACCAGATCTAAAGTTTTTATGCTATTCAGTGAGAGAGTCAGAGAAGGCCCATGATTTATTCTGTCCTATGTGAATTGAGAGCTTGTTCAGAATACCTCTGATACTGTAAATAATTAAGTGTTGTGCTTCAGTAATGTAATCATCATTAAACTGTGCTTATTAGTCTCTTGCATATATGCACATTGTTTGTTGTACATCCAAAAACATGATTGATTATTATAACACTTTTGCAGTTCATTGACCGGTGCAGAATTTTAGCGGCTTTAGTTGACACTTGGGCAATACTATGTGGTTTAGGATTAAATTATTTAATCCTCTGATCACGAGAGACACTATTTTGACTCTGGTCTTAATCCCTTGATAGGTGTTTTCCTCAACAGTGATTCAGTTGCACTTTGTATTACTTGCTATGAGGACCCTGTGAATTTGCTTTAAATGTTTATTTCCCAACATGCCAGAGAAGATTTCATTTTGTCCATATTATGCTTGTCAGACGGTATTTGTTGAGAGAGGCAATGCCAAGAAATGAGTCAGTTGGGTTTTACCAGCAACTCTGTGATGAGCTATTAAGTGATTTACTGACCCTCTGGTAGAAATTAAGTCGACATACAATCCTTGTGTTCTTATTCGAAAATATGGCACTGTCAACGCAACATGAACATCACGCAAGGTCCTCAGGGAACTGTCACCAGAAATTATTAACGGAGGTGTAACATCACAATAGGCACTGTGTAAACTGGGTCAAAGGAATTCCCTTTTCAATTTGTACTTCAAATATATAGAAAACTAATAGTATCAATCTTTTTTTTCAATGGTGAACAGCATGTAACAGATTTTGTGGAATTTGACTCTCCTCTTTAACCTGACCAACAGAAGTCCGATGGAGCAGCAGACCTCTTGGCCGCCCAGCACTGGTGTCATGAAAAACACACGCATTGATCCTGTCACTGTGGACAAACCATATTTGCAGATAATAGATGACTGGAAAGCTGGTGTCCATTTATTTTGCTGTCTTGTCTGTACTTGCACATGACTGGCCCAAGGTGATGTCAAAAAGGGCTATAGCAAGTTTTCATCTCAAACTGAAATAGCAACCAGCTGCAGAGAGACCGTGATGACAAGACTAATCACATTTTTGCCAAAAACCCTCCATCTGCATTTCGTGACATATTTTCTGAAATGAATAGTAGGAAATGCTGTGTCTGTTTATTATTTAAAGAACGATGACATAACGTTTTACCTTAAAATATGCTGTCTCAAAGTCATTTGCATGGTTCCTTGACATGAAACAGGACGAATAGCCTTCCTCTCAGAGTCAGTGTCGGGTCGGTTGCTGAGAAACTGCAACTATGTAAGAGGAGATGAGTGAGCCGAAGACATGACGTCCTACAATGACAAATTCCCTTTAGTCTTTCTTCTCTTAATGTTAACATTATGAGATTAGACAAACTATTCTTAGCATGTAATAAATGCTTCATTGTAAAGAGAGCTACAGCTTTTGTCACGAGCACCCTTCTGCACAGACTATCAAAATAAACAACAAAAACAATGGACTTAAAGGGTTGATGCTAGCAGAGTCATATCTGCACCAAAAAGTAATTACTGATTCTTGTCACAGGCTCTTGTGTTGTAAACAAAAGCATACCATTTTTAAGGGACGGCCATGTCAAACATGTGAGACACACTTTCACCATGCTCCTGTCAAAGGTACACAATGTTGCTTTAACAGAACTATTTTATAGAGGTTTTAAAATTACCAAATAGCCACATCGCCTAGCTGTACGATTAGTCAGATTGTGCAGCAGAATTTGGATAATATACTACAAGATAATACTAATTAATAAGGATTAATAAGGGCGCATCCTGGGAAAATCTTATTAAAACATAAACCAAGAGGAGAACTGGAGGAAAAGAATGGGAGGTGGGTTGTTTTTTGAGTGCTTGCATTCCAACTAAGCTGGCAGGGCTTACTTAATTAACTCTCTTACAGAACAATGCTGCCGAACCCTTCCTGAGCTTGTTCCGTGGACATATCGCAGACATTATGCAGTGGTGTTGGCCCATTAAACATCCTTTCCTTAATGCCAAGAATCACATCCACATTTTCACACAGGCCAAGTTTCTTAATTTCCTATGATAGTGGGACACCTGCAACAATGTGCCAAAGGGATTGAAGTGCACACCTGTTTCTCTTTCAGTGACAGGGTTTGAACTTTGGAGCACAACATATATATATAGAAAACAGTCTCACCTGTATGTAAGTGCTACTTGAAAAGATCAGGTTATGGGTTCATACATTTTAGTGTTTAACAAATTGAAGACTCTGCTGTTGAGCCACTTACAAGACTTTAATTATAGATTGCAAAAGTATTTTTGATATATAAGATGGTTCATATAGTCCATATGGCAGACATTGTAGCATTCCGAGGGTGGACTATTTGTCCAACATCTGTATGCTTTTTAGTAGCTGTTTGTATCACTGGTTTATATTACCTGCTACACTGGGCTTCCTTTATCTGAAAGAATCCATGTCTGTTTGGATGCAAGGTCTGGTAGGAGTGTCTTTTTTAGTTTCAAGTCATAGGTGTCATACTTCATCTAATGTTAATAGGCTATTTTTACTTCTAACTTTGTGTTGTCTTCTATTCTGTAAAATAATATCTGTACCATTTGTATAAAGTACAAAGGTCTATGTTCTGTGTATCATTGAATTTTACTAAATATTTTCTGTGCAGATTAAAAACTTGGTCAAGATGTTTTTCACCTTTGCCTTACACATAAAAAGATTTCTTAGAAACTATGACTACAGTGTGAATGTTACTCAAGCTTAATGTCAAAATCGCATTTAGGCAGTAGTATATCCACGCCTGTGCTTTTGTTATTGTAGACTGGCAGTGCTGCGTTTTATCCAAGGTGATCTCACTTTAGGTAAACATCCGACCTGGCATGCAAATTTTAGCAGCTGCCCAGGGAATGTAATGACTTTTTGACAGAACGGACTGTGCTCACAGTCAGAGCATTGGGAGTTGTAGTTAAATGTCAATATGACATAATAGGTTACAGAATACATGTGAAGTTACTATCAGAGCTGTCCCAATGACTTACCTTATCAGGGTCTAAGTCAGTTTTGTTTTTCAATGTGCAGCGATGAGCCACTCACAAACTGTATGTGTCAACATTTACTTTGGTTCATTCATTTGTTCATCCATTCATCTCTTACCTCTTATCATTTACAGGATGCATGCTGGCGCCTATCCTAGCTGCTTTGGTCCTGAGGCAGGGTACAGCCTGGACAATGGCTTGTTGATTGCAGGGCATAGACTAACAACTGACTTCACTCTCACATGTATTGCATGTGGTAATTTAGGATTCACCAATTCATCTATTCATTCATGTGTTTGGATGCTGAAAGGAAGCTGGAGTGCCTTTTACAGAACCCAGGGTAGGTTACTTATCAAGGAGTATTGGCTATGTACCTTTTTAAGATTGCTATAGACTAACTATGGAATAAAATGAAAGCAAATGTTACGCTTGTTGCTACTATAAAAGGAGTGATTGTATTAGTTCAGTTATAATTTTAGTTATCTTTTTTATTACTGATATTCATTGCCATCATTTATCATTGTTGATGTTGGATTCTGGTTTTAAAACTATTATGTCCAATTAGAACATTTATTGTAAAACATTACTATACTTAAAAAGCTTTATTTTGCTCTAATAATTAGTGTGTTTTAGACTGTCACAGTCTAATATCTCACAGACAGCTGTCTAACCAAACATCATAATGATAGATAACATTAGTGGATTTCAAATGAAGATGAAGTTCTGTAGATGTAGTTAAGTTGCTGTTCATTTCTGGACAAGCCAGTCCAAAATGCAGTGCGAATACGGAATGTGTTGTTAATGACCCTGGAAGCAGGGTTACAAAGCCCATTCTCACACCCAAGTTTCCTTTATGTATGCTTATCTATAGTTTACATATCTACTTATAAAGAATGCTCTTGATTTACTCCCTTAAAAACACTCAACATAAGCAATTGCTTATCAGAAGCTGCGAACTTCCTACCTTCTTCCATAAAGCTGGCATCACCAGTTCCTGAGTGGCACACAAGGAAGTTTTAACAATGTCAAGGAAGTATGTTAGCATGCCTCTTGAAAATGAGTTTGACTGCACTTAATTGAGCCCTGAGAAGTGGGTCAAACTAACTACAAAGCAAAACCTAATTTCAAAAGTCCTCTCAGTGTTAGCTTTTTAGATTGTGATCAATTTGCGAAAATCATTGCAATGCAAAACATTTGTACAAGTGTTTTATGTTTGCAACATTACTACAATTGCATGTTATCAATAATGGTTGTAATATCCCAAGTGTGTCAGTAGCTAAACACCATATGGCATAATGAAAGGTTGTTTCATCAACATTTTATATCAGCCTTCACTCTACTTGATTTTTAGTGGCACAATGCCATACTTAACAGAGTCCCACCAAAAGCCTGGGAAACACTGTGATAAGCCTTTCTCTCTGTTCATATTCATATTCTTTGTGCACATGTGATCTTAAATTGACCAAAGACTATAAAGATCTCAACAATACTGTTAAAGGAATATATTGGAGCAAAGACAAGATTCAATACACACACTCCAAGTACGTAGAAGCGTTAGGGTCGGAGTTTGAGAACTATAATGTCCAACATGAGTCACACCGCTGGCTGTACGGCCCTCACCAGAGTCATCGGTTTTGGCGGTGCCAGAGCTTAGATGTTAAGTTCAATGAAACCTGGACTATTCATGCAGCACTGTAAGCTGCAGAGAGCACACATCTGGAGTGTGGTCTGGACTTGTGTATCTCACTGGAGGGTGGCCAGTCTCTATGTCTCTGTTTGATGGTGACACCACAGGTCATTAAAAGAATTATGTTTGTACTGCACCAGGGACAGTACTGTTCTGCCAAGCCATCATGATTTCCAGCATTACTAGTATAACATGGCGCAAGTCTGCACAGAGTTTTGGATGACTTGTTAATTAAACCGGTATAGACTCCAAATCAATCCTGTCTACAATAGGAAGACAGGAAGATCCAATAGTATTTACCATTCTTAATTTACATTGTGTTCAAAAGTTGAACAGACTCACTCAATGATAACAATCTTTCAGCTGATACAGTGCAGCACTCCTCAGCAAGATGCAAACACTTATACAGTGAACAAGGGTTCATTGTACCAACAGCAGTGCATGTGTAGACTGTTAAACTGTAATTTTCCCAGCAACAAGAAAACAGCTCCATCTGTATCAGCATGCTTGAAACAGGGACCATTAGAGGCAGCCAGCTTAGTTCACCCTCAATGCCACAAGTAAAGATATAATGTTTGCTCATAAAACAGATGTTGGAATAATAGCATCTTACGTCATGTCAGAAATGTTGGTTGGAAGGAATAATAGACTGGGTCAAGTCATAAACATATATACACTAAAAAAATATGCTGTATTGAAAATCACCTTCTCTAAGTGCCAGGAACGTACGCCAATTTCAGGCAAATCTGTAAACTGATCTGATTTTGATTTATTGCTTGATAAGGTAGGCAGTTCGAATCCCGCTCTCCCCACAGTTCATACTGTTGTTGTGTCCTTGGGCAAGACACTTAACCCACCTTGTCTACAGTGATGTTCCAGCTTTAACACTGATGAATGGAACCTTAATCTAAGTCGCTTTGAATGAAAGCGTCAACTAAATGACTAAATGTAAATGTGTTACCCTAATACTACCTACTGAGGTTAATTATTGAGATATTGAATCTGGCATTCAAATTGGATGCTGTGTTGTTAGACAACAAGCTCTGATTTAGAGTTTTAATATGTTTTAGGGGTATGTTTTTAAATATATTTTATAAGTGAGATATAGCCACTGATTTAGTTTTGGAAAAGTTACAGATCCGCTAAGGGTTATATGACCAAAATATATAACATCAGGTGCTGTGGTGGAAACTAGTAAAAATGTCATCCATCTTCTTCCACTTATACAGACCACTGAGACCAGTAAAGAAGCCCTTTCTACTCGTCCAACTCTTCAGCATGTCCTGTGTTGGCCCTGTGACCTGCTCCTGGTGGGACTTGCCCAGAACACTTCCCCAGGAACAGATGCCCAAGCCACCCCTGCTTGCTTCTCTCCATGTGGAGAGGCAGCAGCTCTCCTCTCAGGAGCACCGCACCCTATCTCTAAGGGAGCGCCCAGACACCCTATGAACAAAATTTATTTTCGCTCATGTCCATAGGTGAGGATAGGAATGAAGATCTACCAATAAACCGTTAAAACTCAACTCCAAACAAAGCCTCAACTGCATTGCTGCAGACACTGCGCCATTCCACCTCTACCTGTCTAGATACTGTACTTTACTTCCTCCATTTGACTAAGAAACTCTGTTCCAACTGCAAGTAGTCACTCTTTTCTCACTGAGAACTATGGCCTTGTATTTGGTGGTACAAGATCTCATCCTGACTGCTTCAGTGAAGTTTTATTTAAGTTTGTCTATACAAACTTAAATAAAACTTCACTCAGAAAACATTCATCCAAAAATAAGCAACAGTCTGTTTTAATAGATGAACAGTATGTATAACCTTTTCATCTTTCAACAAATGACTCAATTTCTGTCTAAACACCAGAAAACTTAACCCAAGAAAGCACTACCAGACATGAGCTAAAATAGAGTTACGACTCACAAGTAAATGGAGAAAAACACTTGTCTTGTCCAGAGTACACTTTTGCTTCCCAAACAGACATGTCAGTCGGTCCATCAAACACAGGAACAATGTTACCACATCACATTTGGTCAGTATCGTAAGCTTAGATCATAACTAATGATTTACTGTAATCATTCAGAGCGTAGGGCAGCTCAATGATTTCCTTGTGATGAACTATAAATGGTTTCTGGACTTAGTGAATGTTTGTGATGTGATATATCCGATGTAGTCATTAGGGGAAACAGATGTTTCACTCATCTTAAAATTATGATTGCACTATGTACTATAATAATACAGCAATGTAATGTAATGTAAAACATTGCCATTGATTATGAAGGTTATGAAACATTTATTAAAAGCAAGGTTAAATTAGTCAGAACGTTAAAAAGGAAAATGTGTGGTAACATTAGCTTTTATTGTATTATGTATGATAAATAGACTGGTAATATCTTTACAATGACTCTTCAGGAAAACTCAATTTGTTGCAAATAAATGTCCATTTGCATCGCAAATTAACCAACCACTTACTGCTGCTATTTTATGTGGCTGAACAAAGAAAATAACATGAGGTTAAATGAACACAAATAGCAGGCGTCACTATTATGAAGAATATTGTGTGTCTTGGAAAGCAGAGCCCATTAGCCTGCATGCAACCGCCTGGTGTGTCGGGTTTGTGTCTGAGAGAGTAATTACTTTGGCTTCAGCGCTGCAGTAAAAAGCACTCCTGGTCAACCTCTCCTACTTGATATCCAAAAAATGTTGTCCAGGGAAAAACAAAAAAGATGGACAACGACAGCTTTGTCAGCAGAGAGGTGTTTCTTAAATAATAGCCCAAAATTTTAAGCCAAGATGTGTATGTGCACAGGTGTCTGGAGCGGATGTGTTCTGTTAGCTCTAGTGGAAGTCTCACATTAACACCTGTCCCTGTGCTATCAGTTCATTAATAACCAGTTGTATTAAAGTAATCAGCTGTAAGTCAGTGAGTTACATACATTATATACAAACATATATTGGAAACAGTTGCTTTCTTTAGGGTTTGCTTCTTCGAAATAGTATTTCCAAGCATTTGATTAATACTGAACCCAGTTTGGTGCAGAACAAGTTCAGCACCTGATTTTAGTTATGAGACCAAGACAAGTGCGCTCATGGCCCAGTCAGCCCAGTCTAGCATGCTGATGTTTTTTTGGCTTATTGCTCCCTGCTATCGCTGTATAGAGCTGAACATGCACTCATTTCTCTACAAGAACTGCTGTGACGGTCCTCTGTCAGCTGCCAGACAGATTGTATTGCTATTTTCATTCTGTTCACGCAGCCAGTCACATTGTAATGTTTCTGCTAATATTTTTTGGAAACACTTTTCTTTCCTTTTGGAGAATGGAACTTGTTGCTGCTGCAAGTGCTGAACTTACTCTGAAAACCAGCCAGCTGAAATGAAACAATGGACAGCAGGTAATAATCAGGATCTGTTTTGCTCTTCCTCAGTCTGTCTATTTGACTCTAACAGATAAGTGTGCTTTGTATCCATGCAAATGTTTGGCAGACACTCCAATTCCTTCTGGAGGAGAGGGCTGGGGGTGTCTCTCTCGTCCTCCTTGCTCTCTCCCTTCATGCTGGCAATAGCCTCTGTGCTGTTGGCAGGAGTGACCAGAATAAAAACAGCAACACCAGACATTGAGGAGGGAAAAAAAGCAAAGTGATCCACTCAACCAGAGCCTTTGCCCTCTTTTAATTATCCACATCTTCTCCTTTTTTCACTTTTTTCCTCTTTAGACTCCCGGACAGTGGTAATTAACTACAAGAGAATAAAAGCAGCTGATCGAGGGAGGGGTGGTGCATTTGCAGCGAGATGGCTAACAGAAACACTCTGTTGCTCTTGTCTGGACTCTTCCTTTTGTCACTGATTCAACCCTCTCTTCAAGGAGGTAAGTGTGCACCACAGGTAAAGGAGCCACAATCTGGGCTGCCACAGGCTTACAGCAGGTGTGCGTTATGTCTTTGTCGGGAAACAGACTGGGGAATTCTGGATGTGTTCGAGCAGAATCTGTCCATGATTATCTGCTACGGTATCCAATTCCTGCCGTGACACTCTCTTCAGTTTTTGCTTGTTTTCCGTAGGTTTTACTAACTTAATTCAAACTCAACATGTTAACTGTTCATATTTTATCAATGCAAAAACGTAAAAGTTTAGTGAAACTGATCCTTGTCACGCTTAAGTGTTTTTTTAATATTCCAAAGACATAAACCTGTGTCATCTTGATTTGTATTTGCAAAAAAGAATTTCTCAGACTTAGATAAACTTTAATAGACTTTAATAGAGAAATTACTCACACTTGTATCTGTTTAAATAACTCATTATTCATGTGTTAAGTGGTTATAATGTTTCAGAAAGTCAATTGAAGTGCACATTGGACGAGCCGCTGTAGGATGGACATGCTGTCTGTATTGTTTCTATAGTTATTAAAACATATTGAAGGCGGACACTCCAGCTGCTCTCTTTTTTTTTTCCACTTGACCCGAACACATTGTTTAATTTGCCCCTGATGAATCTCCAGGTGGATGTGCGTTTAGGCCGAGCAAGTGTCAGCTGGAAGGCTTTGATCAACTTTATTCTGTTAGAGTTACAGAATTAACCTATTACCAGCAATCAATTTAATTTTGATTTGAAGAGACAACTCATGTGTGAAACAAAAGCAGAGTATGGAGATCTCTCATTCTAATTCCACCAGATTTCTTTGTTCTGCGTTGCTTTAAATTTAATCCTTGATGTCTGAGTTTTGGCTTGAGACTCCTCCTGACTTACTCAGTTCCTAACAAGAAAACATGTTTTGCATCTGGTGCTGGGTCTGCTGCAGTCAAGTCCAGTTTTAGTTATATTTATTTGCTTTAAGTAACAGCTGTTTATGTTTATTCTTGTGAGTATCCAAAAAAATGCTTTCTGGAACATTGCATTTTATTACAAATCCTGAATATTTTGTCCAAACAGTTAGACTTTACAAGGACAAAAGATCTGTTTTGTTCCAAAGGATGGTGCCCTTCTGCCGTGTCTTCTTGTATCTCATTGATCCCTTTTACTCAGTGCCAGGACTTCAATTTCAAGGTGCGTTCAGGTGAAATTATAGCAGCCGAAGGAGCCAGATACTGTCAATATTGGCTTAGGAGCGCAACTTTGATCTCAAGCGAGTGTTGAACCCATCCATTTCAAACATTTCTGTGCATCTCCAACCAGATACATCTGTGCTTTGTGCTTTGACTCAAAAATAAACTCACACACAGATCACGGATTCAAAGTGTCAGTTATCATTCCCTCATTAACAAAAATGTACACCTCTCCACAGAAGACGGCGCAAAAGCAAAAACATAAATTATGAATGAAAGCGACGCCTGGCCATAGTAGCTTCCATTGACAAGTGCAAATGAGTTATAGTCTTAGAGGAAACATCTGGGAAGGAGTTTGTTAATAAATATGTCCCCTGTCCTCTTACCGTACTCTCCAGTCTGTATTGTACTATCTCTTTCTCTCATTTAAAAACAATTCCACAAACTACATCTGTCACTTAGCTTAAGTAAGCTGTATGTTATTCTTAGAAAACGTGTTGACACTACTTGGGCAAAAACCCATGTATTTCTTTGCATCTTTATTCATCAAAATAGTATCAAACCAAGGCCAAGACAGCTACCATTTAACCAGAGTTAACAGGGGTGTCCCTTTTTTTTTTGTTTTCCATTTGTGCACACGTTAGCTATATTTATTTCATACACACTCAAACTTTTTTTCACAATTCTAAATCCTGCTGGTAGTAAGTCTGGTGATCTCATGCAGGACCCACTTTAGAGTACGAGTGACCAGGGTTTGCTTGTGTAAGACCTCACTAAACTGGGCTCGTATCTTAGCTTGGCGAACACTCTGGGAAAGTGTTACGAGATTGTTAAGCCACACACACACAGCCACAGTTCTACACCAGAGTAGGAAAGTTACTCCTGTTCATGTTATGGTTGTGCACTTGATTCTTTTCTTTACAACAAATGAAAAGTACTGTGCAAAGAGATCATCACTGATACAGTCTACAGTTGTTCCTAATCTTGTAGCCAGCATTCACCGTAGATCCATACAAGGCAGTTATTAATGAGTCTGGCCTCACTCTTGTGGATAAATGTGAAATGTTAGAATCTCGCCATCAGATGTTTGGTCTGTGATCCTCTGTTGCCAAGTGTTAAAAAAAAAGCGCATTAACTGGGATGATTCATCGCAGCCCCTCTATGAGCAGCCCCTGCGAGATGTTGCTGTTTTCTCATCCTACTGTTGTCCAAGCACAGATTGAATGATTAAATACATGACCTCAGTTTCATAAAACAATTAAAGTAAAATAAATAACAGTAAATATTTTCTTTGAAAAATTGCTTATATTGTCCTGGCAGTCGTTTAATAAGCGGTGGAAAATAGACAGTGCAGTGGGTGACTGATAGGAGGCCAGCTGTCACATGTCCGATAACAGGAGATGTCCGAGTGCCAGAAACCACAGTGTTTGCTTCACTGCTCTGGCTTGCAGAATGAGAGCTTTCCATACAGAGCGACCCAAATCTTCACTTTTGGGACCGTGGTTTTGGACTCATGACTGCAGAAAACTGCTTTGATTTTCCAGAACCATGGAGTGGTCCAAAAACCTGTACTGTCTCAGGTATCTATATGTACATTTTGAACATATGTTTTGATATTTTGAGTTGTCTTGTTCAAAGTAGGGAAATACATTCTAGTTTACTTTATTTGAATTTATTTTTATCATGTCATTACAGTTACATTATTAGCAAATGTTAATTGACTCTGTTTAGTGGCTAATTAGGAGCTATGTAGATTTAACATGTATATAACCCTCATCTGTAAAATATCTACTGTGTGTGAACATTCAGTCCTTTCCATCAAAACCCTGTCTGCCTTGTTAGTACATGAGCTTAAGATTCTGGAGTAATCTTTGTTTCCAGATTTTATTTTAAACTATAATGAATCACATCACAAAGTCGGCTTCAGCTCAAATTTTTTGTCAATCCTGATGAATCATTCTAAATTCAACAGGAACGTCCACAATGATGATGGAGATGATAATATTTCCAAAGTCGTAAAAATATCCCAGAGCTTGTCAGGGGTCACTGCGGTCCATGTTTTGGTGCCGGTTCTTGGTGAACCCAGTGCACTCTGTGAGTCTTGTATGGTATGATGGGATCTTGATACAGACCTTTTTCCTTTCTCACACTGCCAGGACAGGAAATCCTTCTTTTGATTTTAAAATGATGGAGGAACAATCCCTGCACCTTTGCTTTGCAGTGCCACTGCCTGAAAACTGGCAACATACATTTTTTTATAATTATTACAGTAATTTTTTTGCTTCTGTTGTCAGTCTCTTTATTCTTGTATTTTATCTACAGTTGTGCAATAATTAAATGATACTTTTATAATCGTCCAGGCCAAGGATACAGTGAACAGTGCCAGAGGAGTTCAGCCTAAAGGATAGCAGTATATACACCTGTTTTAATTGATATGTGGCAACCATATTGCAGACACAACTTAACATACATAATAAAGCTATATTGCATATAAGCTAATTGCACATTTATACTGTATATGCAACAAACAAGCATACCTTGGAACTAGTTGAGACAGTAATACTTTCATGTAATAGCTCCTCTCAGTGGACTGAACTCAAAGGGTTCACACAATATTCACTAATAAACACATGAACGCCTTTGGCATGTGTTTTAAATTCATTGGCGTCCCAACACAGCGAGAACCATTAAACACAATCATTGTATTGCTGCAGACCCTTTCCCTCCATTGTGATGTTGTTGGTGATACAAAACAGGTTTTCATCTCAAAAATATAAGTTTGTAATCTTGGCCTTAGCTCACTGGTCCCGTTAGATTTAGCTGTTAGTAGTCCCCAGAGCGACTGTAGTCATTCCTTTATTTCTGTTGTTGTTACTTGCACACATGAGGCCACCATGTCTGGGATCCAGAACGACCATCTCAGGAGTTTCTCTGGACTGCAGCCAGAAATCATTCGAGTAAAAGAGGCTAGGGGATGTAGGTGGGGGTCTGAACCACAGCTTTGTGAAAGAAGGTTTCCAAGTGCAATACCTCATCAGAATGAAAACAATTGGAATTGTATCCTAATCAACCCTATAAAGTTTTTTTATACTTTAATTCAGTATTTCTGGCTATAGCTACAGCTGTTGTGTTTAGTTTTAACAGTGTGTCCCTTCTTTGTTCAGACCTAAGGCAGACATTGAACCTCAGTTTGTGTCTGGGTCAAGGATGATGAATAATTTTGGAATGTTTCTCCTGTAAACAGGGTTATTGGTGGGAAAAATAGCCTTTAAGAAATAGTGGATTAAGTGTATGTTGTCTGTTATAGGTGTGTACATACCACCTGGTGCTGGAATTGGAACAGGCGCTGGACCAGGTGCTGGACCTGGAGCAGGACTATTTCCAGGTAACTTGTAATATTTGTCTGAACAGTTTAAGTTACAATAGTCCAGAACACCACAACATGCAAGGTATGTTTGTTATTAGCAGATGGCTGAAAACGATACAGCCACAGATTAATAATCTAAATAATCAAGATAATGAAATCATACTTTAATACATAACTAAACATATTTTCAAATTGTTAGTAGGGGAAAACATTTATTGACATCATAACATATAATTATTTTATGATGTTGTAATGAAATGCATTTACACTATGGGACTATGTCAGTTTTAAACGTGCTGTGATATGACCTTGTTGAACAAAATTAGTTTCAGTAATAGGTGGCATTTTTGTGTTCAAGCACCTGTGTCCAAGTTCTATTGAGTAAATAACTGGAATTAAAAATCTAACACTGTATGCACACTGTACAATAAACATAATCCAACCTTTTTAAATCATTGAACTCTTTTGTGCCTTTAAAAGGCCTCAGGTCAACTGGCATTATGATAGATTTCTGGGACAGACATAAAATAGGGTCTATTACATCACTATTACTCTGTTCTCCAATTCTTGTTTTACAAGGTTCTGTTGGAGGGGTCCCTGCGGGCTATAAACCAGCAAAACTTGCAGGTGAGTACAATGAGACTCTGGATTTATAATTTGTCTCCATATATAAAATACATTTTTACATATACATCTGGAATGTGATTAACTAGTGCTTTAAACAACATGCTCTCATTATTTCAGACAAAAAGAAAAATATATTCTCTGATAAAATAGCTGCAAAATAAAAAGTAAAAATTCCCTAATTCTTTTTTAGTCATTACCATTAACTCTAAAATGACTCTTAACAGTTCCAGGTTATGGAGGCGGAGGACAAGTGGGCCTGGTGCCTGGTGGTGTGGGACCTGGTGGACTAGGTTATGGAGGACTCGGCGCTGGTATGCAAATCCCCCCAAAATGTATTTAATTCTAAAAAAAGGTAGACTGAGTTCCTCTGTTTATTTAACATGTGCCCATTAGAAACATGCCTAACACTAGGAACACAGATCAAGTATTAATTAAATTATATACAGTGCATTTATACACAGCACTTTCTGCT
The DNA here is from genome assembly GCA_024416835.2 of Perccottus glenii. Taxonomy (NCBI): domain Eukaryota; kingdom Metazoa; phylum Chordata; class Actinopteri; order Gobiiformes; family Odontobutidae; genus Perccottus; species Perccottus glenii. The sequence goes on from CM044550.2 coordinate 19,171,329, forward strand.
TACAGGACCAGGTGCAAAAGCTCCTAAACCAGGTAAGATGACACACCTGTGTTTTTTATGTTTTTGCAAGCAATGCAAGCAATTTTATTATCCTTATGAGTCTGTGAAAAGAATGTTACATGTTAAATCACAAACAGCACACAAAACACAACACAGTACGATACTGGAGGACAGAACGTATAAAACTCAAGCAAACATGCTTAAATACCTTAAACAAATCGAACAAAAAAGTAGATCAATGCGTAACCTGCAAAGCTTTCATACATCAGCTCTGTAAAGTATCTGCGCCAATTCAAGTAAGAACAGTTGGTTGTTGCCTGGTTCTTATTATTACCACACCGTGTTTTGTTGAAATTGGTTTACACAAGCCTGGCAGCTGTATGGGGCAGCCTGACTGGGTGGGTCCATACAGAGATTCCACTACTACATCTCTGCTGTATCGGGCTGTGGTGATTGGCAGCTTGTAAATTGCCATCAACGCCTGCCAAACAATGGTGCCAGAGCACTGATTATTGTTATTGTAAAGCTAGACCCTGACAATATCTGGAAACCTCGCTGTTGAAATTTACTAAAGCCTCTCTCTCTGATACTGTATTGCAAATATTTTCTTTGCTATATTTCAGTCCCTGCCTCGAAACTAGAGCGATGTTGAGCGATCATTTAATTTCCGTAAGCACTGTCGATACGATCATAGTCCACCTCTATGTGTTTGCAAAGATAAGGAAACAAGCAATCGTCTCATAATCCTGATAACACTCGAAGCCAGTTACAGAAGGGCCGCAGAGAGAGCCCCACCTCTGGCCTTAAACAAAGGTTGCCCTAGAGCCATTTTATGAAAATGACCTAATATCCAGTATTTCATGGAAGTTGATTTTGGCTGGGTCAGGAGTGCATTACAAGGGAAATGTTGCCCTAGCTTTTGTGTGGATTAGAGCACTCACACAAGGCTAAACTGACAAACTTTTAATTACTGTTAGAAACATGAACACTGGCAAAAACAAAATTAGCCTGTGACTCTGTGTGCCTTTATCCCACAGTAATCTACGTTGTATGAATACAAAGAAATTCTAGGGTAAACTACAGTTTGAGAGACAAGCTGTATACATGAATCTCCGAGGGGTCGTAATGTATTTGTCATCGCTGGTGATTGGTCACATCAGTGATATCCACTCCATCTGAAGAATGGATAAATAAAATCACTTTTAGCCAAATTTGGAAGCCCTTTCTTACAAAAATTAGGTTATTATAAAGATTACAGTTTAGGTAAGCCTCACACATAATCACTTTATCTGTATTTTACATTGGACACAGTCATGTAACATTGCTAATGTACTAAATACACTAAACCTTCATTAAGCTGCCATGCATTCCTTTGAGGACTGAAAGCATAGCGACATTACATTCCACAGATACACACCTTGTCTGGTCAGTAATGGAGAACAGCAGCTGGTGTGTGTGAGTAGCGTGACTGCAATGAAATTTGGCGTAGATCATGCAAGACCTTGTAAATGTTAGACTAATTGTAAGGCCTGTCAACATCTCACTTTGACAATACCCCGAAAACTGGAAAGAGTAACTTTCTCTTTATGAACAGCTGTTGGACAAAGCCCGCTTCCCTGTGTTCCCTCAAGCAAAGGTGGATACAGTATCCTCGGGTTTGCTTGCCAAAACTTGGTTTTTGCAGGCTAGCCTCTTGTCACTTTCAGGCAGTGTGAAGTCAGTTAACATAGCCCATAGAGGTTACTGTTTTAGCTATTGCTGTAATATCATTTTACAATTACTACAGTCTGTTTTCAATTGAGGAATGATGCTCCTGGGTGGGATTTGTGCTGAGTTTGCCGAGACTGACAGTTGTCTCTTTAGGGTGATAGGTAAAACAGTTCGTGCTGTCTGTCTACTTTTCCTTTATCTGCAGCACATCATCAATCAAAAAGAGAGAAAGAGACATGTTAAACAATATCCAAGCATTATTTATGTTGTCTAGACTTTTTATGTTCTATGCTTGTGTAGTTTTATGACATAGCTTTAACGTTGCTATCCCGGGGAATAGAGATTTTTGTACCTTTGCAAGTGTGCATTACACTGAAATGTACTATCACGTATACATATAATAGTCTCTAATGTAAAGCCTAGTGTTACACATGTCACCAATTTTTAAATTGTCCTACCCTTCTAACGTGTAAGCTTTTCCATTGTCACTAATTGCCTGTAAAGTGTTACAAAAATGATAGGTCATACTAATAGGCCAAATGATAAAATCGTGGACATTTTTATGTGATGGGTTGTTCTGGTTTAAGCACCAGTTGTCTGTAAGTTGTTTTTGATTTTGTAATCTGGAACTTGTGTCTGGTCTTCTTTAAGGGAGAACCTTCAGAGGAACACATGGCAGGAGGTGGTGGCCTGTGATTACAGGAAATAAGGCAACTTTGACATTTCTTTTGTGGCCTGTTGGAAACTGGTAGAGCTGTTGTTAGTAGAGCTGGAAAATGCTTGTGTTCTAAAGTCCTTTTTCAGTGGTTGAAATCAAAGAAATAAAAAGTGATTAGGAGATTTGGGTTTGGCCAATGCTGAGGTTCTGAGGAGGATGGAAATAAATGATAACTCTTGTGCACTTACTGAGTATGTCATGCACGTACCCGTCCTCAACCCGACAGACTTGCGTAAAAGAGCTCACACAGAGACAAGGCTGATAGATTGAGCTGCAGATGAATGTGTTTAGTCAAAAGAAGATGAGCTTAGATGTGCACACATGCTTTTCATTAATTGGAGCTCAGACCTGATCTCTGGACTGTCTGTAACTGGAAGCCTCTCCGTGTAAATGTGCTGCCAATGGACTGTATGCAGAGTTGCTCTTGATCACATGTGTGTAATTACAAGTCTGTGCACATCTGCACAGTCCAATCGAGGCACACATATGTATTCATCAGTGCAGGACACATGCTTATAAATACTGTTGTTCATGTAAACACTACCTACATTGTGACATTTTTTGGAGAAGCATTTTAAAAGTATCTGCAGAGCAAACTGTTGAACTTTACTGTATGTTCCTACACTTTATTTTGAAGATTTAATACACATGGCCACTGCATTGAACTCAGGCCAATATCCTTCATGTTGAACCTAATGTTTACCGAAAAAAGTCCTGAATTGTGTCCTCATTTATGACTGATTGGATATTCAGGAATAATAGGAATAATATCACTATTAGCTACACTAGATAAGATAAGAGATTATATTATAGTTTCTATGGTTATTGAATGAGTCTGGGAGACATGCATCTATTTTGTCTCACAATTACTTGTTAATAATAACTTTTTATTTTTCTATTCAGTGTCAGGGAAGATTGTTATTTAATTCCAGTGTTAAAATTGGTATTTTACACTGATAAGAAATATATTCCTTACATAATCCTTCTGTTGAGTCATTTATTTTGAATTTTTAAAGTATATATGTTTGTTTCTAAAATCCTAGTATTTGGAAATGATGTGAGTCGGCTACATTATCTCACCTCACGGAAATGTTTTTCCCTGATTTTGCAAGATGTATCACATGTTAATGACTAGAGAAGATTAATGATGTTTAAATGACTTCAGCTTTCGACCTGGAGGCCTAAAGGTGGCCCAGTTATTCTTCTACATAATACTCAGCGAGGGGCTTAGCAGACTTTTCAGCCAATTTTTTTCATATGTTTGTTGTCATCAAATGCCTCGGATGTCTGTGCTATGATCACAGTCTATGATGACAGTGAGAGCTTTTGAGGCTTACCCAAATGCATATAACGTCAATGTTTTGGTGTGCATGTTCAGAGAGGAGCAGACCTGTCGAACAACTCTCTTTTTTCAAGTTGTCAGAAAGTTTTTTAGTGGAATGGCAGCTGGATGCATATGTGGACCATCTGCGAGAGGAAACACACTTTGCCAACTTTAAATACCATGACCAAAGGCTGCATTTGTTAATGTTGTTCTTGGTTTATGCATTATTTCTTTAGTTAATCTTCTTTTTAGTGCTTGCAGGTCAGAGTCAAGCAGTTTACTCACTAGTACAACAACTTTGTGTTCCTCTGTGTTTACAGGATCTTCCTTGTCGGCATGTCTTAACAGTACATCTTGTAAAACTTTGTGCCAAGCTACAATAAGATCTGAATTTGGGATACTTTTCACACTCATTCAGGGCTTAGTGTTGGCAAAGCAACTGTGACATTCCTGTAAAAGTGAATAAAAAAGAAAGAGCTTTTCATCTCTTGCAAAACAAGCCAGACTTTTTTTTTTTCCTTTGCTCAGTTGGACGTAGAAACATATAGGATTGTGTACTCTGCTTTGTGTGAGTTGTAGTGTGGAACATCACATTTAAGTGAATATACTGTAAGCTATGAAGAACAGACTAGTATTGTGTGTCCAAAAGGGGCTTTCTGAGAGGGATTTCTGTCACCAGTCCACTATTTAAACCAGAACCCACCTATATGTTCATTCTTTTGTTTGTACTCATTTCGATGTACAAACTGTAAATACTTGATGTTCTTTGAAAAAGACACAAGATACAATTTTTTACAAATGGGTTGCTTATTGGCAAAAAGCTTTAAACGTCAGACATTAATAAATGTAAGTGGCCAAGGCATGGTTTGGCACAGTGGCAGTGCGTTCAACCCACAAACGTGTAATGGTGTATTTTATAGTTGCTGTTAATTTGACGCAATTTGCACAAATTGCTTGTGACTCAGAATTGATGTGTGTGTTCTAGTGCCCAAGTGTTGGAGCTGGCGAGGCCCTGGCGTTTGCTTTAGCAGTCGGTGGAAGTCATTACCACATGATGAAACAGAAAAGAGTTTCTTTTTTAGTCTGACGCCATATGTGCCTATAAACACATGTACACTGAAAATGACTAAATACAGTTGTGTTTTTAGGTTGATGGTCCAGTTTCATGAGCTCAATGTGACCTAAAAGCAGAGAGGAGCAGAGCAGGGGGTAAACTTGTTGCATTTGTTTGTGTTGACAAGTTTGTTCTCGGTGTCATTTGGCAAAGAGGGGAGCATTGGGACCACAACTTGATACTGTCACTGACTCTATGGAAAAGTAAAACATTAAAGAAGCAGAAGAAAGCTGGCTTCTTCAAAGCTGGCTGGTTCACAGCAGCGAGCAATATTTGTGTGAAGTGGTGTGACTGTTTGAATACTGTTTGAATTAGTCCAACATGTGACTAGTCTAGCTTCTTTTTACTTGGTGCCATAAATTAACTGCACAAACAACCTGAACATGCAAAGTAAGTCACAGAGGAGAAGGAAGTGTGGAAGCTTTGATTGTCCACTTGTGTCACGCAATCTCCAATTACGACAGTAACATCATTCAGCTTTCATTCTGCTCAACTGCATCACCTCTTAGAAATGTACTATACTGACCAGCTTGGAAGCAGGACTGTGTGATAATTTGATAAAAATCATGACTGTAAAGGAAGTAATCATGGACTTAGTTTGCAATAAATGGAGCCATAGCTGAGGAAAAGAATCTGTCAGAGTAAAATGCCAATTCTCTTTAGACCTAATTTGAAGAAAAAGTTATCAGGAAGATATTTTTCTCATTAGAGAAAATTATAGCATTTACAATAAATTTAAAAATGTTTCCAAGATGCATTAAGCAGCTCCCTTTTACTTTTTTGTAGTGTAAAAAAAATAAATAAAATCAAAGACACCAATTTAGTTGAATGCAAAGAAAAAAGCTTTCTTGAAATTTTCTTGGACATTCCACAGCGTCAGCTCGAAGTCTGTTTTCTGTGCGTCTGCCGTCAGCTACGATGGATCCCTGCCATGGAATTCTTTGCTCTCCTAAATTAAACCTTTCGCCAAGGCCAGCTGCTCCACTAGTAGAAAAGGGGGAGAGGGAGAGCAAAAGAGCAAAAAAATAACATCCATCTTTCTTTCTCATGTTCAGCCTCCTTTAGTCGCTGCTATTAACACCTCATGTTTGGTCAACTGCACTTTTACAATGATTGGAGGCAAAGAATAGTTACAAAAGAAGGGGAAACAGGTTTTGATTAATGACTCTTGTGTTCCCTTAGTTCTGAGACTAGAGGATTACCTTACCTAACCCCAGTAGAGAACAGTCAAGACATGTGAGTGGTGAGGTTGAAACCAGATATTTATTTTCACACTGGCTCTTATAGTTGAACTGGACATGACTTCAGAACATGAGCATGACTAGCTTGTGTCTGGCTATTTCATCATCGGTCTTTAGTATCAATGACACATCACTGGAGGAGATAATACTATAAGAGACTATTACTGTACAATGTGTTCCCCATCAAATCCTCTACAATCAGTCAAAAATAATTCTGCTCTTTTTTTAAGAACATGTCTAAATGGCCAAGATGAGTTTAGATTACAGAATCTGTACTGTACAACTTTAGTACAGGCACTGATCACTTATCACGGCTTTTAAGCAGGTTTATGAAACTGTGTCATACATACTAAGGCAGGGGTGTCAAACATATGGCAAAATATGGCCCATGGGATGATTTTGGAAAGTCTGAAGATGACATAGAAGACATTAACTGCAATTTTTTAATAAAGATAACTGCTATTCCTAATTTGTCCACTGGGGGGTTGCACTGTTTTAGTGAAAGTAGCAGGCCTAACAGAGCAATGAGACCCAGAACTAAACAGCAGATGGCAGTAATGCAATCTGGTTCCATAAATGGCAAATTTCCCTTTTTCTGTCGAAATTACTCTCTGTGACACCTTCATTACCTAAAATATCGAAAAGTGTCAAAAAAGAGAAAAGTAGACACACAAAATGGATCACTTTGTGTTTATTCACAGAGGTGAGAAACCTGTGGTCGAGAGGTCAGTGATGCAGCAGTGAAATTTTTTTGAATTAGCATCAAAGCCATATTGTGAGGGCGAGTTTGTGAGAACATACATGCTTAATGCTGCAGAAATCATAGCAACAGCCTTTTTCGGTTGCGATTGATGAGAGCACTGACAGTATAATGTAATTGTTCTTCTTTGCACTAAAAAAAGGGGGGAAAAGTTGGTTATTATGCCACTTGAGATCAAATTGGGTTGTATGTGGCCCCTGAACTAAAATGACTTTGACACCCTGTATACTGAAGTGATGTCCAGTGCTTTTTAGCACTAGAAAGGCGTTAACCCACACAGGTGATTTTGTGACTGGCCTTATTGCCTTTGTATTTGCAGGAGTTTATGTTTTCTAGCTCAAAAACTGTGGTGGAGAGTGAAGTGCACAGCCTTACTATGGTTTGTAACTTGCAAAAGGAGAGTAGTGCGTGTTACTCCGAAATAAGCATGTCTTACCAGTTGACGCCTGCCTTCAACTGAATGAGATTCAACTGGAAACAACACCGCACGCAGCACCGGCAAGAAATCACGCCAGCCATTTCCAAGAACTCAACAGAACTGCATTATTAGTCACATATCCAGCTGAGTTAATGATGACAAAGAAACTTTATTTTAAATGTTTACTGTATGGCGTGTTTATTGGCCCTGCTGTGCGTCGCTCCCTCGTCCAGTCGCAGGTTAAATTACATTGGGCTAAAAACAACTTGGCACCCTATAAAATAAATAGTTTCATGTATAACACTTTATCCGCTTTACTCCTGTTTTTCTAATATTGCGCGCCAAATAATTTCACATTAGATTTAAGTTGGCTTTATTTACTGTGAAAATTGTTACAAGTGAACAGCCACCAGGATTTTGCACAGTAACACAGTAACACCACACTAAATTTACTTTTACAACCATAAAGGACACTTTAACCATTCTTCTGTTACATGTTGTTTCAGATTTACATAGATGGAAACTATGAAGCAATATTTGCCTTCCAGTTTTTAGCCCACACTGCTCTCTTGTGTAGTATTGGGTTTCAGTCTCTTCCATCTTGTATTTAGAGTTTGGCCTTTTTGTAGAGTTATTTTGTCTATGGTCCAAATACAGTTTGTGTTTCAATTGCTCTCTCAGGCTTCCTATTAAGCTTTGGTCACTGAGAAAGTTAGCCCCTGCTTTGTAATGTGGAAATCCTTCAGCTTGTCTGCAATCAACTAAACACTGGGAGTCGCACCAAAGCAAAGTGATGATGTGAAGTGCAGGGTCACAGTGAAAGCTTTCCATGTGTGTGGTTCATGACAACAAACAATATTGTTGTAGACTTCCAATAATGTGTGAGCTAAGACGGCTCTATTTGTGTGTGAGTTGACATGCTGTAATAATCCAACAAAAGCAAGCTTGTTTCAGCTGACAAGAAGTGGTAAATATGACTAAACAGAGAGCCATTGTACAAAAACTCCTCCTCCCCCTTGGTTTCATTTAAAAATACAATCAGTGGATAAACGCCAAGCCAACAAATGACTAGATTTTGTTAGCATTTCTCATTTTGACCCTGAAAACTGTCAACCTCCGGGATACTATTCTTTACTCATTACTGTTTTTATTTTTCTGTTTCTGGTGATGTCATGACCACAGAAGGTGAAGCCCTTGAAGAGACTGTCTTTTCCTTTCTTCCCTGTCCAAACTGGGTATCTGCCCAAGGCTTGTGCATTTGGCCACACAGAGAAGCGCACACAGTCTCAGTCTGACCCCTGCTGCACGTCTGCGTCTTGTCTCTTGATCTCGAACCAGCCAGTTGAGCTCAACGTGGCAGGTGCTGGCTGACGCCGGGTCTGACTGCCAGAGAGCAGTGGGATTGTGCACATGTGAGCGCAGGTGGGACGGATAATGGATGACCACGCTAAATGGCTCTGCAGCACCGCCTGTCTTCACTCTTTTTTTTCTGTTTCTCCTTCAGTGACATGGGTATTTATTCTGTTGAGCGTACAGAGAGCTATCTTCCAACAGTCACACTGATAAACTCTCACAGATGTTTGGGGGATTTTCAAACCAGATTTTTAATCCTTTTAGAAATTACATGCTCTTTACCTACGTAGATTCTTGTTATTTACTTTGCAAATTGGTATGTTTAGCTCTGCGAGCGATTAAGACGGATCACTGATGCGAATTCCTCGTGTCAGTGGAAGAGACAGTGGTAGAATAATGGTAAACTTATGAATTGTGTGATTTATATATAAATTTATCAATCGTGTTATTACTTTAAGCTTTGAGGGAGATGGATTATGGTAGACTTAAAGCTTTGAGTCTTGGCGAATAGTGCTGAAGCTTGGCAAAGCCACTGCCCATTTGTTTTGGAGAGCCCATAAAACTCCATACTTCCATCTTGCTGTCTGTCTCTCCCAACGCATTCCTTTGGCCTACCTGTGGACAGTTGGACTCGCATTAAGCACTCACCCTCCAGTCTGCAGTGACCCCCATCACTCTTCTTCTTTAGTGGACTTTCACATGCGTATATGTTCCCACTGCACATTTCCTGGCTAACGCGTACATATGAAAATGGGTTTCTTTGGCGAACAAAGCTGTTGGCAGGAGTTGTGGAAGTCTGTCCCTCGTTGGCTATTATTCAAGAATTTAACTCACTCAGTTTTTAATTGAACTCAGAGACTTGTGTTTTATACCTGATAACCTTTGGATACAGACTTACTTTTTCCATGATACAAGAAACAGGGAGTAAAGATTTGTTTTGCAGATTTTAGGAACAAACAACAAACACTTTTAACAACCTCTTGTGCATGTTAAACTCATGAGCAATAATGTATTCACCAATGGTCCTAAATTGTAGTAGTAGCACATTTCTGAGCTGAGCTGTCTCTTTATTCATCGTTCATTCAAGCCAAAGATCTCTTAACTTGGGATTTTGTGAAATTTTTACCTTCAAACTCATACATAATGGACAGGCCTTGTTGGTGTTATGAATTACATGTCTCTCCATTAGTTGGGGTCAGCCTTTTCCCCATAGTGCCCATTGTACAATTTTGGCTCCAGAAACATAAATGTGTGCTTTCAATCTTAGATAATTAAATGTACATGATATCATCCAATATTTTGTGTACTTTATTTCCCTAAATGTATGCTGTGCACCCTGACCCTGGATAATGTTTTGTAGAATAATTGAATGACTGCTTATATTTATTTAAAGTTATTTAGTGCTGACTAAATGGCGGGTAACTTATTACAGCCCTGCATTGCTTTGACTTGCCTTGGCCCAGCTACACTTTGTACTACATTGTTTTTCTTTCTTTTCACTTTGTCATTTTCCCTCTCTTCAAGGATATGGCAACCTAGGCGTAGGTGGACTTGGAGGCGGGGTCTTGGCGCTGGAGGCCATGGAGCTGGAGGCCTTGGGGGAGGTGTGTAGTAATATGTTCCCATTACTTTGGTGAAATGGGGATGACCAAGATGTCACATGCACTTTTGGTAAACTTTGAACCTGTACACTTACATTTGTACTTTTGTTGTATGCAGGTATTTATGGAGGATATGGTGGGGGGGCTATGGGATTTTACCCAGGAGCTGCACAGAAAGCTGCTAAAAGAGGTACTGTACAGTAAGAAAAAATTGAAATAACTGCCCTCTTTAATTGCCTCTTTTGTCTCTCTGTCAAGTTGTAATAGTTATTCTACATATCTAAAATGTTTTTGTTGTAATCACAGGAGCAGGGGGTCCTTTTCTACCACAAGGAGGTATGATGATATTTCACACCTGACTGCTGTTTCTACAGATTTGTGTGTTAAAAAGGCCAAAATAAATGTTTTGAGTGATCAAACCCCAGACATTGTTAGTTTGTTCACACTGTTATTACAAGGTCCAGCATTACCTCAGGTCTGTGCTGCTGATTAGAGATGGGCTCAGAGGGTCTAATCATGGACTATTCTTTAGTAAAAAGGCCTACTCTAAATATTGATTGGCAATGACAAAACTGGCCCCTACAATAAGTCTGTGTTTCTTTCATGACACTCAAAATAACAGATAAAACAAATTATTGTCTTGCCAGACATTTCCTCACTGAATTTCCCAAGCCACATACTTACAGGCAGTGCGCAATGTCTGTCTGTAGAACTACGAAGAGTTTAAGATTCAATTATTTTACAAAGTTAGAAAAAATATACAAGTATGTTTTATTGCACTGCCAAGTGGCCTTACAAATGAGACTGACAGCTCATTTCCTGAACTAGGGGACAGCCAGTGAAATGAGGCATTTGTGAGGCAAGGCTAGCAGCCCTAATTACACTATACATCCGCCATGTTAAGTTTGATCATGGGGTGAAGACAGACTAACAGAGCAGATTAGCTTCTACAGATACTAGAGTTAACTTTAAGGGCCCAGCTCCTTTCTGATGAGGTCAAGTTGGATAAAAGCACCTATCAGTAACAGAAGGCCCTCTACTGGTCACTCATGTGACAAGCACGTAACAATCAAATCTTAACCACTTTATTTATATAGCACATTTTACAAACAAGACAAGACAAGACATTTATTTTTGTATAGCCCAATAACACAACAACACCTCAAAGGGCTTAACAGACTGCACTAGACAACATCCCCTGTCCTTAGACCCTCCATCAGGGAAAAAAAAAAAACACTAAACGAGAAACCTCAGGGAGAACCACAGAAGGAGGGATCCAGTCCCAGGACGGACAGGCCGTGCAGGAATGTGTCCAGGACAGTTGAAAAATACATAGAAATACACAAACATATTTACAAAAAAAAAAATAAAATAAAAAAACTGTTTTCAAAGTGACATAATAAATATATAAAAACAATAAATAAATAATACTCTTACTGATTAATAGTTTTCATTAAAATATAAGAAAACTAGTAAAAAAAAACAATTAAGAGCAGTAATGGTTTAAACAATATAAAAAAGATCAAATAAAATAAAAAGCAATAAAAGACAACAGGGGACCACACAACTCTCACGCAGGGTTAAAAACTAAAGAGTAAAAGTGGGTCTTAAGACTAGATTTAAAGGTTTTTACTGTGGAAGCCGAGTAACAACTACAGTCTTTTCACCAAACTGAATGTACATAAATACAGTTTAAGTAAAATAAAATTGAAGCCTGGAATGTATTTCCGACACAGATGAAATTGAGCCTTTTACAAATTGAGCCTTTTTTTTATATTTGTTTAGGAACTGGGACTGCGCTTGGTCCTGGCGGTGCGGGAACAGGTAAGTCACACACACATCAGCTTTATATGGCAATTTGACCATACCCATGTTGTATGCTATGTTTTTTCAAAAACATGTGTGTTAGTCCCAGTTTGTATTTTGAAAGTGGATTTGCAATGTCTTTTCAGCACCTGTAATTCCTCAGACAGGCCTTCCTGGGGGGACTGCTGGTGGTGCGGGGAAGAAAGCTGCCAAAGTGCCAGGTTTAATGGAACCATAACAAAATAACAGTCACAGATGTGACATGAGGCAGACAAAAGGCAGCTCTCTGTTCAGCAGTCACAACAAATTAACCTCGTTTTCCATGAGCATAATGTGGAATTTAAACTTAAAAAACTAAACAACCTGCATCATTTTATAAACTAAATAATATGCACATCTGTCTGCATCCTGTCTGACTTTAGCAGTGGAACATAGCAAATAATTCATTTATTTGAACATGAATGGAAAGGTTTATTAACCTCTCCCTCTGTGGCAGGTGTGGGCATGCCTGGACTTTACCAAGGCGGATTAGTTCCTGGAAATGGTGTGTGACATCCATAGGTTATTTGTTATATTGTTATTCTTATTGTAAATTGTAGTTCTGCAATTTTGTATCAAGGGAGAAGAAAAAGTTAAAGCAAAGGTTTTCAAGGTGAAGATGTTTCATCTCTTAATTCCAAAGAACTTTTTCAATTCTGAGTTCAACTGGTAAGAGCTTATATCTCTAGAGGGAGGGGTTTGAAACTAAATCTGATGGGACAAGGCTGTTCTGGTCTCATAGTTGTTGCCTTAAAAAGGGCAGTGTGACTCCTGATGTGAGAGTTGTTACACTGTTGTAAATACTAGACAGCATCAATCTGAGGTGTCCTCCTCTGTTCAGAGAAGGATTTTCCATTTTAACAAAAATGGCTTCCTTTACATCTCTCTCAAACCATCTGGCCTCTCTGAACAAAATTTGGACATTGCTGTCCTCAAAGGAATGTCTTTTCTCTTTGAGGTGGAGGTGGACATTCAACAAGACCAAGAGGACACAAAAACCAAACAGTCAGGAACCAGAGACAAAAGGGAAGGGTGTAGTTATCCCTTATGTGTCTGGTTTATCTGAACTTTTTTTTTTTACAAACTCAACGTTGCAGTCCACTTTGAACCTGGGAACACTTGTCAAAAACTGGTCCACCATAAAGACAAGAGCCACTCGCACAAACAGCTCCACCTCAAAGAGAAAAGGCATTCCTTTGAGGACAGCAATGTCTGAATTTTGGCCATAGAGGCCAGATGGTTTGAGAGAGGTGTGAAGGAAGCCATTTTTGTTAAAATGGAAAATCCCTCTGAGCAGAGGAGATTGCTCAGATTCATGTTGTCTAGTAGTTATAACAGTGTTTTGAAACTCAGTTTTCACTCTAGAAGAACAACAACAACAACAACTGAATAAAACAGTGAAACTAACGACTCACCTGAGCCTTAACGACTCGCACATCAGAAGTCACACTGCCCTTTCATAGTTAACGACTATGAGACCAGAACAACCTGGTCCAATCAGAGTTAGTTTCAGGTCAAACCTCTAAGAGACTAAACGTCTTCACAAAACTAAGTCCAGATGCCTTTGCTTTAACCTTTTCTTCAAGATGACCTGGATGACTGAGAACCTTCACAGACACATGTAACAAGGCAGAGTTTAACAGGGTTGTTCTACTGTATCTTCAGGCTTTGGAGGACATGGTGTTCTCCCTGGAGTGGCCGTTGGGACAAACCTGAATCCCAAATCAAGTGAGGTTAAGCATTTCCTTGGTGTAAATGAATGTGTGCATTGTAGAGTAATACAACATAGTTTATTTTTAAAATGTATAAACTGTTTCTCTGTGTTTCTCTGACACAGTTGCAGGAGGTGGACAAGGGGTTGGACCAGGAGGTGTTGGACCAGGTAGTTTTACTTTGTTTAACCTGTTAATGTTATACACAATGGTCTGTTGCTGCAATAAAAAACATGTTCTTATATTAAAACTAATATTCACTGATTTGCACTTCCACATTTTTCCACTAACAGGTGGTCCACTGCAGACTGGATTGTTCCATGGTTACCCACTGAAATCTCCTAAAGTGCCAGGTGTCTTGTCGTTCTTTTCAGGCTCAAGTTCATTACAGTTATTTCTTTTGATCTAAGCTCTCTTTCTTTGAGTGCACAGACATTATTACACCACAGTATGGCTCTATAATAAATTAGCACCTCTTGAGGTACCACCTCTTGGCCTTACATGGTGGGTGTATATCTAATTGTTTGCTGATCTGCATCGGGACTGAAGAAATATTCATATATATTCACAATATTAAAAAAACACTAACAACACATTGCCTTGCATAATAATGTAGGTCAAAGACAAATCAACAAAAGAGTGGTTATATTAGGTCATGTGGGTCTAACATTGAGTATGCGTCTGTCTGCTTATACATTTATTTTTGCTGAATTGGTTGTTAGATTGATGGCTGATTGATTAAAAAGCAACACTGCATAGTTATTTGGAATTTGCACACAGTCAAGTACTTCTTTTGTAATGGCACTGCTGCTAACTCACACAGGGCTGTCAAGTTTAAATGAATATACTGTGATATGTGTTTATTTGTCACACACGTTAAACTGTGAAATAATTGTCAGAGTAGCATATTTAAAATAATTAACTCATAATATACAAGTACAATGCATAAATAATTTAGTTGAAAATAATAAAGTTTTAGATTTAGTGATTCTTACTTGTTTGTTCCTTCTCTTTAGGTGGGTATGGAGCAAAACCTGGAGGAGGCAAACTGCCTTTTGGTACACCTTCAGATCTTTACAGACATATACAAATGATTAATATAGAGACCTAGTTGCAAATACTAAGTGTTGTATTACTTTTTTCCAGCCTATGGGGGTTTTGGCAACACAGGTGCGGGAACAAACCCTGGATATCCTGTTGGAACAGGTAAGTACAACTGACGTTCTAACACAGAAAAAAGTATAATGTGTAAATAATTATATTTTTATTTCTGCAGGAGTTGGGCCAGGGGGGCTTTCACCTGCACAGGCCAAAGCTGCTAAATATGGTATCACATTTTCTACTGTTTATGTGATGTTTAGTAAAAGCATTCTTTATTCAAGCATAGGTCATTACTTTTTTGTAGGTATAGGCGGCGTTGGTGCTGGTGGTGTTGGTGGTGTTGGTGGCGTTGGAGGTGTTGGTGGCACAGGGGGACTTATATCTGGAGGTATGTAAAGATCTTTGTTGTTGACTCATTGCCCAGTGTAATAACGTAAAGGAACTGTATTTTATGTAGTTAATAATCTATAAAATCATTTTGCTAACATGTTACTTTAAATATTATTCTGATGGCAAAACAGGCTAAAGCATCTTAAATATTAATTGTCTGTATCTGTAAATATAATAACATAACTGTCACAAGGAATTAATATGACTCATAATATTTCATGTTTACATTATACAGCTGGATATGGAGCAGGGTCAAAGGCTGCTAAATATGGTATAGCCTCTATTATTTTTATACAAATATATAGCTGTGCATACATTTCTTCCAAGCTTAGGTTCTATAAACTTGTATCACAGGTTTCTTTGCCCTGCATTGATTTGCCCTTGTAATGTGGTTATGTGTAATAGCTGGTGGTCTGCCAGGGAGTGTCCCAGGTGCTGTACCAGGGGGTGTCCCAGGTGCTGTACCAGGGGGTGGCCCAGGCATTGGTGGATATTTACCAGCAGCCAAAGCCTCTAAATATGAACTTCTGACCACTTAATTTTAGTAATTTTAGTAATAACAAACTTTTCTCTTCTTCCTGTCCTTCTTTTAAAGGCATTGGTGGATTGGGGGGCACAGGCGGACCTGGTGGAGTTGGTGGACTGGGAGGCACAGGCGGACTCGGAGGAACAGGAGTGGCTGCTGCGAAAGCTGCTAAATATGGTACAGTCTAGTCTACTAAAAAAAACTGTGTTCAACAGTGTCCAGTTTTCATCACAACTGGAGGCTCAAGAAATAAATGTCTTTTGCACAGGAGTAGGGGGACAACTAGGTACAGGCGGACAGGGAGGAATAGGGTGGCTAGGAGGAGCAGGAGGAGTCCCTGGTGGTGTACCTGGTGGTGTACCTGGTGGTGTACCTGGTGGGGGTCTTGGTGTTGGACAATACTATGCTGCTGCTAAAGCTGCTAAATATGGTACAGTCCTTTTTCTGTTTGCAAGATCTTGTAAATATATGTTTTTTTTTTCTCTCCATGTCCCCTCCCAGGCTCTGTATAGTCCACATTTGTCAAGTTTATATGAAAAAGATGCTAAATGATGTTCTCTGCAACAGGAGCAGGTGGACAGTTAGGAACAGGTGGACTAGGAGGAATAGGAGGGTTTGGAGGAGCAGGAGGAGTCCCTGGTGGTGTACCTGGTGGTGTACCTGGTGGTGTACCTGGTGGGGGTCTTGGTGGTGGACAATACTCTGCTGCGGCTAAAGCTGCTAAATATGGTGCATTCCTTTTCTGTGTGTTCCATATTCGTCAAGTTTATATTTAAGAAGTTGCTAAATATTGTTCTCTGCAACAGGAACAGGTGGACAGTTAGGAACAGGTGGACTAGGAGGAATAGGAGGGTTTGGAGGAGGAGGAGGAGTACCTGGTGGTGTACCTGGTGGGGGTCTTGGTGGTGGACAATACTCTCCTGCTGCTAAAGCTGCTAAATATGGTATCTGGTACCATTTATATATTTCTAATATTTAAATTTTAAGATATAAATTATTTTGTTGTCACAATTAGGCAGTGGTCCTGGGGGTCACGCGTTTGTTCCAGGTGGTGGAGGAGGAGCCATTCACGGCTTTTACCTGGATATGGATGTAAGTCTAGATCCCTTTTTTACACAAATAAATGCATTATTTAAAATAAATTTCAATCTTACAATCATTTTCTAATGTTGACTTTCAGCCTTAGGAGCTGGTGCCAAACCACCAAACTATGGTGAGATATTTTCTTAAGAAATTGTTATAATGTAAACATTTTTTATTATTTGATCTATATACTTAATCATTAAAATGTCATTATTTCTTAATAGGTGTAGTTGGAAGTGGAGTCCCGGGAACAGGTGGACAAGTGTTACCTGGTCTTGGCTATGGAAGTAAGTCAATTGCAAAGTAATGCATTTAGCAAAGAAACTTTTGGCAAAGTTTGGTTTTTAGTTTTTTTAAACCTCTAAATAATTGTTTCTTGTTGTATTAGTTTCATGTGCTATTTGTGGCTTTACAAAGGTGTTGGAGGCGGGCTGGGGACTGGATTAGGGACAGGAGGAGGTGGTATACCCCTGGGAGGTGGATATTATTCCGCTGCTGCAAAAGCTGCTAAATATGGTAGGTGTTTAATACCAAAATGCAAATGTTAGAAGAGGCTTTTAATTAATTACTTGCCTATAGGTCTGTAATAACCATCTTTTCAATTATATTTAAAATAGGAGTCCCAGGAGGCACTGGGATAGGAACAGGAGGGTTGGGAGGTGTAGGAGGAGTACCTGGAGGTATTGGTGGACAACAACATCTAGCGGCTGCAAAAGCTGCTAAATATGGTATAAAATCATTGAGTGAATAATAACAGTTCTTAGTAAAAAAGCAACTTATTTAAGCGTTGATTTACATTAGGAGTCATTGGAGGAGCTGGAACAGGCCCGGGAACAGGAGGGATAGGTGGGCAAGGAGTAGTGCCAGGAGGTACAGTACAAACATCTTCAGTATTATTTTGTATAAATTGACTGTAATGAAAATAAGAACTTTTAGTACATTGCTAGAAAGCACAGAGCTGTATTTTTTATGTAGATAGCTACACCATAACTCTCTTTAAGCAGAGTAAAAATGTAAGAATAGGAGGTTACTGACATAAGTCATCTGTTGTGCAGTATACCCCGGCGGTGTAAAACCACCAAAATATGGTAAGGCTCAGCTTAAGATTATTAAGTATTTTCATTTCTCATATGAACGATTTAAAACCAAAGACAAACTATAACAAATTTCTATTAGTCCCTTGAGCAAAGTACTTACACCGCGTACATTCTCTGTAATGGACTAGGAATAGGACATACCATTCAGAGAGCTACACCTAGTACTGCTGTTGCACCAGGCGGCACAAGTGTTCCTGATGATGGACAGACAAGTACTTTCTATGGAGCTTTCTTAAACATTATAGTCTTTCCTATATTTTGTTTAGTGCATGTATAGTGACCTTTTTATTATCATTTACAGCAACTGATGGACACCCTGCTGGAACTCTTCGTCCTGGTACAGTAAAAATAAAAATAGAAATTACACATTAAGTTTTTTTTGTTCCAAAATAGCATAGTTTTACATATGATCATCTTATAACAATACTCGGCTGACAGAGTGACTATAATCGTTTCACTCTGTCTGCCATCAGACAGTGTTGGAACTTATTTGATTTGCTAGCAGCTATTTACTTCCTTTGCCCTAAAGCCCTCCAGCTATGGCAATATCAGGGACTACATTGTGGCTTGGCTTGTTGTCTTATGTGCTGCTTATGGATGTCTTTTGGCAGAGCCTTCGTCTCATGCCATAAATGGCACAGTTCCAGGGGTCCAACAGCCCAGCAGTAAGAGTTACTGTTTTGCATGCTGTGACCTTAAACTGTGTAGATTAAAATATAAGGAAACAGCTGTACAATTGTCCAGTATTCAAAAAGTTCAATTGATTTATGGATGCATTTGTAAACCTGCATTACAATTTTTCTTTTTAAAGATTTTTGTAAAGCTACTGTTCTTTTATTTAGTGCTTATGCTTCAGACTTGGCCTTTTCTCTCTTCACCAAGTTCTCCTTTTCATTTTCCCTCACAGCGAACAGCACTAGCTTTAAAATGTGTGTGTGCTTGTATTTTTGTGCATGAATTATGGTGCCTTTCTGCAATTATTCAAGGAGAATACAAACTAATTGATTTTCTTTCCTTTTTTTTTTCTTACATTATTGTATTGGGGTTACAAAAGCAGGAGGTAGGTAAAAAACATACATACCATAGTTGTATGTTGCATTAAGTGTCTGTTAAGCTACATTATTAGTTATGTTTTTTCCTGCTTCCCAACAGTGGCTGGTGGGATTCTTCAGCCTGGTGGTGAGCACTTTACAGTAAACTGATCATATTGGTAATTCATGTAGAAGGCTGTGCAAATATTACTTACCATAGTGTTGTGTTAATTTCACAGCTGGGACAAGTGTTGGTAAGTGTGTTTCTTAAACAGCCTAACCCCAGAAAAATGGACCATACACTTGAGTATATCATTCGGGACCAACCCACAACTTTGTGTCACAGGTGGGGCAGGTGTCCTAGTGCCATCTAGTGGTAGGAAATATTCATGTATTTATTTCTAGCTTTTAGACATTATTTATACATTTATGTTATAAGGAGAAAGTTTGATTTATATTATTGCTATTTTTTAACAGTGGGTACGGGCCACGGTCAGCCTGGTAAGTGCTGCCACTTTCATTTATAGTAACTGGAATGAATGTTATGGACTTATTGAACAAACAAGAACATAAAAGGTCCTCTGTCTGATCAATCAAATATCATTCTGTTTATATTCTTATGTCTCTTTACATCTTGTATGTAACTCTCTTTTTCTCAGTTGCACCTGTTCAACAGCCTGGAGGTAGGACAATGACTCATGCATCTCTCCTGCCACATGATGGAGACAAACACAAGCTTTGTATTAAACCAGCACTCACTTATTGTTCTTTGTTTTTTCAGCTGGTATTGGCACAGGGGTTAAAGCACCTAAACCAGTTATTCCAGGTAAGGGTTGCTTAAACAGTTACAGCAGATCAAATATGTTAGGATGGTCTTAAGATTGTTCAGTAGAATGTAATTAATCTTGCTGTAGGTGTTGGAACAGGCCTTGTTCCGGGAGGCGGTTTTTATCCATATGGCGCACCCTACGCAGGCAAGTTTTATGTTTTATAGTTATCTCTTAAATGCTGTATTATTTGCCTTAATCATTCATCCTTTGTGTAATTTAGTTCCTTATGGCAGTGGGACCGGTGTTGGAACTGGAGTGCTACCTGGAGCTAAACCTTTAAAACCTCCAGGTGTGTTGTCTATCTTCATCTCCAAAGTAACTTGTTGCATTTTAATTACATTTTTTTTACCTGTTGACTCTTCTCATAGTGGTGGGTGGAGCTGGTGGTGGAATACCACTGGCAGCTGGAGGTTATCAAGGTTAGAAATAAATTAAATGTTTTTTATACAAATACATTTAGTTATGTTTGTCAAGAAATACTTTATGACCGTTGAGGGTTTTGGAATATCCTACAACTTTTCTGTGTCATAATTTGTCCATATTGTAATGGACAGGGTGTGTTCATATGTGATTAAAAAATAAACATGGTTCTGCATCATGCTCAGAGTGACAGTTGGTCTGGAGATGGCAGTGCACTCCACTTCCTGTACAGGAAATTGTGCTGATAAGATTCTGTGTGGAATCTAGTGCCAGGGATCAAAAGACAGTAATGTAAAAGCCGGATTTGAACAACTTTTTTGTTAGTTTGTATGTATGTCTTTATAGTCTATCTGACTTGACTTTGTCTGATATATATATATATATATATATATATATATATATATATAAGTTAAATATGAGTTGACTTTTTCGTTTGTAGGGGTTCTAGGGGGAGCTGGTGTTGGAGCTAAACCACCCAAACCAGGTACAATAGCAAACAGTATTACACATCTGACATCTTAGCATGTGTAAAAACATGGTCACACCAATCCCACTTTGGACTTGTTTTTATTTAAAACATACGCATTTGTGTATTGTTACATTTCAAAACCAATATCAGTACCAAATATCCTAACCATAGTTAACATTTGTATTTATCAGGTTATGGCAATCTTGGAGGAGGTGGTGTATATCAAGGAGGTAAAAAAAAATAATGATTTTTTTTCTATTTACATTAACCTTTGTTATTCTGTTGTTGTAATGGTATTACTGAAGGTATACAAAAGCTTATAATTAATTAAATGTCTTTTTTGTCAAATGCTTTTTAACTTTATAGCTGTGGCTCCTGGTGTCCCTCGAAATGGAGCAGGTTACCCACAGTATTACCCAGGTACGTATCACATTTTACATTCACACTGTTAAAACTGTCACTTTAAAAGATCATACAATGCAATAGGCACACACCATCCTTACAAACCATTACAAACCAAACAAACAACAGAACAGAATTTGTCTTTGGACAGCTGGGCAACAGAAGGAAGACTTTATTATGTTACACCATTTAATACGCTGTGCATAGACAAGGAAGATTTATGTAAAGGGAATCCAAAACTATTTTACTAACTTGACTAGCATACCACAATGAAAAAAAAAGTATTCTCAGCTTAAGTTTGAAAGTTCCTTAGAAGCTTTTCTATCCTATTCAGGTTTTTGAAACACTCTAAAATGTAAAATCCTTTAGAACCTCTCACTCTTAACACACTCTCAATTTGTATTTTTTGACATAGCTGAATAGCTAAAACCCTTAGAAAGGTGTGTATTTAGGTGTGAAGGTTTGCTTCAGCAGCTTAAAAGACAAAATAGCTTTCTGACATACAATAGGTGTGCTTTTCTTGTAATGTATGTAATGCAAGACATTTCTCTCTGCTGTGTAATCTTCAGTCCTTAAATCTTTCATTCCTGATTTTTTGGTGTCCAGGTGGATATGTACCAGCTCCACTGACTCCTCAACAAGGTACGAAACAAACATTACTTAAGGTCTTATAATTACCGTGCACGGCATTAAATATTTGAAAACATACATTTTTTACAGTTTTTAATGATCAATGTAAAAGGTTATGGTATTCTTTGGGCAATTTAACGGCCGATGGCTTGGCATCTGCATTTTAATCAGTATTTGCTTAATGTTTAAGATGGTTGCGTTCAGGATTAGTTCATGGAAAGCACATCATGTTTTCTTAGATAGCTACTGTTCAGTGATTTGATTCTTCCAGTAACTGAAGTACTCCATTCCACAATCAACAGACTGGATTAATACTAAATGGTGTTGTGATGTTGTGCCACATGACGTATTAGTCAGTCTTTACAGGTGAAAATGGCACTTTTCAAATCCCTAAATGATCTTTAGTTTGATGACGTATGATGTATAAAAAAAACAATGTTCTGAACCCTTATTTGGGTGTTCATTGTGCGGTGTTTATTTTGTCTTACAGCTAAAGCTGCAAAGTATGGTGCACTTCAAGGTTTCCTTGGTGGAGCAGGAGGAGGAGGCTACAGAGGTAAATTCTATTTAAAAATGCATAAACTTAAAAAATGTTGTATGACTCAAAAGTAGAACATTTATAATGGGTGCAACATTTTGGCTCATATTGAACTTGTGCTGCAGGTCCTGTTGCAGGATGCCAGGGCAAGTACTGTGGGAGGAGAAAGTAGAGGATCTCTAGAGAGCTAGAGCGACCTCAAACAAACATGGTGCTACTGCATGAATGAGAATGTACATTTTACATACAACAAAAAACAATCCACATTATAAAACATGTAAAAAAGTGACTTGACTTGTCCTGTGCAAACCCACCGACATAGAATTTTGTGCACACTTGGATGTGCCTTTAATCAGTCTAATGCCTTTTATGAACCAGCCCCTCTTTGTCACCTTTTGTCCCAATGTGTTGCTTGCTTATCTTTATTTATGTGTGTGTTATGTATGTCATTGTTGAGGTGTTGAAGCCACTCTAAAGCATTTGGTGCATCCTCCCACTGCTTTAATCCTGGAGCAAGGGGATCTGTTTTTATATTAGACCTCACTGCACAGAGCATCTCACCTGGCTGACGTGTCATACTGTTCGGCATGGACCAGGCTTGTCCAAAACCTAATAAAGTCTGGCCACTGTGCGCCTCATCCGTGGATTTCTTACTTCTCTGTAGCTATTTTTAGGCCTGCTGGGTATAAAGCAGTGGGAAATAGGGTTTCGGCCAACCCATCTGCTCTCTGTAACTGTGCAGTTGCTATGCTGTTCACTTTCCTCAGCAATCTTTGCAACTTGTGATGTCTGAAAAGCAGCTTTTGCTTTGAGCAATTACTGTATATGCTGAAAGTAATTAGGTTGTTTGATTTAATCATTGATTTCAGATACTCTTTGGAAACACAATTGCATTTTTTTTATCTTTCAGGCATTTCATCGGTCATGCACATTGTGTTTGTATGATTGTTATTATATGTCCTTTCAAACATAACATTCATTTCACCAAATATTTACTCTCATGTAACTTGCCAGTATATGGTTATTTAACAGTTTTGCATCATGCATTGACTCATAGCTTTATTGTTATCAGGAATATGTGAACATAAACCATCTTTGATTTTGCATATATTTACTGTTAAGAGTGTGATACAGACAGAGGATAAGACTTTGTTTAATGGTGAGCCTTAGTTTATAGCCATGTTCTATAAGAGGCACATGCTCCCATTGTTCTTTATTTACTTGATGTGTTTTTAAAAAGCTTTACTGACCAAAGGTTTATGAGCGCTGTAGCCAAGTGTCTTTTTTTCTAAAACTATGTACTGTATTTTGTACCAATTTGATGTTAGCTGGCTTCAGTTCATTACTGTGCCATGCAAGAACTGACTTTGAGCCTCTCTGGGTCAGACTGTGTCTTGTGTGCCGTGGGATACTTTTCATCTTTATTTAAAACTGTTTTTACAAGGAGGAACAGTGTGGTTTTGCACTTTTAATATTTCCACGACACATCAGATATACATGTTGTATTTGCTTCCATGATTAACAAAATAAAATGTGTTTAAGTAATGTGTCTTTGTTTTTGTATTGATTTTGATGGAAACATTCAGACATGATCAGTGGTCGATCAGTTTAACGAAGGCTATGCTCTTGTGAAAGAAGTCAGATAATCATTTAATCCTGACTTATATTTGGGATCCATCTGGTTGAGGTTTCTCAACTTCAGATGATGACCTGGATGACTGAGAATATCTATCCATGAGCAACACATCCATATTCATTCATTTGTGATTTGATACAATTGCAAGTTATAAATTACCTCAGCTGGTAATAGGACTCAATTACAACAATTGTTTTAATGTTGTTCAAGTCCACAGTGGTGCAGAGCATTCTCTGACTCGTAGCCCCTCCCCTCGGTCAAGACGTTTTATTGGTTGGCCAACTGCTGCTTCCTCTGGCCTGGCTGGGCAGCTCCATTGGCCAGCTGCCCTCTTGAATCAAGCGCCGCAGAAACGTGCAGCTGGAGCAGCAGGAAGCAGTGCTGTGGGAAGTCTACACCAAGAGACAGCTACACGACCGCCGGGCGTGCTGCGCTGGTGGCCACACTGGACAGCGGTTTCCTGCGGACCAGAGGCGGCCAACTGGCTCTCCCGGAGCTCGGTGTCAGACAGTGAATGAGGTTAATGCTGCTCTGCTGCACCTGGAAGGACGAACGCATGGGAGAGGAGGAAGGTAAGGAGCAGGGTGTTAACCGCTGCTGGGCGGAGGCAACGAGCAGCATCCTCTCGTCCCAGAGACACACAGACGACCTGCAATATCCTAGATCACACTTTCGACTAGTTTCATTCCTTTTTATTTTTAGTATGTAATAGAAATGTAAAAGAAGTTGAGTCGGTGTCACGCTGGACGTCAGTATAAAGACAGGAGCCATATTTCCTCCAAACATACTCCCATACAGCCACTATCCATCCTGTTGCCATTAGAAGAAGAAAAATCACTGAAATGCCTTCTGTTTTTAGTGAAAGCGTTTTTTTGTTGATGCTTATAGGTTATACTTATATAATAATTACGGTCTATATATATAGTATAGTATAATTTCTGTAGATTACTAAAACCTGCAACTTCTCACATATAAACAGTGTGCCACAGATCTGTGCACACTGTTTATCAGTGGTTGTGCCAGTATGTTGTCAGGTTTAGACCCAACAATAGAACTTTTAGGACTCATTTTACATTGCAGCAAGTGCATCTAAAGATGAGTAACTCTGATAAGACAAAAGGGTTTGTAATCTGTATAGGCTATAATATAGTGTCCTATTCAGCACAAGTCAAGATGTCTAGAATAATGTCAAAAATATTGATTACAAAGTCAAGAAGGGCAAGAGGGGGAGGTGAGGCATTAGCACAAACCAGACCTACCCCTTGACCAATTTTGATCAATAAAACTACTACAGCATGTCTGCTTACCTGGCAGTAAAGAAATGAGCCGACAACACAAAAACCTCAGCCAAAACATTTCCTTAAAGATAATTATTAAAGCTCATACATCATTTGTGGATTGATGTCTAAAGATTGGTTGATATTCAACTGTAGACAAAGCTAAAATGTAGGTAAATTAACATGTGAGTTATCTATACTTTAAATAACATTAAAGTGTAGGTCATTGGCCTGCATTGAGCACAACAACTTGCTGATGAGGCATTATGGTAACACTGGAAGTCCCTTTACACTATTTTGTAGAAGAGAAGAAAACCTGCATTTGATCAGATTTCTATTTGTTGTTACTTTGCATCTTTTAGTGACACATCATTATCTGTTACTCACAATGTAAATGTAGGTGTGCTGTGCCCTGAGGCAAATGAAGTAGGGCCAGTGACACTGACAATAAACAATATACCCACAAATACTTGCAAAAACACAACAAGGAAATATCCATGGCAGGTTTGGCTCTGAATTATTATTGGTTATACACCGCTGAGTAAATTTTGCCAACTGTAGACTCCAGTCTGTACAGAAAGGACGGCTCCTCTGGCCACTGGCTGATTTGCATTGAAGGCCGGATGAGGAAGGAACACAAACAGCTGCGTTCAAACACACATTATTAACTTTAACAATGATCTATACAGCACGACATGCACAGTATGTTACATTGAGGACCAAATGACCTGTGTGAGATCTGTTTCTGTGCAGCTGGGGGAGGTTTGCCCGTCTGTGCAGGATGCAAAGAGAGGATCTATGATGAGCAGTACCTCCAGGCCCTCAACACTGACTGGCACACTGTCTGCTTCAGGTATGAACGCAATGCCACAGCATATCAACATGATTCAAAGTATTGTTAGTGGTAAGAAAGCTCGAGTTAAATGATTGATTCAATTAGAATGATGTTGGTTTCTTTAGTACAGTGAAGTAAAAAAATAAATAAAGTAAAATAAATACATAAACAAAGTAATTCATTCAATCCACATCACTTGATTGGACAGGGTTTATTACACAAAAGATATAAAACTGGATGAATATTTAAAAAGCTAGAGGTGAACTGTTAAAAAAGTGAGTTCATCCTGCTTTTAAGTGTTGAAAATGTGTAATGTGGATAAAAGGAGATGGTATCACGGTTAGTTTACAAATGATTATTGATCCTTTCAACCGTGCACTCAGATTGTAAACTGAGTGTTCTGGCTCAGTTCCTGTGCAAATTATTCTGTGTTGAATTTTTTTTCTTTTACCATTGTCATTATATAATACAGAGAATAATTTTTTTGTGACCAAGTGTTTATTCATGTGCAGAATTACGTATTACATATTGTCATATACAGGTTGTCTTGTTTTCAGAAACATGTCCCACCTCCCCCACACATACCCCATGATGGGCCAACCCACAGACTAACTAAAACCCAATAGACTAACTAAAAAATACAACAATAATAATAAAAACACAGACAAAAAAACAGGCATATTCATAGAATTAAACTACAGAAATGTGACAACCCAATGTGGATTATTTCCCTTGTCACCCTTCGTGGCTGCCAACACTTGTTAATGTGATCCGACGGACAAGCTATAGCTAACACTGTGGAAACTCACCACACAGTGTGTCATTAATGATTTCCCTTGGCCGGATGTTTGAATGAGAAATCTGAGTAGGGGATCTAGGAGTTGGAGTCCACAATGGTTTTGTGGTGTGTATTTCTGTTGCCCTTCAGTTTGACAGTGCCCTCTATATGTGTGATGATGGCTCTCTCTAAGGTTTTCATATGCCATCCTAAAGCTTGTTGCCAGCTTGCTCACGATGTATCGGCTATCAAACTGCGCAGACTGCCTACGCATTGCTGTTTATTCTCCCCTAAATATTCCCTAGAATGTTTCCCAGTGGAGTAGAACTTAGAGGGATTCATGTTTTTTTGACCCAGATTCAAATCCACAGGGAGAGCAGGATTGCCATGGAAAAGTAGGATTTAAGATGCTTTACTAGTCAGAGAAGACCTCTGTGGAAAATTGGCTGTTAACAGTGGGGAGTGTGGCTTGAATACAAATAAAATGTGTGTAGGATGAGATGGTGAAACTGCAAGCTGCAATGGTGCATTACCCCGAGAGAGAAGAGGAAAATGAAAAAGTGTTCACAGTGATGTTTAGACTCCTGAGGGAGTTCTTTTGGTAGAAAGAACATCACAAAACAGCAGTAGCTTGCTGTTTCGAAGACTTCATGGGAAAACGCTGCAGAGATAAGGTTGTGAACGCTTTGGGTTTTCACAGCAGTTGAATGAATGTACTCCTTTGCAACATGTTTTCAGTGCCAGCCTGATAAAACACAAACATTTTGATTTACTTACACTAGAGATGCAACAATTCTCAATACAGTATAGAACCGTTTGGTACGCCCTGTGTGTGTGCGTGTGAAATGTGGCTTTAAATCCTTTGGGACTCGGGAACGCCTCTCTGAGTGAACAACCAATCACAACTCTCTATGGGCTGATGACAAACAGTATAAACGCTGGTGTCTCCCCAGTGCTTTACGGTTTAGGCGCAGCGGCTGGATTGGCAAAACCTGCCCCTCGCCAAGACTAGCGAAGATCCACTCAATCAAACTAATTTAGCAGCTCAGCGACATCTTGGGCTCCAAATGAACATGCCCTACTCAAGCCTGCTGCGTTTCTTTAAAATCCACCCACAATGACTGCACCTAGTTTAATTAATATCAAATAAAATTATTTAATAATAGCACCATAAATTCTAATGTGCCGTGAGCAAAAAGAACGTATTGAACTGAGGACTGGCTGTATTGTTATATCCCTAACTTACATGATTTATGAACATACTCTGTTAAATTACTCTCTTCCATCATTTTACTTGTAGAGGGCCCAGTCTAACTTTCCAGATGCTTTTTGGTGTGAGCTCTCATCACGGAGCTCCAGAAGGTTTTATTATTCCATAAAGTGGTTCTTGACATTTGAACAAAGACAAAACAGCAGATGCAGAAATGTGTGTAAAATCAGTTTGATAGCACTTTGGAGTCAGTTGGAGCTTCTTAGAGAAAAAAGAGGATTCTAGGTTATGCTCTGATCTTGTGGGTTTCACATGTTCGGCAGTTTGCAAATTACTTTTTACTGGTTTTCCATCACATAATTAATAACTTACTAAACAAGTGGTTTTTTTGCAGTAATACTGTTGAAAACAAAAGTTTGAATAAAACAGAGAGAATAGAAACCACTGTGCACTATGTTTCTACAACGCACTGCAGTGACTCAGCTGTTCATCTGTTTGTCTGCCCAGTAACAGCTGCAATGTAATGACTTTAGCTATAACAGATAAACCAGAATGATCCTTAGTGTCAGTGTTCAAAACTCTCAAACACTTAAGTCAGTGTTTCACTTGTCTTTTCATTATTCTGTATGTTTACAATGGAAGCTGAATGCATTGTTAATCTTCAGGTATGTCTATCCAAATTATGAGTATAGTGCATGTCATGGCCTGTGAGTGATTTAATCCCATATAGAGCTTCTATAAAAGTGCTTTTCTATTACCTGTGAGCAAAATCCAAGTATATTTTAGAGAGAGGGAGATTTTTCACTTCTAAAGTAAAATATAGGTTATTGACAATTTATTTTTTTTAGGTTTACAGATGGAGACTTAAAGATATAGACAAGTATAACTGTTTCCTTTGCTTAAGGTTGACATCTAACAAACTAAAAGAGCTCAGGGCTTGTCCGCTGAGAGCTCAGCTACCCAATCAGGAGACAATGAGGAAGAGGAGGGGCCATAAAATGACCCAAAAATGACTGTTAAAAATGTAGTTTAAAGCAGAGAGTGTGTGATGCCACAGGGTCAGACAGTGTTTGGACTCAGATAGAGTAAATGTCATCCCGTTAAAGCTGCCTGTCAGAGGGAGTAGAGGAAGGCCGAGACAGAGTGCCCCGAGGGACTGTGAGTGACAGCTGTGATAGAGAGGCTGTGTGCCATTCAAAGATCAGAGGAGTGTCAGGAGTTTGAGCGCTGACTGTCACAGCTGGACACTTGCTCCCATCGGAGCCATGTCAGCAAAGGAGCAGCCGGTCAAGTAAGTGCACTGTCAATTGATCATACGCATAGCCCTTCGAGTGAAATGTTTGAAGATTTAGTTTTGTGTTTCTATGAAAATGTACATAACTGTCTCTCAGTCAATGTTAATGTAACTTCTTTGAACTGATCTGTTCAGTTTTATTTATATTAACACGGTTCGAGCTCCAAATGAATTTGCGACATATTGTACTTTCCATAGTATTATTTCCCAGTTCCTACTGTATGTCTCTATGGGTTCCCGTGGTAAGCTGATTCCTCTTCCTTATCTCTCACTTCCTTAACAACACGGCACATCAGACGACTGGGTCACTCACCATTGCTCCATGTGACTTCATGTGTTAATGACTTGTGTTAACTTTTCATGTGACTACCACAAAGCTCATTACAAAACACAACTCAGCGTGAGACATACTGTATATACAGTCGATAAGCTGTACCTCATTTTAGAAGAATTGTCTCTCCCATACTGCCATAAGTCATAATAGACAAGGACCTTTATTTGAATCACTTTTGACCTTAAACTCTTTGTTCAAGTCGACACAAATGTGAATACCTGATGGTTAACCCAAAAACATACAGTAAGACCTTTACTGTCTGGAGGTATAAAAGAGATTTAAAATTCCTGCTTTTACAGACCCATGTTATCACAGCTGCTGATACCTTTCTCAGAGCGCAGCACTTTGATTAATCACCTTTACCGAGATTTAACCTTTGGCTCACACTACAATGCCTCCATCACCTTTTGAAAATTACATTTTGTTGCATTTAGATGATAGACTTCAAACCCTGTATGTGGTAAAAAGGAGAAGATAAATGTCCTAATTTCCTCCGTTTCTGACCTTGACTTTGCATTCATAAAAAAGGGGCAGAACCAAACAGAATGAACAAGCTACAGTCTTCACAAAGGCACTGTCTAGTATTGAGGCTTAGGAAGCTGCTAGTAAACAAGAGCTATAGGCTGTTTATCCTAAATCCCTGTTACAGTTTCCAGAGCTTTTATCATTGCTCACAGTGGAACAAGTGAGAAGGCCCTAGACTGACTGTCAGTAAGGCTGGATTAACTGAAACAAATGAATCTGTTTGCTTCATTCATTTAGTCAGAACTCCCATTTACTGAAAATCCACAATCAAAGAGACTGGCCTTCTCTCTGTGCTCAGCGTGTGTTCAATAGCTGGTTCAGAACCAGAGCTACAGACAGTGAGAGGGATAAACAGAGGGAACGGAGGTAGCATCCGATTTGTTGGAAGAATTTCTGGCTGGCGCCTAAAGCGCCCATTAGTCTGGAGGGGTAACATGAGGGAATGAAGTACTGTCTTTCTTTATTTGAGGGGTGACATCATCGCAAAGGCCTTTTCGGTAACCATGGCAAAGAAAGGGGGGGTTGGAGGATGATAATAATGCAGGGGGGAACCATAAGGGGTGCATGGGAATGAGGTGAATGTGTTTATTGATGTGTGAAACAAATCTGACTATTTGAACCTATTCAGATCTGCTTTAGAGGTAAATGAGAATTGATAAAAAGATTTTAGATTTTGTGAATGATTTTTTACATTTGTGGAAATATCTCTTTATGTTTCCCTCGGACGGGGAGGGGAGTCTGGGTCTCCCCAGACGGTCTGTTGTCTGTTACTCTTACCCTTTCTTTTTTCCAGAGCTTGTGTTTTGTCTTTGGGACCATTTCCGCTGAGTCTGCACTGACTCCATACACTTTTCTCCATATATTATTTTTCCTTTATTTTTCCTGACAGCTGGACAGACCTCTGTATTGGCGTATTGATTCCAGCGCTCATTCTACTGTCTCTGCAGAAAGAAAGGAGATGGATGTCCTTTAGCTGGAAGCAGTTGATGGAGGAGTTAATATTTAATAATGAGGTGCATGCTCGCAGTGTAAGGGTTAATGGTGGAGGTAACTCTTTCAGGTTTATGTCTGTCAGTAGGGATTGAGTTTGCACCTCGAAGACGCTGTTTCCTTATTACTCTGTCCTTCTGTTTCCTGTGTGAGAGTCAGTCTTTGCGTCATTAAATAACCTGCTGCTGACACTTTGACACAACACATCTTCTACATATTAACTCTAACCTTAGTACGGAAATAGTCAGGCCCATAGAGACTGGCAAGGTTCAGGTTCAGGTTCTCATTCTTGTGAAGTATAAATGTGCAGGCTGAGTACAGTGTCATCAGCATTCATAGCAATTGCTTTTAGACAAAAGAGGGATTAATTGATGCATTAATCTTGATTGATTACAGCCCCAGAAGTGTAAAAGTACAAAGAAAACATAATGTCAGTCATAAGCAGCATGCAGCATATCAAGGTCAGACACACACACACACACACCATGAGAGTATACTTGGAAACATTGAAAAGACCATCCTACATTATCTTTATTGTGGGTTTTAACAACAAAATTATCCTTTTTCTTGCATTCTTTGCAATATTGACAATTTTATGGGAAGCATTCTATATTTCCTTTATTGGTCTGTTGCACACGCCTGTATTTGATAGAGACAGGAAATCTAGGGAGGAGAGGTAATGACAAAGAACAAACTGGTCTGAGCCAGAAGGCCTACGCAGTCTATGAGGGAAACCACAGAGGCACCCAGCCTACATTTACTTATTTACATCCTGGACAATAGCGCTCAGTGTATGACTGTTTGTATGCTCTCAGAAAATGTATATGTTTAAAAGACTTTCCAAGAGCAGTGATGTGTTATCATTATGTTTTGCATGAGTGCAAATGTTTTTCTGGTTTAAAACATAACCAATCAGATGGACAGTCAGTGTAAATCCAGAGATGGATGAAATAAATGAATCTTTTGTTTACCTTGGTGCCTGGCCTGTCATCATGTCTTGTCCAGTGTATTTGCATCATTATCCTCTCAGTCCCTTTGGGAGTTCACTCATTCACCATCAGCTCAATGACATTGATTGGGACAAACGAATCACGTTAGCAGCTGACCCCGGGTCACAGTGTCCATATGATAAATACCATTCCTAGTCACTTAAAAATAAATTCCCTCATGCCGTTGTTTAGTAATTTACAGTGCATACAGTGTAGAGCAGAAAGGTGAGAAAGCTTTTGTGTAATGTCTAGATTAAAAGTATAATTATATATTTTAACTCAATTTGTTTTCTGCAGCAGTAGTAAGAGCATCTACTGTGGCAGAAGCCATGCTCCCACATTTTGACCTGTTAAAGTAAATCTCTCACACACTTTGAGTTAATTCCATCAGGGATTTGAGCAGGAAGGGGTCAGTTTCAGATTTACTGACTCTGCTGCCCCACTCTGATCCTCACTGCCATTGGTCACTTCTAACCCTTTGTGGAATCCACTGCAGTTTTACAGCCTCTCAAATCTGCCTTGTTCCTTCTCTGTCAACATTTATTTATGCATAACAGCTAATGTGCTAAAGCCTTTTATTAGTCTTTGCCTTAAATGATTTGTGATATGTTGCTTAGATTTTACTATATGGATAAAAATCTTTCTTGGCTTCTTGGTGAACATAAGCTACAACTTGGTTGCCAGTATGTAACAGTGTATTTTTGTTAAAGTGGGATCACACTTTCCCTGTTTGCCATACAGTCTGATAATCCTCTTACACAGTCCTGCTGATGAACAGTCACAAACAACAAATGAAAACACACACTTGAATTTTCAATCTGACTCTTGGTAGTGTTCTAGTCTACACTGAACAAGATCATGACGAAGACCTGAGTGCACTGAGATCCAGACATGACCAAAACTTGACCAATACAAGGCATACATGAGAAGAGCTACTTGGGAAGTAACAATGAGAAGTCATGGGTATGCTCACTTAATCAAGGAGTAGAAGGATTATTAAGATTTTCTTTTCTAGTTTCAAATAAATTCAAAATGTACCATGACCCTTGTTGCATTTGAAGGTTCTGTAATTATCCTTTAAATATCATGTGATGTTAGCAAGTCTTCTATGTCCAGGACTTTGACAAACCGAGTAAAAATGCGCTTTGTTGTGAGATGAGAAGAAATCTCTAAAAACCAAGACTCCAATTCAACTTTTATTCTTACCACATGTATTTTGCATGGTGTAAATGAGAGTTTCTGTCTGTCACCTTTACACCTTTGGGATTTGAAATCTGTCCTGAAGGCAGACATTTCCGCGCTCCACTGAGGAGTCAGTAATGTATTCACAGATATCGTTAATACTCCTCTGCCACACCCAGCTGTACTTTGAGGATGTTCTGTGAGCCTCTGAGCATTGGAATCACAACCCCAGTGTTATCGGCTGAGGCAGCTGAGTGGCTTCTGGGTCGCTGCAGCAGAAATCTTCTGGAAGCCTTGACCCACTTCCAAGTGCCCTCCTCCCCCCACTCACCCAAACATGCTGCATAGCTAAGCAGCTTTGCCTCAGTCTATTGAGCTGCAGTAGAGCATTGCATGCCAACGCTTTGGGGAGTGGGTGTGTCTCTGTCATTAATAAATAAATAGCGACTACAGTGTCCATGCTGCAAGCACAAGGTTCTGTGAACAGGTCAGTACACTGTGAGACCTTGGCCAAAGTCATATAAACCTCATTATCTTGAACAACTTTAAGATATGTATGTGACTAGATTATGTTCATAGTTGTTGTTTCTAAAAGGTATTACTTTTCTGTCTTTCACATGGGTCCAAAATACTTTTTTCTTCTTTAAAAAAAAAAGTAAAATAAATTGCTGTTAGGTATGAAGCTGTGCACATGCTCTTATTTTTACAGAAAGCCAGTAACCAGAGAGATGGCTCATGGGAGGAAAGCTTCTTTGAGGGAGTGAAGATGCTTAGTCATGGCTGTTGGATACAGTGATTTAGATTACAAACACACATCTCAAATCACAATGTGGAAAGCCATAATGCAACATAATCTGCACAGAAAACATTGAGCCAAACACACAGACCATGACACCATCTTTGTCTTGTGGCCAGGACATTTCCAGTGTTCACATGACCATGAGCCTGTTTCATTTTGGGAGAGATGTCCCACTTTCAGTATCTGTGAATATGAGGACTGCCATAGTGTGTTTTTCTGTGAGGTCATGGTGTGTGATACAGCTGCCCGCAGATGCTAAAAATAAAGAACTATAATTTAACCTGAAGGATGTCATTAAATGGCTTAAAATCCAGCACAGTTAACAAAATGCTCTGTCAACACAACATTATCGTGTGATTTGAGTTTTCAACACATTAAGAGAGTTAACTGGTGTTTCCATCATGTTTAGCTTCTGTGTGAGGGAGATTTGGAATGAAAATATAAGATAAGTCAAATAAATAATCATTTTAAGATGTTTGGGCCTTTTGCGTTCATGACTGAATGTGTCCATATTCCAGGTGCTGTGAGTGCAGTGCTTTGCTGTCCCACTGGTACTATGAAAAAGATGGACGGCTCTTCTGTAAAACGGACTACTGGGCCAAATTCGGGGAGCTGTGCCACGGCTGCAATGACCCAATCACCACTGGCCTCATCATGGTAAGAGGATCCCCTTCTGATTTGCCCTCACCCCCTGCTGCGCCTTCTGTTTGCAGATAAAACTCAAGTTACGCTCTAGTTTCTTTCATCAGTCTATGCCGTGTGCACTAAGTACAAACGTATATACACGCCGGATCAGTATCAGACCTGTAACTGACAGTGATCGTGTGGTTGGATTGTTTTACAGACCACCAGTGAACGTCTGTGAGAGCATTCGGGTTAATGTGCTGAATAGAGCACATGGACAGTATAGACTCTGTTACAGATGGGTAATGCTGCATTATAGAACAGACAAGATAAGAACACTGAAGGAGACTGTGTCCATTTGATGATTGGTCACTCAAGAACTAATGCTTTTGATCAAATAAAGATTAAATAGTTTGCTATGCAACTAATGGAAAATAATTCATTTACTATGTCGTATGCTTTTATCCAATCAGATGTAAAAACTAAACAAGTTTAGTCTCCAGTTTCTTCTTCTTCTTTTCACAGTTGCTTTAGATGACTGGGATTTATAATGTTTCTTGACAATTTCACATTCATATCAGATAAATGCCAGCTGATGGCTGTAAGTTGTTTGTAGATTTGAATCAAGCTCCTTCTACGTCATCATTTTTGAGATAATATATGAAAAAGCAAAAGAATTAGCAGCAACCACTACTGGATTTTGGTGCAATTGGTTTTTCTTCTTTTACACCAATAAAGTAAACCAAGGGGGTTCCATAAAAACAAGGGGGGGCTGGTTTTCCTAGCAAGCAGAGTTCATTTATTGCCCATAAACCATCTGCTCTGACACGTTGCCCTCAGGTCGTATAGTGCAGCTCCTGGCAGGCCATGTGTCACGGTCACGATGAGCAGGAGCCATTTAAGCCTCAGCCTTTTTGCTCATCTGGCAGAGTGTGTGTTTTAACATTCAGACTGCCTACAGACAGTGTGCCCTTTGCAGTTCAATCTCAGTAATGCAGCAGAGCAAATGCTGCTGTACATCCTTCTCCTTCTTTACTTTATTGCTCCTTTAACATTGACTGTTATACTTTTATATTTTAGATCTGTCAGTCAATCAAGATTTAATGCTATAAGGTCCAGATCTTTTGAATTAGCAGGCAGACCATGGTTGGCTGTCTAACCGAGCCACACCTAGATCGAGCCTGCAGCTTTGTCAGTTAGCAGCAAAATACGGTTGTATTTTTACTCTTTACTGATAAAGATGCACCTGAATAACCTTCTGTCTCAGCCATAGTCAGTAACCATGCTGTTTGAGTGAGTCAGCATCCTCAGAGAGACCTGTATAGATAGTTGTGTGTGTGTACAGCTTTTCTCCAGTCAGCACATTTAGCTTCTCGTAGTACATCAACTTACTTCAGTCACTTAGTTATTTATGACTATAGCTAAGACTGATTTATGTGGCAAACATCAAGGTAATCTCTTTAATTATGTTTTTCTCTTACAGTGTGTATTTTTGTTACACTGAACGTAATCCCTGGCACAGAAAATGTGAATCATTAATGTTTTAGGCCTCAAAGCTTAGATGCCCTCTGACTGGACCATACCCAAACATCAACCTAGTCCTGCGGCTTCACTCTCTCACCTTCCTTATCAGTGCCTCATACCCTGATGACACTTCATTCTCAACAGTGTGTGAGCGCAGTGGGACACCGACAGAGTTGTCCTGTTCAGAGCATGGTCAAGCAAACGCTTTCAGAATGATATCAACATGTAAAAAAGTAGGGGCTTATTTATACAACAAACCAGACTACAGAGTTTAAGTAAATCAGCTTCAGCTACAACTAAAAATAATTTCAGGAATAGAGGCAGCATGGGGTTTTTCCTGAAAATTTCCAGTCAAATGTTTTAATCTGGTGTTATGTGTGCATTTTGTTGAAACTTCCTTGTTTTGAATCTTCATAATAATCTACCAAAATAGTTTACATTGACATTGTTTCCCTAGAATTCCCCAAAACCTAATATTGTATGTGGTTTTGGCTGTACTATCTGTTTTGTTGTCACGTTGAAACCTAAAAGGTCATCATACTGCCACACATTTCTTTTTCACTTTTATAGGTAAAAAAAATTGAAATATAGGAAATAAATGTTCAGTTTGGAAACCAAGTTATCAACTCCCACCTTTATGTTTCTCATATTGTTTTTGTAGCAACAGGTTTGTGATGGTGATGATGTGATAAAGTCTGGTCTCAACGCACAAATGTGCGTTAAAACGCAACGTTAAAGATAATGAATGTCTTTTCTGAGCGTTGGGAAAGTTGTAGTGCTTCCTTACTTACAGCCATAGTCAATATAATGTTGGGTTATTTTAAAAATTCTTCTAACCTATAGTGATCAGTGTGTTTCCTCTTTCCATTATGGAAATCAACACTCTGAATTTCCCCACCGTGAACCAGTGGGCTGTCAGTTTCACTTCTGACACAATAACAGATATAAATGTACCTCTACGTCTTATGGTATAATAAAATATATACAAGTCTATATTCAAGCACCTGGGATTGAAATGTCAGCAATCATTAAACTGTATGTCCAGATGCCTTCTTAACTACTCTATGTTTGTGAGAACCTTCTCAAACTGTGATCTGTTGTACTGCTTTCTAACAAAGACAGTCTGTATACAAATTCGTAGTTTTCTGGACCATTTTTAAACACACAGAGCATACATTTGTTTTAACTGTGTATTATCAGTACATCCCAATTGTAAACCATTTCCAAACTGAATAAGTTGTTGACCCTTTGCCTGGATGTTTCTTAGTGCTTGAGATTTTGTTACTAATGCAGCTTCCATGCAGTAACTCCCGCCGTAACCTAATCAAGCAATGTCTGGCCTCCTCCTTCCTCTGCATCTGTCTCTGTTTAATGTAAAGCCCTTGAGTCCTGTAGGCTGAGAGTGCATCTGACCATCTATTAATATCTGCCACTCAGACAGCCACTGGCAACAATCATCAGTTGAATGTGAGGCCTTTTAGGAACAACAGGAACAACAAGGGGCATTGGCTGAAGGTGAAGGAAAGAATGACACTGTAGAAAGAATTACATCATCACAACATTGTAACACAACGGTTTTCTTCACCCCAACAAACAAATTACAAGAAATTTCCCTTGAGACCATACTCACTTCTTTAAACATCACAATGAAATAGCACAATATCACTTTCAGTTTTTCTTTTGTACCACTTGTTATTTTATTTGTCATATGTAATACCCAAATGCTACAAATTTGTCTCAGGGTATTTTATATATTATTGATTCGAAAACCACCAAAAAAACTACATTTCTGCCCCACAACTACTATTTTACCAGCTTTAACTGCCATTTGTGGTTGCTTTGGGGGCAACAGGAGGTGTAAGGAATGCACCTAACACGGTTGGGGGTAGTTGATTTGGTTTAAAGTGGGAGGACTGAAGATGCCGGCTGGAACATGTACAAGAGTAGGCGGAGCCAAACAGGAAACGATGAGCTCATTGTAAAAGTAGAAGAGAAGAGGAAGGCAGGAAGGGAGGGGGCGAGTCAGGAGGAGTGACATTGATTCAGAGATGAGCTCAGCTGCAAAGGCGTGGACTAGCCTCTCTGGTCGCAGCCACTGTTTTGTTGTGACAGTGAAGAAGCATCAGCCTCAGAAGAATGTACTAGACTAAAGCAGAGCAGAGAGACACTGGCTCTCGCTGACATGGTGGGAGACTTGTTTTTCTGGAGCTTCTGCTGTCTCAGGTTGTGGAAACGGGAGAAGGTAGGATACTGGGGTCTTTAGGTCTTTAAAATCCTTGCATTACAAGTAGGCAGGGAGCAGACTCAGTCTCATGTGGCTGTCTAGTGCCTAACATGCATGTTGATTCAGACTTTTAATTTTCTTCTCTTTACATAAAAGTACATCTCCTTACCTAAAAGTAAATAGTTACCTTGCTGTTAAATTTTTGCTATGTTTATGTGTCTCTCTTCTTTAGCTGCAAGGCGCTCCATTTCTCCTTATTCTTCATGTCATGAAAAACTGATGAGCCATGGCATGTGTGGTATTTTTAGGGTGCATTCTTCCTCAGATAAAAGTAGGATTTAGACTGTGGCAGTGCTTGTGTGCTTGCATTCAAAGATGGCCTGCAGTTGTCATACCTTAGAGCTGTGTCACTGCACATGGTTATCTGTGTTTAGGACCTACAGCACTCACAAGCAGCACTGTCCAGCTTCCTTATTTTGTCTCAGTGGGAGCAGAGATGAGGAAAGGCTGAATACATTAACAGTGTTTCTGAAGTCCAGGCCTGTATTTGTATACTGTCTTACTGTACTGTCTGTATCACAGGGGGGTTTTCCATTCAGCAAAGCTCAATGTAGTCTACTGTCTTTTCTGACAGAGGCTTTTCCTTTCATTACTGGAGTTACAGAGAACAGGATGCTGATGTTCTTTTGACTTATTTCTGTAATAGCTGCGCATTAATGCATGGCAAGTCTAAAACACGATTCAAGACAAGGACCATATATATTAGTAACTAACAGACTTTATTATCTAATCTGTCATTGTCTATCAATCCCTTAATAGCATTGTTTTTAGTAAATATCTTTTGTTTTTTATGTTGATTTTGGCATTTTATGGGTATTCATTATGAACTTTTAATAACCTTTTGAACCCATGTGCTGATATTTCCGAATAGGGCAACGTATTTAAAACAATATACGTATGGGTGGATTTGTCCCACAGACTTTGTGTTTTTGAAAATTTTATCCAGTTCAGTTTGCTTTTAGGTAGAAACATCTGTGTGATGTCATTTCCTCTGAACACACAAGGCCTTGGTATCATGTTCATAACATCAGGCACAAGGTTGAACAAAGCAAGGGTATTTATAATTTGATGTGGTTGCTCAGAACAACCTTGAAGCGCTGTAGATATGAGGTCATTTTTCCACATTTAGTGAAAAAGTCAGAGGGCCTGAGTTGTGTTTGCGTGAGGGCAGGAGAGGTCACACATATGTCCCTTATTAAAACGAATGCATCATGTAAACACAAATACATCCTACCTGAATGTTAACCGCTGCTACTATTCTCCAAAAGCCATTCACAAATAATTAAGTAACAAGCTACCTTTTATTGTTGTTATGCATTTTCTACTTCAACTTCATTTTTAGACAGATACATTATAATCTTTATTGAATGGGATGGGCATGATCTGATTATGAACGAGCCAGATACTGACATTATGTGCAAAGAAATAATTGTGTGTGGGATGTGTTAATTCAATATGGCTGACTGTTGGCTTGAATGAGTTTCAGAGTATCTCTTGCTTATTCTTGGGCTTTTTTGGTGTCACAAAACATTAGGTTGTAAGAACTTTTAAAGCTAATTGTAGGACTTTCTGTCTGTCAAGTGACAGGTCGCACAAATAAATTGAGCAGACACACTTAGCGACTGTTTTGAATTGACTCCAGACACTAGGGAAGGGACTTAAATGCACAAGAAACAACAAAGTAATACACAACATAAGCGGTCGTACTATAACTGAAAAGTTGGCAGTTTGATTCCCGCTCTCCCCAGCTCATACTGTCGTTGTGTCCTTGGGCAAGACACTTCAACCGCCTTGCCTCCAGTGTCTGTAGCACTGGTGTATGAATGTGTGTGTGAATGAAAACTTGATGTAAAGTGCTTTGAGTGCCTAGTTAACGCTATATAATCATGCCATTTACCAAATGTTAAATATAATATAGTATTAATCTGATAGATAGTTATTTAGTTGTAAACCTTGCCCCACACAACTCAATTTGAGAAAAGGAAAAGCAAAAGTAGGAGAAAAGGAATTCCCATCAGTGTATCATAAGACTCATAACCCTATCTGGTTTCTCCCCCAAGTCAAACCGGCACATGTTTTAGTTTGTAGTCACCCCAAAACGTCACAAGGCTCTGTGACCAGCAGAAGCCACAGTCACACACTCGATGAGCTAATTCACAAGTGGTTTGGATAAAAAGTGGACGTATACATGTGGCGTCTCTTAAATCTCTGCTTTGGTCACATGCCTCTGCTAGAAAAGTAAATAAAGATTAATTTTACTGTAGAGTGAAGGTGTAAATGTGAGTACAGCAGCTGTTGCATGTCAAATGTAGCTTCACTTCAGTGAAAGTGTCATATGTGTGTGTTTATGGGTGTGTGTGTGTCATGCCCTCATGACTAGCAAATAGCAGCAACTGATCCTTCTCATCTCTGCCCTCTGTCCTCCTTTCCTGTCTCACCCACTTTGTGAATCAAAGCTGTCTATACACACTTGGTTTTATAAAAATACTATACCCTTAAACTCCTAATAGGAAAACTAAGTGGTGGCATGTTTTTGGTATTTAACTACAAGGAGCTGCTCAAATTAATTAGTTAAAGAGTTGTTAATTAATATTCTTGTACGATGTGTTCCTTGCTGTAGCCAGAGGGCTCACCATGTGTTTATCTGTGTGTGGCTGAGGTTTCAGTGCGGTCTCCCTGGAGAGCAGCAGACATATGGCTGCACACAATGACTTTATTGATCTTTGATTGTACCATTCTGTTAAGGATAAACTCCTTTAACATTTGTTACATTTGGTGCTCATTACAGTAGAGATAGTATCAATGGGAAAGTTCTTTATACCTTTTTCATGTGAGGAATGAAGCCATGCTCATTATGCTTTAAACCATTGTGCTAATCATTTCCATGTTTAATGCTTACTTATACAAAACTTGAGTGCCGTATTCTTCTTATCTATGCATCGGCTTAGCATTTATTGATAACCCTTTGTTTTGCTCTCCCCGTGCTCTGTACCGCCCCCCTCCTCAATCTTGTCCTACCTAATTAGAATTGCAGATCCTTGCAGTCGGGGGGTTACTAGCAAAGGGCCCACTCTGTCCAAAATTTTCTGCCACTCAAAGCAAAAAATGAAGCCTCAGAAAGTGCCTTAGGGGAGAGAAGAGCACCAGAGGACCTAACCTTTACTGCCTAGCATCCTGGTTCATGTTGAATCATGACACTGCTTAGATGGAGTGGATGGATATAAAGTGACCTGAAGGGGTTAAAAGGGTCAATACTGATGTGTGAAGGTGGGGCCACTTCATTGATTTGTTTGTCGATTGTCATCAAGGACAGAAATATTTGATGAGCAGCGATAAAAGTGTGAGGCTTATGTTAGTGCATGTTATATCTTGTGATTTATTGGACCGGGTTTAACAGTGCAGGCGGTCTCTCGTTGCACTGATGGGCCGCTTGAAATCTCCTCTGAAGCTTCGTCCTTCCTTACATCTGTCATTAATCTGATCCATTCTCAGTCAAACTGCCCTCAGCTCCGGCAGTGGTCAATCTCTCTGCTTACACAACATTACTCTCAGTGACCAGACCTCACCCTACTTCTCCGACCGTGTAATAAAGCGTCCTACTTCAATGGTTACAGAAAGCAGCGTTGCCCCAGGCCTGTTGCAGTTTTCTTTGTAGGTCAGGAAAACAATCACTTTAAACTCTACTGTGGAGCTTGTTTTTCTTTTTGTCTTGAGTACAAGCACAATTTTCTAAGTGACGTGGGTATATTTGTCTCTGGCAGGTTGCAGGTGAGCAGAAATATCATCCGGAATGTTTCACCTGTCTGAACTGCAGGGCGTTTATCGGTGATGGAGACACTTATGCGCTGGTGGAGAGATCCAAGCTTTACTGGTGAGCATAAACATAAAACAGGCATTGTTTCAATGTATGTCTTAAAATTGGCTGTTGGCACATGTCATGTTTTATCTTTTTTTCCCTGAATGTAATCCTTTCGAATGTCCCAGCTAATCCGCTTAAAACCCCATTTAACCAAATCCACAAAAATATGATATATCTTGAACCTATTTTGTTTTTTCTAAACACCCACAATTGTAATGGTACGCTTGAAAACGAATGACTGATGTTTGAACCTTTCTGAACCATTTCTGATTTGGTTAATTTGAGGATATTGCAAAAGAAAAAAATGACCTACAAATTAACAATTAATGGGTTGTTCTCGATTGGGTGAAAGGTGAAAGGAAAACTTGAGTGGTGGGTTGTTTGGCTTTTGACGTATTATCAGAGGACGCACTAATATTTAATTTGAACAGTAACAGCCCAGTGTTGTCCAAAATGACCGTGAGCAACATTTCATCAACAACATGTGATGCTGCAGTTGTAGTTAAAGTAATCTAATGGTTGTTTGCCTAGCAGTCCTACTGAATCCAAGAGGATATAACTTATGTATTTCTCTTTAATATAACTTCCACTGTTGTTTAGTTTTATCTTGTCTTTTCTGGCTCTAGTGGACACTGCTACTACCAGACTATTGTCACCCCAGTGTCACTGCCAGACTCTCCATGTTCCCGGATTCCCCACACTGTCACCCTGGTGTCCATCCCTGCTTCAGCTGAAGGTAACAATGGATGCAAGGGCAGAGGTTTCTCTGTGGCAATCGACCAGCCACTCAGTCCCACCAATGGCTTCAGCCCTGAACATGGACACACTGTCAGAGTCTCTCGGTAAGTAGCTGTTCATGGGTGGCTCTGTGTATGCAATATCAGTGAATGCAAATCATTTTAGATGTTTTTTGTTTTTCCTTTCAGAGTGTATGAGGACTGCATTAGCCCTGATGTGAAAAATTCCATTCATGTTGGAGATAGGATCCTTGAAATCAATGGGACACCTATACACAATGTTCCCCTGGATGAGGTATTATATTCTTACAAAATAATGTATGAAATATGCTAAGATTAAATGTTATGCTTTTCCAGTGTCCAGTGTTTAGTTTTGTAACATGATTAAAGTACAATGCAAATCTAGAAGTTGCGTAGTGTTGCTTTAACAACAATTAGTTTCCTCTGACAACATCTCACCTGAACTCTTGGTCTCTAGATTGACTTGCTAATCCAAGAGACCAGTCGGCTGC
The DNA here is from genome assembly GCA_024416835.2 of Perccottus glenii. Taxonomy (NCBI): domain Eukaryota; kingdom Metazoa; phylum Chordata; class Actinopteri; order Gobiiformes; family Odontobutidae; genus Perccottus; species Perccottus glenii. The sequence goes on from CM044550.2 coordinate 19,215,031, forward strand.
TTCAGCTCACCATCGAACATGATCCTCACAACCATGGACAGAATGGCTCTCCGGAGGAGGAGTGTGTGGACGGTCCATTGCCCAGTCCTTTCTCAGTTGGTCCCAGCCCTATCCTGCCCATCACTCAACCCCCAAACCCTGACTTTACCAACCTACAATCACGCATCATCACGTAAGGAATCTGCTAAGAATATTAAACATTTGTGCATTTTTTGTTACTGTGGGTTCTCAAACTTTACAATGGTTCTAGGCTGTAGTATTAATCTTTTTTATATTTTGCGTCTTTTCTCTGCACCCCTAGGCGGAGCTGTAGCATTGACAAATCACCGGGCTCCAGCAATGCAGCCTCCCCCATCTCCCAGAGGAAGAATATGAATCGCTCTGAGTCTCTGCGCGTTGTTTCAAATCGCACACATCGCATCTTTCGCCCGTCTGACCTTATTCACGGAGAAGTACTGGGCAAAGGATGCTTTGGACAGGCCATAAAGGTATAGCCACAACCAACATACTGTACATGCTGATATAGAGCATGAAACAGGAAGTAGGTAGTATTATTTATGTTGCCCAGAAGATGGCAGCATTGAAGCAGGGAAAGGAGGTTACAGGAGCTATAGTGTTGCAACTTTGGCTTTGATTTGGCTGACAAATGACCGGTTTTGTTGCAGGTGACTCATAGAGAGACCGGAGAGGTGATGGTCATGAAGGAGTTGATTCGCTTTGATGATGAGACACAAATGACATTCCTTAAAGAGGTGAGTAACAGTTGTATGTACTGGGATCAAAGACCATTTTCCATTGCAAGTGTGTTTAATGATTTTAAAACTTAATCAATGCAGCGTCTTGATATGAAGTCATTTATTTTTTTGAGATAAAGCATAGGTTTGAATTCTTGGGCAAAAATGTCTTGTATAAGAGAGAAAAGCAACGTATTTATAGTAAGATTGATGTTCTGTTTTAACTGCCCAAACTGAATTGTATCTTTTTAATATTATTTGAAAAGACTCCTAAATATATTATAATTGTATTCTGGAGTTGCTCACTTTTCAGGGCTTTGAGATTGACACAGACAGCGGTTTGACGTTTAGTATTGTAGACTTCAATTCATCTGGATAACAACCCTTTAATTAAAGTGTTTATAGTTTAAGAAAATGAGTCCAGCATGGCTGTGTTTATGTAGATTTGAGGTTTAAGTTTTATTAATTTGTTTAAAGAAAAGAGTTTTCACTTTGTAATTGGGGTTGAAGTTAAAAGAGCTGCTTTAACTTCAATGATTAGCATACTCTTGTAGACTCTTGTTTGTTTGTAGGTGGCCCAAAGTCAAACCATGTGCCTGTTTTTGTGTGTTTTAGCTCCAAGCATTTGTAGTTAAGATGAAAATGCAAACAATGTAGACATAGAACTCAATGATTTTATGTGTAATGATAGTCTGCTTCCTTCTTCTGAGCCAAAGCTGCAGTGTCAGAACATTTATGAAGTGCCAGAGCCAGTCTTGGTGCAATTTGTACCCCACAAATAATAAAGAGACTTGCTACAGCGTTATCTAACATTCTTAACTCTGTAGTCTTAAATTAAAGAGTAACCAGATCTTTTAGGAACCACAAATGTTTTTCTATAAATTAGATTAGATTTGATGACTCTCTACACCCACAGAGGCAGTTAGCCAATATTATGCTGCTAAGTATATAAGAAAAATAAAATAAGGTGTTAAATCTGACCTTGTTTCTCCAGGTAAAGGTCATGAGATGCCTGGATCACCCCAACGTTCTCAGGTTCATTGGAGTTCTCTACAAAGATAAGAGACTGAACTTCATTTCAGAATATATAATGGGAGGCACACTGAGGGACATCATAAAGAAAATGGTTAGTATTCCATCTAAAAATCTGTGGGAAAAACTGCTAAATCCTACAATCACTGATGATGATTACTGCTCACAGGACAGTAACTACCCCTGGAACCAGCGAGTGAGTTTTGCCAAGGACATAGCTGCTGGAATGGTGAGTTCAAAAACAGGGGTAAACATGTCTATGTAATGTTTTTCTGCAAAATACAACACCAAGTCTATAAAATGACTTGATGCACATTAATCACAGATTCATTGTCTCCTCCTAGTGGTCATTAATGTAAAGTCCAACAGTTTTTTTGTAGAGTATATATTATTTCATGAGTGTTTTCCTTGATACAAGTACAATAAGGAATACCATGCGTGGCTGGATTACTATGCCACTGAAAGTGAAACAAAGCATGATTGTTCTTTTTGGCTTGGGCCCTAGAACAGCACTTAAAATCTCTTCTCTCCCTTCTGAATTTTGTTCCATACTCACTGTGTTGTTATCTATCCATCTGTCATTGCAGTCCTACCTGCATTCCATGAACATAATCCACCGGGACCTAAACTCGCACAACTGTCTTGTCCGGGAGGTAAGAGCTCTTCCTGTGGCTGTGCACACACGTACACTTACACTTGTTTTCTAAGATTTGCTCATGTGAATTGCTCCTACCAATAGACAGTTAAGACACAGTGCTTTGTCAGCATAAGCTGAAGCATGCTGTGCATGCCACAAGTGGTGTGTAACACACAGTTCAAGCTTAACCTAAGCAAACAGAGAGTACATTGTACTGTACTTTTTTCTTGAAACTGAAAGGTCTGTGTTGTGGAGCCCACATTTCAAATGTCTCAAGTGCTATGCATTTATGGAAAAAAATGTATCCATACGTAGGCACTTTTTGGGTCATAACTTACAACATGTTTTATTTACTTCTAAATAGAACAACACAGTTGTTGTAGCAGACTTTGGCCTTGCACGACTTATGGTGGACGACAAGCATGAGGAGAAGTTGTCAAAGGGTAAATTGCCAGGCCTAAAAAAGCCAGACCGCAGGAAGAGGTACACAGTGGTGGGAAATCCCTATTGGATGGCTCCTGAAATGATTCATGGTATGGGCCATTGGTTAAAACTGTCCCTGCTCACATCATTTTATTAGGTATCCAACAGTCTAAGTTTGTCATTTTTCTCTTTTAGGAAAGAGCTACGATGAACGAGTCGACATATTTTCCTTTGGTATCATGCTCTGTGAGGTAAGTGATTCTATAGTCTCTGTCAATAACCAGGAAACTATTTATTTATTGTAATAGTATTAGATAATATCTTGCCATTTTTATAGATAGCATTATACATTCAATTTTCATTTTACTGATTAAATTACCACTATTAGCCTGAGAATAGTGTCTGGAAAGACCAAAGACAACCAGTCGTGTACTCAGCTCAGTGTTGTGAGGTCTACTGGTTTTCAGTCGTGTCTCACCTGTTACTTCTCCTTCTGTGTCCAGATAATTGGAAGAGTGAATGCAGATCCAGACTATTTACCACGAGCAGTGGACTTTGGACTGAATATCTCTGGCTTCCTTGAGCACTACTGGCCCCCAAATTGTCCCCAAGCTTTCTTTCCAATGGCTGCTGTATGCTGTGACCTTGATGCAGATAAACGGTCAGACATTTATATTGATTTTATAACTTAAGAATTTCGTTATTTTTACAAGGCTGTCTATCAATATCTAATAAATGCAAAGTTTAGTTGCCCTCTTTCTTTAAAATAATTTGAATTCTCTTACAATATTTAGCCCTGCTTTTACAAAACTGGAAGAGTGGCTGGAGAATTTGAAGATGCACTTGGACATTGGATTGCCACTGGTCTCTGAACTTGAGCAGCTGCACAAGGCCTTCTGGGAAAACAATAGCATCTTACGGTCTGAGAATGGCCTGCACAGCCCCAAAGAGCCCGAGTAGAACTGGAAAAAGATGGACGGATTGTTAAGTTAGAGATAACCATCCAAAGCGGACAGTTGAAAGCATTATGTTTGGTTATCTGTTAAGGGCAATGCAGTTTCAGGCTATTTTGGACCATTAAATGGCAGGAGTTCCCTTTGTTAAAAGAGGAGTAATGCAAAGACTCCTCCATGTTCGATGCAGTTGCTACTGACATAGGCTCAGGCTTAACAAAAAGACTCAGGGGGATAATGTGGATCTAAAAAGCCAGCAGTGCAGCAATCAAAAGACATTCATTAAAATAACTGCATCTGAAGCTATAGGGGAACGTGACAGTGGTGTTTCAAAAACAAGCTTTTGAAACAGGTTGATGTACATCCTCTAGTCAAATCTTCAAAGAACTGAGTTGTACTTAATCACATACAGTATAGTACAGCAAATAACAGTGAAGATCTGATGTCTTTGGATCTAGGGCTACATTGGTGTAGGTTTTCTGTGACTTAGTTTGATTTGGGTTGGAGCCTGTGGTTTTGGTGCATTTATTAAACTGTAAATGAAAAGGACACTCTGGTCCCACAGATACAGAAGTACACAGACAGCTACTGTCCACTTTTAAAGGCTGAGCCTTTCAACCTTTAAAAGGTGTATGACTGTAAATAATGCTGAATGGTAATGTCCCAAGTCCTCAATGCTCCATGAACTTATTTATTTGACATTGATTTTACCAGCACTCCATCTTTTCTAGACCTATTCTGTAGCAGTCATCCAAGGTACAAATGTATGGATATGAACAATATCTCCCATGTTAAAGAGCTGTAATACCATGCCTTCAGTGTTGTAACAATAGGCATAGCCAGCAACATTGTAAATGTTTTAAATATTGTAAATGTATAGACATATTTTATATACATATAGCATATTGCCATATTTTTATTAGTGGTTGGCTGAAGGAGAAAATTTGACTTCAGTTAAAAAGGCACAGATAAAGTTTGTTGCTTTTGAAAAATTGTCATCGTTATAGTAGGTCCAGCCTGAAGGGGATACTGTTAGTGGAACCATGGCACATGTCATCTTGCCTTTTAAATCCATTTCAATCCCACAAGGCTTGCATTATATAATTACCTATGGTTACATCATTTCATTTATACACTACATGTATCCATGTGTGCTGGAAGAAAATATGATATATTAACAAACTGTATGGGGTAATTATATTCTCAATCAAGACTAATATTAAAAACGTAGGTAATTTGGAATTTAAGGCCAATCTACCAGTCATTTTTCACGGCTGTTACAGTCAGGTTAAAAACAATGGCACCAGGTGCCTTACCATTGTGTCCATCTGTCCACATTTCTGCCTTTTGTGGAAAACCACTGTTTGTTTACATCTTAAGGAAAGCTGTAAATATTACTGTATATATGTGTTTTCTAACACCAGTTTGTTTGTAATGTATAAATATGCCATCATGCTCAGAAATCATCTTTTCCTTTTCCACTTTCAGGTTCCTCTCTTGCACCTTCTAAAATGAATTTTCTCTCTTACTAATATTGGAAAATTCTTTGTAAAATCCCTGCTGCTGTCTTCACCAGCTGCATGATGTATTAGTTAGGTATGTTCAGCTTCTACACAAAGCTATGTTTTAGTTTTTTCTTTTTTTTTTTTTTAATTGACAGCATTTGTTTTATATGTAACCACCTTTTTATATCTCCGAGTACTTTAATTTGCACTAAACTACCAAAAGGCTTGTGGAAGCCATGTTTGTTTATTTCTTCTCTTGGGCTACTTGTGATAAGGACATTATAATGTCAATTCAGGTTGCTATATGATTGCAAAACACTGATGGAGCCTTGCTACTGTAAAAAAAATGGTTCTGAAAATCCATCCTCATGTTTGGACCAATGACCACTCAATATCACTAGCTCTCTTCTTGAATGACATTTGAGATATTTCTGACACAATTGAAATGAATGAGAAAAGTAAATTAGGTCTTTGCTTCCAAGAGGATGTGATAGTCCAGCTCTGCCTGCTGCCTACAGACTGGTCCTTTGTAAATGATCTGTGTTATTTCACATGTTGCTTCTTTCAATAGCAGACCACTCACTGGTTGATCTCACATTACACTTTTTTGGCTCAGGGCTGTAATTTTCTGAAGGTACTTCACAATTCAGTCACAATGCATACACAGTATCACAGAGCATGTAACTTAATGACAGTATATAGGCTGATAACACAGAATACTTAATGCTTCTCTAAGCTGTGCCCTTCCTGGTTGGTGTATTCTCTGTAAGTCTTGTGTTTTTGTCTTTATTCCTGTCTGAGCCATGCCTTGCATGTTAGATGCATCTGTGATGATGTGTGTCCATGGTCAAAGAGAATGTTACTGCAGCACTTCTTTGCAAAGGATCGTTACCTCTGAACAATGCTGTGCCTTTGTTGTAAGCTAGCCTTGCCAACGATTTGAAAACGTGAATTTCTTTTTGTATGCATAAGTGCAAGACTGATTCAAGTGGATTGAATTTGCTGATAATGTATGAGATTCCATCTTGTTCTGTATCATATTTATATTTTCCAGGTATTCATTGTCAGATTTGATATTTTGAACATAGTTTTGTCTTATTTAATTTTTACACAAGCTGTGAAAACAATTCTGCACTTTAATCTTGAACATTTAGATTCTGAGGAGGTGGCTGTTTTTCTCACCGTTTAAAATAAAACTTCCTCCTTACACCATCAAGAGTGTGCCTTATTCTTGTGTCTCAGTCTAGAGTTCCATATTAATTTGTTCCTACTTTAGCCTAGATACACTTTATATCTTCTCTTGTAGTGTATGATAAACTGTTTCCTTGCCCACAGTTAGCCTAGTTACTTTTTAAAACTTTTCCATCTCAGGTGAGCATGTGAGCCCTCTTCGTCTCGTCCACGTGCTAATGTTTTGATTCCACGGCAGAAGCGTCGCCGCTGCGTGGTGACGTCACGGGTCTAGCTGGAGGCTGGCTTTCACTCAAACGCGCAGAGGACGGGTTAGTCCGGTCGGGCGTCAGTTTACCGTACTGGGGCTCGGAAATACCGACAGACTTGTGGTCACGGGTAGTTGGCACGTATTGAAAGTTTGAAGATGGATCATTCGTCCAGCAACAATCGGTTTCGCTCCGCAATGTTCAACCACGGTGAGTATTTCCCTCTCCTCGCATGTGTCACTGCATGTAGGATGTTGTGTCGCCCTGTCAAACCAGGCGATTACCCCCAATTGACCCATATTTTAGTTACAAATTATTTTTCATTTAGAACAACCTATCGTGAAATGTACGGGCTGTAAAACTGCATTTTGAGCTTGTCTTGGGATCATACAGTAGTTGAGTTACACGCGTTTGATGAGTGTGTTTAGTCACCGTGTAGAAAAATCCATAGGGTACACGCAGTTCTGCAGAACGAAAATCTCCTAAAAGCCTGGCAGTCCAAGCTCCACACGGGACACGGCAGCAGCAGGCTGTAATTCTGCAGTTATGCAAGAGTGGTACCAGGACTCGCCACACTAAACTATTTCTGATCAGTGTGTAGATAAACGGAGGATGCAGCGCTCTCCTCATTCATGTGTTTAATTTTTACTCAAAGGGTGTAAAACAGGGAGTTTTGGCCCTCTCTGTTGTTCTAATGGAAGGTTATGGATGTAGAAACAGAGCTTATTGCCCATTCATGTATTAGTTGGCCATTCATGTGTTCTCCACATCTTCATTTTATGCTTTTGCACGTGCCGATCAGTATATAAGCTTATGTGATCCCATAAGCATGTTGCTCATCACCTGTGTTACCAGCCTTTACTTAAAACAATTCATCTGTTTGAAGCAACAACAGTGAGATAAACAGAGAGAACTAAACAAGACAATATAGGTTATAGGGTATGGCTTGACAAGAAACTTGACCACCCCTTTTATACAAGGAGATCATAGCTGTGAGAAAATTACATCTGTGCCTATGTCTGTGCCATCCTCTGACACAACAGCCTGTGCGATGTCCATTTATAGTATTACACCACATTATGGATATTTCAATTAGAAACAAACAGCGAAGCAAATGCAATACCAGCAAGGGTTGGTGACCTGTCTGGAAATGAGTGGTGTGGAGGGGTGGCACAGTCAGCAGTGGCTTACATTCCTCAGGGAAAGCCTTGTGGAGAGACACTATCATCCCCACTGCTGCCTGTGGCTGCGCTGACAGCATCACTAGTGGAGGACCTCTGCATGTAGGTCAGGAGAGTAACCACAGGAAAAATGAACTTGAATGAAGTCAAGCAAGTAACCATAATATAGTACAGCCATGGATTTCAATGTCCTGAGTTAGTAATAATAGGTTTTAATGCTAATTTGCAGATTTCAGTTGTGTCTGATTAAATAATTTCTTGGTCTGTCAACAGCGCACAATCTTATTTGCATGTCAGCAATTATGAAAGTGCATTTAAAGAGATGTACAGTGATGTGGGACCTGTTTAAAGAGCACTGGCTACACACAGCTTATACATTAAATATTGTCCTCATATTTCAAAAGGCCTAGGATATTAGTGCTCTTCTTGAAGCAGCTGTAAACAGAGCCTATCACAGCACTAAACCCTAATATAGTTCACAGCCAGTGATGGTGCACTGAAGTCAATCAATTAATTGTAACATGACCAGACAGTTACCCAGGTCTGATGGATAAAATAAATTTGTTCAGAATTAGAAAATGTGAAGGATCATGAATAATTAGAAGTGAGTGTCAGGAATCAAACATATCTCTCATAACATAGTCTGGACCAAGACTAGTGTTTCCTTCAATATAACCCGAGATGTGGTATGTAAAGGCATCTTTCCAAATAAGTTAAAGCTGTTTATATTGTTGTAAGACCAAATTTCCTGGATTTTTGCTGTTTCCTCTTTGAAAGGCTCACAGGGAGCCCCTGCTCTGGTGATATGTGGCACATAAGCAGTGTGCCTTTGAAGAGTAATATTCAGACAGTCCTTGAAGCATGCAAAGCTCCATTACTGTGGGTATGACACTTGTACCCTGTATAATGCGGCAGTAGCTCAGTGGGTAGAGCGGTCGTCTTTCAACCGGAAGGTAGGCGGTTCGATTCCCACTCTCCCCAAAAGTTCATACTGTCGTTGTGTCCTTGGGCAAGACACTTAACCCACCTTGCCTCCAGTGATTGTAACACTGGTAATGTAATGTAAGTCGCTTTGGATAAAAGCGTCTGCTAAATGAATAAATGTAAATGTAAATGTAAATGTATGTTAGTAAAATGTCATTGTGAACACAGTTTAATCCAAACTGTTAAAGGGTCACTTTTCAGTGCCGTGATGTGGCATTTCTCTTTGCACTCAAAATAATTACTGTCAAACAAAAACATGTTTGAAGATTTTCCTTTTCTTCAAGAAAATATTAACTTACTAAATAAACTAGTATTATGCAGATTTGTAATAAGGAAAATGATAAAGACATGCTGGAAACTAAAGAAAGCATACCTAATAATATTTCAATACAAATCAAAATTCTATGAGATTTCTAAAGTAATGTTTGTGCTTCCTTCTTATGTGCCTGGATTGTTGCTTCTTGGGATCAATCACCGTCTTGTCCAGATGATGAGGTAAGAAACTAGACTTCTCTTTAATCCTGCTGCTGAAGCTGAACTAGGTCAATAGTGAAGGGTGATTTGGCCCTGATTATCCACTGAAATGGGGACATTGTGGTTTGTTGAAGTCAGTCCTTTTATGCTGTGCTGGTTTGTGCATTTATGTACTCTGGTTAATTATGTAACAAATCAAAATACATTTTTACTGAGAGGTTTTACAGTCTGGGCCTCTAAAATGTGCTGCAAAGGCCCTAGCCTATAGTCTTAATACGGCAGGGCTCAACTTGACAATATAAAGATGGCTTTGTGGTTATAAGTGTGTTCATAAAGCCCAGACTTCCTTGTCCTTTTCTTTCTAAAGTGACAACTGAGAATCTGCTCAGTCCTGCTTCGTATCTTTTTTTATATTTACCATTTGACTTGTAAGATATACTCTTTTTGTTTGCAATAATTCAACAATGCTTAAGCAATGCTTGCAGTTTGTACATTGTTTATTATCACCTTTCCAGAAGCCGCTAGCCTGTCAGTTGTGTGTCAAAACTGACCTCCACTTTGTCAATGCTTACAAGGCCCACATCTGTGTTTGACCCTGTGGATGAAAGGGGGCGTGTTTGTATGTGAGTCCAAACATTTCACAGATGGGTGGAGAGGAGTGGATCCGTGTGGGTGTGACTAGCTTTCGGTTCCTTCCTCAGCAGCATTCCAAGTCTATGTGACGAAGCTGCAGCGTATGCAGACAAGCAGCCAACACCCTGTTCAATTGGACAACATCTGTCACCACCCAGGGGCTACCTCTGTTAGCTGGGTAATGGCATCGTTCTTATATGCATACAGTCTGTTCGTACATACATTTGGCTCCTCACACCACACTCGTTGTGTTATTCTCATCAAACACAAACAAACATCACATTTTTGTGCAGCGCGGAAGTGGCCAATTATGGAACCTAGGTTGGCATGACTTGTGTGTCCTTTGCTGGTGCCTGCACCCAGCTGCTACAAACCACAAAGGGACTGGGGCGTGGTGGAGTAAGAGGGTGGCTGTGGCTTTCTTTTGTTTTTTAATATGCCTTGAAACCTCGCTTTCTTACAGACAGAGTGATGTCACATGGACAGTGCCATCTGTGGACTGAGCACCATTAAAGACAGAGGCAGACAGTCTCTCTTGAGCCCTGATGCACGTTCACCACGGTACATTCCACTGTGGCTTTTACTCAACTAGCCATTAGCATCGTGTGCCTTCAGCTTCTTGCCACTGCAGCAGAAGCATAGGCAGTCTATACTTGAACTTTATTAGGCTATTAGCTGGGCTAGCAAGTGACTGCAGTGGATGCCAGTTTCCCCGTCTTCCTTTTCCCTGCAGTCGTGTCTGTTTTTCTCATTTGTTGCTCAAGTGCCAGTATATGTGCTTTCATTGAATTAGAAAGAGAAGAATGCACAGATGCCACACCCTCATGTGCAATGACATTAGATTGTTGAAAAGTCACATGCAGAAATTATTATTACAATTATGTTAGCGTGAAAGGGTGTGATTTGTAATGACAGCGCATTCACATTAGAAATAGTACATAATAGTAACATAGTTAGAAAGATTATAAATTGTCAGTCAACAAACTGCTCTGAAACCTGACCTATAACTCTCCGCTGAGTAAATGTGTGGCACTTGTTTTCTCGGCATATATTGAGGTGTAATGACACAGTTGTGTTGGACAGTGAGTTGATAGGCTTTGAGCCAGTGGCCTTACTTTGACAGCCAGCTCCACTGGGCTTTTACAGTTTGATGTGAGGGTAAACAATTGGTTTAAGGACCAGGCACACAACACTTCATTTAAGTATGAGGCTGCTGTAAGAAGACAGTGGGGAAAGAAGGCTGGTTGGATGAGTGATTTGTCAAGAATGTTGTCTGTCGTGAGTTTTTTTTTCACAGGAAGTAGAATTATAGTGGCATTATAAAAACATCTCATTGCATTTGACTCCATACAAGGTATAATCATTCTGTTACTTTTTCTAGTTTTCTAATTTTGTATTGTGGCTAACCATATAATGTGATTTATGGTAACAAATTGATGGTTACCTGTAAACTAAAAATGTACAGATTTGTATTTTATTCATTAAATGGTTTCTAAAATTGTCTGAATTGCCCTATTTGGCTCTTGTCTGACATTCTAACTTCCTGTATTCTCGGCTTTCTTCTTGTCCCTGCTGGGCCTGCTCACCAGACCCCATGCTAATTGGCCCATGTCTTCATTTCTGCAGATGTCCCACGTCAGGCTGAGCGGGCCTTCCAACCTCCAGCCTCTAAAAGTTTGGTCAGAGGGTGACCTTACACATTCCTTTAAAGCCACAGAAGTGGCCCCTGAATAGTCAATCACGCGCTATAAATAATTTCAGCCTAGTTCCCATGGCCCCCACCAAAAGTCTGTCACAGCTAACAGTATGAAAAACACGAAGCACCAGCAGTCACTGTGCGTTTCAACTTTTGTGACGACCTTATATTATCAAAGCGGTCTTGGGCAACAGTAGAAAAAAGTGATTTATAAACCATCTAGAGCCGCCTGAAGGCCTTAAACTTGTCCACCTAAGGATTGGATGTCTGCTATCTGATGTAGAAGTGGTTCTGACTTCTTACAATGCGTTTTTTTATTTTCTGAAAATAAAATAAAATAAATGGAATCACATTTACATTGCACAATTATATTATCTTCAGCCCACATTCCTTACCCCTCACCCCTGTGGGACAACTCAGTTTTCATTCTGTGGCTTGGAGTGCAGTCATATGTAATTCTTTGGCAATGAGTATATACAGTTGTGCCATTTTTCAGAGAATATAGATAACACAAAAACCGTCAAATGACCCAGATCAAAAGTTCTTAATATTGTGTATTGTACCTTTAACATCAATGACATCTTAAAGTCTTTTGTGGTAGTTGTAGATGAGGCTCTTTATTTTCTAAGATGGTAAAGCAGCCCATTCTTCTTTGGCAAAAAGCCTCCAGTTCCTGTAAATTTTTGGGCTGTCTTGCATTAACTGCACCTTTGAGATCTTCCGAGAGGGGCTCCCTTCCAAATGTAACGTTTATGTTTGTGAATTTTGGTCTCATCACTCCAAATGACTTTGTTCCAGACCTTTTGAGGCTTGTCTCTGGGCTGTTTGGCGTATTGTAAGCAGGATGCTTTGTGGGATTTGCGTAGTAATGGCTTTCTTTTGGACAACTCAACCATGCAGCCCTACTACTTTTTCAGAAAGTCCTGTATTTCAGCTGAAGGTATTGATGGGTTTTTCTTTTTGCATCCCGAACAATTTTTCTGGCAGTTGTGGCTGATATTTTTGTTGGTCTACCTGACCTTGGACATAATCCCTTATTTTCCACTTCTCAATTAGAGTTTGAACACTGCTGATTGGCATTCTCAATTCCGTGGATATTTTTTTTATATCCTTTCCTATTTTATACAGTTTATTTACCTTTTCCCGCAGATTCTTTGACACTTATTTTGCTTTTCCCATGACTCATAATATAGAAACAGTGCAGTGCAGCTCTGGATGTGAGATGTAAGGGTCTGTCAGGAGCCCAGAAACTCACTGACCTTTTATAAACACACTGATTAAAGCAAACCGATCACAGGTGAGGATGGTTACCTTTAGTAGCCATTCAAACCCCTTTGTATCACTTGTGTTAATGTTATCAGGACAAAATCACCAGAGTATGTAAACTTTTGATCAGGGTCATTTGAGTAGTTTCTGTTGTCATTATGATTTAAAAAGATTAATTACAATAAGTGGCTTCACCCAACCACTAACTATCTGTGAAAAAAATGTGTTATCATAGTCATGGTCATATTCTTTGATAAATGGCGAATAAAATTACAAATTCTGCCAGGGTATTTAAACTTAAGAGCAGAAATGTACTTAAAAATGCAGTATTCTCATCTTGATGTTTGGCTATACATACAGTATCTGAAGGCTGCAGCAAATAATCTAAAAATCTTTTTTAAAAAAAACTATGTAATAAACTATCCTATACAATAAAGAAAACAACCTGGGTACTTAGTCAGCAAAAATCATCAATATGGCTGCTTTCAAATACAGTCTTTTTATCTTTTTAGTGATTATTCACAATTACCAATAAACATTTCTATATTTACTTGTTTGTTAGAATTAATAAGCTACAACAATACAGTAATCTACAAAACAGGAAAACAGCCATGATTTTGTGTTTAATTGTCTAAACCAGATCACTTGACCAGCCATCCAGGTGAACATGCGACCCACATTAGACCCCCATATACAACATATGGGGGTCTAATGCTTTGGGGACCTAGATGCTTTGATCCAATCTTGAGTTTACTCTAACAGAGGGAATAACTCAACATCAAACAGACAGCAGATACTCAGTGTCAGTAGTACACATTTATAAATGTACTGTCTGTTCCCCGAAATAGACCCAGGATGATTTTTTAAGATAAACCACAGTTTAAAATGTTACAGAATGAAAGCCAACCATACTCTACCATACTATTCTGGTAATGCAATGTGAGCTGAAGAGACTAGAACATCATTTATGTAAAGACTTTTATGATAGATTTTCATGATAGTTTCCTTCCGCGTTATCATACTGCCTACTCTGGGAAGGATTTGGCATCTGATGAGCTCGGCACATGACTTTCCCATCAGTCCCTTTAGTTTTCTGTATCTATTTAAAGTTAACAGTAGCCTCTGATGTCACTGTAAGCACTGAGGCCTTTGTGTTCCCATTCTCACTTGTGCTGGGTTAATAATACATAGTGACAGTTATGCATGTCCTAAACCAGCATGCTCCTCAGCTGCGACTCTGTGCACTCCCCCAAAGAAAACAGTTCCAGATGCTCCCACCATGTTGCAGGACACTGAGAGGAAATGCCAGGCAAGCCAAGAGGAAGACGAGGAGCGATGGAGGAGATCAGGAAGATCCTCCGCAGGGCCGGGATCTACTGAAGGATGACCCCTAGAGAAATGTTTCTTCATTTTCTTGTCTTGTTTGGGTGTAGCATGTAGCATTTGTACTTTTTCTTCCTTCAGCAATAATAAAACGAATAGTTCACCACCATCATACATTTACAGTGGCATCCACAACTGATCCTTATTCAGTTGATGTTATCATTTAAGCGCTTGGGTGTAAGTAAAGCATGGAATGTGTTAGCGTGCTGCAACATGATGATAGATGGCAGTGAGTGTGGGAGTTTGAAGACACATCCACAAGATTTGGAGAATGTTACTGTAGATGTTAATAGGGAGGAGGAAGAAGTTATTTTTAGTGAGCTTTATTTAATCATTCAGGGCCTTTGAGCGTCTTATTGAATCAACTGTGTTCAGACATTGCATCGCAGACCATAGTTCTCATGGTCGAAGGAAATAATGCCTAGAGTCAAAAAAGTAATAGACATTGACCAGGTGCATTTTATAGACTACAGCCGTTGTGCGTAAATTGTCTTTCTTCTTTGTTTGACCTTAGAGACATTGGGTAACTGTATCAGGTCACAGTTCGGCCTTTTGAAACAGGACACCGGAACCAAACCCCAGCGTGGCCCTTTCATTCAGCAATATTTACTACTCTGTCAGTGTGTCTACGTGGGAACTTTCACGACCCCTGCTTTGTTACTGTGTACATACACAACAACTTCTATTTGACCAGAATAAGTTTGGTTGTAGTAATATGGTAAACTTATTTAATCATGTGTGTCTTGTAGCAGGATCAAACAGAGACATTTGCCTTTTGCTCTGATCAAACCATTCACCTGTTCACCTCTTATTTTTGTATTGAGTATTGAGCTCTGGTCCTTCTTGTAACATACAAACCTGTGGTGGGTTGACCTGTCTTTTCTCCACACCAGCGTCTGTTTTCTTGGGCATGCACTCTCATTACCGATTAATGTGTTTCTAAGAATAAACTGTAGTATTTAGGTAACCACATATTTTCTCATTGTATTGGACAAGAACCTGTCTTTCATCATTCTTTCATACCTACCATACCGTATAGTTATAACTCTACAGAAGACTACTCCCAACAAACGTATTAAGTGAAATAGCTAAAATACAGACTGCCAAAAGCGTCTGAATGGCAGCCTTGCAGAAAACCACACACTTTATTCAGTGTAGCTCTGTGTGAGGTAGGTTTAATTACAGTATCTACCTTATTGTTTTTAAGTGGTTAAGAAAACACATGAGCAGGGATGTCCTTTACTGACTGTTTTATAGACCTAGCTTTAGTGTTTAGGCACTATGAGTGGATAATGACTTCCTTATTTTTACTGTTGAAAAGCGGCTGTTTGTCCTTTCTAGTCATTGAAAGCAAACCTAAAAATACATCCGGTAGTTTGACTAGATTTACAGGTTGCCACGGGAAACTCTTTATGGGATAATGCACCGGCATGGTTATTTAAGTCTTTTGTCCAAATCAGACTGAAGTTGGTCTAAAAATATTTTGACTAAGCCACAGACAACCACAAAAGGTCTACCACAGCTCCCATTGTGTGAGAACATGGTCACACCTCATGTAACTGTGATTCATACAAAGTAAATCTCTGTTCTGGTGAGCCAGAACCATGGTGTGCAATAGAAATAACCGCAAACTACTGCAAATATTAACTCAGTTCTAATAAAAGCTTTCTCACGAGTAATGTCTCAAAATGTATATTTAGCCAAAATACAAACCATTGCGCTGGCGTGAGGACACTGTAAGTTGCAGACAAGACAATTCTTAAATAATTACTTTGTAATGACTTTGCACATTTTGTTCTGTTAACTTTTTAAAAGGTGGTCTTCAAAGACATCCTTTGTTTCTTTGCCCAGCCCATTTTCCTGCTGGAGTCTTTAAAGTGTTAGGACCACCTGAGGGTTCCTCAGTGTTCCATCACAGAGCAGCAGTAAACGGGCCCTCAGCATTATTGGCCTTCAACCCCACCTGCTGCCACAGACTGTCGGCCGCCTGTTTATGTTTCAAAGGAATGTGCCATATTTTAGGAGCTTAACCTGTAACATGTGAATGGGTCAAATTACAAAAATAAATCCCACAAAAATGCTCTACATCAGCTTCTGACATTTTAGCCAGTGCTTTATTTACAGCTGTATGTTCAATGTAGATGTTTCATCATCTTTCCAGGATGTAAAAGGACAGTGGCCACTAGTAGTATGGTTTGTCATTGTTTTCTGTGGAAACTGGACCATAAGATGGGAATGTCTAAAATGGGAAAATCTATTGCATGGCATTAGAAAGCAAAAATCCTTGTGTGCTTTTAGAAACGTCAGTAAGAATCCCTGAATTTCTGAAGCAGATTTATTTTTTTTGTCAAGGCAGTGAAATTTAATGAAACAGCAGAAGCCAATCCTATAAGTGGATTCTGAAGCCTGTCTGAAGTTGTTAATCTTTTAAAGTAGCTAGGCAGGTTTTTGGAGTGATTTATTGTTGGCTCTTCAAAGTGTTGGAGACTTTTCTTGTGTAATGGAATCTAGTGGGCATATTAACCCAGTCTCCTCACTTTTAGTGTATGACATTGTAATTATTAGAATAGCTGTTTTTTTTAGGGAAAATATGCCAAAAGTTAGCCTGGACAATTATTGTACTTCTTTTTCTATTCTATAAAAAGCATAACTTTAGTCCCTCTCGATTTGTGTTTGATTTCCAGGAGGCGGAAGAAATTGGCACATATTAAACCATGTCAATTGGTTATACATGCAACTAATCAGAATTCAGGGGGCATTACTAACATGCACAGACCAACCAACAATTGGACTTACCACAGCAACAGCCAATTGGAAAAACAGATTATTATTTTTATTTTTTTTTTCATTTTAGATAAATGGTTCTGATTGGCCAGGTTGTATTGCACTGTGGTCTGTGGGGGGGTTCAAGACCCTCTTCACTTTGCAAATAAATTGAATGGCTGATCAGGATAGCCGAAGAAGAATCCATCTTAGTCTGCAATATTGCATTGAGTAAACAACAACGATGGGTCCAAGTTCAGTTCAAAATGTGCTGCTTGAAGAACGGCTGACATGAGTTAGGCAGACACCTCAGGAGCCTTGTTTTTCTTTCTAATCAAATGCCCATTTCAGTTAAAGCCCAACTAAAGCAGGGTCTTGCCAGCCGCCTGCTGACTTAGGAGTCCTGCGCCTTCTGTGACTGGGCTATTAATAGAGCTCTGCCTGAGAATTTAGACTAAGGTCAGCAATCAGATTCCTGCTCCCAACTGGAGAAAGCCTTCAAGAGTAAAAAGTTGAGCATTTTTCACATTTATATTCATACAAGTACAGTGTACTACAGAGTACAATAATGTGATGTCTCTGCGCTCTTTCCTGCACCATCTCTAGCATTATGTACTACAGCATGTCCATTTCCTTTAAATAATAATTAAAAGATAAACAGTCTAACACAGTGGTGAGCTGGTATGTTTTATTACATGTCTAAAATGCCAGTGGTTTCATACATTTACAGATGTGGCTCACATGATTATTGTTTTTATCAGAGTACAGCTGTTGGCGAGACAATGGTAGCTTTGTCAGCAATCTGTCCACTGGCATACAATAAATAGACACCAGAGTGTCAGTGAATACAAACAGAGCATCACTCAGCCATGGAGTTTACTTGACTCACACACACGGATATAAACAAACCACACCACATGAGCACTTCTTTCACAGTCACAGATGGCCTCAAAGACTCTTACACTCTATTGGGACCTACTAGGCTCTACCAGAGTACCAGAGAATAACACTATTTACCTACACAGGCCCATTAGAATAATATAAAATGTATCAGGTCCCATGACATCTGTTTAACATAAATGATCTTTAATAAGATATACTATTATACACTGAACTATATACAGTGTGTTAGAGGAAATGGTGGCAGAGTCCTTTAAACAGAAATGCTTTGTAAGGCTTGTCACTTTATTGTCTATCGATGTACGTGGATGAAACCCTTTTCTCTTTTCACTGTCAGTCTGCTACTGTTTACTGATTTATTCACATCTTCCTTTTCATAAAAGTGTCACTCTGTGCCTTGGTGGATCCAGCTGCATCCCGCAGCCACGGCTCAAGTTTTCCATAAAGACAGCTACAGCACTGCTATCGGCATTACTCACAGCACAGTAAAGTGTCTGTGGCTCCCATAAAGAGGCCCTGGGTTGGCTCGGAGAACTGCTGTGGTGTATACTTTTTTCTAATAGCTCGGGCTTTAGGAGTTGATGCTGGACTTTCTGTTGTTTTTTGATAATGCATTGACCCAATTGAATGTGTTGCTTCAAAATGTTTTCTGCATGTTACATATGTTGGAGCAAACACATTTAATTAAATTGGGTTGGTTATTTTTTTATTTTTTTTACTCTTGTGTAGACTATGAAAGTAGCAAGGTAGTTAAATTTCAAAGATTTAAAATGACCATGTTGTCTGTTATATGTTTCATTCTGAAAACATTACCCTGTGCCATCCCTCCTCCAGGTGTTTCACCAGCTCTGCTCTTCTCTCACACATCTGATTCACAAAAGGTGTGAAAGAATCGTGCAGCACCCCCAAAAGCAGCAGCAGCATAGTTCTCACTTCTCACTGAATGTGTGTACTGTATGCCTCTCCAGAAGTGTTCATAGATTAATGAAGAGTGCAAGAGAAAATGCTGACAGTAAATATTCCTACACAGGCAATGAATTAATGAGTAGGAACGGGAGTGAAAAATAAACCAGAGGACTTAATTTCTCAGAGCTTTAGAGACATAATATTCAGGGTTTTCATAAAAAGTTAAACGGTATGATAACCTTGTGGAAAAATATCACTTTATTGCAGATAAACTTAAAATCTCCTGGTATATAAAAGTTTAATAATGTAGTATAATAGAATATTTCAATATAATTCTTCAAAAAACAGGAACCTAATCACTTAATGTTCTTGTCTCTTCAGCTCATTTTACATGACAGTATGTGTGTGTTTTTAATACTTATTATCATTATCATGGCACTTTGAAACCGCGGTGTACCTTGAAAATGTCCCATGCCTAGCTACAGCCTACTGGTTTGGCTGATTTCCTTGAGGTAATGTGCTGTGTGTGTAATTCAATCTTTTGTTGTATAGCTGATCCTTTTGTATGTGTGGAACCTGTCTTTGAGCCTGCCAGCTGTGCTCTATCTGCTGTCACAAAAGTAACAAGATGTGATCGTGTAAGTAATGCATCCAAGAATAGTTTAGCTACTTCTGTTTGTTTCCACTCAATTTGACACCTTAGTAAAACAGGAAACCCTGTCCAGACACTGATGTTATTTCTCTTATTGAACCTGCTCAAGACACAATGCCAACTCTGTTCGAGCAGATCTGCGGCTCCACCTCAAGCCTCACGCTCTCTTACAGTTTTGAGATAAGCACTGGCCAACGGGAGCCAAAAATCACACAAGGTGGTTTTGTGTTCACGTGATGTGGGACTTAAACGGGATGGAATTTAGTATAGCCACACAGAGACCACACAAAAAAACTTCTCTTAGCCTTAGCCGGGGCAAACACAGTTCATCCCACCGCAAATGTCGGCTCTGCTTTTGTCTGACAGGTGTGGGTCTTTTAGTGCTTTGTACATCGGAACAATGTCAGGCAGCATGTTATATTATCAAATTATGATGTAATTACGTTTATTAGAGCATAAGATATAACATTAGTCATTAAATTGTTGGGCTGTGAAGCCAAATAAAGTTTAATTATGTAGCTTAGGGGAGTTGAAAGCCTTTGTTGTGCGGTGTAACTGTAATGCTTCTAATGCATTTATCAGCTTTGAATCTAGTTCCTATTTCAAATCATTTGTAAATTAAGCATAATTACCGTAAACCATTTTGAATAAGATGTAAGAAAGTCAAGAAAGAGTATTTTCCTAACCAGGTGAGCTGTGTGGATGCAGGTGTCATGTGCTTCATATTAAAAGTCAAGCTTAACAAATAACTGGTAAATGATCTATCAAATACATGCTCCATGATTAAAGTGCATTACTAGGAACAACAGAAATCCTTTTTTTTATCTGAATAAAACTCTCCCTTACACCGTCCCACGGAACCCCCCAACTCCGAATCCACATGAGCCATTGTTGCACCATGCTGCTGCGAAAAGGGGGAAACAACAATGTGAGAAATGCTTTGACTCCACTTCAACAGGAATCTCTCTGAGTCCGATAAAAAGCCTTAAATGAATAGAAGCGGAAGTGTAGGAAGTCTTAAGTCCAGCCGATTCGATTTCTACTCCAACAGTTGAACAATATTTATGTTCCTGTGGAGCTGCTGTGCTACCTGCCTTAAGAGGTTGTTGAGTGAGAGTGTACTCCACTTTGTCAGAAAATGTATAGCTAATCCATATTTTATGCACCTTTTCCTCCCGTCTTTAACAGAAAGAGTTTTGACTCTCGTGGATTCTTTTCTGGAAAATGTTGATCTCATGAGTGTTCCTTTGCAGCCCTTAAGCTCTTGTGTACATTTGTATAACAATACCAAAATATTGCTTCCCAAACTTACATCATTCATCAGTCTTTTGTTTCTAATGAGTTATTGACCTAAAATATCCACACAATAATATAATAATAATTTAGCTGTTTCAGATTATGAGCAGCAGGTGGCACTACCATTCAGCCTCGTATAGTGGACAGTCCATTTGCTGCAAAATCAAAATGACAATCCTTTTGTAGTCATCACCAACAGTCGGGCTTTCCAAGACACAATTACTGCATCTTAAAGCTTGCCGCTGTAAACCGGAGCGTACCACAAGCTTGTCTCTAGGCAGTGGCTTTTTAGAAAGCATTCATTCCGGCTGTGTTGGCATTGAGCCTGGCAGCCTTACAACGTAAACAGACACACAAGAGACATTTTAATTAGTCCTGAAATATGATCCTCTCTACACTAAGGACTAAATTAAGCCGCTTCTTCTCCACACTGTGGGCTAACTGCCTTGTGGAGGTTGTGTCTACATGCAGTCTGAGATTTTATCTGAAGCTGTCCATCCCTGAGGCACTGTCAGACCTCTTAGACAGACCATGATAATCACCCTCATGATGGAGACGGCCAGGGAGGATTAAAGCAACCTTAAAGGCCTCTCTCTTGAGACTCTGTCTATGCTCACAGGAAGTAACCTCTTCTTCCTGCTGGTTAGTGCATCTCCAGTCTGCTCCAAGTTAATCAGCTACATTTGTCACATAAAAAAGCTGATGTGAGAGTAATTTAAAGATGTATGTTGGCCTAATACTGTTTATTATTCTGTGTAAAACTGGTGATCATTGTGTTGTGTGAGTGGGCACTGAGAGCTATTAAGATTGAGATCAACTTTTTCATCACTTCCTCTCATGGGCACAAATGTATTCTCAGCTCCCTTTTATGCATTAAACTAAAAGCTAAAATGGTCGGAGAATTCCACTTGTTTTTGGCTTTATTCAAGAATCTTCCAAGCATTAGCACATAATTCATACTGTATATTGAACCTATTGACCTCTACTGTATATAAAACAAAAACAGTGTAACGAGTATTAAACTTAAAGCCCTGAAAGCCCTAAAGTTACTGAAAAGACTGCTGAGCTTGTGGCCCACTTAAGTGTAGAAAATGGGACCTGTGGCCTACATGCTACAAATAATCGTTTTATCTAACACACACCCCCCAGCCCCTCCCCTCAGTCTTTCTTACACACAAATCACAATTTCTTTCTCGTGCCACTCTGGTTGTGGTACTTCCAGCTGCGCCGTCTGCTCTCGATGTGATCACCATTACAGACTGCACTGTGCATCCACAGCTGGAAAAAAACTCTGCTGACTTTATATTCTGCCCACGTCTTAATTTTACTGAGGCTCACATTGGTGTCTTCTTGTCAATTCTAAATTTTAAGTACAATTTCAGTACAATACTAAGACGTGGTTGTAATCTAAGTTCTCTGAAGCCTGTTGCAAGGTAACAGCAGCTCATTTAAAGTCATTGCTCAGTGGAAATGAGCCTTATCTCTAGCCGCTCCTCATCTACGTTTTAAGCTTCAGATTGGCCAGGGTTAAAAATCTGGGTGGAGCTATTAAAATGCTGTTAATTGCAGAAGAAGAAGAAGAAGATGTACCTGAACAAAAAGCTCAGTGCAGGACAATGTGTGGAATAAAACAAAAAAGCCCATGTCAGTCAAAATAGGGGAACTAGTTGTCCTTATATAACCGAGGGGTGCTCTGAAACTAAATGAGATATTTTTTTTCACTGCCTTCTTCTTTTGGTCCCAGTCCAGTCTGGTTCTGAAAGGGAAAGATGGCAGCAGTGTTAAAGACAAATAGCCCTTCACAGGTATGTGTTTGTTGATTTCATTTACTCAATTTGCTGTGTATGTTGCTGTTTTAATGATTTCTTGTGTCTTTTTTTGTTCACGTACATCAGCTGTGAATACGTAGGTTAGATTGAATTATTAAGGGTTCTCATAGATGCATGTGTGAGGTGTGTGCCTAAGGTTTGTGCTTTTTGCTGCAAACAGGAACTGCAAAGTTTTCTTCTGAATATGCATCGCTCTATGGCGCTTCGACTATTTCTGTCCCGTTCCCTTTCAGCCTGTGTAGCTTCACACAGAGCTCTGTTATAACTGTCCAAACAAGCACAGCATTCACACAGAGCGCACACATGGCTCACTTCACCACCTGCCACTTGCCACAAGGGAAACTGTGCTGCTAATCCACAATATTTAAACTATAGATGAGATATACGTGCAAAGTAGTGCATTTTTGTTGTACTAAACCAATGCCATGTTTTGAGTTCTATGCTTCTTTTTATTCCTTGATGTCAAGTGTTCTCAGCTGCAGCTTGGTGTTGATGTTGACTTTAATGTTCTCTCGTAATTGTCTGGCAACATTCAGGTAACATGGCAAGATTTAAATCGAGCCATCCCATGCAGATTTGAAGCAGTCCTTCAGTAACACGTTGCTTTGAATGAATTCCCATTTTTACCAAATTTTTTATGCTTTGAAGCAACGTGGTTTCTATTGCAGTTAATAAAGTGAGCCAAACTCAAAGTGAGTAAGCACATATACATTACTTATTTATTGTTGCAGTAAGAAGGGATTATCTATTTAATGTCTTTTGTTTATTTGTAACCAAAAGGCAGACATTTGTTTTGGGATTGTATAGAGACAATTAGTATTATTAAGTATTTATTTTTGCATTTACAATGATAAGGTAAAGAAGAAGGTTTTGAAAGTAAAAGACGTTTTATGCTTCATCCAAGAGACTTTGTAGATCCATCCATCATTTCCTTCCACTTATCCGGGGGCATTCCCAGGCCAGCCAAGACACATAGTCCCAGGGCAGGGACTTAAAAAGTCTTAAACGGTATTAAATTCCATAATTTAAAAATTAGACCTTAATTAGCATTAAAATGTCTTAAATCCATGTTTTAAAGGTCTTAAAAAGAAACCGACAATGTAAAAAAAACATTTTATTTTCATTTTTAAATAATTTAAAGTAAACAAAAAAGAACAAAAACATTTACTGTTCGCAAATTGTTTTGCTATGAAATTGGTCTTAAATTTTATTTTAGATGGTATTAAAAAGGTTTTAAAAAGTCTAAAATCTAAATCTCAGAAACCTGCAGATACCCTGCAGGGTGTCCTAGGTCTTTCCAGGGGGTCTCCTCAGACCCCCAGGAAGGTCCCAGGAGGCACCCAGGCTGGGTGTCTCGATGTGGAGGAGCAGCAGCTCTACTCTGAGCTCCTCCAGAGTGACTGAGCTCCTCACCCTTAGGGACCAACCCTGCAGAGGAACCTCATTTTGGCCACCTTTTAAAATCCTTCACTGAATAATAGCAGAGCAATTATTGTAGCTGGATTATGAACGAGCCAATATCATATCATAGTTTCTTTGTGGCTTTTGGCGGCTTCTGACTGCGTTTCCCGTTTCGTAAGGGAAGCATGTGAAGTGGACTTTCCCCCAAGAGCCATGTTTCTTGCAACAAGTCATTATCCATCAACATTGTGGCAGCCGAAGCCACTTTCATGATCCAACATTAACACAGCCCTCCGGTCAACCACAATTTGTTTAAGCAGAATTGGGTTTCATCATGTCCTTTAATTGTTTCTCAAGGACTGCTTTGATTCACTGTTAAATAAAATATGTCCATTATCCTTCTGATCAACACAAGGCTATAATTGTCTTACCACGTTTATTTAAAGGCAGGTACAGTGGTGTTTTATAACTTTTGATCAAAAATGCTGTACAGGCTATCATTTCCCTCTGTAATTGTGTTGCAGTCTGTCATTTTCCTTTAGGTCGCTTATTAAAGTCGACGGACAATGGTTAGCGCTGTGTAATCATACGCTTTTGCTGCTCATTTCATTTAACATGACAAACAGGACATTCCAAGCTCCCATCTCTGAGATCTTAGATAGCTGCCCTTCAGCATAAATGTCAGCCATAACACATAATAAGCAGCATGTTGCAGGAAATGCCAGAGCTGTGGTTGTTGTCATCACCAAAAAGCTTAATAAGAGGAAACAATGAACTTTTTATGAAGCAGCTTACTTTGTTCCACAATGGAGCTTTATCATCACGTCATAAAGGTTACACCTTTCCTCATACTTTAGTCAGAACTCAGCGTGCTACCTAAGACGGTAAAGGCTGTCCAATCAGGGATAATGAACTCCTGAAACCAACTCCTGATAATGAACTCCTGGCCACTTATGGAAGCTGTAATTGGTTCAGATCTCTGTTGGGAGTCAGGCTAGTAGTGGGGGACTTTGTGTGGCAGCCTAATAATGTGTTATAAATTGATGTCATAGTCTATTACAAGATTTTGTTGGGAGTAACTTGGACTGGCTGTTCTACAGATTCAAATGCACTGTTCTATCTACAGACTAATGAGTAATTCAGCCTGGCATGTAGTGTTTGTGGCTATTGTTAATCAATGACTTTTGATTTGTAGTGACTCTATATTGATCTATTAGCCACACACATCCCTGTTTGCACTTCAAACTTGGAGGTGCAAACAGGGGTGTAATAAGAGATGAGCTTTATTGTACTCACAGTTGGAAAATGTGCATTGTCAAACATCATGACAAACTATTAGCGTATACAGTAATAAAAAACAATACAGATATCGATTTAAGAAAGCACAGAGAAAAATTGCTTCTTCTGAATATTGCACATGTATTGTCAGTTTAGAAGATTCAATTAGATAGATACTTTATTTTTCTCTGGGGGACATTCAGCAGCATGCAGGCACATGGCATGGATCCAATGTAAAGTATACAAAAATGCCCAGAAGAGTCCAGCCTCACCACTTAAAGACAGTGTAATCAGATTTTGTGTCTGGCTGAAGAGGTCTCCTAAAGAGATGGGCTCAGCATTCAGCACTGCCACTGGGCCAAAGTAGACAAAGCTTTCATTCCATGAAATGTTTAGACAAGGACTGGTGGAACAACATAGTTTATCAGTTTTGTTTGTTCTGTGCAACAGGCAAGTTATTTTGGGACATTTGCATTTGACAGGACATAATGTGCTGTGGGAAGAACAAATTAATTGATCATATATTGAAATAAATGTATTACCTAGGGAGTGGCATTCATAATAAAAAATAAAAAAGGCATTCAGAATGAGCTCTGCAGCAGGTTCAATGTCCTGTTTCTAGTGTGCTTGTCACTGTTAGTTACAGTTTGTCAGATTCAACATAATGATGGCTGGTGTTGTGTGTGGTTGGTGTGTGTCTATATGAGCTACGCTACATTCTCATGTTACAGCTTCAGAGTTTGAGCATGTATTTTGTGTGTGGGTTGATGGTTGGCAGTCGAGTGTCGGGTCAATGCTGCTGATCAGTTCCCCTGGGCAGTGAGTGGCCATGCAGGGCTGAAGGACGCTGTGTCCTCTGAAGTGGAGGTATATAAACGCTGCAGCCCGAGTGGTTTGCTTCCTGCTGCTTTGGGCACAAAGTGGAGTGAATAAAGAAGCTAAGGAAAGACATCACTTTTCTTAAAAGAAGCACAGGTGAGGTTCTGCTTAAGGTGAGAACTGTGTGGGAAAGTATAGGCATTGAGTCAATGGTTAAAAAAAAGTCTATGGGCTATTCTTTCTAAATAATGAGAAAGCTGTAGTTTAAGAGTGTCTCTAAATAAGAATGTTAAATTTGTGTTACATTTGTTAGCTACTTTTTGCAGTTGTCATCCTCTCCCATGTAGGCCACAGGATCCATTATGTTAAACATTGATCTCTGTGCTTTGGTTGTACCATTTGAAAACAGGTCACTAGCTTCCTAAACCTGGAAACTATCAATTTCTGTTTAGCCCTAAAGCTCAAAAGTAAACAATTCTGAAAATGTTACTGTTTTGAATACTAAAAACTTGAACAGAGGGATATAAACTCCTGTTTGGAATAGTGCCTCATGAAACTGAGACTACATCGCTTAATGTTATTGTGCACTTTGGATTTGAGCTGATTGTGCATTAAGTATGTAGATAATGTGCTCTGAGACAGAAGTGGACCTGAGTGACTTTACTAAGGCAAAGATAAACGGCTGATTATAGCTGGAGTTCATGCAAGACTTAATTCTCAATGTCAATTTTCTTTCTTTTTTAAACGTTTTCATTCATCTGTTATGTTTATTTCTTCCATCCTCTTTTTAATCCTGTCACAATTGTGCTGGCACCCGGAATATTCCTTACTGGGAACCTTTTGGTGATTGTGTCCCTCTTTCTGCCCACCTGACATAACCCTCTCCTCTAAATGTGCGCATGCTTCCCTTCATTTGGAGATGGAAGAGTGCACGGTAGCCCCCACTGCTATAGAGGACAGTGAACATGAGATTCACTCATCGTCAGACGAGCGGGACCCTGTTTCCCCTCATAATCACCACAGGGATCATGCTGACGAAGAGGTATCTGTCCCCCGATTTGAATGTCCCAATCCCAAACCATTCAAAATGACAAGTTACATTGCTTTTAATTGTATATTACATATTTTCCTGGAACAGTATTTAAGTTACCCTCCCAACAATGGCATCATTTTAAAACAAGTACAAAGTTAGTAAGTAGCAAAATAAATATGAAATAGAGTTTGTACATCTAGTTGGCAATCAAATTTATCCCATTCTCTCCAACCTTAGTACCTCATCTTTGCACTCTGTATTTTGTACCTGTGTCATACATCCATATGTCCTTTTCACTTCGGGATCTTCAGCATTCAAGCCATTCAGATGACTCGGAGCTGGAAAACATTATGCATGACTGTCAGCAGCAGCAGCAGCATCATCAGGGCCCCGGGTCACATGAGGCAGACGGTGAGGCTGAGGGTGGAGAGTGCCCCTACAGCCCGTCTCATTTGAGGCCCCCTGTGGCTGGCAGCGCACAGTCAGATTCAGGGTCAGAGGCCGCTGGGCCACGCTGCAGGAGTGTGGAGTTTGACTTGCCGTCCCCTCTCAGTTCGTCTAGGCCCAAGAGCCCCTGGAGCCTTTTTGACCCTTACGACAATACTGAGGTAACATAGGAATGCCCAGTCGAAACGCAGCGATGTCTGTCAGTTCTGTTTTAGATCTGAGTTTTGTATACTGGGGGAATTGTCTGTTTTTGAGTTTGTGGCGTTGTCGATAAAAGTGATTAATTAAACAATTACAAGTTGTCTTGTACATTGAAACATTGTATTTCTTTATTTTTACTTCATGCTAGGATCAAGACAAGGAATATGTTGGTTTTGCCACTCTGCCAAACCAAGTCCACCGAAAGTCAGTCAAGAAGGGATTTGACTTCACTCTCATGGTGGCAGGTAAATCCTAGCTTTGCAGATTTTTCTTAAAGCCTACTTTGGACTCTGACTTTGAAGATGGAGCCAATCACAATGTTAATTTCCTTTGTCTGAAGGTGAATCTGGCCTGGGAAAGTCCACCCTGGTCAATAGTCTATTTCTCACAGATCTGTACAAAGATAGGAAGCTGCTCAATGCTGAAGGTGAGTAAATGTTAAGTGTTCTGTTATATTTTTGTTATTTTCGTATAACAAAAATTGGGTTGTGCGTAAACATTTTATTTAACCAGAGAGAATAACACAGACTGTGGAGATCACCAAACATACAGTCGATATAGAGGAGAAAGGTGTCAAACTGAAGCTCACCATTGTGGACACTCCTGGCTTTGGGGATGCTGTAAACAACACTGAATGGTACAGTTAATGTCAGGCATTCATCAGAATAAATTAAATATAATAAAGTGTCAAAGTTTTTAATTGCTGGTGTGTGCTTATGCCCTAAGCTGGAAGTCAGTGGCTGACTACATTGACCAGCAGTTTGAACAGTACTTCAGGGATGAGAGTGGCCTCAACCGCAAGAACATCCAGGACAACCGTGTACACTGCTGCCTCTATTTTATCTCACCCTTCGGTCATGGGTAGGACATAGCTACAAAATAAACCCAGACTAAGAAACAAATGCTAGATGAAGCTATTTTTATATTTGTTCAGTCTACCCACACAGCTGCAGTTATTGACAAAATTCTTCCTGTCTTGCTGTCTGTTCTGTTGTACAAGGTGCAATGCAGTGGCTTCTTGGCCAGAGTTAACACGTTTTTAGCTGTCTTCAGGTAGATTTACTTGTGCTGCAGCACTCTCACTCTAATCAGATGTTTGTGCTGAGTGGTACAATTAAGTGTGGTTGTGTACATGCTCTGATGCTCCACACTGTGCATCCACACTAAAGAAGTAATCAGCTTTAAAGCCAGAGTACTGCTGCAGACCATGTTTACCGTAGAGACAGTGCTCCCTCTGTTGGCAAGCTTCAGAAACTACTAGTTAGTACCAGTTAGACAAATACTGTTTTTCTCATGAATGACAGTTGTCCTCTGCTCATGTTCCTTTACTCAAACCAGGACCTCCTTTATGAATATTATACATCCTATGCATTTTTACCTTGTATGTTCCAGTCTTCGGCCTCTGGATGTGGAGTTTATGAAGGCACTTCATGAGAAGGTGAACATTGTCCCTGTTTTGGCTAAAGCAGACACACTCACCCCTAGTGAGGTCAAGAAAAAGAAAATGAAGGTAAGACAAAATATATCATTCTGCATGTTTTTCTTTTAGGTATCAGTGTTGCATTAGCTTTGCAACTTTGTCCTACTCTTACGTGACAGATCAGAGAAGAAATCGAACAATACGGGATCAAGATCTATCAGTTTCCGGATTGTGACTCTGATGAAGATGAGGATTTTAAGCAGCAGGACCTTGAACTAAAAGTGAGAGGCAGATATTACAGTTTATTTTCACAATATCTTGTCTTTATCATCGTTCACTACAATATGCAAGCACTTAGTACACTTCAGTAAAGCACACTTAATAATCTTTGCGTAACAGAATACATCTTTTTATTTCATAATGTTTTAAACTTTTTCCCAAGGAAAGCATTCCCTTTGCTGTAATAGGCAGCAACACAGTGGTTGAGGCCAAAGGGAAGAGAGTGAGAGGACGCCTGTACCCATGGGGCATTGTTGAAGGTGAGCTCCTTCCCATGTTAAACTCTATTACTAAACACTATGTTAGTAAAACCTGACTTGTATTAGATGCTAACAAACCTCTTTCAAGTGTAAGATGTAAGATATCTCAATTATCAGTCATTATTGCTGTTGTTTGCAGTTGAGAACTCGGCACACTGTGATTTTGTGAAGCTGCGAAACATGCTTGTTCGCACACACATGCAGGACCTCAAAGACGTAACCCGGGAGACCCACTATGAGAACTACAGGGCCCAGTGCATCCAGAGCATGACCCGCAAGGTTGTAAAGGAGCGCAATCGCAAGTATGTGTGCATTTGTACATACATATGTTCATACTGTATATTAGCTCAAATGAATAGATCAAATGGAAGTTTTGATTAAAACCAAAACTGTATGGGATGTCTTTGCAGCAAATTAACCCGGCAGAGTGGTACAGACTTCCCCATCCCTAAAGTATCAGGGGGGGCAGACACCGAGACGGAAAAGCTCATCAGAGAGAAAGATGAGGAGGTACAACATGCCGACCATGAAACAGAGTCTCATCAGCCCCATGAGCACGGATATGAACACAATCCTGAGCACCATGAGCACCCAGACCCCCAGCCCGAACCTGACACACAGTCAGACCAGACGGCAGACCAGGCGCCTTGAGTGTCTTATACCCACTGATCTAGTTTTATCTTTTAAACATTGACTATGAGTAACCAATGAAGTATTATTGTTGTGGACAAACTTCTATTCCTCCTTCCCAGTCCTCCCTTTTGTCCTTTCAGTTGTGGTTAGGGAAATTACTTATTTAAGCACTATATATATATATATATATATATATATATATATATATATATATATATATATATATATATATATATATATATATATTAGTTTTGATATTTGAAAAACACATTATTTAAACATCCAGTTAAAATAAAAATAAAATACATAGTTTGTAATTTTCTTGTATTGAGGAAAACAGTGATTACCTAATAACATATTGTAACAAGAACTAGGCTTTATTATAAAGGATTTTTAATAGATGGGAGAGTTCAGCTTCCCAGATCTCATTAGTATGCATATAGTAGTATGCATGTTAATGTAAAATTTAGACTAAAGCTTTTTATTAATTGTAATATTATTATTGTCATATTTACATTTTATAAAAGCAAGCAGTGTAGTATAGATTCATCTTGTGTCACTTTAAGCAATTCCTGCCCCAGTCAAAAATACCCACAGATCCACCATTCCCACCCACAATTTATTTATTTATTTATTTATTTATTTATTCAATAAAGACTGTATTTTTAAGTTGTTTTTCTTTGTTTTTTTGTAAAAAAAATAAAAAAGCACATTCTGAACATTACAAGCAGAAGTGGCCATTAAAAAAAGAACACTTTTTTTAAATCACACTCGATGTGAATATAAAGACATACCATATAATTATATTTACCATCAATCTGACAAACCTTGCTGTAGTGCAGTAGGCTTGCAAATCTATATTTTATATTAATTATATAGTATTGATTTTTATTATCTGTGCAGTTGTGTTTAAATTACCAAGTCATCCTATTGAGGCTTTGACTTTTAACATTGTGAAAAAGGGAAAGAGAGGTTGCATCACAATCGTACCCATGTGAATATATGTGTGTGTCTTTCTTCTGTTCCAGCTGCGGCGGATGCACGAGATGCTGCAGAAGATTCAGGATCAAATGCACACTCAGAAAGAGGCCTATTAACACGGGACATCAGTCCGTATGTGTGTGATACTAAAAACTGGGACGAGACGCCCAGTAACTTTATTCTTCCACGGACATTGTCTACTCAACGTGGCCTCTCCACTCTGCCTCCTCGTCAGCTACACGACACACGGATCAAGGGCAAGCAGGTGGTAAGGTTATTTGACATATGGACTTGACTGTCCATCTTCTCCAAAATGTCATCCCAGCACACACACACACCAAAAACAAAATGGATGATGCTTTCTGATTTTTCTTCCACACATCTAAACTTTATTTAGTTCCATGTTCACAGGGTTATTTTCTGACATCATATCTAATATAAGGTTTACATTGAAGTACTGTTGACCTGTCAAGCTATGAGCACACTTTTCTTGTGCAACTCTTTATTATTGTTTTATCTCTATGCATTAAATGCAAGTTTGCTGTAATATTTTTAGTTCCATTACAGACCAGTTAAGTTTAATTCCCCTTACTTTATTTTTCTATTATTTAAATACACTTTATAATGCACATTTTGCATTTGAAGAGCTTTCTATCAGCGGGGATTTTTATTTTGAAGGTTATATCTAATTTATTATTTTAAAATCCACAACCAAACAATGAGTAAATGTTTGGCCCCAGAAGAAAACCAATGGCTTTAGTTTGTTATTGCAGGATTAATAAACAAAATGTCATCTTAAATGACACTATGATTTGACAAGACTCTTGATTTAAAGTGTGTCGATAAGACGGGTTGCATTGGTAGCATTATGCCTTTTTTTTTAAATTGCTGTTATCAAATGCACATTGTTAAAAGAAAATACTAATTCTGTTGGTAAAACACTAATATGTAACAATGCAATGGTCAATGCTACTTTTAGTCTGCACATTCTTTTCAAAGTCTAACGTGTACAAAAAGGCCAGTTTCTAGTTAGTGTTTTGAATATCTGCTGCAATATATCTGTTAACTCATGTTGTATGAGCTTTTGTTAAAATGGCATTCCACAAGCTTCTATCGCAGACTATATTTTTGTTTTATATTAAACGTGTATTTTGTTATGCAACAGTCTATTTATGAACAATTTATAATTTGGATATGAATTGTGAGAAAAAGTACAACCTCTAAATATTGTAATAAAATATGAACATAATTGTCTTTAGTGTGTTGTAACTTGTAGATTAGAATGTTTTATTTCATTTTAAAGGGTTATGAGCATCCCAGAAGATTTACGTCACACACGAGACATCATAACATGAAAGGTGATGCTTTCACTTATATTTTACTTAATTACAGAAACAACAAAATGTAGCTTTAGATATACGTAAACATAGTACAATTTATTTATTTTTATACAAATTTATTGTTTTTTACATTTGACAGCATATCATGATCTTTTAGAGAATACAGTCAGATCTTTAAATGCAGTTCAACATTTACAAGTACTATATAACTTAAACTTTCACCATAGGGAAAACATGTATTGTTGCCATTTCAACTATCACAATCCCTTGTTTTACATTTAGCTTTTTAACAGATGCTTCATCTTCATACTAAATATTAGTGGCTAAATGGTATACTTTTTGGACAATGTTGGTTTAGGTCATCACCAAGATATGAAGTAATTTATGTGGTCCCAACAAATGTACAAGATGGAATATACAAGGTCAAACTGTGGCTCAAACAAGCAACAATCTTAAACATACAAAATTTGTTTTAAATGTAATATCACGTGATAACTTAATCAGTAATAATCAGTAATGAGTACTTTTGTAAAAAACAGAAAAAAAAATGATTGTGCTAGTCTTTGACAGATCAGTACATTCTGATTAAATTGGTTGCTTAAATATCAAGGGCATTGTTTCATTGTTAAGGTTTGCTGCTAAATGAGACTAAAAACATTTCACAGTGAGTCTTCAAAGTAGATAATAGTTTATATGAAAAAATCTTTTGTCCCAGAGCTATTACTCACAGCTGTGGTTTTCTCTGCCAAAACATTGCAGTGAACAACTTCATAGCAAAACACACATAGTACTGTCGTGTGACCTGGCTTTAAAATATCCACTAAAAAAACAAAAACAAACAAACAGTTGCTTTCACAGCATGCAGGCACACACCCTACAACCCTACATGACAGCACAGACAAACACACTAATGACATTCAGCACCTTCATCCCACAGAACAGAAATATTATGATTTACAGTTATTGTGAATAGATGAGAGCTTTTAAACTTCACTGTCACTTCAGCTTTTAGGGTCAGACTTTAAAGTTAAAAATAATTCATCCAAAAAAATGACAATAGCAGCACAACGTCACTCACATTGAACTCACATTTCAACTGTCTAATGACAGAGACAAGTCATTTGATTGTCCAATACTAAATTTTAAGTCATGTCACTTTTTAGCTGTATTAATGCTGTACTCTCAGAGGCACTACAGTACCATGAGGAATATAACTAGACAGCAGGGGGCGTCATTTCTACGTGCAATGTTAATGAGCAACCTGGATCGTGATTAAAGTGTAGTCCATGTTTTCTCGCCAACCGTTTCTACTTGAGGGGAAGGGCTTTACTTAATCACATTGTGTGCGTGCCGATTATGGCTGTGACGGGTTGAACACTACTGCCCTGCACAAAACCTTCAGTACACATTGTAATAAGGCTTTCAACTGGTTCAAATCAGTGATAAATTTCCCCAAAGCTGGTTACACTTATGTGTCACCTCATTTCAAACTCTATGACCACTGAGAAGCTTACGGTATATTAGCTCTTACTGGATTTATATAATGCTGTGACATGTTTCAGGAAGAGGAAGACCTAACTGTGTAGGAAATAAGAGAGGTTTTTGGTTCATGTGCATGGTCTTGGTAGTTTTTTTTAGCCTCAAATGAGATTCAAACATTTGCATGGGCACAATTTGCTCATATTGGGTTAGTGTTTGGCCTAAAATGAGACCCGTGGATCATGCCAGCTTCAGAGTGCTTATAGGGAATGAGGGCATGGTCACCATTGTTACCGGATTGAGTACCGTTTGACCGACAAGCTGAGTGTGATGAGTGACCATTTGTGTGCCCATTGCTGTCTGTTTTCCCACTAGGGCTGCAGTAGATGCTTGGCCGGCTGTGGTTCCATTAAGCTGGGGATGAGCATGGTTCAGCGTGTGGGTGATGTGGCCCACAACGGTAGGTTGTGTGACAGCTACAGGTTGGGAGTAGAGGCCTGGTAGGTGGGCCACTGGATGCACAGTGATGTGGCCGATGGGCTGGTGAGCTGGAGTTATATGGACTGGGCTGCTGGTGGTAGAGGGGGTCAGGTGAGCAATGTGTTGGGGAGTCTGGATGACATGGTTTAGTGTCTGGATGACTGAGGGGTGGGAAACAGAGGAGTGGGCTATAACTGTCGGGTGAAGACCAGGAGGGGGTCCTAAGTGCGCATGATGGAGGGCTGGAGAGTTGACTGGTATGGTGGAGGCGAGTGTGGGTATCACAGTTTGGGGGGGTGCAGGTTTGACCAGTGGCCGTGGCACAATGGGAGGCTGTGGAGGAGGTGGAGCTTTATGCTGAGTGACCCAGGAGCTGGTGGCACTGGAGGTCATGGCTGGCTTCTCAGGAGGTACCACAGTTTTGTGCAGTTCTGGTTTCATAATTTGAGGCACAGTGGGAGACATGCTCTGCTCTTGATCCATTTCCATGTCCATATCGCCATATAGATCGTCATCTATAATGTCTTCGCCTTCTGCAACAGTACACCAAGACACACACTTAAAAAAAGCTCCAGTTTAAGTTATCATTCAACCCTCAATTTGCTGCATGACTACACACCTGATGCTGTGGATGTTGAAGCCTGGTCCTCCTCAGGCTGCACTGTCTGTCTTAGGACACGCTCGATCTCAATCACATCCATCCATTGGGTCAACTCGTTCTTCAGCTCTGCCAGTCGCTGCTGTGTGGCTATCTTTTCCCTGGCAAGTCTTTCCATGTCATGCTCATAGTCCTTCTCCTTACGCTTCAGTGTCTGAAAGAACAAAGCAAAACTATAGTGTAATAATCGGCATCCTTAATGCCTGAAAAATGGTTATAAACATAAAAGATTTTGTTATTAATAAAAAGGGACAATCCTGGACAAACATCCATTTCAGATTTTTGCTGCATAAAACTAAAACGCTCCCTCACCGTGTTTAGTCCTAACCCTGGGCACCAGCAGGACACCAATCCCTGAGGTCCTCAGAGTCCGAGATGGTTCATATGGGACTAACATGTCAGAGATGTACTTTGGCACTGAGCCATGGAGAGCCTTATACACCAGCAGAGCTGACAGGGAGCTGTAAGAAATGTCTGTCTGCATAGAGAGCGAACAACAGAAAGTGCAGGAACTCTCTGTGTAAAGGGAAGGAGTTGTTCGGTATAAAAAAGTAGGCGGGGCTTCTAGGCAGTGGCTTTCTATGACCTATTTTCCCTTAACCCATCAGCTGACACAGGCCATGACTAAACAGACTCGACTTCTTCATAAAGGGGCCCAACTAAAATCCCCAAGAAAACCAAACTTAGAAGTCTGTACACCAAGTGACTTTGGGTCGAATACACACGTGACAGTTAATACTCTCTACAGTCCAGTTAAGTGCAAGAGTGAACTTTCTTGTGTTAATGTTGTGCCATGTTGTGTTGGTTTCTAAATGTTGGAGAAGTCACGTGTGTTTGCCTAGCACTTACAGTATGATGTACAAAAATAGGCAGACAAAGGCACAACTCATGTAATTCAGCACCTGTTTCTAGCCCTTATCCAGGATTAGAACAGCACAGGCCAACCGCTCTCATCTGGCAGTCTTCCCTACAAATGGAAACTTAGGAGGTTGAATACACATTTGGCTTTACCTAGAAAGACTAGCGTAAGACTTAACTGATTAACATGAATGTTAAACTTTATTAGGAACAGGAAACAAAGATTACACAACTGTATAATTGAGTAACATATGGTTAATGACACAGATATTTAACCTGTGTGTGCCATCAGTGTTTCAGCAGAGCCTTCCTCCGTCAGACCTGGGAAAGCTGGACATTTGAGAACTCAAATGTACTGAAATGCCCCATCTCTTGTCTCCATGGAAACACTGCAAGCCTTATAAAAAGAAGCTACGCACACCCAGATAGATCACAAGTAATCTTAAATCTCACCTTGCCTAGTGTGTTTATAAATTAAAAGAACCGACAGAAATTCAGAGGTGCTAATGGTATAAATGTGAGCAAATTGTGACAAGAGCCTGCATGTCTTTGACCCTTATGCATGACCAGGCAACCTCGTGGTACAACTACTCTACATGCCACAAACAATGACTGACACGGGGGAGGGGAGTGGACAAAATGCCTCACAAAAACCAAGAACCACTCAGTAAGTCCTGTTCCAGTGGCCAAACCTACACCTGATAACAAATTGCAGATGGTTGCCATGTGACTCCACTGTTTTATTCATGTCATCTGGTTGGTATGGACAAAAAGTTCCATGTAGCTTGTTACTCATGTGCACAAGACCACACCTCTAAGCCTTTCAACCTGTTCTTCAAAGAGAGCCATGGTACCGCCTTAGCCCTGTTTGTGTGAAAATCTAGATCAGAACAGTTATAGGGTACATTGTGTGTGTGTGGAAAGTAAACACTGCTCAAGCCTTGTCACAAGCAATGAGAGTGCCGAGCACATGGCCTCACAGAAAACAGGGGAGGGAGGGTGATGGATAGCCGGATTGAAATGGAGCAATACTAGCTGTACTGACTGACTCACTTTTGCAGCAGAAACACAAGGCTGGGTTTCTTAAAGGGCCAGGAGCACAGAGCCACGTTGCAGGCATGCTGTGCCTCAGCCTGTCTGACTTATCTGGTCTTGTGACAACATTGGTAACCATAAACCCTTGTCTTAATGTGCCTTTAAGCTGAAACTGAAAACTGCTCATAGTGCCTAACTTTAAGAATAAAAGGCTTTCTGTGGAAAACATACATCAGTCAAACAGTCCCTCTGCGCAGGCTTGTGCTGGTCAAAACTGGATTAAATACTTCTTGCCTTAACCGAAATTGTGCAAACCAGTGTAAACATATTTAAGTCTTTTAAATAATTCTTCTTAATATGGACTGCAAAATGAACTAAAAAAAAAAGAAACTTCATATCAGACCTGAAGAATTAATATTTCAAGCCTCATTGATAACTAAAGGTTAAAGATGAAACAGTTCCATGATGTGCACTACATATTTTGCCAAACAGATGGCACAACTTGCATTTACCACTTGAGAAACAAGTTCGGTCAGCTTTGAGTGGAACCGAAGCGGCAGCAAAGTAAACCGAGCCTTGTGTTTACTGCTCCATGTTCCCTCCCTACTGCTGGCTGCTAAGCCTTGTGGTACGGTTAGTCCTGCCTATTGCAGTGAGGGGTGGGGGCCCAGCACGGGGTGACGTCACACGACTCAGGCTAGCCATGTGCTTGCTGCTCATGTGGCTCAGAGAGGGAGGGGGGAGTCGAGCGGGGTAAAGGATCAGCTGAGGAGAAAGGAGGAGCTTTGCTTTCTTCTCCTACGTACTAGCACAAAAAGGTTTAGAAACAAAAAACAATTTTGGAATTATGCATATGTACTCACAAACACAAAAAAAAAAAAACACTAGTTTAAGAATTGAAGCTAAAAAAACAAAACAAAAAGCAAGTGAGAGTTGCTGAGTCATTTACTCTTAAATGAGGAAGTGGAAGTTCTAAGCTGTTAGCAAAGGATGCACTAAAAGAACAGGTATACACCATCGAGGCAAATAACATAAAAACCAGAGCGATGAGGTAGAACAAGGAAGGGAGCGGCTAGCCTCTTGGGACAGAGGTGTATTCAGAAGGACACCGTCTACTTGAACAACTGACAAGAAATGAAAAAGTTTAAAAAACAATGTTTGTGAACGTTTGAAATGCAAACATATACCAAACATCATTTATTATCTTAGAGCTCATACAGCACTATTTGGTCTGTGTTGATAAAAAGGCAAGGAAAGGCAGGTCAGTCTGCCAGTGGAACACAGCACATTGAACACCATGTTGCCTAATCAAGAAGAGCGGACAGAGGGAGGTGAGACTGGGTGACAGGCTGCACCCACGCCGTCCTTTTTTCATATCCACGCATAGAGAAGCTACTTACAAACGTTAAAGTGAAAGTTGGAAATATTATGCCCCCTTTGAGAAACAAATTATATTGCTGCTATGAACAGCAAACTAAATGTCAAGTCTGGAATATCTATTTGAGTCCACACTGTCCATGCATCTGTATCCAGTCTGCAAGTGGAAAAACAAGCTAAAACAGACAGTGTGACACACAGCATTAAAGTAGGCCAGAAAGACCTTTGCACTGATCACAGGATCCTCTTGAACAGCAGGCATTAAGTTATCACATAAAAAAAAAAAAGGTGGTGGCAGAACAAATCATACTTCTTTAGTAAAACATTAGTATAAGTACGTAGCTCAAGAACATTTGTCACACTAACAAATGTGTTCTCAGTTGGCTTTGTATAGAGCAGGTGGTTAATAAACATTTGAGGAAAACTAAATCTTTTACCAGTTCAAGGGGAAACACTGCTGCTGCTTGTGGCACCATGCCACTCCTGCTAAGATAATTTCTTATATGTTTACAAGAACAAATGCTGTCATCTTACCTGAATGTACCGTAGAGCACTCCTTAGCACACTCAGATTGGATGTCTTCTTCTCATCAATGTTAGGGATGTTCTTCTTTAGTGTTTCAAAGCACTCCTTCAAGTGAGCCCGTCTGACAACACAAACCATAGAAATAAGGTCATTTTTGTCACAGGTAACTACTGATTCACTACAAAACTTTACTGGCCTGAGCTGAAAGATACAATATGGAACAAACCTGTTTTTCTCAAGCTTGTTGTGTACCTCTCTTGTGCCTGCCCTAGATGAGCACAGAAGGATTATAAACACAGGACATTTTATATCTAATAGGGTGCCAATTATACAAATGACAAAGTAAAACACTTACCCGCCAGGTCGTTTTTTATTGTCTAGGTGGTGGACATCGTCAGGGGGGCTACCCCGGCTGATGTAGCCATTCAGGAGAGATGCCTGCTGTAACAAAGTGCCTGACTGAGGAAGTACAGCATGTTGGGGAGGGGAAACGATAGAGCCAGTGTAGCGTTGGAGCGACTGCTGGAGGGTCTGTTGTTGAACACTAGTGTTAGCAGTTTGGGCTACAAAGTGTGGCTGGTGGTTCTGCAGTGGCTGTTTATGGTTTCCACTTAGGGCAGAAGTGGGTTGGTCCGATCTTGGCTGTGGAGAGGGGAAGGGTTGTTTTACTCTGCTCCTGGGGGAAATGGGGGTCTCTCCTTGGAGAGGTTAGAGGTGCAGCGGCTGGAGGTGAGACTGTGGCCACAGATAGTGTTGGAGAGCTTGTAAGATTGGAAGTGACCACAGGTATGGGGATGACAGTAATGGGCACAGAGGGCGGAGGCAGTGGTGGCTGTATCAAAGCTGGACGACATTCCTGGCCTTTTGTCACATTGTTAATGTGGACTGTCGAGTTGGGGATCACGTCAGAGAGCTTCTGCTTCAGGCGCAGTTTTTCCTTCAAGTCATCCTCTAAAAAAAAAAATAACATAACATAACCATAAAAATCAGGATAATTTTCAGTTCGCTCTTTATTTGCTATAAGATCACATACTGGTCATTGTAACAACGTTATGCAGTCATAGATTCAGTCCATTACAAATGTCATTAGATGAGAAGCCATTTCTTTGAGGGCATGTGGCGGAGCAGACTTTATGACTGTAAAGCAAGAAGGCTGAAAGTGTGGATATAGCTGATGAACAATAGGCAACTGAAACATGATTAAATGTATAGAAGTCAATCTGCAAAATTTAAATTTAGCTATTTGATGTAAATAGAGCTTCAGTCATGCTTTCATTTTAGTCTGGACAGTCACGTTTTGTTGTATATGCAATTGTTGTAATAGTAACTGCAAAATAACAAGTCGTCCTTGCCCTGCTACATTTACTGACAAAATGCATTTATTCAATGCATGGTACAACATTTTTACTGGTGGTTAAATCTATGAAATTCCTAAAACAAAAGGGGTTTTCTGCGACCATTATGTAACTGCAAAGGTATATGCATAAAGAAACACTGGCCTACTTTCTTTCAAAGTGGCCTGCTCTAAGGGCTCAAGGAGGGAGGAGGCTCCCAATGCAGCAAGACAGACGAGGAAATAAGCGGGACACGCGAGCTCTCACTCTGTTAAGTTTCTAATGTCTCCCCAAGGTTAAGAGTGGCAGAGGAGAAGGCTCCCAATAATTCTGAGCAACTATCAGCAAACTTATGTTAACCACTGAGGAGAGTTGTTTAAATTAAACCATAACTGTATCATAGTTTGTAAAAACAGCAGAACAAGCGTAGTGTACGGTCTTCTTTACAGACAATCTTTGGGAGGGGTTGCCCGGCACGCACGTGGTGAGAGGCGGGGTTAATGTTTGGAGGCGTGGTCGGTATAAACACGTCATCCACAGATACCGAGCAACACCATTAACTAATAGAACAAGTTTTGGTCCTAATAACACAAAATACACTAACTGCGCAATGGACTTTGGTCGTTTAACGGGTGCGGTATTGCCTAATGTCGAAACCTTACTATAAGCAGAAATCACACTACCGGAGAAGTGTCTGTGACTCAAAAGTAGCATTACTTGATTCTCGACGGACGGTGTCAGGTCATTATGTAAAACCAGATTGACATCCCCGCGCCACCGCCCTGCATCACCCCTCCCAGTGTTTTGAGTTGTATTCAAATGTTTTACAGCAGTGCATGGAGCGGGGTCTATCAAAAAGAAATTAAAAATGTTTATGCAGCGGTTTCAATGCAGTCTGCAGAGACTGCAGTGTCCCTAGTTTGATTAATGGCTGCTCGAAGACTTATCTACAACTTGGCCATACCTTTATCAAGTTATGGCTAAACACAGGAGTGAAGGCGGGAGGAAATACCTTGTACGCACAACTGACTAAATGTGAAAGCAAAACCAAATCCGAATAACACCGACTTAAACAAGTAGGCTACAACTGCCTGTGGTAATATTTTAGAGTGAAAAATATATTTATCCTACCCAGGTAGGGCCCGGGAATGCGTAAGTGTATAGCTGTTAGTCAACATAAAAAATCCTGAACACATGGGCTACTTAGTGGAATATTTGTGTGTGTGGCGATTAACTACTTGACACTGCTAAGGTTACAAAAAACATTGTATTTTTAATAAACGTCCCACTTACCACGTGCTTTCTGTTGTTGCTGGGCTTGCAATTCTAAAAACTTGGCGGCCTCCAGAAGCGTTTCGATGCTCATTCCGAACAAAATCTGTTACAAATTTGGGTGGAAACGCGAAAAGCAAACGCAATTTGCGCCTAAGCACTACGGAGAGAGGTTCCCAGTCTTAAACTGGAAAAGGGTAATAGGATACCCCCTCAGTAAAAACTCCGCCAGTTACGTAGCAGAGTTACAAACAAGATGGCGCTCAAAGTAGTAGGAACAAATAAGGTTTGTGAATCACGCAACGTTTGTGGCCGCCCACTGATAAATCCACTCCCTCTAATGCACATTCAGAGGAAGACTTGAAAACACGGAAAACGACTGGACAGGACTGAATAAACAGCTGTGTTATTACTCTTTGGATCTGTACGTTCCCCTTGAAGTAAAAAGTAAGAATGGGAAAATAAAAACAGTCGACATAGCAACGTGAATGACTGCAATTAACTAAACGCATGTGTATGTGCATAATGCAAACTCGTTACTGGCACCCAGTAACGTTAATGGGTAAAGGGCGGCAGTAGCTCATGGGGCAAGACACTTAACCCACCTTGCCTCCAGTGGCTGTAACACTGGTAATTACATTAGAACAATGTAAGTCGCTTTGGATAAAAGCGTCAGCTAAAATAAATTATATATATATATATATATATATATATAAAACACACACACACAGCTCTGTAAAAAAATAAGAGACCACTGCAAAATTATCATTTATTTACAAGAGGATAGTGATGACCACAGAAGTGTTTTTTTATACTTTTCCTTATTAAATAAGATTTGGTTCAGGTGATCACCTAATCAACACCACATTCAGTAGAATAAGGTGTGTCTGTGTTGGGATTCAACAGACATTGGAATGGAATGGCTTCCATACATGTAGAGATGCTGATTGCTAGGAAAAATTGCAGTGTTCTCTTAATTTTTTCCAGAGCGTATACCTTGTCTCCTGCATAAGCTTTGGAGACTAGCTGATGGCTAACTAGGATGTATAAAAGCTAGCCATAATGGGAAAAACTCAAGACAATAAATTGAGACAATCACACATGTAGCCAGTTAAAGCAAATCATTTTATCTGCAAGAAGATACATTTTTAGA
Organism: Perccottus glenii; assembly: GCA_024416835.2. Classification (NCBI taxonomy): domain Eukaryota; kingdom Metazoa; phylum Chordata; class Actinopteri; order Gobiiformes; family Odontobutidae; genus Perccottus; species Perccottus glenii. The sequence continues at coordinate 19,257,980 of CM044550.2, forward strand.
TTTCACTGCTACACAGGAATGTATTAAAATTAGGTAGCTTATACCACTTTTTTAAATATCTTGTTTCAAAGGTGGGGTTTCATTGAAAGCTATGTAGTCAGTTGGGATAAAATTAGCAAACTAGTAAACTAGGATTACACACAAGCTAATGTGGCATGACTCCCCCCTGTGGCTGGTAAAGTCCCAATAAAACTGAGGTTTTCTTAAGGATGTCCAAGCTGGCCGTGGGGCTCCCAAACATACTAGGTATACTGTGTGAACTAAACCACAAATGATTAAAAAAAAAAAAACATTTACAAATAACTGGCAAATACCTAAAATGTTCTGACCCCATGTGGTTATAGTGGTGGGTGGCAGTTAAAATTGTAAAAGAAGCATTTATGTTTTACATTTTTTAAATTTATTGCAAATACTGTCTGAATGCCAAATGCTATCATTAAAAGGTTAACTTTTTATAAAGTTACTAAATTTAAAAAAGGTGATCCAAGCCTCAATACACTGTAATGTTGGTAATAAACTTTACAGTAGTGAAAACAGTGAATTCAATATGAAAATAAAGACTCTAAAGCTGTACAGTCTAGAACAAGCATTCATAAAAGGCACATTATTGCCATTTCAAATCTAACCCACTACTTTACAACAAACCGTAAAAGTGTGTTCCTGAGGTACGTGCAGAGCTGGTTCATTAAGTCTTTATTCTGACCCTCAACCCAGTGCATCTCAACCAACACTTCTTTCTCTTCAAGCATCACATTAAGCAGACACTTGAACAGAAAGTGTTCAACCGCACTGGGGCTCACGGTTTGCTTTGAAAGTGTGTCATTTTCTCTGCCAGGCCCTTCCTCAGTGCAGGTAGACTCCATGTCATCAACTGAGGTATTTTCTCCTGCTTCTGTTTGCTCCCTAGACCTGCTTGTTTCTTCACTCGTCATTGCAGGCTGCTGTTTACCACTTGGCTCCTGGCTACATGTTGCTTGTGTGTCAACCTGGCTGTTACCGTTGCTTGCAGAAGGAAGTGGTGCTGAAGTTATGGCTGTATTTAGTAAACTAGGGGGTGCTCTGGGAAGCTCTCGCAATTGGCGCTTTTGTTCACGTCGTCTCTGACGTCCATGGATCCATGTGTTTTCCACCGCTGTCAAAAAAAGGCTTTGCTCTTGCTTTCTGCATGGGACACGTTTATAAAACACCTGGGGGTCATAGACAGATAGGTGAAGAGTGAGTAGAGCATTCAATTTTGTCAAAATTTTTATGTTTCAAAAGGTCAAACACTTAAGAAAATAAAACAACAAATTAAGTAACACACTGAGCCACACAGACCAAGAGTAAAGTAATTTTCTGATGCTTATATAATAGCTTACGTGCAGGTCAGTGAGCACTTTCTCCAGAAGAGCAGTAATGTTAGCCACAGCGCAACTGTCCGTGCACCCCAAAGCTGAAGCCTTCACCACAAGCTCCTTTAGGCCTGCCTCTGGAAGTGTGAAGGACAGTGGTTTCCGTGCCTTCTCAAGTTTACGTCTCTTACCTGGAGGAGACTGAAAAGAAAAACAAATTATTTCTGACTCAAGCTTAATGTTATGGGCATGTTAAAATTTGTAATAAGAGATTTTGAGCAAAGGTTCAGCCGAGCAAATTTGGAAAAAACACAATCGCATATATAGAATACTGAACCTTTGTAATATTCTAAATTATATTTTTATTTTTAACATCTCTACTATTTTGGTTATCTTGTAGATACAGATAGACTGAGAAGTGTTCAACAGGTGACTTGACTGTTTTGTTCTTGTGATGCTCAAGGAAAGACCACAGACCAAGTTATCAAGGATTTGAATGAGAATTAAATGATTCCCCAACACAACTGAAATTCACCCTGTTCCCCCACATATATTACCCCCCAACACAATGTGAAGATTAAAATATATTGAGAGATAACTGTCAGTTATTACAAAGCCTAAAATATAATTTTATACATAGGTTTTTATATAATATGGAGCCACAAGAGGGAGCTCTAAACCCATTTAAGCCCCATCTGAGGTTCACTGAGCCAACCTTTCTTTTAAAATCAACACTTAATGCACACTATCAATATAGTATAGGTTATTATCCACATATGTTTGAATATACTGTATGGCTCTACAGATGTCAGTGCTATACTTCAATTGCAATAATGCAAATGCAATATGTCAAGCAGCAGCCTTAAGTTGCTGTAGGGTGGATGACAAAGATGGCGAGACAGTGGGGGTCCGCAGTAGTGCTGTGTTATGACAGAGCAGACAGACTGGCCAACTGACCTACAAACAGCAGAGGGAAGAAACAGACTGCGACCTTCACACTGCTGCAGTATCTGACACATACTACACTAACTCTTAAATCCAGAAGAATTTGCACTTGTGGCATTTATTTATATGCCTTACTTTGTTTTTGCATACTTTGTCATGGTGGGAAAAAAAAAACTTGTTTACAAAAGACAGACACATTTAATTAATGATATTAGGATTAGACTACCAGACACTGTAGTGTCTGGTAGCTTATTAGAGCCTCTCTTAGTTCTTATTGGTTCTCACAGCCCCCTAAACTCTTCTTAAGGCAGTTGTGTCAAACTGAAAAGTGCCACGACAGTAAATAGGAATCCTTTCAGGGGCTGAAGATTGTGAAATTTGAAAGTTGTCATTAAATTTTAAACGTGAGGTTTCATTTTTATTTGACTCTCACAAAAGTTATCTTCAACATTAATTTCCTCCTTTTATGGAAACTGGTTTTAGATGGATGTGAACAGGTTTTCTATGGATTTTAAACAGGTCCCAAATGGATTGGAACAGGTTTTATTTGTAGCAAAACTGGCTTTACCTATAAGATTAAATCTGCTTCAAATCCATCTAAAACCTGTTTAAAACATCGTGCCAAAAATATCATCTACTGACTGTATTGGAGGGCCACATAAAACATTGCAAAGAGCCCATTGCAACATATCCCAGGGCCCATATCCAACATTGCATTTTGGCCCCCGGGACTTGAGTTTGACATGACACCTTAGGGTGTTTTTGTAGACATTGATATTGGCAAACCTTCTGGGCTGTACAACAGCAAAAAAATACTGTTCCTTTAAGGCACACTGATGTAATTTACAGAAAACTGCATCACAATATATGTTTTACATTATATTGTGTTGGAGGTAAATCTGTTATTAATGGTTAAGTAGGTCACAGCAGCAGTGCATGTCGCATAAGTTTTAGTTCAAATTCTAAATTCACAAGAACCCAAGCACAGACTCTATATATAGATAACTACGCAGCCACAGGAACACACACAGTAGCAGAATTGGCTAGTCAACCATGCAAAGAATGACACACGCAGAAAGCACTCCAGTGTAAGCATGTGGGCACACAATCATAGCACAGCAAGCATACATGCTCGAGGGGTCTGCCTTGCTAATGGCGCTGAGCAGCTCCCAAGTGTAAATGACGGTGAAGCTGTGTGATGGGGAGGAGGAGGGTGGACGGGGCTGCAGGAGAAATGTAGGCCAATTTTTCTGCACAACTGCTTTTAGGTTGAAAAGCCAAAAAGGAGTCATTCAGGAAAACAAAACATGCAGTCTAATTTATTAAAGATGCTGGTGCACATGCTTCATTCCGATTCTGGTAGTTGTGACTGCATATTCATTTCTCTATAATGACAGAGTCTCTCTAATGCAATTTATTTCACCTATCCTATGTACAGACATATCATGTACACTTTAAACACAAACAATAATATATGGCATTACATAAGGATAAGGCACATCTATTAATATTAACAATGAGGAAATAAGTGCAGACTTACTGGAACAATCACATCATCATAGAAACTCCAGGCCAATGCCCATCGCATAGTGCGTCCTTGGCAGAATTCTGTGTGGGTCACTTTAGGCACCTGAGGGAAAAGAAAAATAAATAATGGAATTAATTTACACAAATTAATAAGTATGGGAGCTTTGACAATGCCAAATGTGTGAGAGACTAAAACAAAGACTAGCCAGTGACTTTGTTCAGTGCTGCACAAGATTCTGAGGCTGGCAACATAATTAATTTTACTAAATGCATAGCAGACGTCTAACTCAACAAATAATGAAAAAATAAAATTCCTCTGATATCTGGCCTCACATTTCAGGTTGGAACACCTCAAGGTAGGAATGGCCCACATTTGTCTTCCCAAAATCAAGAAAATGGCTGTACATCAGCCGTTGATTATAATTACTTCAATAGGCGACAGAAGGTAGAGCACGTTGACCAATAACAGGAAGGCTGGCAAAGTGGCTTAGGAGAAAACACTGAACCCTACCATACCTCCAGAGCCTACAATGCTGGTGTATGAATGCATGTAGGCTTGTGAGAGCAAATGAGTGAATTACAGCTGAGGTAATTTCATTTGTAAAGGTGCCAACACTCAAAGAAAAACACTATATAAGTGTGGCCATTTACCATTTATCTATCTGCAGGATGCAAAAGAATTAAAATAGTTCTTTGTCAAGGCTGTTTTTAAAACAACTTTACACTCCAACTGATGACCAGAAACAGAAGCTAAAATCTGTGGAGAAAGGAGGAGGAGGATCAGCAGAAGCTGGGACTAAGTCAAGTGGACATAAGAAAACATGAGCGCAACAAAGACAAAGCCCTGTCCAGTCATAGGTTGAGTGATTAGAAGGGCTTATGATGTTAAGGATGTAAGTGACACAGAGACGTGTGATTAATTTATACACAGCTCAGAACTCCACTGATTTATGCTCATTTGTGATACTGTGTATATTGGTATTTTAGAAAGGGCTGATCTTTGATAATTCTGTAAGCTTGTGCTGAGTGGAATCAATGCACTTCTGTACTAAGATTTTCTAATCCAACATCAAAGAAAACAAAGGAATCACTTCAGTAAACACTCAGTTTTAGACATGTTTCTTTCTTTAGAGTCCAGAGAAGGAAACATCAGATTCTACTCACCCCTTGTTTTCTAAGCTCCTCTTTCAAAGGTGCCAAGCTGCATTTCTTCCCCAACATGCAACTGTACCACCTGCAGAAAGAAGAATCCACATGACAGAGTTGCATAGTGCAATGTTTAGCCTGACAGCCTGGGCATGAACTTCCGAGCAGATCAAATGGCTGAATTGGGCATAGAGGAGCACCTCAAAGGCAAGCGCAAAACACAAGAAAGGGGAAAACATACTGTCAAGAGCAAAGTAAAAACAGTTTTGAAGCCAGACCATGTTAGATAGATAAAAATAAAAAATAAATCATCACAACTACAAATAAATGTATTTATTTATTTGTAGTTGTAGTCAGTCACCATGGCTTAAAAACTGCAGGTGTAATGAAAGAATAAAAATATGTAATTGTGCAATGTGGTTGGATGTGATTATGTCAGTCATCCACCATTTGACCACGAGTAATATTCCCGTAAGAGTGAAGTGGTAGGTAGAAAAGGTTAAATGTCAGCCTTTGTAAACACAATCAATTTTAATCATCTCTAAAACTGACATATGTTCTCTACTTCATCACACAGTAGGTGCACCTCATTGTGTTTTAAAAATGAGAAACTACACTGGGATTTGTGGTGTCTCTGCCCTATCTGACAATAATTAAACTAGAGTGGAAACAAGAGCAGGGTGCTATGACGGGGCATCTCACAGGACCAGTAGCTGCTACCGTGGTTGCTATGGACACCTGGTGGCTCTTGTGTCCCAGCATGCTTTTGGGTGTGACAGGCAGCTACTCCTCATTTGGCCCTTGCCCAAAACCAGATAGAGGAAGACGACTAGAGCTGACAGTAAGGAAAGAGACAGTATTTGACTTTGTTTCTAGAGATTTGAATGGCAGAGGAGACAGCCAGACGTGTACTGCATAAGGATCTATAAAAACAAAGTCAAATTCAAACCAAAGTTTTAATGGTTAACCAAGTGTTCGATTTACAGTTGTAAGGTGAGGGCTAAAGAATATCAAAATATGGACAATAAAAATTATCTACATGTACTCAACATACAAACTGTAACTACATTCCTGTCAGGAGGCCATGCAGGTGTAACATGATAGTATGTACTATGCTTTACTGAAGACCAGTCTCACACTGCTGCCCCAGTGACAGCCTCAGTATCTGGGGAGGGGTTAATGTAACACTAGAGATACCCCACCCACCCACCAGAACACAGCTGCTCATTGAGGGATGCTGGATACAGCACAGTGCGATTGTGTACTTAAAATTATTAAATCACCATGGGCATAAATATTTCAATTCCTGGTGTCCCCTCTTTAATGATGCTTTCCACTGTTGCCTAGCCAATTTTGTGCACACATCTGTGAAATGTTTGAATGGCTTTTCGTTTTTAAAACTAAAAATACATTATTGTCTAATTGTAAAAAAAGCAGGGCTAGGATTTTACCGTAAGCGTTTCTTAAGCTGCAAACTGTCGTGAATGATCCGTTTGACAAACTCCAACTCCCCCCCTTCTGCCATGATCTCCGTCACACCACCTGTGTTGACTGAACTGGGAGGAGGCCGCCGTGAGTTTCTGGAGTTAACCCCCTGGAGAGAGCCAAAAGTCAGACACAGATTAAGACAAAATCCTATTTGCAATTAACCATTATGTAAACAAACACTTGCTCTGGCTGCTATAGTTAGACTAAACTTTATAAAGAAATTAACTATAACAATATTAACAGTAAGTGTGTGCAATATGGACAAAATAATCATATTGCAATTTTATAAATGAATATTGCAATCGCAATTTTGGCAAATGTTTCTGCTTTTTTAAACATGCTATATTCGGGTCTGGACTGCACGCAGCATTTGCTGGTAAAAATAAAGTTCACCAGACCAAACAACTGGTGAGCTTTAATTTTACCGGCTGATTACAAATTAAAACTAACAGAAACTCTGATTCTAAATTAAAATATGAATAAATGTATAAATAAAATTTTCTACTTCCTTTCTATCGATTCCTTTCTTTAAAAAAAAAAAAAATTCTCTTATCCTTAGCATTGTATACTGCGCTGGGTTTAAACTGACTAGTTTTTGTGCACTTATGCTTTTTGTACCTTGTGTTGTTAAAATTGCTTCCATTGTTATCCTCACTTGTAAGTCGCTTTGGATAAAAGCGTCTGCTAAATGACTAAATGTAAATGTAAATGTAAAATAGCAGCTATAACCGATTTAGCATGTGCTCAAATTGCAATTCTTTTGCTTTTGCAATTAATTGCACAGCCCTAATTAACAGCAGTTAAAACTAATGGCAAGTAGGTAACTGGTACCTTTGCTTCCATCTGATTGGCAAAAAATGGAGGGTTGCACATGCAGAAGTCATAAACGATCTCCGTTTCCTCTTTCAAAGCGTCCATTAGTAAAGTCTTCTTTGGGACTTTAACGACTAGTAAAGAAAAAGTAAAACACAAGACTTCAATTAGTAAAGTTGTAACTGAGCCAGTATTTATAAAATAAAAAAATGTTGTAGTTACTTGCCTTTAATAAGGTCTGACATGTTGTTTTGCTCCACATTTTTCTTGGCATAGTCAAAGCAGATGTCATCTACCTCTGTAGCAAGGAAGTACCAACCATTCATGGTGGCTCCTAATAAAGGGTAGATACAAGATGCCCCAGTGCCTAAAGACAATTTGCAATAATTAGTTTGTTTTTCAAGTTTTCAACGTAAGATTGGCATAGATGCAGATGAGTTTCATGGGAAATATCTTCAACTGTGTGACAGCAAAGGATGTGGGTAAAAAAGCAACAAAATTAAAAATGGCTCAGTTTTGGGTCACACGCCAAGTTTCACACTCCTAACAGGTCTTTTTTATAAGTAAGCCTAGTGCCGCAGTCTTGGACTGGGAGGACAGTGTCAAAAGCACCGCTACTGCCACTGCAGCCAAGTTCTCTCCCTGATCAGCCTCATGTCTCATCCTCTGTCCGCTCCGCTGCGGCTCTGCCGACTTTCTCTGAGGTTAGCATTCCCGCTAGTCCCACTTATAGTATTGTTCAAAATAATAGCAGTACAATGTGACTAACCAGAATAATCCAGGTTTTTAGTATATTTTTTATTGCTAAGTGGCAAACAAGTTACCAGTAGGTGCAGTAGAGCCACAGAAAACAAACAAGACTCAGCATTCATGATATGCACGCTCTTAAGGCTGTGCAATTGGGCAATTAGTTGAAAGTGGTTTGTTCAAAAAATAGCAGTGTCTGCCGTTAACTGTACGGACTCAAAACTATTTTGAACAAATGTTTGGTTCTAGGATTTAGCAATCCTGTGAATCACTAAACTAATATTTAGTTGTATTTAAAACAGCAATAAAAAAAAAGTATTATTCTTGTTAGTCACATTGTACCGCTATTATTTTGGACAATACTGTACACCAAACCCTTTCCCCTGAAACAGAACCATCCTCTGGTTGTTTCAGCCAAAGATCCCATCGTTAGTGATCTAAAGAGGGCCGTATCAAAGCAGCCAGTGTTAGCTAGTTATCCCAAACGTCCATTCTATTTTTTGTTCATTTAACCCTGTCTGGTACCGCACTAGACCTTGGCTGGAATACTCTCTGCTTCAGCGTACATGTTTCTACTACCCGTGTGGCCATTATGGTACAGCCAACGAGAGGGAAAATATTGATACCACACACATATAGTAGTATCTGCAGAGAGTAACAGAGCTGCTCAGAGAAAAAGAAAGACATCAGCGCACACAGACACAAAGGGAGTTTAGAGGTTTGAGTACAGCAAATCAAAAAACTAAAACATATCATGTCAAAACATTGTTTGAAAGTAGATATTTTGTCCAGTGAGCGGGAAAGAGGAATAATGTGGCAGCAGGTTTAAATGCTTCTAGAGGCATTTGACTGTATATACAGTAATGTAACACTGTCTTTGACAGGAGGCCTTTTTCATGTTTTAAGGTCCCCAACAACCTTTGATAAGCAGGTTTTGATAAACGCTTCATTCCCAGTGTGAGTTTTAAGCTCTAGTGTGTTCAACAGTGGAGCAAATGATCTAATGATGAAGCAAATATTAAAATTTTATTGTGGGTAAATTAGGGCAACAACAAGATCAGACCTCCAATGGTTACATAATTAAATGTAGATTTGCTGTTTTACTTTCCTTTTGGTTGACAGCAGAGGGGGGAGGAGGGCAGAGAGGGACAGAGAACAGTGTTAGAGCAGAGTCTGAGGCAGGACTAGATAAGACATGGTAAAGTAAGGATCACCCACAGCCACAGTCTAATGCCAGGACACATTATTATGTTGTGTTGTCTCTGTTCATTGTGGTGAGATATTGGAGAGTGTCCTGCAATTAGAGCTGCAAGTGTTAAACTTTAAACATTTGAAGCACACAAAAGTAAAAATGAACAGAAAATAATTAGTGTTGTCAGCACATGCATTTCAACATTTATTAATTATGAATGCATGTGATAGATTGAGCTATTTAAAGCATTAATTGAGCATGTAAAAAGTTTTTTTCCCTGTCTGTTTTTGCAGTTTTACTTCTACTGTTTATCATTGCCCACCTATAATTTTCCTCAGCCCAAGCCCACCCTAATGTAACAGGTTGGAACCAGCCCTGGTGGGAATACAGCACAATATGATGCCAAAACAACAAGAGTGTACCAATATCAATGCCTCTGCGTAGCTGCTTCTGGCCGTCAATGAGGTCCTCCACCCAGTGGATGTAGTTGAGACGCAGTGGAACAGTGGGTATGAGGCGCTCCAGAGGGATCTCAATGGTCAAACCAAAGTCTTCCTTTAACAGGGTGCAGGTCAAAGCCCGTACTGCCTCTGGCTCTTTGAAATTCACCCTAGAGGGAAACAGATCACCACTGAAAGTTGTCCTACAAGGTTACTAAATACATCCATGTTTTAAAGTAATATATGTACATGATTTTAATACAAAAGGTCCCTTGTGATTCACAGCATTGCATAGCTTTTAGCCTTTTTCAAGTGCGCTCTACCAAACCCATTTTCCATCTAGACATGAATGATTTCAGTTGTCACATAAACAAAGCAGACAAAACAAGTTAAGAAATATGTCTAATTAAAGCTTTTCACACTCTGGCAGACATACTCTGCTGGAGACTGTAGTGTATAGCATCTCTTAATATTATCTTCACGTATCGCCAATAACACACAACTGGGAAATACTATACCCTCACCCAAAGAAACCAGATTTATATAGGCATGTTTGTTGGTACAAAAAATACAAATATAACCATGTCTTGTAGGTGAAGCCTCTATCTGCCACATTTCTCATCTTTTCTTGGTCTGCATTTAGAATGACAGCTAAGACTGATGAGCCCCTGGCAAACAGGCTTTCGACTGGTACAAATGAGAAGCAATTTACCTGTAGAGACCCACATCAATCTTACCAACTGTCTACACCCGATGAACACATGGGCCAGTGATGGGTTAATGGGCCAGATTAATAAGCAGATGAAGAAGAGCGACCTCTTGGAGGAGAACTAACACATGGCTCCTTTTAGGACACACAGTGCATTGCTAAAAGATGAACCAGTGAGGAATTTAAACTGAAAATATAGCACAGACAAATTGGGCTTATGAGGGAGTAGAGACCAGCACACTATGCCCTCTTTCAGTAGTCTTCAGAGGCATCATTAGATATGGATCAATATTCAGCTGCTCAGGCCAACCTCTATTTTTAGGCTGTTATGTGTATACACACGTGTGTGCGCAGGCCAATCATTCCCATCAGCAGCCCTGCCATGTCTCCATGGCAACCCCACCTACTGAACAGATGAGGAGAGCACGCAAATCCGGCCACGCTGGAGCAATGGCTGATGCCGGATTGAGCGTGAGAGTGCCCGCGGTTTTACGTCTGTGCTGCCACGTAGGTGCAGTGCTACGGGATGCATCATCGTGTTCAGTGACGGCAGATAGTGAGGGACAAAATGAGAGAGAAAAGGTAAATTAAGAAAATTGCACCACGTTCAGAATCCCTCTTGTTCAGGCAACAATAAGTAAAATAAAAACAAAAGGTGAAAGTCGTTAACTTCTTGGCTAGATAAAATGGACGTCATCACAACATAGGGGAGTTTACACTCTCACCTCCATGACACACTGCATGAAAGAGTTCATACATGCAGCACAGACAAAATCTACCTCCACAGAGAGATGACCTTCAAAGTACATCACCTGGTGTGCGCACAGAAATATTTTGTGCTGATTACAGGCAACTTCTTTTCCTCACATCAGGTTGTTCAAGCACCTTGCCAGACACATTTTCAATCCCCTCAAGGGCTGCCACCTTACAACGCACTGTCAATTTAAAGCTGAACTGGCCATTTTCACCACCTCTGCAAATATGCAATTTGGAAAAGCAAATGTGCAGTCATGGCTAAATGGTGCCTCTGAGACTTTAATTAAGATTACACTCACACACTGATACAGTAAATGGAAAATATCTAGATTTATTTTCTTGTAATGTTTTAATCCCCTAATATCTGTTTGCAATAGAAATTGTATCTGAAAAAGAAGCTTTGGCCACATGCTTTCATTGAGAAGGGTCTCAAGTTAGGGATGCTCTCATTGGCTGTTGGTCTTGATGATATAGAGAAAGTATATATTCCAGTGCTGACTACATCTGCTCTACACAGAGAAGCTGCGTAAAAGAACAACAGTAACAGAGAAAATGGAAGCAAAGTGACAAGTATAAATATTGGCAATGCATTCACGCAATGTTTAACAAGGTGGCGATAATAGAGACACTGACCACTGAACACTAAGTGACACTGAACTCTGAGATAAAGCTTGATGGTTTTGGTTTGATGCAATGTCTTAGTAAATTCCGGTAGTAAATTGGTACTCAAGTTTACTCACAAGCAGCCACAAAAGATCAGAAAACTAACTAAGCTGCCCACTAGAAGCACCTGGTTTGTTTATTGTATGAATTATATGACAGGGACTGGTAACTTCTACACAGTGAATTGTTTGTTGATGAATCAAAAACTGTTAAATGTCACCCTAGCTGCTGCATTTTTAACTATCAACCTACTATCGATCCAATCTGATGCCCAACTGCAAATCTCCCACTCCTGCTTGCAAACGCGAGTGTCTCTTCAAGATAACACTCACCCCTAAACCCAATGCTTAATACTTACTACATACTAAAAATTAGTCCATGTGGAACAAAACCAAGCCAATCCCTCAACTAATGAAATGGGACACTAGAGGCGTTTTTTAAAGATGGCTACAGAATCTGCTGATCTTGTAGGATTAGGTAGATCATTCCACCAATGTGGAATGGATCCAGAGATTGATTTTTTTCTTTTTTGGATGGTACCACCAGACGTTAATTTGCAGAGTGCAAGGATCTGGCAGGAACACTGAAGGGAAGATGAATTCCCAAGTATATCAGAAAATTCTTCAGGATAATGTGAGGATGTCTGTACGTCAGCTGAAACTGTGTAGAAGGTGGGTGATGCAACAGGACAACGACCCAAAACACCAGAGCAAGTCCAAAATAGAATGGCTTCCACTTCTGTGGCCATATTTCCAAATGGCAGTGGAATCATGGCCACAACCCCACACGCTGCAAATAATAGGGCTGTGCAATTAATCACATTTGCAATATTAAAAATCGCAGTTTTCAAATAGCAGATTAATTGCCACAATTAATTGTCATGTTACAAACTGTATGTTGCAAGAAATAGAAGTTAATGATTAACCTGAGACGCTATGCTACATTGTGTGTTACGAGAAGGAGAAAAATGTGGCAATAACAGAGTTCTGAGCCAAAGTGAGCCAGAGAGGTCTAGTTAAGGCTTAAGATTGTGGTAATTTTGTTGTTACGTTATGCACTCTTCACTGTGACCCAACAAAGAACAGGGGATGTAAACTATTATTGGCTAAATATAAGTTACCAAAGCAGGTAAATTTGTTTCAAGGCTGTGTTGACTGTTAAGTAGTGCTGTGCCTGAATGTGTTCTTTCTAAAAATGAGCGTTCGCCAGGCTCGGATCTCGGAAAGTGGTGAATATCACCGTCAGAGAAACAAAGTGGGCCAGGTAAAGAACAAAGACCTCACGGTTTAAACTCAAGGCCCATGACCAAATCCAGTCCTGTAATTTAAAAAGTTGTGAAAAAATGACACTGACACTAGATGCAACTAGATACAGTCAGGTCCATTAATATTGGGAAATCGACAAAATTCTAATATTTTTGGCTCTATACACCACCACAATGGATTTGAAATGAAACAAACAAGATGTCCTTTAACTGCAGACTTTTAGTTTTAATTTGAGAGTATTTACATCTAAATCAGGTGAACGGTGTAGGAATTACAACAGTTTGTATTTGTGCCTCCCACTTTTTAAGGAACCAAAAGTAATGGAACAGATTAACAATCATAAATCAAACTTTCAATTTTTAATACTTGGTTGCAAATCCTTTGCAGTCAATTACAGCCTTTTGTCTGGAATGCATATAGACATTACCAGACGCTGGGTTTCATCCCTGGTGATGCTCTGCCAGGCCTCTACTGCAACTGTCTTCAGTTCCTGCTTGTTCTTGGGGCATTTTCCCTTCAGTCTTGTCTTCAGAAAGTGAAATGCATGCTCAATCGGATTCAGGTGATTGACTTGGCCATTGCATAACATTCCACTTCTTCACCTTTAAAAACTCTTTGGTTGCTTTCGCAGTATGGTTCGAGTCATTGTCCATCTGCACTGTGAAGCACTGTCCAATGAGTTCTGAAGCATTTGGCTGAATATGAACAGATCATATTGCCCGAAACATTTCAGAATTAATCCTGCTGCTTTTGTCAGCAGTCACATCATCAATAAATACAAGAGAACCAGTTCCATTGGCAGCCATACATGCCCACACCATGACACTACCACCACATGCTTCACTGATGAGGTGCTATGCTTTGGATCATGAGCAGTTCCTTTCCTTCTCCAGACTCTTCTCTTCCCATCACTCTGGTACAAGTTGATCTTGGTCTCATCGGTCCATAGGATGTTTTTTAGATGTTGTTTGGCAAACTCTAATCTGGCCCTTCTGTTTTTGAGGCTCACCAATGGTTTACATTTTGTGTGTAAATACCCTCAATTTAAAGCTAAAAGTCTGTCCATCTGGACCATTCAGTACTAGCTGTAGGAGATAGAACAAGCCAAGTTGGGTAAACTTCTACCAGAAGAAGTCATCAAATCAACATCACTAACATCACCAACATCTCACACTCTGTGTCTTTGTTGCCCTTTCTGGACTTTTATTTATTTAATTCCTCCCCATCATTTTCTACATACACAGGTCTGTTTTAACCAGTATTATTTGTAAGTGGTATAGTGTTATTATGGCTGTAAATAGATAAAAGAAAAGTCCAGTTTGAAAATGAACCCATTAATCCTTTTTCTAAGGTTGTTTGTTTTATTGTTGCCAGATACTGAACAAGCAGAAAAGATGAAACAGGAACGTGAGCATTGCAGCTTCTTTTTACAGGTAGAGGGGTTAATAAACCTTTTGACCCTTCCTTTCTTAGAAAAGCTTGCTAAAACAATTTAGAGAGAAAAAAAAAAGGAAAATTCCCACAATAATAACTGTAGCATCTGTGTATCAGATGAAAATGGCCCTGACATGTGGGGTTCCACAGGGGTCTATCTTGGAACCTCTATTATTCAATCTCTACATGCTTCCTTTAGGCCAGTTAATACGCAGCTGTGGCGTATCCTACCATAATTATGCAGATGACACTCAGATTTACATTTCACTCACAGCAGGTAAAAATGGACCAATCCATTCACTGTGTCACTGCATCGAACAGATTGACGTATGGATGCAAAATAATTTTCTCCAACTGAACAGAGACAAGACTGAACTAATCATCTTTGGGCCACAGAAACAAAAAGAAAGTGTCAGCAGTCACCTTGCGTCTCTTTCTTTAAAATCTAAAAATCCGGTTAGAAATCTAGGGGTCATCATGGACTCAGACTTAAATTTCCACAGTCACATTAAGTCAATTACATCATCTGCATTTTATCATCTTAAAAACATTTCCAGAGTCAAAGGGATGATGTCTCAACCAGACTTAGAGAAACTTATCCATGCTTTTATCTCCAGCAGGTTAGATTACTGTAACGGCCTGCTCACTGGTCTCTCAAAACGAGGGTAAGGACAGCTGCAGCTTATTCAGAACGCGGCTGCTCGGGTTCTAACCAAAACCAAGTACAACCACATCACGCCAGTTTTAAAATCTCTGCACTGGCTTCCTGTTGCTCAGAGAATAGACTTTAAAACAGCACTGCTGGTTTACAAGTCTCTAAATGGTTTAGCACCAGAATATATTTCTGACATGCTAGTTGATTATGAACCTCTGGGACAGGCCTTTTGCTCGTGCCCAGTGTTAGAACTTAACAGGGGGAAGCAGCATTTAAGTTTCATGCAGCATAAATCTGGAACAGCCTCCCAGATGAAGTAAAACAAGCCTCAACTTTAACAATGTTCAAGGGGAGGTTAAAAACCTTCCTCTTTAGCTCCGCCTACATTACAACTTAAAGTGTTTTTTAATCTGCACTCTTCTTTTAAAATGTTTATAATTTTTCTTATGTTTCTTAATCTAAATCTTGTAAATTGTCTTTTATTCCTGCAAAGCACTTTGAGTTGCCCAGTGTATGAATTGTGCTATATAAATAAAATTGCCTTGCCTAGCATCTAAAATATGACCAACGCAAAACCCAGTCTCTCAGTTAAGAGTTTGTGCTCTGTCCAGTGTGAGGGGTACTTACACGGGCCGTCCCGCCAGGCTGGTGTGCACATGCTGCTGGAACTCTGGATACTTGGATGCCAGATAAGCGAAGTCAGGGGGTTTATCTTTGTAGCGGTTCCGGGGATGCATAGACTTATTTAAAGCCATAACTGAAACACAAGTCAAAACATGACTTGTAAGGTTGGTTGATAGTGACAGTAGGAAAATGTGCAAATGTTCCATATATTATCTAGTAGATTATAAGGTAACTGTTGACTTAAATCTATCGAGCAGCTTCTTATTATAACACAGCAATAGAACTACAATGAAACAGTAATAGTGAGACGAAGCTAACCCGTTTTGCTAAGTATTTATTCTTGCCTACCTTAACGACAGACTTCCTGATGAAGATGGAGCTCCACCAAAG
Organism: Perccottus glenii; assembly: GCA_024416835.2. NCBI lineage: Eukaryota > Metazoa > Chordata > Actinopteri > Gobiiformes > Odontobutidae > Perccottus > Perccottus glenii. The sequence continues at coordinate 19,274,105 of CM044550.2, forward strand.
GAGACTTACTGAAGTTCACGCCTAAGATTAGTTCATATGTACATAAACCAATGATGCATTAGGCAAAAGTACATGCAAGTTGAAGTCACGTTGTTCAAACGTTTTTTACTTTCTGTAAAATCTCTTCCTGTTTTTTTCACGACGTCACCACTACGCACCGATACGTAATGACGTAATGCCGTACAAATGTGTAAAGCGCCAGTTGTAGTTGTTTATTATTTACAATCTATGGTTGTAGCCATTAGAAAAGTTCCCAAATCACCAAAAACAAAATTTCAAGTAAAAAAAAAAAAAGCATACTATGTTGGCTTTTCAGGTCAATGTTGGCATATTAATCCATCCACATTTCCATTTAAAGCCACATCTAGGGGAGGGTTATAATAGTGAATTTAAGCTGTGGACGAAGAGCACACATTCCAGTGTCCAAACATTGATAAGGAGATATTTACTATCCCTGTTTTGTATGGGGCCAAAAATGTAGAATTCAGGGACTACTGTTTATACATTTTATATTTTTATAAATAATTGCCCTTGACAATGACTTGATTTATACATAAAACTATTTGATATGATATTCTTCATATTGTTATAAAGAAAAGGACACAAGTTTAGATTTTCTGTTTATTTTATTGCAAACAATAATCACATCCAGGGTATATTGGTAACCGTTTGCTGAAGAGAGAAACAATAGTGGCGAAAACACAAGCTCCTCAAAGAGCTTGTGCACTCTGAAGTCCCCGGTGTGGTACACAGACAGGTTACAGAGGACCTTGGGCTGAGGAAAATGTCCAATAGACAGTAAATCAGTCTTTTCTTACCAAATAAGAGCAGAACAGGGATTGCTTGATACTTGCAAATGGAAAAGGGAAGTATTCACAATTTATTCGCACCAGTGCTTAGTAACGCTAGTATTTTTATTTAAACTAAAATGGAACACACATCGTCCTAAATTACTAACCATCTCCCCTGTTCAAAATATAGGAATGGTCTCCATTTTATAATAATTTAATGGTCTGGAATGTCATAGCGTGAAGCTGAAAATACTAACATTTTCAAGTCAACTTTTTTTTTAATGACCCCCGAAGTTTAAATACTCAAACAAGCACAGATGAATCAAATTTTTTTGGCTTTAGCTACATCTACCCTCTTGCCTTTTTTAAATTTACAATCCCAAATTTGTCCTGCAATTAGAAAACTAGGAAAACCCATACTGCACTTTCATCTTATGTTTTTTGTTATGGCAGAAGCTGGCATGTAGAACATCTTTTAAGAGGTAACATCCAAATTCACATGAGCAATATTCCCTGAAGAGCACTTTACCTTTGGAACACCTAGTCTTCCACAATCCTATTGCATTTACAAAAAGGGACAGCAAATCATACCTCCATTAAAAACAATACCACCAATTCATCTTTCCAGCAACTGTAGTGACTGACTAATAGCTGTCTTAACTCCAAGCCAGTCAACCTGAAGTCCTATGACAAAAGACCCAATCACAATTTAAGAATGTATCTTGACAACTCTGCTCCTAATGGTGGTATACATGCAGCATTGCTACATCAACACACTCACAGTAGCCACTAGCAGCTCTGAGCAGCAAGTCGCCACATCCAATACACAGGAGAGAACCCTTTCTAATTAAGATCATGGTGTGAGTGAAAAAGCTGACCAGACAGTTTTCTTGGCTTATGTTTAAAATATCAAAAAGTAAACAGGGATGTGAAAGATTTGTGCAACTAGACTTTCAAGAGGAATGAAACAGTTGTTTTCTATGGTGAAAAGGATTAACCATTTACAGTGTTTCATTCTAGACAAAATATAAAGACCTCAATGTTTGAGGAGTTCCATTCAGATGTTAATTGCATACATTAGGTCTATTCTTGGTAGGGATTTTTGCACTTCTTTTAACATTAGCCCAACAGATAGCACAGCAGCAGATCATGTGTCATGTCTGTGGCCGGATCCAGTTCAAATTCCTGTCCAGTTCCTTATTTAGCGCCACACTAAAAAGATGACGAATTCATAATAAGCTTAATTTTACACTTCATATTTTCACAGAAAACTTACTTTTAAGCAAACTTTTTATGCTGTAGAAAATAATCTCACCCCTCAGAAATGAGATCTTAACACATCCCAGATATTCAATCCAGGGGCTTCATTGTGACTTTCTTTGATGCCTATTGTTTTTTTCCTTCAGTCGGTGTACTGTTTAATGGCATAGACTTACTAACCTTATTTTAGTTGAAGGAAGAAACACAACATCAGTTTTACATTATTTCTATTTCACAGAAAAACTTGCCAGAATTAAATATTCAGAGTCTAAAAGCATATTAGCAGTTTTAGACATGTAAAGATGCAGGACATTGTCCCAAGTGCTATTAGACTGAGTTTACTCCCTGAACCATTGTGTCAAGGGCACCCAGAGACGGCTTAAGACTGAAAAGGGCTTCAAGTGAACAATTAAGTGTGAATATTCATAAATTCATAACAAATTAAAACTTTGCAATATTTTTACTTGGCTTCTGATTCATTAGTTATAATAGTTCATCAAAACCCGGGCAGTAGCCTCCAGCTCAGAGACGATGAGCCATCCTGACAAGAGTATAAAGCAGTTTTCTGCCCACAAGGTCCAAAGACAAGAGCTTGAAACAATCGCATATAGAGCCTTTAAACTATGACTTAGTTCCACATTCATAGAAATGGTTTGTACATTTGAGAACTGAATGTTATAAAGCTACAGATTTCAATATCAAAGCCCACTGACAAATTGTATCCAGTTTTCCTGCCTCACCTCACCATGCTAGGCACCAACAGACTACAACAGTGAAGGAGAAATAACAGAAAATCCTAAATAAAAAAAATAGACAAAAATAAATCTTATACAGACAGTCATTTCTTAAATTATAAATTTTAGTGCCCTACAATTTACACCCAGTCAAAAAAAAAAAAAAATACCACCATCAGTTGGTCTGTGTGACAGACGACCAGCCACCTATTGTACTTCTAAACAATGTTATGTAAATTTACAGTATACAATTTTGGATTACCATGCAAGAATACTTTTGTGTATAACATTTAATAGCTCATCTACATTTAGGAATAATTTACATAGAAGGACAAAAGTTACTGGACCAGAGGGCACGATGGGTAGATAACCGTGGTGGTTAAGTGCAGCCGCAGAGACAAAAGATGAGCAGAGGAGGTTTAGGTTACAAGGAAAGGGGTAGAGAATGAAACAGGAAACGATATCCAGTGGAGCGCCTGGGTAATTGGCTGGTGGTTCAAACCCAGCAAGGTCCAAATCAGCGGCATTCCCACACTTTTACTGTTTGATCTACACTGCCAGTGACGACGTAAGGAGCAACCTTGTGGAAATCTGTGGGAGACAAAAATATAAAGCATATACTTACTCACATGCCATTTACCTCAACAACAAAGCTTAATTTTATTCTGGTTTAATATTCATCTTTAAGAGAACACAATGTTTTAAAAAGTGGGGAACTCCTCATTATGGTTTCAAACAAAAAGGTGCTTTATTTTTTTTCTTACAACCTCTGAATTCACAACATCAATAGCTCTCAGTGATAGATCTTTGGTTGAAGCACGATATAAGGACTGTGTTTCAAACTGCTTGCCAACTATAGTTAGCTGGAGAGATCCTCCAGAGAGCTCCTGAGCCTTGATCTGCTGAAAAGCTGCAGATATGAAGAAGGGGAGGTGGGAAAATCCTGCAGCACTAGTCCTCCTCTTAAACCTTAGCTGCCAGTATGCCTTAGAGATTCAAACATCCTGAGGCAGCCAGGCAAAATGTTTTCAGGCATCTTTACCGCACTAGTATAAAAATATCTCAAGTTAATCTATAAACATTAAGAGATAAACACACCACAGCTTTGAAAATCAACTAGTTATATCAACAACAGCTAATCTATGCTGCTTACCCATAGAGGTAACAAAATGTTCATGGGCACACAGGGTTTTCATGCAGCGCTTGTTCTTGTAGTCCCAAATCCTTAAGGTCTTGTCATCAGCACAGCTCACAATATATTTGCCCCCTGGGTGAAAGAGGAGACCACGCACCCAGTTGTCATGGCCAACCTAGAAAAGAAGGAAGCAGTTCAAAGTTATATTGATTTGAAACGAATGCAATTGAATAGCCCCATGGGCCAGGACTTCCCTGCAATAGAGATTTGTAATCTCAGTGGGACATTCCTGGCTAAATAAAGATTACATTAAAAAAAAAAAGTAAATGGTGTGTCCATACCAGTGTTGTAAGGCACATGCCGGTGCTAATATCCCACATCTTAATGGTTTTATCTCTGGAGCCAGACAACAGGAAAGGACCTGGCTTACCACCTTTCTTACTCTAAAGAGGCATAAAAGGTAAATGACAATGAACAAAAATAAATACAAACATATTTAACAAATTATCAGGGTTAGCTGGATGGAGGTTAGACTGGGACAACTGCTGTGAGGGAAAAATGTTCTGACAAGGCTATCAGTTGATCACAAGTCATAAGGGAGTCTGAGCCCCTTGAGGCCATTCTAATATTCTGGGTAATTTTGAAAACACTATATCCATTTAAAAGATGATCTTTTTACATGAGCAATCATATAATATAACTAGTATGCATGCATAGAAATAAAAAAACACAATCAGGGATAATAATAAAAAAAAAAAAAGAGTTGAGAAGCTGAGAAACATTTAAGTTTTTCATAAAGCATTTGGGTAGTGACTGATACTTTTATATTTACGTTACAAGTCTTAAGATTCATTAAAGCTCAGAGCAAACGTACCTCTGACCCTGTGGCATCTAGGATACTGGGATAGGCGCTTTCTAGTGCCCAAGAGATACACTCCACTACATGCTCATGTTCCCGCAGCTCTGCTTTGCACTCTTTGGTGGCCACGACCCACACACGCACTGTTTGGTCGTTGGAGCAGCTGGCAATAAGTGTGCCATCTTGGTTTGGCCTCACCATACGCACCCACTCCCTGTGACCGGTGAACGTCTTCACACAATAACTATTGGAACAGAGATGTTATTAAATGTATTTTTATACAAAATCAAAAAGTCACAACTGAATTTTCAAAGAGTACAATGTCTCTAGCTCCATACCCAGTGGCAACCTCCCACATTTTTATGGTTTTGTCCCTTGAGGCAGAAACAATGTGATCTCCATTAGGCATGATGGCGACTGATGAAACATTGTGATCATGTCCTAGGAAACAGAACCAAATCAAAATTCAGCAAAGCCATTATAAATTGTTTACTACTGTACAGAATGTTGCAGTTATTGTATTTTTATTTTTTTCATATTCACCGAATTAACTACCCCGCTGTTTTCCTTGTTTCCTTTGTTGTCTGACATAAGTTTAGAAAAAAACACCTTAAAAGTTTTAGTCATATTTACCCATTAAAACAGTTTGTTAACCCACAGAGAGTGATAGGTTCACACAGGCTTTAATAATGTTTTTTTTGTTAACCAGGGATTGCTGTCTGTGGTTAAAAGAGTAATGTAATTTATAATTCGGAAAATTTCTAAGTTGTTGCTGAATCTGTTCTGTGACAGCTCACACCAGATTTGTAAAAAATGAGAACGTGTTGCCCAGTGCACAGAATTGTCAGCTTTGCAACTACAACATTGATTTCACTCAATAGGGTTATTTATTTAATTCACATTGCTTCCTGCTTCACAACCAGACATTAAAAAGCTAATCTAGTAAAAGGTTTGAAAATGAATTGCTGAGACTTCATTTTTGGCTGCTGCTGGCATTCTGATAGGGAGGCTCTGCATGTTTTCAATATAGTGGTCCCCATATCAGTAGACGCTGAGGCCATATGGAAGATATGAGGCATACTTTATTTGGCAATTACAGTTGAAGAGGTGCTGTATACCTGAGAAGAGCTTCAGTAGTGACATTTTCTGGTAAGAATGTAGGTTAGACTGCTGTGACTAATTTAGACTTAAATCTCTTCTGTAGGCAAACCGCTACACATTTCTGAAACCATGGGATATTTGACATAAATTTGTGTTAGACACCTAAAGACAGAAGGTAAAATTTTAAGGATTTGTCTGTCTATCTGGCACATTGTGCTCAGAAGTGGAGCTGACTGTGGCTTATGGTTGTCAAATATGATAAGCATCTGTATCACCTGAGGCCCTCCTACAGTCACAAGCTACATTTATATATCCATGACACAGAAATTACAAATCAAGCTCACATGGATGACACAAATAATAACAGCCTCCCTACATTACTGTCTGTGCACTGGTTTCAGGCAGTTTAAAACTATTTTGTATTATCAGCTCTCTCATTCAACCCGTCAAAGAAATGCATAACATTTTGACATTCTTACCATGCAAGGTCCTTATGCACTCAAAGCCTTGGAAATCCCATAGCTTGATAGTCATGTCTGCAGAGCAGGAAGCTAACAGTTTGCCAGTCTGGTCAAAAGAGATGTCTTGTACCGAGTCTGTATGACCCTTCAGTGTGCGTTCAAAGTCTCCTGCCTCGTAATCCCACACCTGATTGAGAGATTATCATAATGTATCAGGAACAAAAATCATATTGAGCAACTATTAAAGAGTAATATTATGCAATGTTACACAACAGCAGGGGCACAATTTCTCAAACAAATATATAAAAATAGAAATTCGGTGCCATTAATATTTCTAATAGCAAATATGCTTAGATAAGCTAAGCTAAATTAAGTACAATGCTAGTTGGAGCAGGAGTCTAGACAAAATGTAGAGTGAAAAGTAATAAGCTTGATATTCTATGCTCATTAAGCCTACATGTAAAGCTTTTGAGCAGACAGACGGTTTGTCAAAGTGGAATAAACCCTTGGTTCCTTGGCTCCCCTTAAGGTGGGGGTTTTCAGTAGAAGCTTACAGAAGACAGAGCCCCTTCCCTGCAGCAGACAGTGCAGATGGCAGCAAGTGCACAGAAGGCTTTATCCAGTTGGGGATCAGTGCTTGATGTGTTTGGGGTACACCAAGTGACCAAGTCCACACAGAACAGCAAGAAGCAATGCCTAAAATGACTTGTCCATCAATCATCTCTAACTAAGAGCCAAGACCAACAAGCAACTGAGAAACTAGCTGCCATTTTGTGTGTGTTTTTTACAGAACACCGTTCTATATAAAAGCCATTTAAATTAAGGTATAATCTGGTATAATGCTCTCTGGCAATGTTTGAAGTGGCTGAACCTATGCCACGCAGGTTTGACCAGGGATAGACTCTTTACACAAAAAGTCCTTTTATGCATTAGTGGATAATTTACTTTTTATGTTCCTATGTGTCAGCAATAAGACAAAAAGTTGTAAATTTAAGAAAAAAGTGCTCAGGAGAAGAAATATGACATGGGCCAAACAGAAAAGGCCAGTCATCTGGACAGATGTACATGTGTTGCTCATTATCTCATGAATAAAATATACAGAACAAACAGCTGAATAGTGTATTGACTTTGTGTACCACATCAGAGAGAAATAGTGCAAATGGCCAACAATTTATTGAAATTTTATTTTATAACTTTATTTATCCAGGATAGTCCCACTGAGATTACAAATCTCTTTTACAGGGGAGTCCTGGCCCCATGTGTGTTTGGGGGGGACTATTGTACATGTTTTTAGTGGTAGGGGAAACCAGAGTACCCGGAGGAAACCTACGCAGACACAGAACATGCAAATACAAAATACTTTGGAAAAAAAAGCACTCACCTTTATTGTGGCATCCTCAGAGGCTGACACCATGACACTGAAAACTGGATGGAAAATGACACGGGTGACAGGACTACGATGGCCACTTAGAGAGAACTTCTCCGGGGGCCGTGGGATCCACTCTTTGGGGTCACGCTTCTGACTTACAGGTCCGCCAAGAATAATATCCTCTTTAGCATCATTTAACTTGGATTCAAGTTCCATAACCTGTCCAGATGGTAAAACAGAGAGTAATAATATGTATGAGTAGAACGCTCTGTGGAGAATCTACTGGCATGAGATTTACACAAGTCTTTTCTGCCAAGTCTGTGGCCACAAGTCCAAGAATTTTGGTCACTATCCCAAATAAATTCTTAATGTTATTTAAGCGACTCACAAGTGAGGAAAACAATGGAAGCAATTTTAACACAAAGTAACGAAAAAAAGCATAGGTCAACCAAAAACTAGTCAATTAAAACCCAGCACAGTATACAAAGCTAAAGATAGGAAATAATTTATTTTAAATTTTTTTGATGAAAAGGAATTGATAGAAAGGAAGTAGAATTCAGTGTTTGTCAGTCAGGTGCTGACAGAATAAATGTGTTTTCAGGCGGTTTTTAAAGATGGCTACAGAATCTGTTGATCTTGTAGCAGCAGGTAGATTATTTCACTAATGTGGAACAGAGCCAGAGAAGGTACGTGAGAGTGATTTTTTTCCTTTTTGGGACGGTACCACCAGACGTTGTTCATTTGCAGAGCGCAGGGATCTGGTAGGAACGTAGGTCTGTATTAGTGAGTGAAGATATGAAAGTGCGGAACCAGTAGTGGTCTTGTAGGCCAACAGCATAGCTTTGAACTTGATGCGGGCGTCAACCAGGAGCCAGTGTAACCTAATGAAGAGAGGAGTTATGTGCGCTCTCTTCGTTCATTAAAGACCACTCTGGCCGCTGCATTCTGGATCATCTGCAGAGGTTTGGTTGTGTAAGCAGCTGTAGCTGCTGTCCTCGCTATAATAGTGTGAAACTAATAGAACCATTTACAGTAAATGTCCATTTCTTAACACTTCACGTGTTTAAGGTTACTCAGTTCAGCTCAACATTTTATATTGGGGGGCATGGTTAGAGTATGTCAGGGTATCTGAGATTCAGATTTCAGACTTTTTAAGACCATCTAAAATAAAATTTAAGACTAATTTCATAGCAAAAAATTTGCGAACAGCAATTTTTTTTAATTCTGCTTGACAAAGACGTATTGTTACATTATTTTAAAATGAAAATGTTCTTTTTACGTTGTCGGTTCCTTTTTAAGACCTTTGAAACATGGATTTAAGACATTTAATGCTAATTAAGGTCTTATTTTTACATTATGGAATTTAATACCTTTTAAGACTTTTTAAGGATCCGCGGATACCCTGGTATGTGCAAGTAAAGGACTGAGCAACTGTGTCTAGCGGTGTTTAGTTTGGAACAACCTGAGACATGCCATGGTGTTGTTTTGGGAAGTTTTATTGTCGTTTTAGGACATGTCATTAACTACTGATGCACTACTGCCTCAGAAAAAAAGAGAAAAGATCCCAAACACAAGGCCCAAGTCCAGTTGACCAAAGTTAATTCTTTTTAGTTCAGGTCTGAGCCAAGTGTTAAGTCTCTGTGCAAGTTGAGTCCCCATCTCTGGGAGATTGTAATGTCATGAACCATTAAGAAAACACACACAAACCTTCTTCTGTAACCTGATCACAGAGGTCCATTTTTTCTCCAAAAGACCTGCATACTTCTTATCCAATTCTTCATTCTGTCAACAGATAGGGGAAGGGAACAAAACATTAATAATATTAAAGATTATGGAAAATAATAATCATTGTCCCTGACTCAGGATACTGGGTAAGGACTGCAGGAAGGGGCATCTTTAGTAGAAAAGACAAGGGAAATGCATAGTCCTAAAGAGCCAATATTGACTGTCTAACCCTGTCTATCTATTGCTGTAAAGTTCACACATACAAAAGGTTAATCCTTTTCACACAATCTAATCTCATGTAGACAAGAGAGCCTAAATACACCTGCAGACCAATAAGACAAGCTGGCCCCCACTTTCTTTATAGATAACCTGCTCCAGCTTTTACACCATAAACAAAAACAGACAAAGCAGCCATCCAAAAAAGGGGACAAAATTATGAGCTATTTGATGGCCTTGTGGGCGGTCCTTTAATCAGGGATAGGCCATTAACTATTTTTGATAAATGCTTGGGTGTGGTCTCCCTTTGTTATGGCTCTCATGCCAGAGTTATGACAAATACAAAAATATTGGTAAGACCACCAATAACCCACAGCCAGTGTCAGTGGGGGAGAAAATTAGTGTTGCTCTCCAATTTCACAGCTTGTTTCAACAAAGACACACCCTATGAGTGTCTTCCACCAGCCGTTCTATTTGATTCAAATCAAAATGTTCTTCTGCCTGACAGAGACAAATTAGGAAATGTATATATATATATATATATATATATATATATATATATATATATATATATATATATATATATATATATATATATATATATATATATATATATATATATATATATATATATATATATATATATATATATGTATAATATATATATATGTATAATATATATATATATATATATATATATATATATATAATATATATATATATATATATAATTTTAATAAAAAATATATATATATATATACCATCACAGTCATATATATAAAATATATATATATATATAAACACCACAAGGCTTAAGTATAAAATCTGTTAATGTGAACATCATGAATAATTTAAGTAAGTCTACTGTAAAAAAAAAATAAATAAATAAATGTGCTACACTTTTCAAACACTTAAAGTGATGGATTGGAAGTGAATGAATGGTTATATTCTTAACTATCATTTTGATCAGTTTTGCTCACATTGATTACATGTGACAAATTCTTACATTTTATTCATAGATTTACAGTCATTTCATATTTTCAAGTTTCCGTGGTGTAATATTTTATATGTTATGTGTTTTAAACTATGTAGACCCAGTTAGTTATTCATTTAAACATATTAATATAAAAGACAAAACCTAATGTCACACACACAGGAAGGACTAGATAAAAACGCAGGTGTCTGTTATCGGAGGATACAGAGCTTGGAGTAGCCTTCAAGGCCAGACAGAAATGACATCAGGAAGTTAATGAGGAGAATCCCAGAGCCTTGCACAATGATATCAGAAAGAGTTATTACTTTACTGATATCAAAACTGTATAAAAGCTTATGTCTACTGTTCAAACATTAGTAGAGCTGGGGGAAAGTCTACTCGGGTCGTTTATTGTGTTGGTTGTGAACAATAAAGACTCTAATGGCATGGAATCTGGTGTTGCGTTCATAACTTATTCCATACAATAGTAACAAAGACTGAGAGGTCAGTTTTGACACTACATTTCCTCAGCTCACGCAGCAGCCGCTTGTGGCATGGAGCCTCTAATTAGACTAATTGGGAGCAGGTGTACTTAGCTCAATGTAAACAAAACAAAAATAAAATAAAGAAATTAAGGCGTATTGTGATGATAATTTATATGCTCAAGTGCTTGGATGTATAGGTCTGACCTTAATCAACTCACCATGTCCAATTCAGCTTCTTTTTTAAAAGTAGAATAAGCTTCTTCATATCCGTTGGAACGTAGATAATCGGCAACTGCTCGATTTCTGAAACAGACAAAAGGTGGCCGGTAATTATCAGCCAGGATAGTGGCACCGAAAAAGGGCAAAGTAATAGAGCTGTACTCCATACTATAAAACAAAGAAGGCAGCATGTCTATTAAAATGTGGCAGACAGAAATGCAATCTTCACACTGACACATTAAGGTGTTAGTAGCACTATCCTTGCCAAGCATAAATGTAGGTAAAGCCCTAATTTTAATACAAAAATGTGTGAGATACTAATTATATTGTATCCGGTATACTAAGCAGGGGAAAAAATTAAATAAAATAAAAATACAATGGTTCTCTGCATTTTCTATGCCTGTGGTCTTTTAATAGTGCATAGGTGTATCTGAAAAAATTAAATGACTGAAACAAATGCAATTGCAATGAACCCATATTTTATTCGGCTTTCTTGTGTTTGCGCTACCACATCAAACTCCCAGACTAATGCCAGAAGAAGCCAGACAAGCTGTCAGGCGGCCCAGGCTGGGTAGTGCCAATAAAAAGGGGGAGCAGGACACAATCTGTTAAGACAGCCTGTGCCCCCTGAACCCGCTAAGCACCAATGTCTCGTTCACCTGAAAGCTTTTGAAAACATGGCTCAAGGTCAGCGGCCAGCTTTTTACATATTTGACTACTACTGAACTGTATACACACACAATACAGGAGGTATTTCATGAGCAGGTATGAACTGTATAATTCACAAACGTGTGTAAATGTGGGGCAACAACTGGTTTAGTTCTGCAACCACTGAAACCTAACAATCATCCTGAAGCCTAGTCAAGTCACACAAGTCCAGCACAACATTAGCCCCATATTATCAGACATCGCCATCAAATAAACAGCTTTAAAAACGCAAAACAAAGCCAAGTAGTTCAGCTGAATTTAGACAGACAGCAAATGTCTCCTTTTATGCATCAAAGACACACACACAGGTCAATTTAAAATGCAAGAAAACAGATTAGATGTGAGCCAGCATACACAGCATGAGCACCAACTGGCTGGTTTCCATGGTTACCAGGAGAAGCCTCTGTTAATGACATGATGTTGAGATAAAGACAGCAGTCAGGAGACAGGTTTTTCTTTCATTCTAAGATTGAATATCTACAGTAAAGACACTAAAATAATACTAATAATTTATTAAAAGTGTATAAAAGATGAGGCATGGTAGATCATCCTAATTTACACCGAGAACTAAAGCGGAGCGTTGCGTAGTTGTTTTACACGCCTATATTTAAAAGGGCCAATTTACACCAAGGACGGCTGCTAATACACGCTGATCATATTTGTGGATATTCACAAAATCATCAACTAGCTTATCCCAGATTATGTATGTTGTTACTAAGATGTGCTTATACAATTGTGCTCATAAGTTTACATACCCTGGCAGAATGTGATTTTTTGGCCATTTTTCAAAGAATATACTACCCAGAAACTACCCAAATGACCTTGATCAAAAGTTTACATACATAGTTCTTAATACTGTGCATTGCCACCTTTAACATCAATGACAGCTTGAAGTCTTTTGTGGTAGTTGTGGATGAGGCTTTTTATTTTCTCAGATGGTAAAGCTACCCATTCTTCTTGGTAAAAAAAAAGCCTCCAGTTCCTGTTAATTCTTGGGCTGTCTTGCATAAACTGCACGTTTGAGATCTCCTCAGAGTGGCTCAATGATATTGAGGTCAGGAGACTGAGATGACCAGTCCAGAACCTTCACTTTATGCTGCTAACCTGCTAATGACAGGTTGACTTGCACTTGTGGGTTGGATCGTTACGTCCAAGTACGTCCCATGTGCAGCTTCTGGGCTGATGAGTGCAAACTTTCCTCTAGTATTTTCTTTCTGAAAACATGCTGCATTCATCTTTTCCTGTGCCTTTGTAGCACACACATCCCCAAAACATCAGCAATCGACCTCCAAGCTTCACAGTAGGAATGGTGTATCTTTTATCATAGGCCTTGTTGACTAATCTCCAAATGTAACTTTTATGGTTGTGGCCAAAAAGTCTCATCACTACAAATTACTTTGTTCCAGACGTTTTGAGGCTCGTCTTCTTATTGTACATCTTGAAACACACAACCACCCAACCGCTAACTATGAGAGAAAAAAATAAAATAAAACTGATGAACACAACTGTACATCTGTAGCTACTGTTGGTAATTAGGCTACTCACTGTCAAAACACAAAGTTATGGGTGTTGAGCCCATATGCCTTCTCCCATTATCAGTTTACATTACCACTATTAGGGGTGTAACGGTACACAAAAAGAAGATTTGGTACCTTGTCGGCACACAAATATCAACTTATCCAATGGTCTTTGCATGTTTGTTGTTTTTGATGAGGAAGGCAAAATGTTCCAATACAGAAGACCTTAATGATGTAGTTCATGTTGAGCACATATTTTATGAAGAAAAAAATAATGCTTAGTACATTCTTGCATGTAGTCCATCATATTTTCATTTATGTACTGTCATTTGATTTGTTGTACAACAGATTAAAAAAATTTTTTTTTATTGTGATTGTTCTTCTCTGACTGTGCTCCAGAGGACAGAGCAAACCAGACAGATGATGTAGCTCTATCTCATGATGATTTACTATACGTTTTAAATTAAGGAATTATTATACGCTCTGTAGCTTTAATGTTGATTTCAGAGCAACAATAGCAGGTTTACAGACTGTGAAACTATGAGTGAAAAACAGGTCTTGTGGTAGCTGGATACTAGTCGGTGCTTCATCCAATCACATACCAAGTTTACGACAGAAGGCGCCTCCCTTTTGCAAATGCTTTCAACTGGAGCCTTGCCAGATGGTTCTGTGAAACAGACTATGTTCTGTGAGCAGTTCTATCTGGCGGAGTCAGTTTAGGTGTTTAGATGAACAAAAACGGGTTACTTTAAAAACCCAATTATATCTGGGATACAAGTGCATGTGAACACACCAACGCTCCAACAAAGTCCTTTTTTCTGGCTCTGCAGGGCCATCCTAAATCCTAGACTAGACTGGTGCACTTCAGCATTAGTGCATGAGCCACTGTAGTGGCTGTGGGCTGGAAGAAAGATGGCATTGAATGTTTTATGTCACCATAACAGCCAGAAGAAAGAGAAAGTAAGGGACAAAAAAAAATGACAAGAACTGTTGTGTAGCCTCATACATGGAGCAGTCTAAGGGGAATTTTCTTGTGGAGAGAAAGTTCAAAGGCAAAAGCCCATCTACACAGGGGTGCCTCCAGGTATTTCAGAAAAGCAGTTAGTTTGTGTCTTGGGTCTATTTATACAACACGCCAGCAGGGTTAAGTCCCCTGACACTGGGGAAAAAACACACAAATGCACTTTTCATTGGCTGCACTCACAAAAATATAGTTGTTTCAAGATGCTACGCAATTACAGCATCTGACTGCTGCACTGATAACAGTTTAAACAAAAGCCTTAAACAAAAGGCTGTTTTAATTTTATTTTGCAATGCCATGTTATTTGGACAAACATTTCTGATGGTGGTGCATTTCTGAGGTCTAAGGTGTGATTTCACATTACCATATTTCTTTTTAACTGCAATATGCAATTTAAAGTTCCTCAAACCTTTATGTAATAATTTGAAAACATAGTAACACTTAAACTAAATTAAGTTTTTAACAATTAACATTTTTTTGCACCAACAATAGACATTTCTGCACAAGTCTATTGTTGGTGCAGAGACTGGTGCAGAAATGTCTATTGTGCAGAAATGTCGAAATAAACAAAACATAGCTCTTGCGTTGGGACAACGCACTTTGTGATGGTTAAATGATTAATGATGATGAAGCCTGCTGCACTGACTTTTTAGCAGAAGATGCTAAGTGAGCTATGATTATGACTGACACCTACAGAGTTATTCACTAGAGAAAAGTTAGATACGTTTGCAGAATTTGTAGTAAATGCTACAACTCCCCAGAAAACCAGTGCCGTCTCATTTTTTGCTTCTCACAAGTGACACACGCTTTGAGCAATGCATACAAGCAAAGAGACAGATTAGTCATGCTTGATTGAGGGATTATCCAAACATTAGTAAAGTGGCTAAAATTTATTTTACCAGTCTTGTTTATGAATGGAAAATGGATGTTTCTGGTGAAATAGCAATGTAGAGATCTCAAGAGGATACACCAGCTTCTTGTAAGCTATCGAGCCTCAGAATAATGAAATGGGATAAAGGTTTGGGGGTTCTAGCCTTCACTGAATAGAGAACAGCATTAAAGATTAGCATTCCAACAGATCTCTCCATACCAACAGACACCGCCCACAACAAAAAAACAGAGCAACATTGTTAGGAATGTTGAGCCTTGCCATGTGAAAGTTGGTGTGGTTCTGAGTGACAGTACATGAACAGAATCCCAATCATCATGACTTGTCAAAAGGACAATAGCTCTGTCTTGTCAAAAGCATCAATTTCTGTTGCATGTAAGCAAATGGGGAGGTTTACAAGGCAGGTGCTTCATGTACTGACTGTTCAAGTTGAGCGAAGTTAAGAGAAACGTGTTTATATTAACCAATAAAACCCAAGATCTCAAACACTGTCTATCTCCCCCTTTATTTTGTGCATAAAAACAGACTTTTGCTTCTCAACTTTGTGTACTTCGGATATACAATTTATTTTCACACAGGAAGCAAAAAATCGGCTCAGTACTGCTTGAGTTAGGTGGCTTTCTAGAATCTGTGCAAGAAAGTGACGCAAATGTAATAATAATGGATTGGATTTATATAGTGCTTTTCAAGGCTCTCAAAGTGCTTTACACTGGTGGTGGAGACGTGGCAGACATTTTGCTAGACCTGTCACAATAACTACTTTTTGCTGTGCGATATACTGCACCAGAATTGCGATGTTAAAAACAATTTGCAGTGTTTCCTTTGGCCAAAGTGCCTTGGCGTGGTGGCCATGACCTGTTATAGGGGGAGGGAGAGGTAAAAATAGTAATAATAACTCATTCATATACATATAGTCTACATTGCAAAGACTAAACGCATTCAAAATATTTTAAATCTTATTTGCTCTGCTTGTTGTGGACCTATGAACAGATCAATATCAAGAGATATAATTCTATACTTATATCATGATTTGTTTGATACCTTCATGTGTTTAATTTGAATTAATAAAACTACAGTAGTAATGCAACAACAGCTCATTATCAAAGCTCACATAATATAGATCATATTGATGAGTAAAGGCACGTGTCTGGGTCTCCATGGTGACGCTCAGAGGGAGGAGTTTGTGAAACTCAAACAAACTGTTGCTCATAAAGTTAGCTTTCCTTTAGCTCACTGCTACAACAGGCTACATTCTGAACTGACCAAACAGCAGAATATATCGCTTCATCTTCATTTCATCTGACTCGTCTGCCCGCACGTGAGCACGCAGCTCTGTGTGCTCCGTGTGTGTGAGCACGGAGCTCTGTGTGCTCCGTGTGTGTGAGCACGCAGCTCTGTGTGCTCTGTGTGTGTGAGCGCGCAGCTCTAGGTCAGCTCTTCTCAGAGCAGAGCGAGCAGCAACGTCTGTCGCTTTGTACTCCACTCATTTAGGTCAACATTGGATCATTCAGAGATCCTCACTGAATTTCTGTAGAGAGTTTGCTGCACTGAAAGTAAAGGGGCTGAATAATTTTGCACGCCCAATTTTTCAGTTTTTTATTTGTTAAAAAAAGTTTGAAATATCCAATAAATTTTGTTCCACTTCATGATTGTGTCCCACTTGTTGTTGATTCTTCACAAAAAATTACAGTTTCATATCTTTATGTTTGAAGCCTGAAATGTGGCAAAAGGTCGCAAAGTTCAAGGGGGGCGAATACTTTCGCTGTAAATACCAGAAGCATTTTAAACGTAGTAAACTAAAACCTATCACAAAACAAGCCTGCCGTATTAGATTATTCCCCATCTTTTTAGTAAATGTGTGTAGCCTACTGAGCATCTCCGCATATAGGGGCGTGGCTGGGTGAACTCAGAGGGGGACGCACAAATGAATGCAGCGTTGTCATACAATAGTATGAACTGGGAAGAGCGGAAATTGAACCGCCAACCTTCTGGTTATAGGACAACTGCTCTACCACTCACTGTGCTAGACTAGAAATATTGTACATCTGAATGTACAGTAGCGCTGTACATTCAGATGTACGCTTTGAGGGCCTACTACAGTAGGTGGAAAAGCGCTATATAAAAATAAAGATTAATTAAAATTAAAATAAATATTAATTAATTAATTAATAATATCTAGTTTTCACATTTAAAGTAGGTCTTGTAATGTAAAAAGTGTGCAGTAGTGCAATGGCTGCATGAAAAGATCAAACATATGCACATAGCAAACTCCAAAACAACTTACAGTTCATCTCTTTGCCTCTGAGACAGCACCATGGTGACAGAGCAGTGTGGGCGGGCCTGGAGGGATCAGACAATAATGATATATGTTGTACAGCTGCTGCGCTTTCCTCACTCGGGAGATGAGCTGTGTTGGTCCAAGCAACACGGCTGAAGATAGGCCCTGTACTCCAATAGCGGGCTGTTGGCTATGTCCTGACAAGGATTGAAGACTGAGGCGGGAGTGCCGAATCTGGCCCTCCCCAAAACCGTCTCACTCCAGGGACAAGAGAAGTGGAGAGCCTGCAGACCAGTCACAAGCTGAGTCTACACTGCATCTGAAAAGAGAAAATGTGAGGGTTAGGTAGCCATAGAGGATAAAAGGAACATTGGGTGTGGATGAAAAGGTGTACCATATCAAAGCTTGGCTCAGTTATGGTGCAGATAAAGAACTAAAAAAAATTATATAAAACCTATGGCTGTATTTTTATGTGCGATACTTCGAATCTGGAACACAGAACCAAATTAAAGACTGCATACATTTTAAACCTTCAAAAGCAGTATGTCTGTGAAGGTTCTCAGTCATCCAGGTACCTTATCAATTCAAAACAGATAAAGTCTCTTGGAATTAGAGACGAAACGTCTTCACCTTGAAAACTGGGTCCAGATGCTTTTGCTTTCACCTATTCTTCAAAAACAGCGTGTCTAGACCCACCTAAATATCTACCTTTGGAATCTGTCATGTCACTAGTCAGGTCTGTGAGCTCTGGTCTGCTCTTGCCACAAATTCCAATCTTGAGCACTGACCCACATTCTCAAAGCAACATGCTTCTCTTCACAGGTTGCCAAAGAAAAGAAAAACAGGACACAAGAGTGTTTTCAGTAAAGGCTATGCTGTCAGGGTCTTTTGTGTCTTTGCTAAACCCAACCCATTATCATTCGTCCTACCTGTCCCTTCACAATCATGGCAAACCCATCACTATCTTGTCTTGATCACAGATTGCACGTTTTCCTTACATTCTCCTCTGAACATTACAGCAGCTAATAAGAACACAAGCAGTATCGTTGTGGAGGCTGACCCAGCTTCCAACTTTCCTACCGAATTAATCGCATCAAAACTCACTGACAATGATGAAAACTGAAAGTGACCTCACCCTGCCGACAATTAACCCCACATACACTGTTGTCACCTGCTGACAGTCTGTCAAATGTCAGCTTACCTCCAAGTGTGTGGATTACAACGTGCTGGGCTTTCTGGCTGTCACCCAACCCTATGGTTCAGGGTCACAGATTGAAGGTACAAGGGTTAATAATATAAGGCAATAAGACAATAAGAGTTTGAATAATCACATAATCAGGCTGATTGGCTCAGCACAAATTGTAGCCATGCTGTGTTGGAAGTTACGACTGTTGCTGCTGTGGTACATAAATCTGCTCGCTGAGGGTTAATGGTTCTGCTTCTTCCTCTCATTGATTCTCCTGTCTGTGTGTAGCAACAGGGGAGTACAAAAAAATGACTCCTTTTAAAATGTTGTTGCTAATCAAGATGTCACTGGCAAGTTTTAGTATGTTAAATAAAATTTGATAATTTAATAGAATTTTCCCACATAATAATTTCATTCATTACAACAATATTCACAATGCTTTTCTCCCCCAACTCCTCACACTAAGAAGCTCAATGTCTCACTCTCATAGAAAAGCAAGCATCTCATCTGGCTGGAATCTGGGCCGTCTTCATTTCTATTGACAACCACATTTCTTCAACAAGTAAAATGTACACACAAGTGTCCCACTAACAAGTAATATGCCTATGACTTCAAAGTCAATGTGATTTCTGGCAGTAACTAACAAAGTGGCATGTTCAAGATCTCTGTTCACTAAAAGAGTCACTACAGAGCTGATTATCACAGACAAAACAATAATGAAGGCGTTACTTCAGGACTGGGTGGCTGCTTTTCATACTGCTCCACCCTGCTTTTTCTTCTCAACATCACACCAACAAACAGAGCAGGTGTGCTACAACCCGGGTCCCGACACATGTAGTTAGCAGTCATAACAGATCAAATGAACACACCGTCAGCCATGTTTGGTCCAGCAGGTTCAAACATTTATGCAAATCTTTTATGAGGTTAAGCAGTAATGTTTCAAACGGGTCGATGAACGCATTTTCCGGATGAAGGTGTAGCGTTAGGGGACAATACAAGGACCACCAAGCATCTTGCATGATTGTTCGTTTGTAGTCGCAAATAAATGCTGCCCAGACCTGTATAAATTTTATTGGCTCATTTGCTCTCTGGCTAATGTTATCATAAGCAAAGTTAGCCCCCAGCCACAGTCTGAAAGTTTGGTTCTACTCCGCTCTATGGCAGGGTTACACGGCCAACCTGGGCCTTCACGTAAAATCTTTAAGAAATATAATTGCGGCCCGGGTGAGTACCAAAACCTGGCCGTTAATGGTAGTCTAAAAAGTGAACAATAAACTCTGTGGAAAACATACCTGCTGCTCCTATGAACGGGCCTAGCCGCCATTTTGAGACATAAAAAGGAGGTGCCGAAATTACAGCCACATCGTCATTTTTCTCAACTAACGCCAGATTGCTTTGAGCCGATGTGCGCCATAATTGAAAAGTATTTCAACTCACCCTTTAGCATTAGCCCGCGAATGTCTTCAGCCGTCTCCAGCGGTGACACGACCCGAAAGGGCGTGAAATTTCCGCTTCCAAATTATGGTCTTGTGAAGTGGAGGTAGACTGTGCTGGTCTCTCAGCACTGCCTGCTGCTTGTTTTCGCCCCGCATTCGCCTTCAGTTGGGAGCGCGCTTCAGATCGCGTTCACAGACGGACGGGGGCGCGCACGTCCCAGGCACTTAATCATTAAAATAATTTCACTGAGGTGCTACAATCTGTATTCTTTACCGTCAATGGCTACAATATGAGTTAAGTATAATGCGCATTGAAGTCTTTACATTGAAAAATGTA
Organism: Perccottus glenii; assembly: GCA_024416835.2. NCBI lineage: Eukaryota > Metazoa > Chordata > Actinopteri > Gobiiformes > Odontobutidae > Perccottus > Perccottus glenii. The sequence continues at coordinate 19,294,805 of CM044550.2, forward strand.
AACAGGCTTTTTATTAAATATGGCCCAGTTGGGTACATTTTAATGTGATTTATTGCCTTATAAAACACAATCAAAAAAAGTTAAGCATATATTCGATACAAACATTAAGCAGTTAATTTGGCACAAACGAAAATGTTACTGAAGACCATGTTTGTGCCTGTTATTTTTTCACACAGGAAAGACTTGTAGGCAATGTTTCCCTACAACCATGTTTTTGCGCTCCTAAACTGCAAATCAGATAATTCTGCGAATACCTATCTGATCCATTCCAAAAACTGTATACTTGTATTTTTTAAACAACGGGTGTGTAATAACCCAATTTAAAACGGTTTTAGTGACATTTTCGTTTGTGCCAAATAAACACCGGTTTTAGTACTGCACTTATTTATTTTCAAGCTTTTAGTAAGTATTGTGAAGAGTCATTTTTTTAATGAAATATTTGAGCGCCACCTTACGGCCAACATAGGAATATTGAATAAAATGTAATATTTAGACGAGACCCCCCAAAATGATTAGAGTTATTACTTTTTTGTAATATAGTTGCATTGTGTACAACTAACAATAGTATAATTGTGAAAGCCAAAACCCCAATCACTATATTAAAGTTGGTGCCCACACAGATGAGTTTTCCTTTTGTATTTGAGGCTTTCCTTGCACTGTTTTAGTCCAACTTGCATATGCTTTAATCACATATTAGACAGGGCGGCAATTAAGTAACAACTTGCCATGAGAGGGACACATTGCATGTATACAAGCACAAACAAACCTTTGTTTTTTTGGTACATAACATTGAAGCAGCCCTTGTGTCTATTTTCGATTGTGCAGCCGTTCACTGCACTACCAAGTAACACATGAAAAAGTACTGAATACTGCCCAATTAACAAACAACCCAAGCCTTTTTACAGGCCCTTACATAAAAAAATAAGTGACCCAACAATGGAAAGAAATAAAAACAAAACAAAGATGGAATCAGGTACTGTCCATGAGTAGCATCTATATTTTAAGTACCTTCATGAAACAAACAGATTAACATCAGTGGGATTGTTTTAATAAAAGAGGCTTTGGCTAATCAGCAGATGTACTACATGTAGAAAAATAAAACATCTATGTAGCCAGTGTTCTTTTAGCCTCCACTTACACTACACAGCAGCAGAAGCAGCAACGGCCCAGGCCAATAGTTTTTCTGTTTGACAACACACAGACACGCACACACAGTCACAAAGACAACAAACATGCACCAATGTGTAAAAATAGATCACTGCTAGTATTCAAGTAATCTACTGCTTACAGCGTGGACGTTTTCAAATTTGTAATTCCATTAACATCAATCAAATACTTGTCTATTTTCAAATAGAGATTTATACATCTTTCTGCTTCTATACATCTTCTATAAAACAGACATGGCTTAAATTAATTGATCAACAGTGCTGCACCTTTACAAAGAGCTAGAAAGAATAGAGTTGAATCAAACTAATGGACTGAAATTAGTTATTTGTTTAGAAAAAAAAAAACAGAGGGCACCTTCAGGGTCATTGGTAAAAAAAAAAAAGAAACAAATTAACCAACCGATGTCCAAAATGATTACTGACAAAGAAACGTTTACATTCTTAAAACCCATTTGAAACACTTCCTTGAGACTTTATATCACTCTGAGAGCACAGTAGAAATTACTCCTGAGTTCTAGACGAGGGTTGGTGCTTCATCAATAGAGCACCTAGGGAGGCGTTTGGCTACATATCCTGCAAATATCTAGGGCTTTCAGTGAACTCCAGGGCAAAATGAGATTTTCAGATAACAGTACTGTGCAAATCCGAAGCAGTATATGGGGATTATGATCCAGTGGATAAGGCTCTGGTATACAATAACATGATCCGTGGTCTCTCTTCCTCAGCTTCAAACTCATTAATTCAACACCTCATGTCTTTGGCCGGGGATATACATATTGCATGTTAACATTGATTTAACATACGTTTTGTTTTTTTATTCCTCACACGGTTTCCCACTCTGTATGAATTGCATTCATAGGCCTAAACTTCAGTTTGTTTACCCCCCTTCCAAATTACTTCAAAGTGGATTCTGAAACTGCTAATTTCTTAGATCAAGAGGCTAAATCACATGGCTGTTTATGTCGCTGCCTTCAACACCAGTACAGTAAAAAAAGCTGTGCTTAGGCCTATTAAAGATTAGTCAATGGGAATTTTGTCTTCTAGTTCCAGTGGGCTGTCTTCTGTGGTTTCCTCACTCTTTCCCAGTTCCTGCAGCTGCTGTCGTCGCTGTACCTCTGCTTTCAGGTTCTCAAGATCCTTTTGGCTGAAAAAGGACAAGATATATTTACAGTTGAATTACAGACACTAAATAAATTAACTAACCAAATTATTATAATACTGATTATTGCTATAGTCATCATTTATATGGTTTTATTAGTGCTTTGTTAATTTGCATAATTAAAGTAATGTGAAGTTGTAGCTTTTCGAAACAGAAATAGGTATGCTTTAAAAGAGAAGTAAAGTAGGTTAAGACGCACATACACAGCAATTTAGGCACAAGCAAGAGTATCATTAATTCATTTTTACCTCAGAGGTATAAAGATGATGCCATTGATGATGTTGAGCTGTTCCAGGACACTGGCCATGCTGGGAGCAGTGAACTGCAATCAAAGGGAAAATAAAACCTCACATTTCCTTAAGAGATTAAAAGATTACATATTTTTAAAATCACAAAAGTGTGTACCTTCACAGGCATGATGCTGGCATTGGAGCCATTTTTGTAGATCTCATTCATTGTCCTCTGTAGTGCTACAGCCTGTTGTGTAAGGTACTTAAGGTACTCTGAACTTTCCTTGGTTTTTTCATGTGCCTCACCCATCTGTTAGGATAAAAAAGATACATTAAAATAATGCTACAGAGTAAATGATAACTAAAAAAGTGTCAGGGAACCCACCTGGTTCTTGTAGCTTGTGTAACCCTCCTTTTCATGCTGAAGTGCGGACCTGAATTCTGCTTTGCTTTCATAGACTCTCGCCACCAAATGATGGCTAAAATATGTGACAAATATTAAGTAAACAATATAGTAAAGTCAAGTACAAAAATAACTTTTGGTGCCAATTCAATTGATACTGATGGTGAGCGGACCTACCTGAGTGCCACTTTAAGAGATCGAGCTCCATGATACTTTGTGTTGATTGTTAAGGCATTTTCAAGGAATCTCAGTGATAAGTCATACTCCATTACTCCATGCAGCACCAGACCAATATTACTCTGTGGAGGAGATAATATACAGGGTTGACAAGTGTTAGTATTCCTATATAATATACAAGTATTAAAAACACTATTCTGATTAACGAGCTGAGACAAGTTTAAATCTGCACTCACATCAAGAAGTGCCATCTCTGGGTGGTCCTCTCCAGAAACCAACAGCATAAGATAACGTGCTCGGTAAAGCAGCTTCAGGGCAGTTGAGAGCTGTCCGTTAGCAAAGCAATACAGAGCCAAGTGCATCTGAGAAGAAAACAAGTCACATGCGGATTGATATAAAGTCCAGAAGAAAATTTACCTGCAATCCAAGTGTTCAGTGTCTAGTACAATAACATACATATTCCTGAATTGTGTTGGGGTGTTCAATGCCCAGCACTCTTTCACTCATCAGGACAGCCTTCTGCTGGTTACTGAGGGCCTAAGGGTACAATACAACAACCACAATTAAAACACCATCATTGATATACTTGTGTCAAAGTTGCTTTGATGAGAAAAATTTTCATAATTACTTCAGGGTGGTCTCCCATTATGTAATTAAGGCGTGCCAGTAGGCGTAGACAGGCACAAATCTCTACATGCATGGCTCCATAAACGTTGTTAAAGAGGTTAAGAGCCTCGTTGATGAGCTCACTCCCCTCCTTCAGAAATCCTTCAAAAACAGAAGAATAGTAAACTAGATGTTTAACACAATTAAAAATAACCAGCTATAAACGTTGCAATCCAACTAGAAGGCCTCACCTTGCTGTACTTTGGCCTGGCCGCTCTGGAAAAAGTGGAAGGCATCTGAGGCTTTGGGGTTGACATGCTTTACAACAGGGAAGATATTTAGGATGTCCTCTTCAGTGAAGGCAGGCTTGTGGCGGCTGTCAAAGTTGTACTCTTTTATTAGGATCTAGAAGGAAAAGTACAATTTACTGGAGGTTGTGCAACAAATGTGATATCAGTGATCATCACTAGTAGATCAAAGGCTGGTACCTGGATTCCAGTTTTGATTGAAATCTCTCTGAGAAGAGTGACCTTCTGAAGGCCATATTTCTCCACAACCTGGTCCACACTTTCACTGCACATAAATGTCTTTAACTTACAACATTTCTTGTACATCTCTGGCATTGATTAAACAAACTTTAAATTAAATGCTTACCAATCTACGGTAAAGTGATAGTAGTTTTGTGCCTCAGAGATGATGTTTTTCCACAACTCGCTGGGCGTCAGAATGGCCCATGCTGTGTTGTCCCCACTGGCAGGAACCCTATTACGACGTTTGCGATTCTTGCGGCGTGACACTAGCTCATCAGGAGGCAGGTGGGCCACGGCATCAGGAAAGGAACTCAAGAAGCAGTTCAGGAAATGGCTCACAGCAGCAGAAAGAGCAGACAACTCCACACCCTACAATATATATACACTGTATATTTAAAAAAAGCTTGATAGGGATAACTTAAAAGACTTAACTTAAAAATAACATAAAATGTGTGTGCAGTAATACTAACCTGAAGGTACGTCTTAAAGATATGTTTTGCACATCTGGTGATAAGCTCACTAATTCCTATTCTCTACAAAACAAAAAAGAAAGAACATAATATCAAACCGTAAATGTCACTCAAGACACTTGAATAATTTTAGAGTGGCTCTGCTCACATAGACATGCTCCAGCTGAGCTTTGGCTGGGGTCTTTCCTATGAAATCCAGAACAGAGCCCAAATACCGAACATTAATTCCACGCTGGTGCAGAGCCTCTGTCAGTGTGGCTCCGTCCATAGGCAGGGCACTGTGGTCCAAACAGTCTTTAACCTACTCATAAAAACAGACGCCTATTAAAGATCTAATACGTAGCTTATTTGAATCAGATACAGTATGTACAATGTATAGAGTACGCAACTGACCAGTGAGGGGATCTGACAAGACAGCAAGAATGCAGCAGCATCTTTTAGAAGCTGCTTCTGCTTTTGGATCTCATCTGCGCTGTCATCTGGGAATCGCACTCCTGGTTGAACACATGACATACAAAAAGTATACATAAATTGGCCAGGGCACACAACACTGCAATGTCTTACAGTTGAAATCTTTTGATAAATTAACAAAACCTAATAACCTTGATCACATGGGTAAAAGAAAACAATAGTAAAAAAAAAAAAAAAAAAAACATTTCCAATCTTACCTGGAGAGAAGATATCAGGGTTGAAGCGAATGTCAAAAGATGTATTGCTGATGGAGCCGACTGCTTTGCATGCGTTAAGGACTACCTCTCTGCTTTTGGGGTCTGTCAATGGATTAAACAGTTAAAAGATACAAAAACGGTTTAAGGTTAACACACTTCCCTCAGATCAATTACTACACTTTAGTCAACAAAGTCCAAAAAGGTACACAAAAACTGAAATTATTTTAAAGACTGCCTAGATTTAGTAGTCTTGATTAGGCAAATTTTTTTTTTCATTGCAAACAATTTGATTAATAGCTAGAATTATTTATTGGGGCATTTTTCACACAGAAGGATGGCCAACACACTTTCCCACTGAAAGCAGGACTGAACAGAGAAAGCTAGCCAGCGGCGTAAGCCACAATTAACTTCAGTATGATGCTGATACTTTTGTATCTGATAATCTAAAGACTAAGGACAGACACATTTTGGGCAGGTCTACAACTATATTCATCAACTATGAAGTTTTTAAGCTGCTCTCTCCATGTCGTCCTAGCTTTGCATTGAGGTGTTTCTAGAGTATTTTAACGTACCGATGCCAGTTCCTTCTTCGGCTACTAAGGTCTCCGCAAGCTCTTTGGCCTGAGCCAAGCCCGGAATACTATCCTCAAGCTTCTTACCCACGAGTGGGTTCTTGCATTCTCCATTCTGAGTAGTGGTAGAGTCTAAAGGCCCATTAGTGGTGGGCCTCGAGTTTTCTTCACCTTCAGCTGTTTTTGTGAGGCAGCAGAAGTGTTGCTGTCTGTGGAGACTGGGTGAGCATCAGAGGAAGCACTAAGAATTTGGGGTGTGTCAACTTTGTTAGGAGTTGTGTCTGAACTTTCTGTAATAGCAGCAACATCCATCTTGCTATCCCTGTTGGCTTTCTGTTGCATAAGCTGTAATGCAGCCATTTTCATGAAGAGAAGATATCTGTAATCAAACAAAGAAAATAAAAATATTTAAAAAAACAGATTCATTGTGGATTGGCCATACACAATAAACACACACCTGTGTTCAACAAAGGCCTCAATCAACTCTTGGCGTAGACAAGCCAAGCGGTGTTTATGCTGGCGGGGGAAGCCTTGGCGCTGACACTCTGCAAGCAGCTCCTCCCCTTCCACAGGTAGGAAGTTAAGATCAGGAGGAAAGGTACGAAGGAGATCAAGAATATAGTGCCTTCCATCATTTCCAATAATGCCTTTACACTCAACAGAAGAGCACAGCTCCACTGTTTCATTCTTCTCATTCAATACATTGTGCTTCTGGACCTGAGATTCAAATTTAGAGAAACAGAGGTTTCTACCTTTCACAATAAAAGCAAAACAAACTTTTGTTTTTAATCACCAAGTTCACAGACCAACTATTCTGTTACTAACCTTAAGAGGCCGGCTTGTCTTATCCAGCAGCTCCAGATATTTGGTGTGAGACACAACTGTCTTTCCAAAGTCAATAGAACCATAGATAACACTCTGTTCCTGCTCACGCTCCAGGATACCTGGGATGATTGACTGGGCTGTGACGCGATAGCCTCTGTAATCCACTACCACTGTGCCCAGAGTATACAAACCCTCTACATCCACAGCCCCATAAGCTCGAACACCATTCAAGTCATTGGTTGGGGCTGCATGGGCAGCAGCATCACCACCTAGCTCTCGATAATGGTCCCGTACATCAAAACCTAGGCTAAAGAAGATGTTGTTCCAGATAAACATCTGCATTCGTGTTTCTTCTCCAGGGTTTATGGCCATCACATTGCCATCAATGACTGCCATTGCACCACGAGTAGCAGCTGCTGCAAAATCACTGTGCACCTGCAAGAAAACAGTTGGACATTCCAAAGTAGTAAGTTGTTGAAACCTTTGAGTGTGGGGTGTTGATAAAAATTAAATAAAAATATCAAATAAAAAACAGCGGAAGAATGAATGATTAAACAGAAAAAAAGACATACGTACTTTGAAAATAGCCCGTTCCCTCAGCAGGCGTTCAGGGAGGTTCTTACGGGGCAGCTCTCTTGTGGTCTGTAGCTCCTCGTTCCAGTCTCTGGTCTGAAGAAAACAGTGACGACATCAACACAGCATAAACACGTGTTTATGACACTGGGCCTATATGGATAACACTTCTACCTGTCCAGGTATGTGCTCCTCATAACCTAGGCGAGATGTGTAGGCATCCTCTGCTCGAACACAGTCCATCGCATGGTCAACTTGTGGAGCAGTCCAGCTGTACACCTGGAAAGGAGTGGCTATCCTCTCAAATGGATGCCTCTGGACTCTATAGAAAAGACAGGGCAAAACAGAATCACTTGGCTGAACACCACTGTGACTATCTTTTGTTCTGAATATTTTTTGGCAAATCCTCATTATCAAAAGTTATCCAGGTTTAAAATAAGAAGAAATTACATACAAGACTTTAATTTAACCACTGAGAGGTGTGTTCTTTCAAAGTGTTTCCTTTGCACATTTAAAACAAGACATTAAACATGAATACATAGAACCACAGTAAGTATGAACCTTTTCTTTTGCAGGGCAGTAAAGTTCTTCTTGAAGGCTGGGCTTATCTGGCTCAGAAGTTCCACCAAAGAATGGCTCAGAAAACTTGGATTGGCTGGCTTAGGGTTGAAGGTGTAGGACGAAGATCTGTTATACAACATAAAACAAAGGAAGTTGTATTAAATTTTTATAACCATAAAAAATAACTCAATCCCTTTAACATATGTTTGAATGCAAAAACCATCACACTACAAAAACGTATTTCCCCGTTAAGATAAACTTTGAAGCAATTAAGAAAAAAATTTAAAATAAAACTTTGGTAAAAAGTGAGAGAAAAAAAATATATATTTTTGAACACACAGAGCAACCAGAACATAAAGTCAGGAATGAGAGGACTAACTGGTTGAGGTAGAAACCACGTGTTGAGGCGGTGATGCTAATATGGCGCTCCTCCACTGTCACAATAGACAGGTACATAAGGTCACCATGCATCTTTCGGTTTCCTGGTGGTGGGTTCCATCCACTCATGGTTAGGACCTTCAAGCACTGCATTGGCTGTTAAGACAATAGATCATTGTAATTTATTTAATACAGAAGCCAATTCTTCATATAACAGCAAAAGAATTGTCTGGTTCTCTCACCTTCCAGTCCTTGTTCTGAGGCTGGAGGGGCACCATGGGGTGCTCTTTGCTGCCAGGAAGGATGTGCTCTGGAGGGGTACAGTCAATCTGTTCCAGTTCATTGCCTTTTTTTTTTCGCTTGCCACTCTCTGTAATTATATGGCCACAATATTATTAGTGTCTATTAGACATGCTTACAATGACAGAATATCACATCTACATAGAACACTGCAATGTCTTACCTCCAAGGTCCCCATCAGTAAAGATGCTAAGAAAGGACAATGAATTGCAGTCTACCCCATTGTAAGCATCTGAGGGGTCAAGACTTTTCAGCAGATCTCTGATGTGGCGCACATGTATACGGGCTTCACGAACAGTGTAAGGTTCTACAAACAAGAAAAAAACAAATAAAAATAACGTGTATTCCATTAAACCCACTCAGAAAAGTGTGGCTTACAGCACAACTTCTAAATTGTGTCAGCTTAAATATAAGAATTCAATAAATTTTAAATCAGAAATATGCTGTCTATTGCTTAAAACTGTTGAAAATAACTTGCAATTTAACACTGATTCGCATTGAAGACCCTTTTGTCCCTTACTGATATTTTTGTCAAAACAGAGTTATGTACGATTCTTGTGTAACCTATTAATAAAAATGTATATGACTGATATTTTAAAGTAAAATGCAATAGGAGACAATTAGTTTGCTGCTGTATGAAGATATGGCTCCTATCAAATCAAATAAATTACAATGATGTATTGTCTTAACAGCCTATGCAGTGTCTGAAGATGAGTGGATAGAATCTACTAGCCTGGCACACCTGATGTGAGCTCTCTGTACATTCTACCCTGTCTGGCAATGCTCCGTAAGTCAGACAGTTCCTTGTATATGTTCCTAAATGACCAATCACATTTCAAATGCCGCTGGACACTTAGGCGACCCAAGTCCCTTGGTCAGAACAGTCAAGATGGTGTGCTGGACTGCCGAGAGTTTGTTTGCCCTTTGCTCTTAAATCAGTTATAAATAATTAAGACAACATTACGTGTTTAAAACTTCAACAGCAGACAGCGCTAAGAGCTTTCTTTTTAAAGAAGATGTTTTTGCATGCCATAAAAGTAGTTGATTTTGTCATTAAGCAAAATATTAATTTCTGATCCTAGTAGTTAGTAAAGTTCATTAATACATGAAAACATTGGCGTGGCAGTTGCAAAGCTTGATGTGTAATTAAAGAGTTGATTCACAAAATGTTTGGGCTATGTCTGACCTTCAGTCTAGTCAGGACCAGACTAAACTGTCAGTATAGGTTTCCTTAGTGATTAAGTTTGATCAATGATGAGTATGTTTTATGGACCCAAAATCACTATAAATTGAGCTTGACGTATGGATATAAACCTAGTTTTACTGAAATGCCAGTATTCCAGGTTGTAGATGAAAATTCATTGGAAAAATGAATCTGCTTTGAAATCTGACCTTCCACCACTTTGAGCAGTGATCCCTCCTGCAGGCCTTCAATAGACTTGAGCTCTGCAAAGTTGTCTAGTACATTTCCATCCAACTGCAATGAGAAGCATGTGCGGTGGCAAGTGTCCTCTCTGTCCATTAACACCTGATGAATCTCCTGCACCATTTCTTGGGGTGATACCTGGATAAATGATTGAAAAAGCAGAAACAAAGACATTTTTATGACAAAAGAAATCACTTGTATGCCGACTTAACTATATAAAGAACATATCTGATGACAGTACCTTGCATAGACAGTGCTTGTTTGAACACACACAAACATGCTGCTGCTTATTCAGGGTGCTCCAATTTCTTTAAAAAGTCTCTTGCTATTGACACATTTATATTTGTTTCTTACTCTCCTTATGGGGTTGTGACACAGAGCAGCGCAAGTGACATTGAACTACGAGTTAGCTCCTCATATTTATTTTAGGTTTGTCGAGTTTTTGGTTGCTTTCCTTCACAAACTTGCCAAACAGCAAGATTACTGTCCTGCTTAGACACCTCATGAAACCACCAGACCAGAGAAGCATTTTTTTGCAGGAAACAAACAGTCCATGGCCTTTTTGATTGCCAGTTTAAGCCAATTGCACTATTTTTAGCAATGATTGGCTATTCAGGATCGATTGCTGATTGATGGTAGCACCCTTACTGCTTATATAGAAAATGCTTACCTGCAAGTCAAATAACTCTGTCCCAGGTGCTTGGATCTTAACAGTGAATCCTGTGTCCTGGATCACGATCACTTCTTGCTCATTAGACTCTTCTCCATCATTAGCCTCACAATTCCCATTCTGTTGTGACTCAGCTTCCTCTTTGTGCATGTGGGTTTCTCCGCCGTTCATCATAGTGGTGTCTGGTCTATGCTCTGTACCAAAAGAAAAAAATAAACATATTACAAATTATGTCTTTGTCAAGGTAACAAAAAAAAAAAAAAAAAGAATATTTGACAAGAGTGACACAGAAATATCACAGAAATGGTTATGTAATCTAATCTTAAAAAAAATTAAAAAAATAATCTAGCATGGCATTCTTATGGTTTCTCAACATGGCCTAAAAGGTTTAACAGAGCCACACAATTTTTTTTTAGTTCACCCTTATCTTGTTTGTGATGATGATGTGAGAAGTCATCAGTTACTTGAGTTGAACACAGCAACTTCCAGACAAAATGGCAAAGGAATTACTCAGGGCCCTGCAGGCACTGGGCAGCCACAGGGCAGTGTTGGGGTTTGGTGCCAAAGCCATAAGATGCCAAAAAAAGGATAAGGTCCTGAAATCTAATTAAAAGCCAATGAGCAATGATTAACTTATCTTAAAGAAGCATTACGGAGGATCCAGGGTTTTTGTACAACGAGAATAGACTTTAAAACAGCACTGCTGGTTTACAAGTCTCTTAATGGTTTAGCAGCAGAATATATTTCTAACATGCTAGTTGCTTATGAACCTCCTCGGACTCTGAGAACATCTGGGACAGGCCTTCTGCTCGTGCCCAGAGTTAGAACTAAACAGGGTGAAGCAGCGTTCAAGTTTCATGCAGCAAAAACCTGGAACAGCCTCAACTTTAACAATGTTCAAGAGGAGGTTAAAAACCTTCTTCTTTAGCTCCGACTACATTCAGTAAAGACATCTGAAAGTGTTTTTTATATGCACTCTTCTTTTAAAATGTCTTATTTTTCCTATGTTTCTTAGTCTAAATCTTGTAAATCTTTTATTCCTGTAAAGCACATTGAGTTACCCAGTGTATGAATAGTGCTATATAAATAAAACTGCCCTGCTGCCCTGCCTTGCCTACTAGTGTGCCACCTCTGGCGTTAGCGGTACTGCATCCAGTGTAGTGCGTGTTCACTGTGCGCTCGCTTGTACAAGCGCAACAAACAACCACCAAAGAAGAATCTGACGGTTTCTGGTGCGCTGTAGGCCTGTCTCTTCACTGTGTTCGCACGATTCATTTTCAACTTTGCCGCTAGCATTGCTTCGTTTGCTTTGCAAATCAGAAAGTAAGAACCAAGTAAACGAGCACGCACGCGCATTACGTCTCGTTCGCTGAAACAGCGCGGGAGTTTCGATCCAGAAACTCAAAATTAATTGACTGTACAGGGCAGGCTTAATACAGAGACACCGCGGCTAATTCAGATCAGCTCATTCTGCACATCAGACTGTTGCATATAAATGTTATTTGAACCATTGAAACTTCCGTAATGCACATTTAAAAATAAGTTTATTTAAGAAAGTATACTGATATGGAGACAAAAATGGTTATGCATCAAATATTGACAAAATCAGACAAATTGGCAGATCATTCAGCAAAAAGCTGACCATTTTTTAATAACTTCCAGATTTCACTGAAAAGCAATAAAGAGTTTATGCTACATACTAACTTAGTGTTGCTAAAATATGTGGACCGGACCCATCTTGTGAAGCTAACATTTGTCTGCCCCTGCTCCACATGTCATGAGGTCAAGGCAACAAGACAGTTACAACACTGAATCAATCACACAGTAAACTGCCTGGTCAAAGTGATTTTCATGTGTGTTCATGCCTTAGCATCAAAATAAAACTAACACAACTATCTTCCATATGATCCTTGACACTGGACCATGGCTGCTGCCTGCATCAACATTAACCAGCCAGACGGCCCAAGCAAAAATAACATACAGGTCCTTCTGTAATTGTGTTTGTTGCACCACCAGCTGACATCCTCCTAGTGGACAGAATGAGGCTTGCACAACAAAGTTTGACCAACCTGTCTCACACTGGCCTTCAAAATAACCTTGATGTTTAGGCCACCGATCCTTTCAGTCTACTATACATAGAGTCAAGAAGCTGGTTGTTTATGCACTGTTAATGCCCTTTTGTAATTGTCACATATGGGTTCTTGACACATCTTCTTGACAAACTAAAGCGGTCAGTACAAGTCACAAGCCGCACTCATGACCACGGAAGCTGTACCAATAAGGACAGAAAACCACTGTCTGTCTAAAATCAAGAAAGGCTTGACAACATTAAAGTGACAAAAGAGCTGTCCAAAGTTGTGTAACATTAACTTTATCGGCTGTCGGAGGTGCTCATTTGAGTACAGTATGGTGCTTGACTTGCAGTATACTCACTTTACTGTAAATGTCGCCCAGCAGTTTATGTATTACTAGAATAACCTTTCTTGTCGCTTTGCACGCACCACCAAAGCTTTTCTTTTTTTTTTTCATTTTTAAATAACACTGAGCTTCCGCTTCCAGGTCGAACGCGGACCTTGGATGTGATGTTATCCGGTTAGGGAGGACGGGGCTGGCGAGAAGCAGGTTACTATATACTATTAGACATGTTTCAGTCTAAGATTTGTACGCATTCTGTACTGGTAACACATGAACAAGGTAAAACACATTAAAATTTCTTATGAGGCCAATATTTCAAAATAAAAATAAAACTGTTATGTTGAACCCCCCTCTGACTGTGCAGATAATGTACTGCTCCACTGAAGGTGACCTTCAGTTCATTCTTCTTCAACGCTGGCAATGCACATGTGCAGTTTGTAATTTTATACAACGCATTCAACTTCAATGTTGTTGCTTCAAAGAACATTGCAAATGACAGTTGTGAGGTTTACACATAATACACGGCATAGAACGATTATTGTAAAGTATAAAGTGACATGTTCACTATGCTTAACTAGACCGCTAGCTAAATAGCCAACGCGAGCTGCAAACTGAGATAACGAGGATGCTACGTTAGCATGTCTGTTAATATGTTTGGCTAGGTCCTGCAGGTACGTGAAATAAAAGCCATTGTCTAAGAACTCTGCAATGTCACCACCGATAGTGTTTTGTATGCTGACATTATAAATAAAATGGTGTATTATTAACACAAGTGAATCTTGCTTTTGAGAAGGCCACCAAGGAGAGGACATAGTTGGGGTACAAGCAAACCCCACAGACAATCAATTTGAGTCCCTGAAACGTTTTATAAGCCTATAATTGCACGGCGCAGCCACAAAATGATACGACAGTGCATGCACAGTGCCAAGAAAACGTATCTGCAATGAGGAGTGACATTAATGGTGGAATAACGCCATGTTTATGCGAATACCGATTAGAAAAACAAGCCTCACCACAGCCACAGGAGTCCTTCAGAGATGTCTTGCTGATTTCTTTGCCACTCTGGGATCCATCCCCGGCTTCATTCGTCAGATCAAGCGGATTACATTCAGGCACTGACGCCGGGATGTCATCTGTCTTGCTCACCATGGTCGACAGTCAGTGTAGCGACAGAAACCTCCCAGCTGTGTTGGTTTAATGTGGCAACTCAGTATGTATAAACGCTGCTTGTTGTACAAACGCAGTATGGTTGTCTACATGCGAAGGGCACAGGCTTACAAAAACAAGTCTACCTAGGAAGGACAGTGCTGTACATGGTGGAGACACACGTGGTTTTCCTCCCCTCCTCTTGACCTCTTTGCCTTTGCGTTGTAGTTACCGCCCACTATGCGTGGCACTACGGAAAGCCAGATGCACTAAAGTGATTTTACGATTCACCATTTAAACTATTTTTTTTACTTTACAAACAGAAGTAGAAGTAATTTATGCTTTTCTGTCTTCTCCCCTGAAATATACTTACCAACATTACCTTCATGCAAAGTGGGCTTGTATAGCTTTATAATAGGTCTGAATTATAATGTCTGAGTAATTATGTGTTGTTGCCATATTTGTATTTAAGAGATGTTATTGTATATCACAAAAAAAAAAAAATCAATTACACATTATCTCTATTTGCAAGTTTTTCTGACAAATAAATAAAAAAGAAATGTAAAGACAGAAAGCTGGACAGTATTATTTAATTTTAATCCAATTATGTGCACTTTGGAAGGGTTACACAGTATATGCGGCAGTTAACTAATAATGATAAATTACAACACAAATTATACCCAGACATAAAACAGCATGTCTCAGCATTTTATGTAAAAAGTGAAAACCATCTGGTACCCAATAACAATTAGGTTAATTCACATTTTCCGCAAAATATGACTTTTACAACCTCTTCTGAACTCAACACAAGTCATTGGTAAAAAAAACAACCATGCTGCATTGGAGATTATTTCTTATTGCAGTTATATTATAAAGCAGTGATGAGATGGAAGACATTCTCTGTTTAAAATGTACTTATGTGATATGAAGAGAATTACTGAAATATTTATGATCTTCATTAAGGCATCACAATGTTAGTCTAAAATTTTATTTTAGCTATTGGCCTCTTTGGCTCATTACAGTAACAGCCTCTCCCAGAACAAACAACCTGTCAGCGGCATACAGCAACTAATTATTCAGGATGTTTCATGATAAGCAGCTTTAATCTACTGTTGTTTTGTTTGATATATGCAGTAAGGAAGTTCTGGAGAATAACAGTCTGAATTTAAGCTAGAATAAACTCCAACATGAGCCTGTATATCCCCCAATCTACTTATAAACTTGAGGAGGAATAGTGCACACAGTCATGCACATGGCTTACCCACTGAGAGTGAACGAGAACCATCTTCACATTTGCACTTTTCATTCTGGCAGTCTCAAGTGGCATAACAATATGGCCAAAGTTCTAATGCCACTTCACATGCAGCATAAAGTCAACACCTACTTGAATATGTCTTCTCAAAGCCATAACATAATATCTAATCCTTTCATTTTAAAGACTTAGTGACAGGAGGAGATAGTAAAATGCAATAATCCATATAGCAATTCAGAAAAATATCCAAATACCTACAAGCTCAGTAACAATTACAAAATACAAATTTAAACAATCATAAAAATCTGTTTCTAACACCTGATGTGATCTACTAATAATATATAAAATGTTAGTATATTGCTTTACTTAAGAAATACAGCTAAAACAATGCTATACTTCTCACCAGTACTGTAGCTGAACAGGGCACATTTAAATTAGGCTTTCATGGAAGTGTGTTTACTGTTTGTATAATTGATGATTTAAGAACAGATTGGCTCTGACATAAAATATAATAGCTTAGATGTCACATTACATAGCCTACTGTAAATTATATTACTCATTTAATATTTTAGAATGCACACAGCCTAACACTGAATTTATTCTGTGTCCTTGTTGTATGTCTTAAATGACTGAAATGTGGTCTTTTAAAATGTGAATTTAAATTCACATTTGTCAAGATTTTCCCCAGTGTTTCTCTTTTACACTTGTTTGTTACATGCTACTTGCATTTATTTTGATAAGAACACACCATTAAATTTTCAGTTTTACACTGGAGTCATTCTTTTCTTTTCACATTTTTGTGGTTACTTGAATGATAAGTAAATATCACCTTTTTTGAGGCATAAGTTTTCTGATTTTCCTGAGGTGTAAAGAAACTCAAAGTTTGCAAATTATGCCTGAGTAAAATACATTATGAGGATTCAGAAAAAGGTTCTGTTTATATTTGTTTTGTTTTAAAATGAGTGTGTAATGGTTGTAATTTCTACATATTTAACTAAACATAAATGTATCTTTTACATGACATTGTAGGACACCACAATGTCTTGGATGTCAAAAGTCTTGGATTAGAAAGGTCATTGGTTTTGCCACACAATTGGGTTTGTGCTCTAGAATAGCTGCTACTTAGCTAAAAATCACTGCAACTGAAATGAGGCTCCATACAAATAAATAATTATATCAATGTAAACACATACGGTTGCTCTAATGTCATTTGAGTTAAAGTGTCAAGTCATTTAATGTAAATAATGTCCAGAAAGTGTCTGATGTGTGTGTAACAAAAAAGAATAGCTAAAACCAGGGTCCGTATCACTGTATCAGTCAAGTTGTAGAACAAGAGCAATGACAGAACCTACTCATTGTTCACACTAATGTACATTTAAGCAAGCTGCTAATCTGCTTTAGTTTCAGCAGCAGGGGGTGCTGTAGCTGAGGAGACAGTGGCTTTGGTAGCTTCTTCCTCCTCACCACCTTCCTCTTCCTTATTTTCCAGACCCATTGGAGGTGGCCTGTGTGTGACAGCGTGCCTGGGTCGGGCTCTGTGCCGCCGTGGGTTAAGGAAAAGTGCAGGGTCCGGCATAGCTGTGGGCTCTGCAGGACCCAGGACTTTTTCTATGGGCACACATTCCCTAGATCGCTCCACTCTTGATAACACTCTTGCATTCTTACGCTTAGGTTTTACTACAGGAGAAGAGGGGGAAGCTCCTGATGACATTTGAGGGCAAACATAGTTCTGTTCAGCTTCATAGTAGGCACCCTGACTGTTGGCTCTGGCCAGAAGCCCCTGCCTCTGCTGCATCCGCTGGTGGTGCAGTTTCTGCTTGGCAGCATGCAGCTGAAAGGAAAGGTATGCTGCTGCTTCTGTTTGTTTCTGTAGCTCTGTGTTAAGGACAGTTGAACAGTGGCTACGCCTTTTAAGCTCCTCAAGGAAATGGCGCTCCTTTTCTTTGAGGTTGGCTCTGAGGGCCCCCACCAAAGCCCCCTTGTGAGTTAGTTCCTTGCGGAGTTCTCCAATAGTACACTCTTGCTCAAGCAGATGGTTCTCCATGTCTTGGCAGTGTGTCTCTATGAGATCCTCTTCCTCTTGTAAATCTAAAAAATAAGACAAATGGACAAATCAAAATACTTGAAGACACAATACTTGATTCTGAAAACATTTGCAGTGCCTTTGTTTTTTCTAGACAAAAATCTGAAACATCAATAAAACTAATCTTGCTAATTGTGTTTATTATTGTACTTCTGTGTTTTCATTGACTTTTTATTATTGACAGACCCATGTCTCTATTCCAATACAAAATCACATCCCAGTTATAAAATAGGTTTTACTACTTTAAACTTCGTAACCTTAGTGACCAGCTCAGGTTAAATGCAGCTTTGTCTGTCTTTTATTTTGCTTCTGTAGACAAACCCTGTGCTTTCCCATTCAGGTAAACTCCCCAGAGGAGAAGGAGTTGACTAAAAAGGCCTGAGTCAGTGCCAGCAGCTCTAGGCTTTTGAAGCTTGGTAGTAGCTGAAAGGAAATTACATGCACAGGGGTCAGCACTGATGCCTCAGCTCCCAGAAATATTAGAAACTACAAAAGCCTAGAATCCATTTTTTTTTTTTACCAAATTGTTAAAGTTTGACTTGGTATTCAAAGCATCTTTTTCTTTATACAACATATTGAAGTATTTTTATTGGTACAAATAATATCTTACAATACTTTTGCTCAATAATGCTCTTCTTTCTTTGACACAATAAATCCTTTGTGGCCAATAGGTTTTAGGGTTTCTGTCACCACACCCTGCTTGAGCTCTTGTACTAACTATAGACTACCTATATAAGGATATAAAGATCACATATCTTTATATCCTTGCAGCCCTTCATGTCAGCAGCCAACCACATCCTACTGCCTTGTCTTTTCCCTTAATCGCTCTCCACATTCTAACTCTCTTGTGCTGCCTCTATACATCTCTCTTGTTCTCAGCAAAGTCTGTAAATGGACACCTCCACTGAGACTGTGAGAAAAAACAAAAGCAGGGGAGGTAAAAGGAGGATGGATCAATTTAGATCAGAGTGGGAGGAGTACGGAGGGGTATGCTGTATTGACAGACTGAGAGATAACTCCACCTGGGTGGAAAAAGAGATGGGGTCTATTGGCTAAGTAATGCACCCAAGCTCAACCACCACTCCCTACATACAGCCTTTGCCTTCTCACACTGGCCTCTCGCTCTAATTCACTGTGACAAAACACTGCTGTTCTGCGTGTGCAAGCATCCACTCACTGCAAATATTCCTCGGCAAATGTCAGCCATGAACTGAATATTAAGCATGCTGACCTTGCAGTAAGCTTGTGCTGTGGTAACGACAAATGCTCTTTTTTTCACTAGAGAAACTTCCGACTGTCCACGAACCAATAGATAAAGAGGATATAAAGGGGTGGGTGTGATAATCAGGGAGGAGGCTGACGGACAGGGATCCCTTTCCTGGGGGATGGGCGGCTGCCCCAGACAGAGCAATGCAGCATTGTGCAACTGTGGAGGACTAGGAATGTGTTAATGCAATAGTTCAACTTACCGATTTGGCTTCTTCCTTGACATTTCAGCTCAGATGTTAACTCTGAAAAAAGAGCACAAGAAAACTATCAAATGTACATATCTCTTCATAAACATCCACTCCTGACTTAGAGAAGATATATCAATTTGGCAGCATTTTACACTAGGCTTCTGAATAATTTATGGGATTACAATGGAATAAGCAAAATCTTACAACTAAATTTGCTTTATCACAATTTTTAAAACTTAGGTTAACAGAAAATATAAAAACTCTTTTTTTTTCTTTCAAAAGGCATCATCAATTAATAAATTAATAAATTGAATATTTAATTAATAAATATCTGTAATAAAAACAACTGACAAAGCAATTTAGACAATACAAAACCAACATACAGCTGTGTTTTGTAAAATGGCTGAAACTAATTATTTATTGTGAGGCAGTTTTATTTTCTGTGCCAACTCTCTGGTGACTTTACACCTCATTTCATTTTCAAATTTGAATTATTATTTTAGACTTGGCGGTGAAATAGTTATTTAGAAAGTTAAAAAGGCATTTTAAAAATACAGCTGAGACACTGGACTGGTAGTGTATTGCACTAAACCTGAAATTTGTCAGACTCAACATAACCACATTTACAGACTCATTCAAACAACAGATAAATCTATACATAGATTCCGCAAAACACAGATTGTAAGGTGTTAATTTGTGCTGTCACAAACCTTTCACTTGCAATCTAGGTCACCTAACAGAGCATCATTATATGCCACCCGCAGTCTTTGTAAACTGGCTTTCTTTGCTCTGCTCCTTTTGTGCATGATCCAAAGTGAGAGAACTTTTGCTTGAGCATATAACATATGACACTGTCTATAAATATCAACATTATATCTGTTTTTTTTTCAGTGACAACTGTGTGCAGAACATATAATTTGACCAATTTGGAACTTTTGGGAACTTGTAAAATGTCTCTGTCCAAAACAGTATTTTATTAAGATATTTTAAGTTAGTCAAATATCATGACTCTGGACATGATATTTGACTCTGATTATTTGCAGGATTATTCTCTTCTCTTGTGTGTTTTCTCCATCTCTTTGCAGCTGGCATCAAGACAAAACCTGAGAGTTAGGAGTTAGGCCAAAGATCTTCTTTAGCTTAACTATTGGAATGTCAAAATGTGCACATGGATTTTAAATCCTTCTTTGTAGAATAACTTGACCTCACGCGTCGATCACATCTAAACCTAATTGACCAGTACCATGTCAGGTTTTGTGTGGCTGCAAAAAAATGAATGAAAAGAGACCTGCATTTTAATTATGGCGGTATAAGCACCCTTTTGCTGATGAGGAAACACTGAGTTCACAACAAAAAAAGGTCAACAACACAAGAGCAGAGATAACATACACAATCCCATCTGCTCAACCCCCCCACCCCCAGAGGCAAGCCCGCTGGCAACAACACTTAATTAAAAATCTAAATTGAACTAGCAGAAACCATGATTAATATAGCCACCCTACTGCTACTACCACTAACAACATTGTCATGCAGAATATTAGATTTATGTGTACACTTGTATTTGTTGCCAAATGAATACTTTTTTCCAATACTTCTGCGCATCCATTTTGCTCTTTTTGCACATTTTACATTATTTCCTCTAATGTTTTTACTCATGTGTTTAATGATATTTATAACATTAATGAAACAGTTGTAATTGAGAGTTAATAAGGTATATTTATATTCTTAATGACTCTAAAATAGTTCTAGTTGTCTGTTCTACATCCTTTAGCCCCCCACAGACTTTTGACCAGAACCATCAAAAGTGACAGCAAGGGAGGTTTCTCTGCCCAACTGCCAAATGCCACACACATTTACGCCCTTCCCCCTTCCTCTCTCCCTCCCCCGAATCTGTGGGCTATAATCTCCCATATGGATTACAAAGCCATGCAATCAGATGACCTTGTATGAGTCTTTAAGTAAGTCTCTGTGTGTTACAATACAGTTTTATATGACCTATGCATACTCTGTTATTGCAGTGAGTGATGGAGTTAGGCCACCAAGGAATTACTGCTGTCTAATAGAGGGTCCCCGCATGAATAGAAATAATAATTATGTGCACTTGGTTGATTAAATAGGGCGGTGTTTATATTAGTTCTAAAAACAGGAAATGATGCAATCTACAGGAATTGTAGCATGACATCACCATGTAGTCACTGTCTGGCATTGATTAATGTTGCAGACACAGATTATGTACAATGAAACATGAACGTACAATTTTAAAGCCTAAAATGTGGTTACAGCCCTTAAGCTGCCTTTTTTTTGCCATTTATAACAGAGGGCAGGGTAAGTAGCAACTTAATATGCTCAGTGTAATATATGCCCAGCATCAGGGCAGAAAAACAAGTATTCCTCTTTTCAGTTGTGGTGCCCATGAGTTGACATTCAGGGCAGGGTTTTATGTGCCCACCTGTGCATCGTTTCTGCAGCGAGAGGATCTCCAGGTGTAGGCCGTGCAGCAACGTGAGGTGCTCCTGTCTGAGAAATACTATACTCCTCTCCACACTCTGAATCTGCTGAGACAAGCCACTGTCGTCTGCCATGGCACTGCCTGGACATGAAAATAATAACCCTTTGAGGACTTGAGATCACAGCACAAAAGAAAAATAAACACACATCAGGAGATTCTTTTGAAAATCTGCCCAAAATGATTATTGTGTTCAATCATAAACTGATTTAAAAAGCATAATCCTAAAAGGGTGTGTGAACTTTAACCTTTACTGTTGCCCACACACATTGCATTTGTTGTAAAGTATTTTGAAACAGCCTTGATTGTACACCTCACTAAACGAGTTTCAACAAGATTATTGTCAAGATCTCACAAGCAGATAGTGACAAAACATCAACTCTTGAAGGTCTAGTACTAAAACTATAGCTACTTTTAGTTGTATAATTGGTACTGATGATGTAATTGATAGTGTCATGTCTGTACTATCTATATACAATTTAACATTAGCCTACACAGAGATCTTGGAACTTTTGGATGTGGTAAACATGTGGCCTTTAAGTATTTCAGCAAAGTCTGTCCTTACCTTTATTGTAAAGCGCTAAATTTGAAGATGGCCTGTCAATATAATTCACGTGAATTTAAAAGGCGTCCTCCAGTCAGGGCATGTTGACTTCCAGTGCTGGTTCAAATCCTGCAGGCTGCGCTCTTCATACACATATTTCATCAAAGTGCCCCTCAGAGCTGGGTGACGGCGTTTGCTTACAGAAGGGAACGACTGGCTGAGTGCGTACAAAAGCACAGCCACGGAGATGCATGGCACCGCCTCTCCCCCCACTGCAAAATCTAGTCTAAAGATGCTCCTCAAAAGGGACGAAGAGGGTAGATGGTACGCAGTCTGTTTTTGCAACATGCGCAGCTTTCTTCCTCTTCCAGCTTCCTATACACAGCTGAAGACGAGCTGGGAAGTGATGGAAACAAGGCATCGTGAGCAGAACACGCGAGAATATCGTACGAGGGAGTGAGCTGGGCAGCTGATTGGTAGAAGGGCCCGGAACCGCGTGAGGTGCAGCCTTAAATAATCAATACCGATTTAAGTGAGAGTGAATAACGACGTTCAGTGTACATGCAGAAAAATAAACAGATTATGATTAAGAATATTTATAGGTGACTGGAATATAAAGCCGATTTGACATTAGAGGTGTAATTTCAGAACCATGGACAGTGGCAGTTGTGCACATTTGGAAAACAAAAGATTCATAAAAAGTGGTTAATGTTTATCCAGTGAGTGGTTTGATCAGGTCTCACTATAGGGGAATTATAAATATGGCTACATCAGTAAATGATAACATACACTTGCATATTTTTAGTCTTTATTTTTTACATGAAACAAATAGTTATTGTATAAACATACAAATTAGATTTACAAAATTATCTCTGCCAAAACATCAATATCATGGTTGTTACATTATAAGCAAAATGGGGGCTTCCAGAGAGCAGATGAAAGTACTTGCTTTCAGTTGATTCATTACAGGGTCATGTAAAAAAAAAAAAACAATGAAGACTTTTTACAAGTTCTTGTCTGGCTGCACAGTGTAAACAGTCCTCATTGCTTCATGTATTTTATGCTCTAAAGGCAAAAAAAAAAAAAAAGCAGAAGGAAAGTACAGGTCTGTAATAGAGGAAACAAGAAAAGGTTTTATGTTGTGAGTTTAGTAAAGAATAAAGAAAAGTATAACAGAGCTTTTTATTATTTGCACTACTAATTCCACAAACTAAATTTGTTTGAATTTTCTTTTGCAAGTAACATAACATTTTGTGAGAAAATTAACACAAATGTGGGACAATACAATTCCAAATATTGTAGCCATGTTCAACACATTTACAATATATAGAAAGTCTTCATTTGAGAACAGATGTACAATACAACCACAACATTAAGCTGCTATTAAATTTGATGAAAATAAAAATACATTCAAGTTTAAAATGTACTCTAGTTCTTTAAATGGTTCTTCTAACAATTTTTACCCCTGATGTCACCATTAAAGAAAGCAGTTTCTTTAATTAGTGTTGTCAAGTTTAATCAGCCATCAGCATGTCAAACCACTTCATCAGCTGCTTAAATCACAGGGCACGGTTTTAGTTCTGATTTAAAGGCTTGTCTTTTGGTGTGGGCAAAAACACATACAATCAAAATAAAAAAAAAATCATACCAAATTCACTATAATAACAGCTCTTTACAACATGGTCATGTCCTTTAACTTTCATTTCAGTTTATTCCAACGTAATGCAAATAAATTACAAATATCAAGGTTATTTCCTCCCAAAATTATATGTGCACAACCGCAACAACACAAAACATAAATGGCATCAAAGAGCCGTGAGATTGTGAAAATGATACAAAGTGAAAAAGTAATCAGCCTTACAGACGCAGTGTATATAAGTTACAGTATTCACAGATCTCAGACCTGTGTGATCCTGCATAAAAACCGGCAAAGACAAGTTGGAGAAAGACATCTGTGGTGTCCTTAGCTTTGCTGAGGTAACTGAAGTCATTTGGGTATTTCTCCTGCTTGTCTGAAATCTCCAACAGCAAAATACTACTGCTTCACAATCTAAGATACAGACACAAGAGCATGAATGGCAGTGCCCTCTCCAACCGTTGAGTTTGCTCTCCTGACAGTTAACATTTCAAGTGTACACACAAAAGCAACAGTCAGTGTGAGCTGCCTGACAGTCCAGCACTGCCGGCTGTTAGACACTAGTGTGATTTGCTGTTGGCTCATGGGATCAGGCAGATTCTGTTTCTTCTCCGCTGTCACTTCTCCATAAACTGTACATCCACTACGACTGTTCTGTTCCTTCAAAATGGATTTAAAACCTCTCCTTGATTGACAGTACAAGCTGTGCCACTTACATTGTTATAGAGTAATTCAAGGCCTTATAAAAGGGTTCCAATATTAAACACACACTAATATTATAAATATTAATTAGTGTGTGCTCAATATATATTATATAACTGTATATAATACAGTTTGGAAGGGTAATTGTTTATGTTCCATAATGATTTTTGTATTGTTACTAAATTACTAAATATATTTAATGAAAACATATGTTATTTCATTTTAATTTACTATGGCACTGAAAGCCATGCTTTATCTTCCCACATTATTTCATTCATTCTACAATTTATCTCTATATTTTTTCTTGAAACGGTAAAAACACAGATGGTAGATTGAATTCACAGAAGGTAAAGAAGTTTTAAACTGCTACAAGTACTTTGAGGTAGCAGGCGGTTTGAGAGGATTTAGTGGAAATTGTATTTGTCACCTGTACAGTTCATAACAGTTCAACATATATTGACATTACCTAAAGCAGTATATGACAAAACACTTGTTCTTAGGCTAAATATAAATATGTTATCAGTGTATTTGTTGCCCTGTCCAATGGAAAAGCCTGTTGATTCATTCATAAACACTTTCACTTACAGTAAGCTACATTTTAGATCAGATCTAGCTTATACACTGATGGGACAATAAGGCGTTGGTGTTGTTGTTACAAGGCAATGCATTGTTTAGAAGAAAACTCTAATGGCACCTATGGATAACTGTACCACATAATTATGCTGCAAAAGCACTGTAATCAATAACAATAGAAAATGTGAGGCAATGGTTATACCTACTGTGTGACTCTCTTTTGTTTTTAGGATAAGTATACATCACACAAATAGAAAACATTACCGAATATAATATTTAGGCCACAGGGGGTTGACATTTAATAACAATTGTTTTTATGAATCCAATCCTTCTTTTGTCTTCCTTTTCTTAATTTCTACCTACATATCTTTCTCTTTTTTTGCCTCCCGAGTGCTGGTCTTGAGGAAATCGCTCCTGAGCAGACGGTAGAACAAAACAATATTCATGGCCGTCATGATAGCCATACCCACACTGCCTAGTGTGTAGGCCAGAAGAGGCACCTTGTCCCTGTTAAGCACCAGCCAGCGGGTCATCCAGGCCAGTGTGTTGATGCGAAACACCACATACGTGCCCAAATTGATTATGCTGTTGACACGATACACTGTGCCTGCTGCTAGGCTGGCCATACGTAGCATCTGCCGAAGGTGGAGGAACACCGAGTTTATCTCCACCAAAAGGGCCACTACGGTAAAGCCTATGTAGTTGCAGGATATCGCCGAAAGGCCAAAACAGGTGACCACCTGTGGACAGAAACAAAAATAAAATAGTTAAATGTTGTATTAACAGTGCATTCAAATTCAATATGCTTAAAGACATAATATCATAATATCCTGATAAACACCTCTTTGTTATTGCTCACCAGAGAGTGAGAGACACTTTAATTTTGAATAATCTTCAGCCTACAGCCTACTGACATTTCATCTTCTATGAGCTGTAGTTGGCTTGGAGCAACACTTTTGAAAATGTCTCTTCAATGTCAACAAACCAGGGAAATGATAAAATATAAGCAGAGGGGAGGGCACACGCGCACACACACACAAGTCGCTTTGGATAAAAGCGACTGCTAAATGACTAAATGTAAATATATTATCTATATCTATCTATATATATGAATATCTATCTATATCTATAACTCTGACAACTTCATAAATGGGTACTATGAACACAATAAATTGTTAATTCAAGTGATTGATATTTAAGAAGTTGCTTTGAAGTGAGTAACTGGTACTGGGGTAAAAACGTTTCAGAGATGATTGTGAGAAGAAAAAAGGGGTTACTGCACTAATTATAACCTACCATAAAACCTCCAGTAGATGGCAGCAACAGCATAGAAATAAAATTTGAGGGTGGCCAAAAATGGTGTTACATTGTCAAAGTAGAAAATGTCATTGACTTTTGACTACAAGTGCAAACGCTGCCCAGGGTGGTAATGGCTGATTCAGACTGGTTCCCACATAACTTGATATGCAACTCTTTTAAGTAAGGATGGTACCAGTGTGGTGTTGACAATATAAACCAGTCCAAGCCATGTTTAAGTCTTTGATGATAATGATCATGAGATGCATTGTGTGTGATCTTTAGCATCAGTGTTTTTTTAAGATCACAGGATGCACTTTGTCACAGTCATGTGACAAGTCAAAGAGGTCACAGGGCATGTGAGAAATTGTTGTGTAAGGTTACCCAATAATGCAACAGTGGAGACTTCAAATTTAGCCCATAACAAACATTTACAGGGCGCACCAAAATTCAGTTGTACATTGTAAATTTTTAGATATAATTCCAATACAATTACACTTCAAGTTGCTATTAGGAAACATATACCCATATCCAACCACTTACTGTGTCTGAATCTAAATGTGTCAAATGTGTAGAACCTTTGGTAAGTTCATCACTGCAGTGAGACCTTCCCAGTTTCATGCTTTAGCCTGATAACCATCAAGTTCTCAAGACATCTTTAAATTAGCAACGATTGCTACATGTATTGGTGCCCTGTCTTTGTCATTTTGCTGCTAAAACATGCCTAATGAAGCTTCCTAATGGTACCCAAAAGCCACATGTGAGGCATAAAGGTCACTTACAACAATACCTTTATGTGTGTGGACATATGACCAGGTCAAGACATGGCCTTTATCAGCTCAATCTGCATCTCCCTTGTGTCCTTGCTGATATCCTGATCTGTGACGCTAGAATGAGATAGAGCAGGTGCTTGAAAGGTCAAAACAAATCCTTACACAAGCGTGAGATAAGGCAGCCATGGGCTATTTGTGTTAAACACCTGAAACTTCCGAAAAACTAGAAGTATGATCAAGCGATAAGCACACATTTCAAGTGCTTCAACCATGGAAACAGTTATTTAATGAACGGTGCAACTTGTCCAACATCACAGTAACTCTATTGATTATTTCACGAGACATAAAACCCATTTCATTTACAATGCTGTTTTATCTTATTTGGTAATGTAAAAACGTGAATGTTTTATAAGTAACAACCTCTGTTTTATGGTGTTACAACAGGCTTTACAGTTATCTCTTCTCATCTTTCCACTAATCTTGGTACAAAACACAGATAACCAAATGCCCCAAAGGGTGACAATGATATTATTTATAACATAAGATAACTTTACATGTTCAAGGACAGTAAACGGCCATAAAATCTAGATATAGATGAACTATACAACTGTAAAGTGAGCACTCTTTACACACCACTCCTTCGTCAGGCCACATCCGTCACCACACATTGCATTGGGACATGGCCAATATTGACTACCAAAAAAACAACATTCGTCATATCCAGTCTGTTATCTTTGTAAAGCCAGCAGTCAGTCATTTATTCAGGAGAGGGACCAGGCTGCCCACCCCATAAGCACCCCTGATCAAACCGACCAGCATAATGTCAGGCCACTCTGCAAACTAAACCCTTTGAACTATAGTATCAGACAATTGACTCTGCACTACCTCACCTCTGTCTGTCTTTGCACAAACTAGTTACAGTTTAACTAGAGACACCCACAGACACATCTAATTCTACTTAGATACATGGCAACTTGCTGCATTAGACAGACACAAACAACAACAGACAACAATGTGATATATATATATATGTATGTATATATATATATATATATATTTTTTTTTTTGTTTAGGTAAAAAAAAAAAAAGAAAAAAAAAACTAAATTCTTGACAGATTCAATAAATCAGTTCTCAACATTAATGTATCAAAGTCAACAAAAAACAGAGAATGTGTTCAAAACTGAACAAAATATAAATAAAACACTCTTATCATCAAATTAATATTGGGTCATCTTGAAGAGTGATTCTTAATGCAATATTTGGGGTGTCCAAAAACTTTTTTCCACCACTGTATGTGGAGATAATGCAAGTGTAAACCGTAAAGGCCTGAAGTCTTTTATGCATGTTGTATTTTGATATTTTCATCATTCCATATGGTTTCTACAAGGGCTGCAGGATATTGGAAAAACATGCAATATACAGTACGATAACTATATAATGATTACCTGCGATATTTACTATTTGCTCTTTTACGTAGAAAAAAAAAAAAGAAATATAACCCTCTGGAATAATTTCCCTTTGTTGAAGCAGAAGATAAATTAGTATCGATTTATCAGTATCAAAACATGGACTAGGCCTAAACCAGGTCTAAACTGGGACTAAATGTAAGAATGAACCAGATCTAAACCAAGACTTTTTCATTTGGCACCACAGTTTGATTTAAAAGGTTTGTTTAGACAAAGTTCCCCAAATGGGAGCGTATAGCATTATTGCAACACAAATTATTCTTTGCGATGTGAATATTGCAATCTAAAATATCACGATAACAATAAATCTTCAATGTATTGAGTTCTTAAAGCTTTCATTCGAGCCACCGGTATGAGGGTGTTGGCTTAGGGCTGAAAAACAAGAGTGTATGGGTGTTTTCTTTCCCGCCTCTCTCCCTGTGGACTCAATTAGATGTTCTGCACACCCTGGTAAGGGACCTTCTACTCTTCCCATTTTCCGTGGGAAACCTGGCACACATACAATTGTCATATGCCGTTGACCATATTGTTTAAATAGAAACATATCTCATACCCTCACATGACGAATGGAAAAGACAATCCAAAAGCAGGATAAATGTTGGCCACTATTGCCCGTTTATGTTGGGTTTTTCTTTTAGACAGGACCATGTGGTCACTATTTATAAGTTAAGCTGCCTGAATAATAAAGTCCAGAAAAAGCTGATACTTTTTTTTTTAAAGATTAGCTTTGCTAGATAGAAATCAGTGGCAAAATATGGTTGATGCCTATGTTTTGTTGTTCTGCTCCCCTAATAAGCACTGATAGCCCATGTTGTTGGGTTGTGCTGAACCAACAACCCTCTCAGACCTACATTTAGCACAACTGTGTAAGCACAGGTTTGAGAAAAGCATCATCACAGAAACATTGTATGTGTTCACCATACACAACAGTGATCTTCCCTCTAGAGTGGCTGGGTCAAAGGTTACAAACTGTTGGTGAACATGTTTAACAGCAGAGGGGAGGGTTTTCAATAACTGTCCAACATGTGACTACCACAGCCCACAGATACATGTCAAACTCATTTTTACGTTGGTGAAAGAGTACATTACAAAAACAAAGATAAAGACAATGTACTGTATTTATTCAGACTGGCTTTTAACACTCAGTACCACTTATATGTTTGGTTTTATCACTGTATATCATTTTATTACTCTTTATGTTTTAATGAAAATTGTATATTTTAGTGTTGTAAAGGGCTATACATATAAACTTTGATGATGTCAGCCCCATTCTTGTTTTTTGTAAAGCATTCAAAAATCTAACCACATGCGTTCAAGACATGTCCAGATCAGCAATTCCACTCGAGGAAAATTGTCTTTTTTTATAAATGTCAGAACCACTTTAAACCATAGTCGGAAAATACATAAAGCCAAGACAGAAATCCAAGAGGAGAGAACTACAGTTCTACAGAACTACAGTTGAGCATTTGTGAATGAAGACACTTTCACAACTCCTGATTGCCTGAGGAAAAATAACACAAGTCCCTCAACACTGCTCTTCAGAAAGGCTTTGCTCCCTTAGCAGGAGTTATAAAGAAACAGGAAATGGTTTGGAGAATGATGGAGAGGAAACTCATAGGAAGCTCAATTGAGAGTTGTGAACCATCTGGTCATCAGCAGAGCAGCGTTGGGGGAACAAGCAGGTGGGGCGGCCCAACAGTCAGAAGAGAAAAATAATGCATTGCATGTGCTGCTTGGAAACGCCATATACATTCACTGTTTAGTACAAAGTTTAACAACACATACACATGACACACTTGTCCAAAGGATTAGGGTAGGCATGATTGTTATCATGCGGTTTGTGTTAACTCTCATCAGCTGACAGCAGCACAGTGGGCCATATATTCACTGTCACAAACATCTGGTTAGAAATGCTCCCGGTGTGCACAAAATCATTTTAGGCCAAATTTGATCAGTTCTCACAGTTTAGATATTTAATGTGAGGCATGAGTAGAGGCTGTGTGGCTGTTTGGTGTGTTTTTGTTGAAAGGCAGCCACTCTGTGTTACAGACGATATAAAGGAGCAGCCGTGGTTTAAATGTGTTTCAACCATTACCTCACTGCACAGAGGAGCCAAGCACAGATAAAAGCCAATGATGACTTTTCCATTGCCTGTTAATGCTGTGTAGACCCAGACACACTGAAACCTATTGAGCACTTGAAATATTTATTTTAAAAAATTACAGGTACTGTAGGCATTAATGGTTTTTTTTTTTTTAACTTGAAGAAAAAAAGTGAATAGTTTATTGTGATATTCACAGAACCACTGGAACACAGCCTCTTAGGTCTTGTCTAAGCTTTAGCCTTGAGGTGTGGCAGCTATGGAGTAACTTCTACTTTGCCCCACCTTATTTGTCATTCTTTGCAATTCTTCAATTGGAAAGCTAGGTTTCCATGATGGATGAATGCTCCCCCATAGCATTCCTCTGTTAACAAACTGCTGCTCAGCAGTTAAAGCATAAACATATTTAGCACATGACTGAATCCAATGTTTACGAAATAAACCTTAAGAACGCTCAGACCACAAGACACAAAAGAAACTCAAAAGATAGTAGTACTACAAGTGCTACTGGGCTCAATAGTGACCATGTGAGGGGGTGGTATAAGCACCAGTGAGCGGGCGGATGAGGGGGTGGACGCAATGTTGTGAGGATATGGGGGTGGAGAACAAGGCGCTGAGTGTGATATACGGACTAGAGCCAATGTTCAGAAATGTTCTGAGGGAGAACGATTGTAAAAGGGTGCATGTGCGCATGTGCACATGTATCTATTCAGAGGCCGAGGCTCATGTGGAGACCAGATGTCCATCCTCGTGTTTGGTTACACTCACAGAAAGGAGGACCCAATGGGGTTTCCCCACCAAAAAGACAAAACACACACACACACACACACACACACACACACACACACTTCAGCCACCAAAAACCTCATGTGCACATCCCTCATGGCTCCTTCCCTCCGTTTAGTAAGTCAAAGCTAGCTGGTTATTCAGTAAAACAAGGCATAGGGTTTTGGTGTCACATCCTTTGATTCTGTAGCAGTTTGTAGTTTGTCAAAGCAAAAATTTAAAAAGAATAAGTAGGAGAGTGCAGAGCTTGTGACTTGCTGGAAATATATCTGTGGGTTGGCCAGCAAACAAAAAACAGAACATACCATAAATACTTTATGGGCTTCTGGAACATTGAAGGGGCCTAGTTGTGTATAAAGTAAACTAATGGGTGATAAGTATCCATATATTTTAAATACAGACCATATAACTGGAAGTAAGTGTGTCTTTATAGAAATAAACATCAGGAAAACTTTAGGTAACTTTGTATAAACATAGCAGCCTTCAGACAATGGCGTTCCAGGCAAACAGGACCTCACGCCTTTAGGTTCTTTGTATTAAACTAGTTAATGTTTCTTTAATGAAGAGCACGGTTGTTAAAACATAAAAATTAGAACGGACTGTAAATTAGATGTTGATGAACAGGATAATCAGGTTTTAAGGTGGGGATACACGGCATTCCAGCTTCATACAGTCATGAGGTGGACAACTACAACAAAGAATCTTCCATATTATTGCAAAACCTCCACTGCATGTTTCCAGAAGTGACATTTCTTGGCAAATAAATGACAAAGCTAAAGGCTCCTCCCACAAATGGCTATTTTCATGTCCTGTGTAAACTGAGATCAAATCCATTGATCATGATGACGGCTACAACATGAACGTATAAGACAAAAAACATCATCAATTCTCCTCTTAAAACTGAGAGATACACAGCCAAGTGTTCATGTAGTATTAATAGTTGTCAGTGATGTAATGTATTAGACTCACAGGATACTACTTAGTATAACAGCACAAATCAGAGCTGTTTAGTGCCCTGAAGTGCTTTAGAGTAGATTCTGGCCCTAAGTCTTTCTAAAAGGAAGATTCAATTCTGTCTAATGAAAAAAGGATGATGAACTTTTATGGAAGAATACGGGGAATGTGCTGTAAAACTACAAATTTGACAAACCGCCTTTTTTCCCTAGTGCCACTAGATTTTGCCAAAGAACATTTTGTCTGTACAGTTTTACTATGATATCTGCTGTGGAAAAGATATGTGTACTGGCTATTTTTGAGTCCAATCTATGCACTTTTTTCCAAGAGTCATGGTCGCTCCCTTGAAAACTACAAGAGGATTAAGCAAACAACCTCATCTTGAGAACAGCTTAATTGTGACTGACTGGACATGTGCGACTGTACACAGTAACATTATCCACTTGTCAGACAAGTATAACCTCAAATAGAATATGGTATTTACTTAAATTACCCTCAGAGAAAGGAACTGCCTCTGGCAATTCTGTCTTAAACTGCTAGTAAAGGTTAGTCTGTAAAATAAAGGACTGACTAAAAAACATTTTTGCACTTAATTAACATGCCAAATGTCAGTGACAAAGGTGTGACGGCTTAACTAGAGCATGTGCTTAGAGCATGTGACTAAAATATATCATCAATAGTTTTCACAGTAGTGGCACTGTAAGGATGACACGTCATAATAGTCATGCTCTTTGGACAGACCTGATCTTTGGGCACACCTAGATGTGAATCAACATGTAATGAGTGTCCCATACCGCTTTGTCTAAGAACTACAACAGATGATGATCAAGTGAGATCTAGACTAAAGTTTCTAGCCAAAGATTTTGATTGAAAATTACAGTCACATTTGTCACATTTAAATAGCCATGCTTGCGTGTACACACTACAACAACATGGATGTTCAAATGGACCCAAAGTTATCCCTGAACTAACATTAGGGCTAAAAGGGTGAAAGTATATTAAAAGGACCTTATCATGTCTATGTGACTTATTTTTCTCTTTAACACACCTTTGCCTCTACATGCCCTTTTTGTATTTTGATGATTTACAAGTATTTAGCTGAGGTGACATGAAATTTTATGGTAATGATGGAACCTACCACTGTGTGATGAAAGAGAAGCTCCCACGAGTGACTTAGCTTCTGGTTTAACACCATGTCAAAGAAGTCATAGATGAAATAACCTGTGGACAAAGACAAGTAATTTATATAAGAATGTCTTTTTTTACTCTAGTTATTAATCAAACAAGAGATTCTTTCAGAAAATCAAGGGTGTCAGAGGGACTCTGCTTCCATGACGACTGCAGCCGCCACCAAGATGTGTTTTGGAGAGGGGCTATTCATATCCACCACCCCCACCCTATCCCCTCTACCCGCTGTATCCATGGTGACGGCTTTTCAGAATGGTGGTGAACGTGTTTAAGATAGAAATCGAGGGGTGCATAAAACTTAGGGGTTTGGGAGGCCACAATGAGGCAAAGGCTTTTACGTCAAATTCTGACATTTTGGGATTTCACATAGGTTCAATACATACTTTAATATAAAATATATACATTTAATTAGCAAATAGTTTAATTCAACACAAGATCTCCTGTCTGCTCTGACAAGATAATGACACTGTTGTGACAAACCTATCTTGTAAGCAAGAGTTCAGTGCTGTAAAATCCTTGTACTTGACATGATGTGGACCCTACTTTTTGTAAAGCAAATTTCAGCACTACAGGTAATTAAGAGAATCAGATGCTATTGTGATTTGCACATCATCCAACAAAAGGACCCAAATCAGAAATTAATTGCAGAAATATGTACATCACTAGAAAATCCCTTTAAATGACATATATATTAGCCATGTATATCATGAACGGGGAATTCCAACTGTAAACCAGTTCAGAAAAAAATGTCTTAGGTAACCACATTCCAACATTAACCTCAATCAGATAATATTTTAAGAATGGGAACCCTGATTAAATATGCTCTCTTGTTTTCATTCTGACTGTATTACTGTGGCATGTAAACATCTTAATGCTGTGGCTTTTTGTTTTTGCAACAACTAAACTCAGCCTGCACCTCAATGAATGTAACGCAGTGTCTCAATTCATTCACTTTCTAGACGAGACCTAGATTTAACAAGTAAACAATCTTTGGGCCACACAGTAAAGTTTGTGGTGAGCTGTGTTCAATGCACATTTGGCATCATATTTCTAAACTCTCCGTCACTGCATTTCTAAACGGTGTTCAAGGCATGTATGGATTTACCATAGGACCGGATGCAACATCTAAATTAAACTTGATGCACAATTGTTGCCACAGTGATGTCACATGACTATGTACGACCAGTGCCTGGGACCAATAATAATGGCCTCCATTGATTATCAAACACCAACACAGATACTTGCCCTGCCAGCTTCCAGGGCTGGGTTTCTTGAAAGAATGTCAAACATCTTGGGAATCCTCTGGGAGCACTTGTTGACCAGCACAGATCTAATACATTTTAATGGATTAAGGGGACTCAAGTGCAACAAGTAGCTCTACAAAACCTTTTTGTATTTTTTATTTAGACTTGGGACTGAATTTTAAGGTGCACATTTTTTCTAGCTCAACTAAATATTTTTTATCAAGTTTTACCTACTTGTCCTTGAATTAAGTTTATATGAGTCAAATGAATATGAATAACATTTGCAGTGTTTTTCATTTACACTAAAAACTGTAAACCATGGTAGCCCAACTGGGCACACTCAACACTTCAGGGGATTAAAGCAAAATTATGTCTCAGTGGCAGATGAATTATTAAAGTAGGTCTCTGTGTGCTAACTAATTATTGCTAATAACCTCTCTGCGATACTTAGACATGATAAACCATTATGAACACTTACCGATTGAAAATGATACCAATGCGTGAGAAAACACAGAGAAGGTTTCAATCAAATCTTCAGCCATCTGCGGTTGAAGGAAAAAGCTGCAAAGAAAAAAAATAATTTTAACTATAACTTAGTACAGTATGGTTTATGGTAATCTTGTGAACCGTTTAAATAGATTGTTATCATTGCTAATCTTCTAGTGCTAATCTTTAAAGCTATTCCCAAATGGGTTAAATGATCCTAGTGGGAGAAGCAAGTATGAAAACAGAGCACAGTGTTGATCAACAGTCGACAGCGTGAGATTAAACCTTAAATGCTATACGGATAAATCTTACCTAAAATCAAGACCAGTCTTAAATAGAGATAATTTACTGGATTTGTTTTTAATTTAATTTACTTACCAGAGAACTGCCCATATGGCAGTGACAAGACTGTGCACAAAGGATGTAGCGATGTTTCTCCATTTCCATGCATTTCTACGGGCAGATTCAGGCATGGGGAGTGCACCAACTCCAGCGTTTACAAATCTAAAAAATGCCACAGAGCCCCCAGTTGTCAAAATTACGGAACTTAACTCCATGGCTGGAATATTTGTCTCGTGTGGATTTTTCCAACTCCAATATTTTCAGAGCAGTGGCGCCAAGAACAGGCACAGAATGAGATCCTATTTGTTTGAGACGACCGAGACAATCCAGTTAACATGCCGGACTATCCATTTTTTTCTCTAATGAAACGCGGGAAAAACGTTATTTTGTTCACGGTTTGTCCGTAGAGAGAAAAGGCGTGAACGAATCTAAATTGATCCCCGCTGACAGATTGTAGGTTTGGGATATTTAAAATAATAATACCCGTCGAAGTAATGCCAGCGCTCCACGGATACAGACAACTAGTGAAAACGTGATGGCGTGAAGCCTCATGTACAATTGTGAAACAGCCCTGTTGTAAAACTCATTTCTCTCGCTTGTGTAACTTCTTGACATCAACACAGAAACCAAACAGCGCCGTCTCCCCGCCCTACTACAGGGGGCGTGACCTGCGTCGAGCGACTTTTGTAAACTGTTGGAAATATGGCTCCACACAACGGAAAATGAAGAGGCTAATTTGCTAAGAGCATTAGCGTCACACTGACAGCATTGTACTACAGCTACCGAGCTCATAGTTTTTATGCTGGGAGGTAAGATAGTGTTGTATTTTATATAATAGAAAAGCCCTGCCTAGCTCAAGAGCCCTTTGACAAGAAGCATGAATGACCAGTGTTGTAGCCTAATAGTTGTGGCCTAGCGCTTCTCTCCGGTGAAAGTCGCTCACTACATTGCTTGTTTTATTGTCAATTTAAGTCCGTTTTTATGATGGCTGCATAACTACTACAAAAAAATAAAAAAAATAACAGCTGCTAAAGTCAATTTTATTTTTATAGCAGAAAAACAACTACAAACTACTAACCTACTACAACTACTTTTTTACGTCAAAATAAAAATCAGTAAAAGCATACCCTCAAACCTTGATAATTCATTTATTTCTATATTTAAAAAAGGTTGGCTTGTTCAAAAGATATTACACTAAGACTAATTTCAAAACTTGTAAATGTCTAAGAAATTTAGTAACGTACGGAAGCGTAGTACTGTCAATGTTGTTTTTCTGACTTTTTTTTTTTGATAGTATTTCTGACTTTTTTGGGAGGGGCAATTGTTTTTCTGACTTAATTATCACGTTATTTCGTGATACTATCACGTTGACTTAATTATCACGTTATTTCGTGATACTATCACGTTATTTCATGATCATTTTGATAGTATCATGAAATAACGTGATAATATGATAATAATGTGATAGTATCACGTTATTTCATGATCATTTTGATAGTATCATGAAATAACGTGATAATATGATAATAATGTGATAGTATCACGTTATTTCATGATCACGTTATTTCATGATCATTTTGATAGTATCACGAAATAACGTGATAATTAAGTCAGAAAAACAACCCCCCACACACACACACAAAAGGTCAGAAAAACTATTTTTTTTTAAAAGTCAGAAAAACAACATTGACAGTACTACCATTCCGTAGTAACGTAACAGTCCCATGTAATTTTGCAGCATCATTTGTCTCTTTTGTGGATAACCAGCCAGAAAAAAATAGGCTATTCTTCATTCAGGGACCAGAGTGTATGTCCGTGTAACCAGTGATTGTATATTGTAACCAAGCTCTCTATTGTACGATAACATTAACCGTGTCAAAAATGATGTCAGCACATCATTTTAGCACAAAATATAAACCTTTATTTTTATTTTTTTGTTTTCTACAGAAGTTTTGAACTTTATTTACAATCTATTTCCCCAATAGAAAATTTGAAGGACTTAAAAACATAGAGTGTTTATGAGATATATGTTAAATGTTATAGAAATGCTATTTTTTTTCTCCTTAGTTGCTTAGTTGTTATGTTTTATTAGGTTATCATAGGTTTAGCTGTATCCATTATGTTTGTTGCTGGATTTGTACGCCTTTATTTCTTTTGAAAAATGAACAAAACAAAAACAAACAAAAAATGTGTCATATCACGTCTACTGTAGGTGGAGCTGACGCAGATTACAAGACTTTGGTTGGCTCCGCTGGTCCAGTGGCCCGTTGGGACACGCCTCACCTCTGCTGCCCTCCTTTACTCAAAACACTTCCGACTTCACAGCTGAGTTGCTGCAAGCATCGTTTCTTGTCATTGTCAGTGGAAGTGAACAGACAAAGGTAAGAGTGTCGTAGGACATGTTTGAAATTATTCAAATTGAACAATAAGTAGGCTATCCTACTATACGCCTTTTTGAGGCGTGAATAATAAAAAAAATAGATGCAGATGCTTTGCCTCAAACAGATGTGTTATAAAGTATACTGCAAAAAAGAAGAAGATGTCTTTTACACTTATGTTTATGTCAAACTAAAACTGTGGATGTATTTGATTTGGAAAAACATACATTATTTATAAACCATCAACCTGCCTCATACAATAGTGTTTTTTTTAGCCACAATAAGAAAAAGTACAATGCAAATGGGAGTGTCTGGGTTCTGTCCTGAATGAACATGTTTGTTGATACTACCTTAGTAACAATAGAACATATTGCTGTGTCATGCAGTTATGGAGCACTGCCAAGAACTAGGACTGAGTGATAATCTAGAGGAGGAGGTGACTGGCTTAGTTTGTCAAGAGGCTGATCTGAAAGATGGGGAGTAAGTGATACAAAAAACTTTAATTACTAAACTTTTCTCAAACTAATTTACTTGAAGATACTAAATATATTGCAGTTTGTATTAAGCAAGCTTAGCTTAGTGGTATTTTCTGCCACAGGATGAGAGAAGTGACTGTGGCTGATACAAAGGTGTTGCTGGTTCGTAACCAGGGTGAATACACTGCGGTTGGAAGTCAATGCTCTCATTATAATGCCCCTTTGATTAAAGGTAACCCTTTATTTAACCAACTTTATAAAAGAGTAACTCTATACTCTGCACTAATTACTGAAAATTACAATAATATTATTTCAGGAGTTCTGATAGGGGACAGAGTTCGATGTCCATTTCATGGAGCATGCTTCAGTGTAAAAACTGGGGATATTGAGGACTATCCAGGGCTTGACTCTCTTCCATGTTACAAGGTAGGGTTGCAAATTTTGCATAATTTATGAAGGGTGTGCATGCAAATAGGTATAAATACAATGGAAGGCAACATGTTGATTGTTAAATTGCAGGTTTGACATATATATTACAGCTTTACAAATAAATTGTACTTTTTAGCATTATAGATTTTATTTACAGCTGTTTATTTGGCAGGTCACAGTGAGGAATGGACAGGTTTATGTTACCATTGACAAAAAAGTAAGTTGCTAATTGGCAAATATAACAATAATTGTTGTATTTATCGTGATTATTAATAAAAATACAAATTTTAACTGAGCCCATTTTTGTTTATTACTTACTCTAAGTCACTGATGCAAACCAAGCGGATGAAGGAGATGTGCAGTGTGTCACCAGATGTCAAATACACTGTTGTCCTAATTGGAGGAGGTAAGTTACTTTTTTGGTAGGTAAAACAAATCTTTTTATTTGAATATTGTAAAAGGAATTGAATGCTAGGGTTGTAGCTGTATTAAAATTACTAAAACTTAACACTTGTGCTAAATTTAAATAAGCAGGTTTAGTACAAGTTAGTAGTAAAACCCTACTGTGTTTGCAGGGCCCTCTTCTTTAGTCTGTGCTGAGACACTGCGGCAGAACTGCTACCAGGGTCGAATTATTATGATAACAAAAGACACCATGCTTCCTTTTGACAAACCTAAATTAAGTAAGGTAAGAAAACAAGTTACCATTGTAATAGATTCATTGGACCAGTCAAGCACAGCATGTATTACAGCAATACACAAAAGCAAATTGATTTGTTATTTGTCTACAAACTAATTTTGCTATTGTTGTCTTCATTGATATTTACACTGTCTATGTGCTTGTTTAAGGCTATGAATGTAGACAGCAGTAGCATTCTCCTAAGGTCCAAAGACTTTTATCAAGAGTTTGGCATTGATGTGTGGACACAAAAGGAGGTGAAAAGGCTTATTGTTCTGTTTGTAATATTAGTCTTTTGTGGTTTGTGGTGAGTTAACCCATCTGTGTTGCAGGTGGTATCAGTAAACACCACTGAAAAGTTTGTGAAGATGAGTGACGGCACTTTACAGCATTATGACCAGCTTCTCCTAGCAACCGGTTGTAGGTTAGAGTCTTCCTATCTTTACACTGCACAGGTATTAGAACCGTCAACCAAACACTCAGCTGTGGTCTTCTTTTACAGAGCTCGTCCTCTTAGCTGTCCTGGGTGGAACTTAGAAGGAGTGAAGTTACTGCAGAGCTATGATGATGCCAAAGAGATTCACAGCTTCTCTTTGGGTCAAAAGGCTGTTGTCATTGGAACCTCTTTCATCGGTGATAAGTCATGATTTTCTTATTATGTTACCACGGAAGACGTAATCAGGAAACATTGGTATCATCTGTTCCAATGTATCTGTGTTTAAGTTATCCTATGAAATTTCCTGCATGATAATAGTTCAATAGTTGTATTGTTTTGTTACACTAAAAAGGAATGGAGGCAGCATCGTACTTATCAGACAAAGCAGCTAGTGTTGCAGTGGTTGGCACTTCAAGATACCCATTTGTGCGCAGTCTTGGCCCAGAAATTGGAAAGATGACAATGCATGTAAGAAAATCTGCTTTTATTTTTGTTCTTTGATGTAAATTAACTAAAACAAATTTGTTTCTTTCAAGATGTTGGAGGAGCATGGTGTCAAGTTTTATATGGGCAATGGAGTCTCTGAAATCAGAGGGCACAATGGCAAGGTACCTTACCCACATTTGGGCTGTGTTGCTTTAAAGTGACTCAACAGGAGGACAATTAAGTAATTATTAGTTCTTCTTTGTTGTTTAGGTGAAAGAGGTGGTGCTAAAAGATGGTACTGTGCTGGAAGCTGATGTGGTGATTACTGGAATTGGTAATTTGTTCTTAGTTTGCAATTCTCATCAGACCCAAATTTGTGAATATTCAAGAAAAATATATGTTATTCAGGTGTGATACCAAATTCGGACTTCTTGCAAGGAAGTGGGGTTGACATGGACAGACAGAAACATGTCATTGTTAATAAGGTAGGCATACATTAAGTTTAATACAGTTTAACTGATTTGAACTTGTTACACTTTAGATTAAGTACTACCAATTGTATTTATTGATCAGTGAAAGTCCATCTCAAAGAACTAGTCATTTAGATACAGAACAACTGCTGATATGATTATAATAATTTTATTAGACTCAATTACAGACACAATAAACACAACTAACCTTTTTTTTCCTGACAGTTAATGATGACCAATATACCAGATGTTTTTAGTGCTGGCGATGTTACTTCCTTCCCTCTGACCATTCGAGGAGACCAAAGGGTTAGCATTGGCCACTGGCAAATGTCACATGCTCAAGGTAGGAGACTATAATCAGACAAATATTATAATATACTAATAGAATTAGGGCTGGGCAACGATTAAAATGTTTAATCGCGATTAATCGCACAATGTTCTGTGATTAATCGCATTATACAAAAAATTTAATAATGAATTCAAAATTAGTGTACTGCATACATTTTTAAAGAACTGCTATATGAACAAAAGTGCAATAACATTTGGTTTGCACTTTAAACTACACTTTAAACAAATAATGTGCTTTTTACAGCAGTTAAAACATTTCTTGTAAATCTGAACTTAAACATTAATGTAATCAAATTAAATATTAAAACCAAAAATATTTGCCACTGACAGGGCATTAATATTTTGTTTAGTTTGTTATAGAAAAACAAGTTATGTCCAGAGCTTCAATCATAACATTATAACAATATAAACAATATAAATGTCTCTCTTGTGTTTTCATTACAGTCAGAGCATGTGAATGCAGTTCCGCGCGTTTCACACACCCTCTCCTTTCACTTGCCAAACTCAAGGGTGTATGGGTAATGTAGTCTCTGCTCTTGGTGGGACGAATTAGGAAGCGTGCATTGTGAAGGGCGCTCTGGAAAGCGGCAGAGCAGGCAAAGGATTAAAACCTCTATTAAAACAGATGTCGAAATGAGCGCATCAGTGCACGCTAAAAGCACGTTCTGGGCGCACGGAGAAGTGGCGGTACTGAGTACAGGTGCGTACCTGCCCACTTAAAGCACTGGATGAGGGCGGCTCATACGTGCAGTCATTCGTTTCGATCCTAACAATGTTCTTCAGACCGACATCTTTCACTATACTAATCGGCCGACGTTAACGCGCGATAAAATAATTGTCGGCGTTAATTCATTAATGCGTTAACGCGATAAAAACGCGTTAACTTGCCCAGCCCTAAATAGAATCATTACTACTTTGCTGCAGGTTGTAGCAGGTTTCCAAGAGAATGAAAGTGAAACATGGTTTTCTCTTTTTCTTCATTCTTAGGAAGAGTAGCTGCCCTCAATATGCTCAAGAAAACAACTGAATTCAAGTCCGTTCCTTTTTTTTGGACAGTGTTGCTTGGAAAATCTATCAGATACGCAGGTAAAGGAATACAATTTGTTGACGAAGAAAAGGAAAGCATCTCCTACCTTTTTATTTGCTCCATTTAGGTTACGGTGAAGGATACACAGAAATAATATTTAAAGGCAAAGTGGACGAAAGGAAGTTCCTGGCATTATATCTAAAGTAAGAAGTCAAATGATTATCACACATACACATATTACTCACAAATATCTAGAAATGTCCTTGTGCTGAATTTCCATTCTCCTTTATTTACAGGAAGGATGTGGTGGTGGCAGCAGCGAGTCTGATGTTTGACCCGGCTGTGGCTCGGGTGGCTGAACTTATGGCTACAGGACATTGTATAACCAAAGCCCAAGCACTGTAAGCATCAGCATTTAGCATATTAATAATTGTAAAAGATTTTATAAATTTTAAATAAGTAATTTTTTTAAGTTGAACTGAATTAGTAAAATTAGACATACTCTTTTGTTGTTATCACTTCTTTTGTTTGTGTTTGTTTAGTGCTGAGGACCTAAGCTGGTGCCAGGTGTGATCTAACTACTGCATATCCAGACCCACTGATAAAAAACACATTTGTTTTTCCACTGCCATTACAAATGTGCTGACTCAGGCCTTATTAAAATAATATAATTTAGCTAAGCATAATAGAATATACATGAAAAAAAAAAACTATTCACACAAAACAATTTACTACTTTTTACTACAGCCATTACTTTTTTGTACAGCAAAGTTAATGTAAAGCCTGTTAAAGCATAATACATCAAATTAATATAGCACTTTTCAGAGGACGCACATACAGTACATACAATACATACACAGAACAAATAAAACAAAACAACATATTGCAAAGGAGGTTATTTCTTTAAAATTTTTTTTTTTTTTTTTAACCCGTGAGTCAGAGGTTCGGATCTGTGAGGGGGAGGGAGTTCTAAAGGGTAGGCTCTGTCCCCAAAGGTACGGTGCTTGGATTTGGTGATGGGGGAGGTTTGAGTCAAACGGTCGGAGACGGTAAGAGGGGCGAGGTTATTGAGGGCTTTCTAGGTAATGAGGAGGAGTTCAAAGTGAATACGGTGCTGAATGGGAAATGCATTTTAAACTTCTGATTAATCTTGATTTAGTCTTGTTTTCACGTTTCACAAAGCTCTTTTGGGGAATATACTGTATAGCCTACTGTATAAAACATCAGATCTATAGGTTTTTATGTTACACTATTTGTTAATGTTGCTAAATGTCTTGTCCTTATTTCATAAGTTACTCGTATCTTTATAATGTTTGTCAATAATTTTTGGTCATTTTATTGGA
The DNA here is from genome assembly GCA_024416835.2 of Perccottus glenii. Lineage (NCBI taxonomy): Eukaryota > Metazoa > Chordata > Actinopteri > Gobiiformes > Odontobutidae > Perccottus > Perccottus glenii. Next base: position 19,338,481 of record CM044550.2, read on the forward strand.
TTATTATTGTTGCAGATTTTATTTTGTATTTTTTAATATTCTAAACACAGTTACAATGGATGCATAGGCAGAAATAGACAAATTTGTTTGGTGGAGTCTCTAAAGCAACGATATCTGTGTCTATGTTCACTACGTGAGGGCGATAAACAACATTGAACTACTCCAAGACGCAAACTCAAGAGGGACCCTGTTTTTGTATGACTCCAAATCTTAGCCTTTAAAGACAGGTCTATTTAATGCCAATGTTTTACTTCTTAAAACACACTTTTTTTTTTTATCTTACCTCTTTCTTGATTGATTCTATTTAGCACTTTTTTTACTCCTGTGTTTTCGTCTGTGCATTTGTGTTTATGTATTACTAAATGGTTTTAAAGTCCTATATACTGTAAATGCAGTTAGATTGAATTAGATTGAACTATTACCAAATGTGTAGACATGGGCTCTTGGTTCTGCATCACTCAGCATAACTTATTGACAGTTTTGGAATAAGCAACATATTATTTGAGCAAAAGTAGTAATATTATTTGCAGTATTCTCGATTTGATGCTAATCATTTACACATATTAATTTAAGACATCAATGCATACTACAGAACCACAAGCGTATTCGTTACACAAAGCTCATACATAAAATGCATTGCATAACAACACTCGTTAAAGACTAGATTGTGTCGCTTGCTTCTTTATTTGCATGTTTTAAAGCACTGTTTCACTGCAGATCCCAGTTTTTCAGCCAATGTAAAAGGATTGAGGTGACAGTACTGAAAAATATAAAAAGAAATATTATTAGACACTACTAAAAACCTTCTAGGTAACACAATTACTGTGGAGTTTTGTGTGTATTTACCTATTGTAAGTAAGTCGTGTAATATACTATTACACCCAGAAGTTGATTGTATTTTAACACTTTTAAATAGACCTACATTTATATTGAATTTCATGAGATAGTTTTATTGCCCAGATGTTTCGAGCCTTCTTTAAAAACTCCTGCCTATTTTTGGTCTACTTTTATAGTAACAATTACAAATAATAACATGCTTTCACTTTCTGGAGGTATTTGGTCAAAATAAATACTTATATCAGCTATACCTGCTGTGATGGCTTGGAGCAGGGGTATGGCTTATCCAACATCTCAATTTTGAAATCTGTGGAAAATCGCGAACTCTGGAGAATCAGTGCCATTTCTCCATTTACTTGCACTGGAACATCTTTCTGCATAGCACAAATGTAAACAACTCAGAAATTACATTAATCTTTCCAGTTGGATTAAATGTGTTGCTAAACTCAAATCCGACCAATGGTTAATGTGTAATCATTGCCCTTTGATCAGACTTGAATTATACCTTAAAGCAATGTGTTGAATCAAAGTTCAGC